>JAGPOW010000290.1:15968720-16041447 GCA_030014935.1 Caiman crocodilus
AAAGAATTCTAAGAAACACGGGCTATATATGAATTAGAGGCAATGGGAAACACAGAAGGGCCGTTCACAGTCTAAGTGAATTGCAAACTAAAGAATAAAAGGAAAAATAGTAATAAACCTTTAGATTAAATTAATAGTTGAAGGAAGGAATAAGAGTTAATGAATTACTAAATCTCTTGTTCTCCCATCTGGATTTGGAATGAAAGTTCTTCAGACAAGAGCATAGATTTTTTTCTGAAAATTGGGTTACAGTAAAATAATAGAAAGTCAGCCAGTGAGAAAAAATAAATCAATTCTTTGTTGTGAAGATAATAATAGATACACTGCATCTTGGGAGGCAGAGAGAGTGAAAAGGAAAGGGGCAGAGCAACATTTTAAAAATAAAAATCACTTTTGAAATAAAACTGTCTATGCAAAACAGTTAAAAGATGCCTCAGCACAGCTGTGTTGAGCACATTGTGAGCACAGAAGCAGGGATTTTCCCCTGTAGTACGGGAAAAGTTTCGGTGCATGGTCAGAGCCCGCCAAAACCTTGCAGCTGCACCAGTGAGTGCATGCTTGCAATTGGCTCACAATAATTCATGCATACGTATCGGTTGGCAACTGGCCCGCTGACCGAACAAGAGGCTTGGGCGATGCCCTCCCAAACCGGAGGAGAGCTCGGACATGCTTGAGGAGAGATCCCGTGTGAGTTTCCAAGCCATGAAGAAGGCCTGATCAACCGACAGCAACTTCCTGCCGGATTCATCCGACGCCCCATACCCTGCGTGAGTGTGAGCTTCTGTGTGCCTGAGTTTCTGTTTGAGTTTGTAACTTCAAGGAATGTGCCTACAGCCTAAGGACTGTAAGTAAAGTTTCTTTTGGCTTCCAACAACCTGCGTGTCTAGTTCCTCAATTCTACTCCATCAGCGGCCCCACTCCGCCAGCGTTTCTCAGCCCCCACAAAAACCTCAAGCTTGAAATTAACAATTATTTATTAATTTTGTGCGCATCTACATGTGCACTTTACTACAGAGTTGATTGATTAACTGTGCAGTAAAGCATCACTGTATATATGTGTGCCAGTATTAGGGCACAGTAAATTGATTAACTCTTCCATAAAATGGTACTGTTGGGGATAGTAGTCTTACACTGGAATCTGTTACTGCACTGAAATGCACATGTAGACAGTGATAGGGGCTGATTAGAGCACAAGGGTGCTAAAGTGCTGCTGCACAGCTCCACACTTTAGCCCTCTTGTGCTACAGCCCCTTTGCCACCCAATGCTGCTATCTGGAGCCCAGGGATGACTCCCTGAGCCTACTTCCAGCCCTGGGCTGCTCTACCCTGGGCTCAGACTGCTGCGGCCCTAGGTCCATGAGTAAATGCTGTGCCTAGGAGCAGTTCAGTCTGTAGCAAACTGTGCTGGAGTTTATCATGTCACCACCTTGCACATGCAGATGCACCCTTTGGTTCTTTATCTACGTGCCAAAAACTACTGCTTTTTTATTATAAGAGCTTTAAAGAAAAAGTAGGGTAACAAGGAAAGGCATAAGAGAGATTTCTTGTTTGAACACCCATCAAAAAAATTAAATCCCTGCCATTACATACTCTCAGAATAGGCAAACTAAAGAACATCAATGAAAGAAATTACTGCATTTTTTTTACTGGCACATATGCAAATATGGAAGAATGAGTTCTTATAAAAAAATTCACAAGGTCCAAGATTCAGTATTCCCTTCTTTTAAATAAAGATTTTGAAAAGAGAAAGACTGAATATCCTGATGTCTAAAAGACATTTAATGATTGATTTTGTTGCCTGTTTTTGTTTGTTTTAGCCTGACTTCACCATGTCTGGTTTTCTTCAATAAATTTGAAGAATGGCAGATACTCGGTATGGGAGTATCCCATGTAATTTATTCTTTGCATATTTTGTTCCATTGTTAATATTCCCAAGATCCCTACAAACCATTTTTCTAGCTCTGGGGAATTGTTTAGTTTCCAGTTGGCTGCAATTTAACATCCAATGGCATATAGTGAATGTAAACTTAATATTATATTTTTTAGATTAAATTTTCCTTTTAAGGGACAGAATCAAAGTTCCACATGAGCCCTGGGTTAATTCTACCACATATGGAAAAATGAGCCAACACCACCAACTTACATCAAGCAGTATTTCTGCCGTTGTTATCTATTTTATACACAGGAATAAGATACTTACCTTATTCTGTTTAGTAACAGCATATATACTTGAAGCAACACCTCTATAATATATTTGTAACTATTCTTTTTTCAGGACTTCTCCTCTGTTGTGCATCTCCTGGAACCACCTGAAGAACATTCAGAATAACCACAGTAGACTAGGACTACACTCACAGTGTTTGCAATTTGTAGTTGGCAGCATATTATAAAACCCCTTTACTCATAATTTGTGATATATAATCATTTTATACATTCTGTAAATCAGAATGGACTTTCTTATGTAAATCAAATCCTTTTAAAAGGATGACATATGGTCCTGGCACAGACCATCAGAGAGTGGAATATATTTGTTAGCTTCATAATATCATCTAGTGAAGTTTGAATCTGCTCAATTTAGAACAAATGCGAATAAGTATGTGATGATAAAGTTGGATTTTTAAGTCCTGGCAGACTTTGCCGCCTATTCATCAAAGCATAAAAGATTTAGAAAAAGGTGATATATAATGAATGTCTTGGGAACAGAATGAAAAAAAATAGTGCATCTGCTTTCCAAAATCTTTCTGTAAAACTGAATGTCACTGCGACGTTGTGGGAAGTCTACTTATCCATGCAAGAAGGAGCATGGATGAGTAGACTGTATATAGGACTTTTTTGACATTCCTAAAATAAATCCTGGTAAATTTTTCCCTGCTACATAGTCACTAGGATGCTCTTTTTGAGTCCGACCTTAATAAATGTGCATGCATTACTTATCTGAGTTTCACTAAGCTACAGCCGCCATTTCAAGTTGATAGCTTACTGGCAGTTCCCCAATACAAAAATCTGTTTTTCTTCATGGCCCAGTTTATAACTTCCCAAGATACCCTAGTACTTTAAGCACCCCTTTTACCAGAAGCACTGTGGATGCACAATACAAACAATAAATAACGCACGATCTTTCTTACTATACATAAGTTCAGAATTGACTCATTTTCCTAGTAGAACACCATAACTATTTAAATAGCACAAGATATAGACAGATATAGACGATAATTATATGTGTGTGCATTTCTCTGCTTCAGTTTCTTCATTCCTGAATGTTCTTTGGGCTTCCATAGAATCTTTAAAAAGTCCAGAAGCCTCAACTTGCCCTTTCTCCTGAACCTGTGGTAAGTTGTTCCTGTTCTCTCTCTCAAATTGCCAATTGAAGACACTATTGGTTTACCAGTTTTACCAGTCCCTTTGTTTAATGACTCATTAAGTAACTGAAGTCCTACACAACTGCTCAGTTAACTCCCCACTCACTGTTCAGACCTTAGTTCCATTCACTCTTTTCAAGACATTTTGTTTGGATCATACCAATATCTTTGTCCCACACCACTCAGTTTCAACAGACAATCACCAAGCCTTAACAACCCTTATTATTAGCCCTCTGTCAGGTGTAAAAACATCTTCTACTCCCTCCATGTGGAGGAAGAACACCTCAAAAAAACCCAACAAATGACTAGTTGTTTGCAATTTGTCATGGATATGTCCCCAGTACCAAACAGAATCAATAAACTGTATGTAGACAGAATCCTTATCATCCTATGATAGGCAGAATAATCAGTGGTATGATACAGATTTCAAGAAAACTGACTCTTTTAGGACCGAAAGGGAGTTTCATAGAAATGTCCTGTACCACTCTTGAAGAGAGAGATCACAAAGAGAGGGGGAGAGATTGTATGTAAAGTACACTGGATTGAGGTAGTAAAAAGACTTCCATACCTCAACATCTTGATTTACTAAATCCTTAAGTGCTTAAAGTTGAAAGGTGTGCATAACATTTATGCAAGGGCAAGACATGGTTATGCAAAAGTCATTTGCGCTGAAACTTATATGATATGAAAAAACAGAATCAAAACAGCAATATGACGCTAATAAAATAAGATAAAGCAACAAACTAGCATAAAACTCACTTGTTTTCAGTGAATCTATCTTGAAAACACTATTTAAACCATACATCATTTTTAAAAAGACCTTAGGGAAATAAACAGAAGAAAGAAAGCCAAAAAAATCATGCTACCTTCTATAATTTTTGTTCAGGGTTAAGCCACTTTCTCTGCGTAAACAAAATCTTCCATTTCCCCAAACCCACTTTTGTACGATTAAGTACAGCTGCACAGAAGAGATCAACTCACTCAAAGATATTTCTTATGGGGAACATAAAACTAAGTTAAAAATCAAAACACCAAATGCTTTTCTATATATATAACATGTTATGGTTAGGTTAATGTTATATATATATTAAAATGCTGTGGTTAGGAATATATATAAAGGAAACCTAACCACAACATTTTAAGTATTCTCTGGCTGATATGTATTAGAACCATGAGTATTTAATGAGGGCCATAGGAGGCCCATATATAAGCTCTTCTTTCTCAAAAGACATCAGGCTCTGAGGGTATTGGCAATGGTGGACATTTTTCATTTGAGCACTATTTCCAGAGACTATTTTTCACTTGAAGCAATCCATCTCACTTAGGATGCACACAGCTGTTCTTCATTCAATGGCTTCCCCCCCACCAAAGGGATTTTTAAGCATGCATTTGGGATAGTTTCCATGATCATAAACCAATGAAAAGCGGGACAAAAAAGGGAAAAAGGCTTCCTCTTGCTTTCTGGAATTAATAACAACCCCACATTTAATCACTGCTCGTACATTCTTTAGCTTTTTCTCAACAGCTCTTCTCCTTATTTTGAAATTCTGTTTTGACACTTTCAGCCTCCATTTTAAAGATATAACAAGAGAAATCCAAATAATGTATAAAAGCAAAATATTAGAGACTAAAGAGCTGCTTTTTCTTCCCATTTCTCCTTTCAAAATCACTTGTTTTCAAATTTCAGATGAAAAAACTACATAGCTATATTCCCTAATCAGACTCTTTTAACCAATGGAATATGTGCAATGTTCAAGAGAGGTGTCATAGGGTAAGCTCTTCCCTTTACATAGGATTCTTACTAATAAATGGAACTACTTACAATAAACAGCCTCTTTCAAGCAAATCTCTGTTTCCAGTTGGCTACAATTTAACACCTTCAAGCATACGGTAAAGATAATCTTACCTCCACATGTTTATGTTACATTTTTTAAATTTACTAAGACTAAGGGGGACACTCAATGAGAAGCCCTAAAAAATTAAAATTCAACCTGGGGTAAAGTCCACGATAGGTGGGCTTTCATAACTATTGTAAGTGAGCACTCAAGGGAGTAGGCAAGATCCTTGAGTTTAGATGAAGATTTGCTAAATACTAGACAGGAGCAGGAGTGTGTAAAGGTGTTGTGCACTGCCTTGATCTTCAGGATACTCTCTGCCAGTTCAGCTGTGAAGTGCTTAACTTGAACTGGCCACTGATGATTTCAAGGCGCCTCTACAGCTGTTTAACAAAGGTACAACTCTTTTTTTCCACATCTACACACCCAATATGTAGCATTGAAAAGGTTGGAGGACATAGTCATGCAGGTGTCTACTTTCTATAAAGTTATTTTTCTGCTGGGGATCCTCTTATGTCTGGTCATAATGGCTTTAGAGCCACTGGGTGTGTCTACATGAGACTCTTACTGAGCATTAGCCTAATAACACTGTGCAGTAGCATGTCATGGCAAAAATGTGCTAATAGCCTGTAAGCTGTACTAATAGCCTGCGCAGTGTGATTAGCCTAGTGTGCGATAAGTATCACTAAATAACTGTGCTGGCACTGTTGAGCAGGAACTATTTACTGGACATTCAGTTAGTACTTAATTAAGGAATTACTAAACTAAATGCACAGTAATTTGGGCACATTAATGAACATGTAGATGCACCCACTGTGTACTAGTAGAGAAGATTAAAGTTGCCTTAGTGGTACAGAGCTATGCCAATATATTATTCCAAATGTTAATAACAGTCATTGCTTGTACTTTTAATTACTTAAAAGAAACTGCATCCTATTTAAATAATACCACAAGCTAATATTCACTGCTTAGATAGCAGTTCTTTACTTCATTTGGAACTATGAATACAAATTTCAAGATGGATTAGCTATGGTATCTATGGCATATATATTGATAAAATGTTATTCTTAACCACTGATGGCCTGTATATGAACATTGAATTGTTCTCAGAACAAGTTTAATGTTTGAAAATTCTACAAACCAAAAGTTTCAAGCCATTCTCTCATAAGAAATGCTTCCAGTGCATCTCAAACTATAACAATGCTTTGAAAGGGTGCAAACAAGCATTCACTGGACCTGGATTAGGTTCAGGTAGTTTAGCGTAAACTGCCAAAACCCAAGTTGGGATTCTGTATGTGCAAGCATTTGCTGCTTGATGGGAGTAGACTTGGGCAGCCAGAAGTAAGCTGAGGGGGTTGACAGGTGGAGTGGTGGCATAATCAGGGAGGAGAAATAGCTTGGTCACGGAGATTAAAAAAACACAATCTCTGGAGCAGTGGTGGATGCTTGGGCCTTCTCAGCACTGGAGATGTCCTGTGAACATGTTCAGACATTCATAGGCCAGGTTAACATTTACTAGGTCAGATTAACTCTTTGCTGATCTAAAGTTAGTTCATCTCAAAGGTGAACACCATTTTTAGGGTGATCTAAGCCCTGTGAATGCTGGTACAACATGGTATTTAGATCAGCCTAACCTTGGATAGAACAATCTAAATGTAATCCTTCTATATACCTGAAGTGTGCTTTTATCTGCTACTTACCATATATTTGGCCAATTATTTTTATGGAGTTAATTCTAATAAGGTGTCTGATTTAATGGTATATGTTTGAAATATTTAAGAATGGAACATTGTGAAATTTCCCTGCAAATATTTAGCAAGGTTCTTTGAGTAGAAGTGATATCTTCCATTAGATCAACCAAGTAAATAGCTTTAATTTATAACAATGAACTGAGAATTACTCTCCTAGAACAGGAAAAAGAAAGAAAAAAAAGAATAAACTACAAGAAATGGAATGTATACTTTATTTTGCTGTTCTCATTGAAAAGGTGTATATCCACAGGATTTCCTAAAATGTGCTCTTAGACATCATTTTATAGCAAAAAGACTTTTCCCCCTGCTACAATACAAATCTGAAGAGTTCTGACAGATGTATCAGGCAGAAAGCTAGCATCTAGCATTTCTTTCTTTCTCTTTGCAAATCTTCTATAAATTCTTTTTAATCAGACTCAGTAGAATATATTCTCCATTAGAACTTCCCATTTGAACTCTTTGTGGGGCACATCATCACAGTAAGATTGAGTTCCTGCCCCAGAGAAAGAAATTAGCAAAATAAGATCCATACTTCTTCCTTAAAAAAAAATCTTTTTCCTGGCTCTAGACATTGAGACATCCATTCTGACAATCCCACAGACAGCCTTTCTAGGAGAATGAATAACAAAAGAGTAACCTAAGCAAAGAATTAAAAATATAAGGTCAGCGATGGGATTTCAGATCCTGTACATTTTAGGGAAAATGCATTAATGGTTAAGTAGTATGTATGTGTGTGGAAAAACTTAAGTAGAAGAAAATAAAAATTGCTTTGAGAAAATTGGGCCATTATATAATTAACATATAACATTTACATACTTGAATGTTTATTTATAGTATGCAACACAAAGACCTTACTGAGGCTATGCCTATAGCAGTGACAGGCAGTTTCAGGGTTGTTCTTTTGAGAATTAAAATATTGCAAAAAATTTTCTCAGCAAGTTTGCAATGTGCTTATACATAAATATAATACAGATATGAACTTAAAAGATGGAGTGTTTCAAAAATAGGTTTTCTGGTGCATGACAGCTGCAGTTATCATAAGAATGGCCATTTACTAAGTCAGATCATAGATCCCTTGAGATCTGCATCTCATCTCACACAGTAACAAAGAGTTGATGCTGAAGGGGGAGAGTGACCAGGGCATGGTCAGAATTTCCACTCCCAGCTCCCCTACCTGCTGTTCCTAGCCCCCTTTCTGATTCCAGTATTCAGAGGTTTATCCAAGTACTTAAGTGGTTTATTCACTTATTAATGTCAATTAATATGTAACTAGGACATCATATATTAAGCTAAAAATGTTCTGTAATGGGGAGATCCTCTTTATAACGTAAAATGGGGTGTACAAGCAATGAAGGTGGGCAGCCCATTTTCCAAACATTTGTGAGCTCAGATCACCACCAAAGTGTGTAGATGACTACATTATATACCAAAGGACATGTCCGCACATGCAGACATATGTACTTGCAGCAGCTCAATTAGCGGTGGCACAAATTTATGCCAGAGATTTTTGCCTCAGCACATGTGCCTGGACATGCACTTTGGTGTGGGGCAAATTGTGCCACTTGGGAGAAATTGACCTTGCCCACAGCTCCTCCTGGATCCTCAGCCAGGGGGAGCTAGATGCTCTAGACTGCTCTGCTCCTTGCACCTGTGCCAAGGCCCCAGCAATCCCCATGTCATTCCTGGGTCTCAGGGACTGGACTGAGCAAGCCCCTCCCAGGCCAGCCTCCCTCTGCACAAGCTGCTCTAGATGGCGGGGTGGGGGGGGCATTCAAAGACCGACTCCAGTTGCCTCTCCTACCTGAAGCGCGCTGCCATCCCCCACCCCTATCTCTGTCTCTGTCTCTCTCTCTCCCTTTCATACACACACACACACTCCTGCTGCCATGCCACCCCTGGCCTATGACATGCACGCTAAGACTCTGCTGCCACCTCAATCCCCCTCAGCCCACCACCCACCCCTGCTGCCATGTCCATCCCTTCCCCCAGCCCATCACACCCTCTAGGACTAGGAGCCCTCCCCCCATAGCCAGGGCTGCATGTCCCAGCAACAGTATGGGCATGGGTCAGGGCTGCAGTGTGGCAGTTGCTCCTGCAGCTGTGGCTCCCACCAGCAGGTCCTGTCCAATCTAGCAGCTGGGCATATGGGGTCTCAGATTTGTGAAGGCATGTAGGGTTTGGGGTGGTGAAGGGAGGTGGGTGGGTGGGAAGCCTGGGGTGTGTGGCGGGTTGTGGAGGTTTGGGGATTGATGTAGGGGTGGGTGTGGATTTCGTGATGATGAGGTTTGTGGGGAAGTGTGGAGCTTGTGGGTGGGCTGTGGGTGTGGGGTTTGTGGGTGGATTGTGAGGGGGTTCATGGGTGTAGGGATGTGGGTGGATTGTGGGAGGGTTCATGGGTGTGAGGTTTGTGGGTGGGATTGTGGGGTAGATTGTGAGGGGCTAATGTGGGGGACTGCGTGGGGGTGGGAGAGACTGTATGAGAGGGGTGGGTCCCCTGCTTCCCCACCTGCCATGGCACACAACCACCCCTCAGAGCAGCCACAGCCAGCAGTGGGCTCTCCTGGCCCACTGCAGGCAGAGCCCCCTGGCAGTGCATGGCAGTGTCCGAGACCCAGGGGCTACATATGGTACATGGAGCTGGCCCACCCTGCTGGTCCATGCCTTCAGGTAGAATTGTACTGGCTCCTGCCACCACCCAGGGCTCCTGGCACTGCAGGCAGGAGCTGCGCACCAACGAGCCAGGCCAGTTCCTGCCTCAATTTGGCAGGCATGTAGAGGTATGAGCAGGCCTGGCCTGATGGTGCACAGCTCCTGCCTGCAGTACTGGGAGCCCCAGGAGGCAGTAGGAGCCAGCTTGGTCCTGTCTGAAGGCATGCACCAGCGGGCTGGGTTGGCTGTGTGCACCACATGTAGCTCCCAGGTCTCAGGCAACATAGCGCACTGCCGGAGAACTCTGTCTGCAGTGAGCCATGAGTAATGTGAGGGCCCACCACTGGGTGCTGCTGTTGCGGGGGTGAGGGATGGGATAGGAGATCCCCTCTACAGTTCCCCCACCCCCATGTCTCTGCTTACTGGGGATAGAGCCTGGGTTCAGGCCACTGCTGCCAGCCTTGCCCCCCTTCTATTTCCTTCAGCACACTCAAGCAGCATGCTGGAGGACCAGGGGTATGCAGCAGGCATAGAGACACACTGGCTCAATGCTAGAGCATCTCCTTGGGGGGCCCAGCCTCCAGTTGCTTCAGGGCATGCTCTAGGAGCATTTCCTACACTGCTTCTTTCTACTGCGTTTCCTTTTGATAGCAGGATTTCCTGGCATAAGACTTAGAGTCTGCACTGCGTATTTGCAGTGCAGGGAACATCTTTTCATTTGTGGTGTGCCTCCTATGTTTTTTTAAACTGCTCTGAGATACCAGAACATGTGCATGCTCACTCATGTGGATGCGGCCTAAGCATCAATCTGGCCAACCAAATGCAGGATTTGGCTAGCCCCTTATTTGGAAATGTGGTCCTAACTCCAGCTGCAAACTTGTCACATCCAAGGAAGTACTTTAAAAAAACTGATTTGTTGATGAAAATATATAGAACTCTTTTATTGAATGTCTTCATTATGTCACTCTCTTCACTGCCATCATATCACTGAATATTTCTAAGTGGCTAATAATAGATCTCAATTTGATCTTATGATTATGACAAAGGCTATGGGAGTTACCCTTATGAAAACTGTTTGTATAAAAATCATACACAACAGATATTACAAATATAAGGACATGACTAAAATAGACATAAATTAAACAAGTTTCTATCCAGGTTGTTCTTCATAATAACTCAATCAGGACGAGTGCACTGACTGTCATTAGCAATCATATGCTAGGTAAATTTATTTTTGGAACTTGTCTTGGATAGGCAGTTCAGTTGTGCAAAATTCAGACTTTCTCCCTATTACCCAATATTTTGTACAATCTAGTGTTAAATGTCTGAAGTGATGGGGCTTACCCACTACCATCTCAGACACCAGACATTTCAGCTTAAAGTATGCACTAAGTGCATTTTTATTCCAATATATATTTTCTTGGGATGCTCTAAACAATTCCATTCTTGGGATTCACGCACTTCATAGCAGCTGAAGTGTACACTGCATCTCCTACTGCTCATTCATTGCAACTCCATGCCTCCATTTATTTTTATGGATTCTTGCAATGTGCCCTCAGAGTACCAAATCTAGCATAACCTAGGGTTTTTCACACACTTTTGCATCTTGGAAACTCATTAGCTGAGCGAGCCATCAATGATACTTATTACTGCTATGTTGTGTTTTGGAAGTACTCGCCATTAGGGGTGTGTGAAGCAGGCAGTATTCAATTCGGATTTGGATTTGGCCCGATTTGGGGGACACCAATTCAGATCACTTTCCTGATTCGATCCGGCCAAATTGCCAAGTGGGAGGGACGGGTCCCCTGTGCTCTCCATGGCAGGCCCAAAGGTGGTTTGAAAGTACTTCTGATCCATTTCTGGGTCCGCTGCCAAGCACACAGGGTATCCCTCCCTCCCTCCCCCCTGCCCCATGCTATGAGGGGATGCTCCATCCACCCGACCATCTCAGTATTCATGAACCATGCCTGGTACCTCAAGGTACATAGAAAAAACATATAAATCTGTTTCTATGGCTGAGTCATCAAATCTCTCCAAATCTCTTGGAATCGAATCAGAAGCTTCCGATTGGATTTGGAGAGATTAATGAGTCTCCTGATTCAATTTGGATTCGGAGATTCAGCTGCTGAATTAGGCCAAATCTCCTTCAAATCAAATCAATAATCAAAGCTTCACACAGCTCTTGTCATGTGTTAAGTGATTTTTAAAATGCATATGAAAAGGAAATGATATAGGAAGAATGGCAGTATGCAACACAAGGAAAAATCATAAAAACATATGCACACAAATCTTCCTCCCTTAAACAAATAGGACCTGTTGTGTGGTAAGACTTGAGATAAACAAGAGGGGTACAAGGAAAGAAAAACACAGGGTGACGGTAACCAGTTGTTTAGACTGCCTCAAGAAGTTGAGATTTCAGCTGTTTGTTGTTTTCTTTATGTAGACTTTTTCAAAAAGCTCTATTTGAATTATGCTTTGTGAGTGCAACACCTTGCTGTCATCAGGAATTCAGAATTATTGCCTAATATAAATGAGAAATTTGATTAGAATAGTTTCTTTGGCTTGATTAATTGGTGTCTATGTTGAATTTGATACATTTACTTTTTAAATTGGTATGACTTGGCTGCCTGTTTTTTTTTAATTATCTTAATTACAAAATTCACAAAAGGCATACATTTTTCTCTATTTATATAGCACCTATGAGTTAAACCTGAGATTCCAAAGGAAAAAATATTGATGAATTATATTACGCCATTAATAAATGATAGCAAGCAAGAAATTATTTAGAATAAGTTTTACAATTATGTTTTGCTCCATAAAGATTGTGATGTAAGGGATTTAGTTCCTCAAAATGACCTGCACAGGTTGTTCTTAGGGTGCCTAGAGTTCATTGCAGTTCTGGAGATGATAATGTACTGACTAATCCACTCATCTAACTAATTACTTAAGTTTTCTTTAGCATAGATGGAAGCAATATACTACAAAGCATTTAATCATTATGAAAGATTAATTGGAGGATTAGCACATCTGCTGCACAAGAGTGTTTATTTTTCTGGGGCTGATAATGAATGCATGTACTCTTTAAAATTAACTTCTAAAATAAATCATCCAAATTGCACCCTTTGTTACATTTGAAAGCCTTAGTGGCTTCAGTAAAAGGTAGAATCTTTGCTAGGATATAACAGAGGGCAGACTCTGGTTCACAGACATCTGCTGTTTTGTATAAATTCAGTATTTCTCTTTACTACAGTATAATTATATTTTGAATCTTGCATACTGTGACTTTGCTTGGCACATTCCTGTCATGTTCTCTGCTTACATTGCACCCTTCATTCTTGCATCTAATTTTACAAAATTGTAAATGAAAAAATAGAGCAATGAACTTTTACTATAGTCAATTATTAACTTGTGCAACTTCACTGGTCTTTTATCACTCACTACAGAGTGGATTCTTATCCATGTTCAACCAAAGCTAGATAAAAGACAGGGAAGGGTGGCACCTTAGTGTGTGTCCAGACAAGCATGCACTTGTGGCACACACTGCCACAGTCCTATTTGCAGCACCTCAAATCACATGTGCCACCCATGCAAGCATTCACCATAATGCAAATTTGCAGTGTGGCAGAATTTTCTGATATCAGAAAATCCTGGTGTCAAAAAACCCACACCTGAAAAAAAGGGGGGTGGCACATGTGGGGTACTGTGCACTGCCTGAAAACAGAGCCTGGCAGCCAGAGCCACACTCCAGCTACCAGCCATACTCTGTGTGCTAGATTGGTGCCACTGGAGCCCATGTGCTGGCCCTAGCCTCCCATACCTCACCAGAGCAAATTGCTATGTGCCAGAGCATGCATGCAAGAGCATTTCCAGAGGGCAAGTAGCACACTTATGTGCCACTGCTGTTTGTCCCCAAGGAAACACACATGCACACTCATCTAGACATGTCCTTATAGACTAACTTCTATCAAAATGGAAATTCTAATAAATAAAGTTAAGAAGCAGTCAAGCTCTGGTGATTCTTGGTTAAAAAGAGAGGTGAAGAATAGGCTGCAGGTGAGATCACCTATTTCAAGAGTTAGCACTGCATGCCTTCAAAGGCCAATAGCAATTTCTTCTATTGTATAAAAAAACCCCAGAGGATAGGCCTTTGCTTTTCTAGCAAAGCATGGTCCTCAGCATGTTTGCAACTGATTATTTACTTGATGTAACTATCTGAAATAGAAAAATAATGTTATAATAATATTAATAACCTGATGTGTTCTAACTCATCCTTAGTTCATGGTTCTCAGAACAATACAAGATCATGGGAAAAAAGTGATGGAAGGGACTTCACAGGGTCATCTAGTGCAGCCCCTGCTCAAGGGAGGGTCATCCCTGACTAAGCCACCCTACCCCATTGTCCATCTAACCTGCTCTTGAAAACTTCCAAGAACAGTTTGTACAACTGTATTGTACAATTTCTTTAAGTAACTTGCTTCAGTGCTTTACCACCTCTCATAGTCAGAAAGTTTTCCCTAATCTTCAACATAAATTTTGCATGATGAAGATTATTGCTCTTAGTTCTGTCCTCTACAACCACAGAGAAAAGCCCATCTAAATACAGACATTGGATATATGACATATTATAACCTGCCTGCCATCTGACTCCCCAGGTATCTCTCCACTTTCATCCCCCTTCTCTCCCCAGACTGTCTCTCACCCATTGACTCCTCAATCTCCATTTCCACTGACTACCTGTCTTGTATGCATACCAGCCCAGCCACTGGCTTCTTCACTTTTCATTCCATCCAGGAAGAGCACACACCAATTGCTGAAATTTCCTTAGCCTGACAAAGGGTTTTTGAACCCAAAAGCTTGCCTAATAACTATTTTCCAACTATTTTAATTGGTCTAATAAAAGATATCACATTCATCCAAGGAACCTCATCTCCATAAAGCTATATAATGAGCCCTTCAGGTATTTGAAGACTGTTATCAAATTCCCACCTCAGTCTTCTCTTCTCCAAAATAAATCACTATAGTTCTTTCAATCTTTCCTCATAAATTTTGCTTCCCGCTCCCTAATCTTTTTTGTTGCTTGAGCTGAACTCCTTCCAAACTGCACATAGATCTTCAAGTGTGGGGCCCAGAGCTGGACAAAGGATTCCAGGTGAGGCCTCATCCATTGTGAATAGAACAGAAGAATAACTTCCCATGATGTGTAATTACCACTCTTTTTAATACATCCCAGTATGCTGCTGGCTTTTTGGTTTTTTGCAGGGTATTTTTGCACAATAAGAGCATACTGTTGGCTCAAATTCATCTTAAGGTCTACTGTAACCCCTTTGTCCTTCTCTGCAGTACTGCAGCCTAATTACTTATTCTCCAGTTTGTATTTGTCCATGCAATTATTCAGGCCCAAGTGCAGGACTTTGCACTTGTCCTTGTTGAACCTCACCTGATTAACTGCAGATCATTCTCCAGTTTATTCTGGTCATTCTGGATCCTAACCTTACTCTCTGGAGTATCTGCAGCTTCAACCTACTTGGTGTCATCTGCACATTTGCTAAGCATGCACTCGATCCCATCACCCAAATCATTAATGAGTATATTCAACAGCACTGGACCCAGGACAGATCTTTGAGGAAACCCACTTGATATCTCTTCCTAATCAGACATTGGGCCCCGCAACTAGCTGTTGTGATATACTCTAACAAGCTGCATAGAGACAAAAAAAACAGGCTGAGCACAGCATTTTATCCAGATCTACATGACATTTTGGTTTCAGCTGCTCCTTTGTAACCGAAGTAACAATGCTCTGAAATCAATTGTCACTGACTTTTGTCTTTTTTTCATTAAAAGGTAAAAGTCTTCAATGGATATAAATCTCTTATCTAGCTGGACATGGTATTTCAAGAGGAGGTTGGATATGCATTTAGCTGGGGTAATCTAGACCCAGCACTCTTTCCTGCCTGTGCAGGGGGTCGGACTCGATGATCTACTGAGGTCCCTTTCGACCCTAACATCTATGAATCTATGGCCTATGGAACAGAATGGACCAATTGCAACTGCATTATGGTGGCCACTGGTAGGACAAGACCCTGCTGTACACATCTAATCTATTTAATACCAATTCATTTAATATTTCCTAGAATTAATTATATTAGTTAACCTATTTCATCTATAAATCTCAAAGCATTTCACAAAATTGAGTACAAATCTTATCTCCATCTTATAGAGGAAATAATTGAGGTCAAGGGACTTACCTGAGACAACTGAGCTGGTGACAAGGCTGAGACTAAAGTTTAGGGTGGTGATTTAGGGTGGAGATTTTGTCATGATTTCAAAAGTACTAGGATTTAATTCTAGGTTTCCTAACACTTTTCACTGGAGCATTCACAGTACATTGCGAGCACTATTTTATACCTTTAAATACCACTTCAGCCATTTTGTAGATTTTTCTTTGAAGTCTTCCAAAAAGGTTATTACAATACACACTGTAGTTTTCAAGGTTTCATTGACAAAAATATGGTGTTTTTTAAAAACAGTACTCATATTTCATCATTGCAAATATAAAGGATACTTTATCTCTGTAGCACGTGTCATGAAACAGAGAAACAGAAAACACTGAATAATTGATTTATGTAACAATTTTAAGCCAAAATGTCAAAGAATTATGAAATGTTTCCATTTTGTTTAAATTAGTTTTCATGGCATACCACAAAAGTAGAAACAGTCACTGCATGCGAGGTTTTGGATAGTGAAAGTAACCACTGAAGATGAATTTTAACCTACCTTTACAAAGCCTAAGCACTTAGACTCAATACTTGAAGAATAAAGACAGTACAAATCACTGTCAGTCCTCTTGACTCCTTCATGCTCAGTGCTGGAATACCAACTTCAGATCTACTGCAATGGGGGTGGAATAGAAGTCATTTATAGAATGTACATGCATGACAGCTCTGAGGGATTTGTCCTGGTGGTCTCTTCACTTGTGTCTTCAGCTTGGCTAGTCTATACTCTCTTCCTCAGCATGAAGCTGACTGGCCATTCTGACTATACGTTTTCATAGGAATGGGATATTAATGAATGAAAAATCTTCCGTTTCCTACATACACCTGGACAATCTTATTCAATAGTGATAACTGAGGGCCAAATTCTGTGGTCAGAATAAATATTATTAGGAAATGGAGTATATTTACTAAGTGGAGGTAAAAGGATGAGATATTTTTCAGCACAGTTTGGCTGAAAATTTTAAGATGAGGCCAGATGGTAAAAGCCACTGAAAAAAGGGTGATGTGTCATGCTATATAGAAATAGTCAAACAACCCTGTTCTTTTTTACCTTCCCCAGGCCCTCTCTAACACTTTAAATATGCTATTGAAGTGTAAGTTTTCTTAAGCAGTGCTAGAATTAACATAAACTATGAAATTATATTATGCATTAAAGTTAAAACAGTTTTATGCTATGTCAAGTTTTATGATGGAATTTTGTAAGCAAAGGATTTTGAGCAACAGTTTTTCCCTTATACAGGTTACATTGTTTGCTTCTTCCTGTTTATGTACCCTGAAAAACCGAAAGAAAATGATAGGGATGCAAGATTATACAAGTCCAATTACATCCCGATGAGGAATATGATTCATTCATTTGAAATTCATTTGCATACATAAGCTGGAAAGAAAAGGAGTGATACAGAAATGTAAACTGGGTATTAAGATAGCCAATGACACACACACATCTATTTGGTTTTATTTCAGTCAAAAAAAAACAACCCAAAAATAAAAACAAAAAACAAACAAGAAAAAAACCCCAGATTTATTAGTGCCAGTGAATGTTCATAGTAAGGTAACAGAAACTAAGCTATTTTGAGTAGCAACCTACATCAAAGGATATCAAAATAAGATTTCATTTTAACTTGGTTCTTGCTGATTAGAAGTCCTCATTGTCTGCCTATGAGACCTTTAAAGAAAAGTTGCTACAGTCGAACACAGTTCTGATAGAACTTGGCACATAAAGAAACAATTCAACATTTCATCCATACAGCACTTCCACCCTTCTAGAGCACTCATTCAAACATACTTACATAATGCATATACATCATGACTAAAACCATGTCTGGCTTAAAGCACGCAGAATAGTTCATTCTAAAAGTAGCATATTTCTACATCAAAGCAGGTCAATGTATTTACAGCAGATGCTCTAACTCTGCAGATGGGTTTTGCTTGAAGTTCTCTTTCTTAGCATACATTAAAATGTTCTATTTGTCAAATTATTTATCAAATTAAAGATGTATCTACAGGAAGATCTGTTTGATCATGTGCAAGAATTCTAAGGCCATAGTAGTAGTTGTTCCACAGGACTAGTGCTGCCATTGCAATGATCTTTTCATAACGCTTAATAAGTCTTTATTCTTCAGATGCAGCCAGGCATAGTGAGACATTCATGATCCTTAAGTTGTTGGCTCAAAGGTCTAAACTTCTTAGTTTTGTTTTTTTGTTTTTAATGTTCATGGAATAGCACCATAGAAATTCTCTTTCAACGACACATCCTGGATTGTTTTGTTTTGTTTTTATGGGGTTTTTGCCATCACAGAAACTCTTATTCCCAGAAAACAAATGCTCCTGTTCTCTCAACTGTTTAGGAAACCTTTCATCAGCTGAAATAGAGATATAGCTGCTTCACAAACTGGCCCAAAGAAATATAGGTTAGCAGCGGTTACACTTCTACAACTGAAAATAAAATCAGGAAGTGGAGTTTTAGATTACTCCAATCATGATTATTTCTGTTTCCCAATGGACAAGGATTTTGTTATATAACAGGATGATAAAGTATGAACTCAGTCTCTTTTTAGGCTCAGTGCAATATAAGAGCACAGCATCAGATATACCATACTTAATTAATAAACCCAATACTTTCATCCCTTTATGCTATCCAAGTATAATATGATGACGTATACAAACTTCCAGACATTTAAAGGTGTAAAACAAAAATGTTCTAAAGATCAATTATGTTTCAGAGATATGAGTTTTCCAGTTTCAACACACTGATAGGACGAATGAAATTCCTAAAATTTACAGACCAACTTCAGAAGAGCCTCCCATTTCATAGCTTCGTTTTTTGTCTTTCCATGCACTGTATCTTAAATACACAGCCACAGCAATTAGTGTAAGATATAAAGACAGCATTTTGAGTATGTAACCTGAAGGAGCTTTGTCTTCTAGACATCAGACAACTGTGAGAATGAAGAGCAGTCTGCAGGGTCACTTCCCCTGAATTTGGCTGATTGACTCTACAGGTATCTATGACAAATGTCAAACTATGAACAAAAGCTTTTATAGTCTTCCTGCAAGGATGCAATGCCCTTTCATCAGCTTTGTAGAGACAGTGAAGGATGGATTCCACACATTGTCATCATGTCCATTCCACTGGGATCCCTGAACATTTCTTTTTGAACTGAGATGTTTCTGGTCTTATAAGATTTCCTTTCAACTGAACTCACGTAATATAAAATGTTTGTACTGATAAATTCCATCAAAAACAAACTAAACAAACATACACATTTTCCTTTTTTCTACTGTGTGTTCTCTCATCCTGTCTTATTTTCTGGAAATTAGGATCCTGCATTATTTTTTGATGTGAATGCTATCTTGGTATTTTATACTTTTGTATCGTATATGAAATCCTTTCTTGTTGATTGTATCATCAGTATGAAAGTGGAGTAAAACAGCATCCCCGGCTGAATAAATTTCTTCTGGGGGCTAAAATAAACAAGCAAATAAAATGTTTTTGTTTTTTTTCTTCCCCACACCAAGGTCAACTTAAAGTTTTGGTTGAACAAGAACTTCTTATGGGTATTTTATTTCTCATTAAACAACATAACTTAAATGTCAATGTGTCTAGAAATATCATCCACAGCTGACAGACAGTTTACTCCAACAGTTCAAGGTCTTGCTCTTACGGTGCAAAAGTTAGAAGTAAAACACTCATAAAATCATAAAACATTTTTAGAGGAATAATATAAAATATAATAACATAGGACTGGCTATATTGGAATGGTTCCATAGTGTGTATTATCCACCATCACATCTTTGGCCAGAAAAAGTTATTTCAGAAGAAGGTGGAAGAAACCCAACAGCAAGTACACGTGAGAAAATCTCCTCCCAAATATAAAATGCCTAATGAGGTCAGCCACATATTTATAAACACATGCATAGAATATGGGGAGAAAGTAAGGGAAAGTGTCATAGGTCTTAACCACAGGAACTGTATGGTCTCCTTTTGGGAGTACAGGAAAATAGTGAATCAAGCAACAGTGAAGTTGGGAATCACAGAGAAGACAAAAGACGTGTCTACACCTCTGAAGCGGCAAGTGCTGGCCAGGTATACTTTAGTCCATCCCACCTATCTACTCCTGACACACATGATCCAGACTAATGGCTATTTCTATAGCTATTTTTGAAACCTTCCTCTTTTTAGGGGAGCATCTGAACTTCCAGGAGGTAGCCAATGTTGAAGTATCTTCACTGACATATTTTTAGATTTGGTGCGTAAACATGGAAACCAGGGCACATTGCTACCAAGGGGCAGACCAACCCAAAAATGCCTCTAAAATCTTCAAAAATGGTTTAAATTTAGGCTGAGTCTATGTCATTTTAAAATAAAATACCTTACTCTTCAGTAAAGAAAACTTATGGTAAGATAAATTTAAGAGCAGAAAAAATGTCATTTTAAACTGTTCTAAAAATGTTTTAAATCATTTTCTTAAACCAATTTTAATTATTCCTGTGATGACAGGTCAATTCAGTGGCTAGTGATCTCTCAAATGCTTCCACCGGCCCTTAAGGTTTCTATGATTAAATTCTCAAATGGGAAAAAAATATATCTTCTTATAGCAGGTAATAGCAAGAATGGGTAAACTGATAGGCAAAACCAGGAAGGATGTTAGCCAGATGCTAAAACAGGCCATAATTAAGTCACTGCTATCATGTAACCGAGTCTACTTGTTAAGTCTACTCCTACTTAGCATAAGGGAATTAGGCCCAGAGGTGTCACATAGTTGTGCCACTGCTACTTGTCCCAGGGAACATGTATGCATGCAAGCTCTGGTTCATGGCAAGTTGCCCCAGTCAGGGTAGGGGAAGCTAGGGCTGCCACCTGGGTTGGCCCCACCAACCTTACCTAGGGTTCTGGGGGTCTCCCAGGCATAAGAGGTGCGTAGTGGGGGCACATGCCCCCCTGAGACTGGCCATCACCACTGGCTGACGTGGGCAGCAGTGTGTGCAGGAGGTCTTCCCCCCCACCAACACCACCGGTGGCAGCTGCAGGCAGCCTCCACTCACCGCTCACTACTACCAATACTGAAGCCAGTGGCTGCGGTTGATCTCTGTTCGCCGACACTGACATCAGTGGCTGTTGGTGGTCCCCACTTGCTGCCATGGTGCCCCCCCAGTATTAGGAGGCACCAGTTGTTCATGCTCCTAAGGCTCCAGCAGTGGCAATCTAGGTGCACATGGCCTGGACTGTGGCTCCAGCCAGCCAGATTCCAGTTTTTGGCAGTTCATATTGCCACCATGTGCGCCACCATTTTTTTCAGGCGTGGGTTGTTTTGACACTGGGATCTCCTGGTGCCAAAAAAAGCCTGTTCTGCTGCAAATCAGCACTGCAGCAAACACGTGCATGTGCAGTGTATTCAGTTTGCAGCTCTGCAGGTGGGTCTGCAGCACCGCAAACCACACGTACACACTTGTCTGGATGCGCCCTGTGTTACAGTCCCATACCTTGCAGATCTCTCCCAGTTGTGTTGCTATTTAGTGTTCTTGAGACTGAAAATTATTGTGCAGTCAACATCAGTTTACTGTTTGCCCTTCCCTACTGTAGTACTGGTATTTTTTCTGTGGTAGTTTTGTATAGTCATACACACACACACGATATAAAGTGTAAAAAGCCATAGTTTAGGCTGAAGTGTTGGATTTATTGTCAAGACCCTCTAGATTTTATGAATCTGAATAAGATGTGTACATTTAATTCTAATAGCTTTTGATGATTATTTGCCTATTTAGTGTGTTTTTATAATAAGAAATTAATACACATTTCAATAAAAGTATGCTTGTTTTAAGCTCATTTCAGTCTTAAACTGAATAATGCCAAAGCCTCTAGCATATTAACAACCTTTTTAGTTTCTTTTTAATTGGAGAAATAAAAGCATATGTTGTGTTATATGTAAGGACACACTACATCATCTGTACCCCTCTTTTCAAAATCCTAGATCTGTCCATGCCTCAGAAATTACTACATCTGGTCAGAGGAGAAATCATAGAAATTATAGAGAAGTTGGGTTAGAAAGGACCTCCAGAGGTCATCTAGTCCAACACCCCCTGCCTGGGGCTAGATCATCCCTGTCCAATCCATCCTATACATGCATAGTAAAAGTACCCTCAAACCCTGACACAGCATAAGACATAACATCCTAACCTACCACAGGTAAAGCAGGGGGACCATGGCAACCGACACTCTGCTTCTGTAAATGGTTGTTAATATATGCTCAAGAGATCCCGGGTATAAGGTCAGGCCCCCTGCTACAGAGGCAGGCAAAAACTCATGATACCCACCTCACCAATCTGAAAAGTACCATTGACTAGGAAGGTAGCATAATGTAACCATAATGGTTCAGAAATTATGTGAGAGACAAGGATTTTTTTAGAGTGGCATCTTTTACGAGACCAACTGTATAGTTGATATAGAGTTAGACAGGCTTCCCACTAAACAACAGACGCCAAACCAGATGCAACCCTGCTCTAAGTACACATGCAAAACCTGTCAACATACTTCCAGTCCCACCACACACTCTCTCCCCCCCAGTAAAACTATCAGAATCCACAGATCATACATGTCTATCACAGAATCTCTTCCACATTCCTACATATCCTATACATGTCTCATCAATGCACCAAATGCCCTCATGAAAACTATCCGCTAAAATAAACTATCGCAGAAAAAAAATGTAAAGGACAGCTACAAATAGCCACTGGTAGCAGATGCTTTTCATAGAACAACCACTCCTTTCTGACCTCACAATCCTTATATTCAAGGCAAATCTACAAAACACCTTCAGACAATGGGCTTGGAAACAGAAATTCATAACTTTGCTGAACACTGAAACACGTGGCCTAAACACTGACAATGGCTTTATGGCTTACTGTAATCTACCTACTATATTTACTAATCTCCCTGCATTTCATGGAAGGTAATAAAGACTCTTTTTGCTTTTTAAATGGTCTTGTTCCTGCACTAATTAGATTACCTACTCTGCTGTACTTCTCTTCTTTTGAAACACTCCTGATAATATCTTTGCCCCTACCTTACAGACTTCGTCTATTCCTTTAAGCAGACTGTTTTTATTTGTACATGGAGTTGTACACGTTATTATTTTATCTGATATTTAGCTAAAGCTGTGTCTGCTTCTATCCTAGACATGAAAAAGGAAAATTTTATGCTTGAAAGCTTGTCTAACATCTCTCCTAACTACACAGTTGGTTCAGCAAAAGATATGACCAAAAAAACCTTTCACAAAGGCCAAGGAATATTTATTGGTTGAAAATATTTCAATGGAAAAATTCTTAGTCACAGAAATGTCTCTTTCCCTGATTTCATTAAATTCTTTTACTTATATATTTTTATAAACCTACATTTTGGGCAAATTATTGGACAGTGTAACCATGATGATTTTTTTTTAATCTTTGTATTTATTTATTTGTTTGTTTGTTTATTAGAGCATAAGGAGAAGTTTCAATAATTGACTACTTACCCCAGATCCACAAAATCGACCAAGTCTCATAGCTGTCGTATCATGGCCATCAAAGAGTTCAACATAGTCATAACCACAGTCTGCCTCTTCTTCTACTTCAAAAGTCTGAAAAGTTAACTCTACTTGATAGCCACGTTCTGATACCAGCAGCCACTCACAATCCACTTGAACTGGATAATTATTATCACCAAACTGTGCATGAGAGTACAGATCTCTAGGCTTGGTTTCAGCTTTCAGTCGACCACCACACTCTGTAGGAACAAAAAAAAAAAAAAAGGTTAATAAAGGACAAGCACAAGTAAACATTTCAGCACAATACTTTTCTTTGAGAAACTCACTGAGTAAGGTACTACTCAATATGAATAATTGTGGCTTATAATTTTATGATTTTAAAATAGTATTATGGGACACAGAAATATTGCCAATACAAGAGTCTCAAAATGCTCCAGAATGCATACTTTTATGTAAATATTTTCTATAATTTATTTCCTGTTAACAGTTTTAACCAAAAAAGGGAAAGGACAGCAAACTTTTGAGGAATAATATAGTCAAAATGCTGAGATATCATGACATTATAAGACACAGAATGTCTTGCCTGTCAGTAATGGGATTTATTCAGCAAACAATGGGAAATACCTCATTGCTAATAACAGTTTGTAGGAATCCATTTTGGGCCCCATACTTCAAGAAAGATGTGGATAGACTGGAAAGAGTTCAGCACAGATGAACAAAAGTTAGGGCCTGGGAGGCAAGACTTATGAGGAAAGGTTGAAAGAACAAGGACTAAAGTCTGAAGAAGAGAAGACTGAGGGGGATTTGATAACAATCTTCATATACCTGAAGGGCAATTATAAAGAGGAAGGAGATGGGCTATTCCTCTGTAGCTGTAGGGGACAGAACTATGAACAATGGCTTCAGTAGATCAGAAAGAACTTTATGTCTAATGAAGTTGGTCAAGCTTTGGAATAGGCTACCTACAGAAATTGTGGAATCTCCATCTTTAGGAATTTTAAGAGCATATTGGACAGTCAGCAATGACCTTGCCTTGAGCAGGAAGCTAGACTAAATGACCTCGTAACATCCCTTCCAGGCCTACTTTCCTAACAATCCTCTGAGGACAGCTAGATCAGTTTTATCCTTTATTTCATTCCACTTTGTATTCCATTATTCTCACTATAAATCTCTATATGGGTTAACACAACTTTATTAAGAGGCATTCATTCATATTAGACTCAGTAACTAATTTGGTTTTAAAAGTATATATGTATATTTTAATATTTTCCAAAACTCTATTTCAGAAATTTTGAATTTTAAATCAAGGAAATGAACATTAACACCAATCTATTGGACTATAACCAGGTTGCTTAACAGAAGCAGTAACTCCTGAAGATTTAAATCCCCCCAAAAGTCTAATTCACTACTCCCATTTCAAATATTTTAGCTACTATTGGTGATAATTTCCATTATGTTTAGCTTTCTATAAGAACTTAAAACTTCTACTGCATAAATGCTCTACATTAGTCACTTAGAGACATTATTCAAGGCCAGCTGACAACAGATGGAAAACTGTATTTAGAACCATGTTTAAGGGGTGTGGGTGGGTGCTTTTCTTCTTCTTTACAACTAAGGAAACCTCAGTGAAAACATCAGAGTTTATTTTAGAAGGTTGTCCTCTTCCTTGTTCCTCAGCAAGAAATAGTCCTCTGCCTATGATACTTTTTTCCACAGCAAGCACAGATGGAACTAGCATCTGATATCTGTACACTCATAAGTTTATGTTAGGAATCAGTGAGGCTGTGCTAAGCCAAATCCTACAATCCAAACACCTCTGAGCTATGTACAAGAGAGGATCTGTATCTGAGCTCTGTGGATGAGGCCCAACTCTAAGACAGGCCAATTGTGATGTCATATGCTCAGCAGTCTGAATTCAGGTTGGAATTAAGAACAGGAACTGCTGAATGCTTAAAATGGTGCCACACAGGATTCATATATGTAATCCTAATCATATAGAAATTAGAAGGATCAAAGCAGTAGTATAACTAGTTAAGGTGACAGAGCAATCACCTTCTGTGCAGACTTAGAAGGTAGTGGGGGTGAAAAAAAAAACCCAGCAGCTGCTAGCAGATGTACAATTGTGCTGGTGGTATGGTAGGAAGCAGAAATGCTGCACCCGTACCCAGGCATCTGGCCATGTTACTATGCTGTTTCATTTCTAATTGACTGCATGACTTGGAGGCTTGATTTCTAATTTTGGATAAGATTTTAAAATCTTCTTAAAAACATGCATGGCTGACAAACGTGATATTCCCCACACAGCCACTCATTAGGCTCAATATGTTTGCATCGCTTTGTGCATTTTTTCACTTTACAAATGTTTGCAATCAACACCCTAACATATGAAATCCATCTTATAAATTTATTTTGTTGCTGTTAGTCTCATATACTAGCTTCTTCAGTTTTTGTGAATTCAGTTATAATTTCCTCTGACTGAAACATTGCCAGTTTTAAAGTCACATTCAAGACATAACACAGCTGTAAAAAGGAATACTTTTATGAACTGCATGCCTTGTTTTCTCCATACACACTATTATGTTTATGAGTTTAAAAGAGTGGTCCATCCATATTAATAGCTGCAGAAATTTTAAAGTTCACATATCAGGAAGATATTCTCACACTTGAAAAAGTGAACTGAGAACTGCTGAGCTATCTTGAGGAATAGGCATGGCTTTTTTATTGGCAGTCATCCCAGTCTCAGTCAAGAGACTATATAGACACGATCTAAGTTTTTGTGAAAGTCAATGGAAATTAAGGTCTTAAGAGTTCATAGCTATGACTATAAGGCAAACTTACTACTGCCCCCAAACTAATTAACCTGTCTAAAGCATGGTGGGGATGTAATTCCAATTATGAAACTGCCTGCCCAGAACAGCACAGCCACTTTACAGGCAGCCCCAGTCAAACACAGTAAAAGTTTATCCCGAGACATGGCCAATATCACTTCTCAGGCTCTGTTAAAGGCTAAAAAGTTCAAGGGGAGCTAAAGGGAGAGAAATATTTTGCTAAAAGGGGAGAAAATATCTTAGCTCCTTCAAGGGCTAACTCTTAACCTTCCATTTCCCATGGGCTCTCTATCTAATAATGGTCTTTAACTGCCCTGCTGGACAGAGATTACAGGTTAAGCCTATTGTCTTGAATACACCCTAGAATAGGGTGCCAGTCCTTCTCCTGACAGAAAGCAGTTCTGTACCCTGAGCAAAATCTCCCCAACTCTGGAGTAGAATGGGACCGGGTTTCTGAGCGTTGCTTTCAACACTGTGCTATTTGCAACGTTCCCAGATTGAACTGAGCACTATGATTATTTTTATGTTTCTCTCAGTAGCCCAGGAACCTGCTAAGGTGGTTAGGTTCTAAAATTCAAGTAGCCACAATATTACAAGTGTCTAATGCTGTTGATTCAATGCAAGGTACAGCATTGATAAGCCAGCATTGGATGTAGTTCAGATAAAGGGACCTCCTAAAGAGAGTGGTGAATGGGCTTGGGCCCCAGAATATAAGGAGAAGATATCATTTAATCTCCTACTACTTCATTTTATCTGACAGAAGATCAGTGGGATGCATGCAACAGAATTAAGACCAAATTGAGAGTGGAAAGATTGGGAGATTGATAGCAATTTTCTCTTACATGGCAGGAATTATGGCGACAGGAAAATGTGTATTGTGTGAGTTATTGCTGGATAGTTTCCAGGTATGCTCTTTAATGATGCTGCAGGCTCAATAAACCACACTCCTAGTGTTTCTCTGCAGTCCCTGTAGGAGTGAGGCTTTTCACTTGGCCCATCTGAAAACTTTATTCGAGGGCTCATCCACATTTGGGTCAAAACTCTGTGAGTAAAATTGGTTTGAAATATGTTTTAAAATGTATCCATTTTATAATGGTCCTGTCATATAAAATAATTAAAATAATTTAATAATAGCATTTACTATTATGTTAAAAGTATATTTTACTTTCTGAGGGTTATGAGCATTTGTTCTTTGGCAAAAATTTGTAGGCATTATTCTCCTAATTATGGCACACTAAAAATAAATAAATAAAACATTATGCTTCATACAGAGAAATACATAATTTAAGCCATTTTAAACTGACCCAAGGTTAAACTTTATGATAGTTTTATTTCTGTAAACTAAATGCATTTAATTTAAATTAGAATTTCTGAGTTGGGATTCAAAGCCAAAAAGTGACACACTGCAAAATCATCTGAACCACAGAACCTGAGAGAAAGAGAGACTAAGAAAGAGAGAGAGAGAGAAAAGGCAGACCATCAATGGAATAAAAATGTGATCAAGATTTAACAGACAAGATGACCTCACTGTTGAATGCTTAAAAATAATATTTAAACAATTTTAAATGTAGGGGATTATGATGTGGACTATAAACATTAAATACATTAATTTTAGGTGAAAGTCTTTTTTTATGTTAGCTGCAGACATGGATTTAAAGACTCACTAAATAAATTAAAGATTGTAATCCTTTGGAATAGTTTAAGAACTGGAAGATACTTTGCCAGAGAAACACTATTTACTCTTTATGTTAACTTCCAAAATTTGACAAATGAAATTACTACAAGTAAAAATAAAATCCTTACTTTTTTGGAAACATGATGTTAGCTCATATAGCTCAGAAAATCTGGGGGGAATAAAATGCACGGTGATAGAATTTTAGACATAGCCTCTGGGGTTACAGCTCATCCTTAAACTGAATGTATTAAGCTAAATGATTTTGATAGTGCCAGGATGGAGGGGAATGGATACATCAACTTTTCTCCATGTCCTTGAATAGATGTGCAGGGTTAGATACAATCTAGTTTTTACTGCCAACTTGTACCCCTAAACTGAGTAATTATCATTGTTTATTTTTATTTGTGGAAATAGATTTTTGAAAACTGCCACATATCTTCATCAGTGTAGTACAGATAAAACATTTATTCAGTGACTATGCTTGTAGCTAGATTACAATTTCCTTATTCTGTACAGTATCTTTAACACCAAACACTTTATAACAAGACTGACAAATAGCTTTACATTTTCTTTAAAAAATGTCCTGGAAATATATGCACTGAATTATATGATCACAAGAATGGCCTTCTGTTTATCTTGCATTCAAAAAAAAAAAAAAAAAAAGCAAATTTTATTTTTCAATGATTCCAGAAAAATAACGCACTTACACTAAGGAAATTTTTAAAGCCAAAGTATAGACCCCTATAAATAGACATTTATAAGGGAAATTCCAGCAAACTGTTGACTGTAACAATGAAAATGGTAATACTTAGGAGTACTCTGGGCACAGATTTTAACTTCTTCCGTATAATATCTACTACAGATACATAAGTGGAAGGCTGACAATAATAAAGTCAGAAACAGCTATTTTTATCATGAATTTGGGGGTTTAATTGCTTAGTTATTTTAATGAGTACCTTTTATATCAAATTTTGTGAAAAGCATAAAGGTATCAGATCATTGTGGTGAAGAAATCTGGAGCATAATACAGGTGGTTGCAAACCAGGCCCTTTAACAGGATGGAAATGCAGACTAAATGACAGGCTGAAGAAACTTTTCATTTCCTAGGCTCAGACCACAAAGGGTGAAAAATGGCTAGGTTCTGATCTGTGAAGTCTCTGCCAAAATAAAATTAATCTAGCAAAGTATTAAAGATTATGTACCAATATCTAAAATCAGAAAGCTCTGGTTTGAATGTAAATATTTATGTACACTGAATTGTTAGTTGTAGACATATTTACTTGGAGTACTTTAGACTATGTGAACCCAGACCAAAAAAAAATTACACATGCTGTAGCGCAAGATTAGGCACTTTTGTTTGTAAAACTTTACTATAGTAGAGATGATACTTACAGTGCTCCACACTGATATGCAAATTACAAAATAATGCATAAGTGAGAATATGCTGTACAAAGTGTGGCCAGATATTATTACTATATTTAGAACTTAGCAAAGTGTTTTGTTCTACTGTCTAATGTTTCTGAATGGCTCCACTTCTCTTTACACATACCATGCCTTGGAAATTGAAGTTATTAAAGTTGCCACTGGGGGTCACTATAAGTTAAGCAAATTCAAGATTCATGTTTCTAAAATAAAGCACATCTTAAGGAACCTCTTAATAAACTTTCAAAACATATTTTGAATGATAAATCATATAAACAAGGAAAGTAACTGCTACATCTGAAGATGAATTTTTTTTCCCCAGAAAGTTTGTGGATTTTAGCAAGGCTCTCAATATCATTTATTTGTGTTTACCTTCGCTTATCATCAGGGATCCTGGTTTCCACTGATTTTATAAAGCTTCAATTTTCAGTTAAAAAGGTAACCCCAAAACCACATTTTTCCTTGATTAAAATGAAATCTCTCTCTCTCTATATATATATGAGACAGAGAGAGATCTCTGTATATCTTTTTTTTTTAACTGAAAATTGGAAATTTTTTTAAAATCAGTGAAAACCAGGATCCCTGCTATTATTCCTTTCTTGCAACAGAGGAATAGTATTAGTTGTTTACACTATACCCCATATCCTATTTAAAAGACAGAAGAGAAAAAACAAATAAGATTGTGATACATTAAATCTTTAAGAATCTGCAGTACAAATGAAATTAGATGCTATTGAATCCTTTCTAAGCATAGCCACTGAGGCATCACCTCTAAGTGTGCTACTAAGAGTCTTCTTGCACATTACACTGTGAGCTGCACAAATGTTGATCAGTGTTAGTGGTAGCTCTAGTTCTGAGCAGTCACACTTTAGGATAGCAGGGGCCAGGAGGACTGAAAAGTAAGAATTCCCCTCCCCCCTCTGGGCTTCTGTCCCACAGTATCTCCAGATCCCCCACCACCACTCATGGGGCTCTCCCTGCTCCTTGGGGTTTCCACCTCCCCTCCATCACTGTGCTTGCTTGTGGCTGTCCACACTGTCTGTCCTGAGGGAAGCAAGCAAGGGAAGGTTCGCTGGCTGGCCTGCCTGGCTGCTACCATTGCTCTTCTCCAGGCTGAGCCCAACCCAGAGAGCAGCAGTAGGGGTGGCAGTGGCCAGGTAGGCAAGTTAACCTTTTCCTGCCTGCTCCCCTCGACAAAGGAGATAGCCACAAGTAAAGGGGGTGCAGGTGGAGGGGTATGGGGTTTCTTCTTCATGTCTCCAATCCAACCTTTCTTTATGGTCTGCTCCCAATATTCTGCACAAGCCACTGCTTCTGGTATTGGTGTTGCCAGATCTTGTGGGGTGCAGCGTGGTGCCACAGGGAATCTCAGGAGATGATCCATGGTTTGCGGGGGAGGGGGCAATGAGCAGAAATCTGGAGTGCTGGGGAGGGCAAAGAAGGGGGGAGAAGTGGGCCTGATCCAGACCAGCAAAGGAGGAGGGGGCAGGTTGCAAAAGATTAATTCAAGTATTTGAATACCCACACTTACAATACAAAGCAATCCACATCTCCATTCAAAATTTCCAAAGGGATCTACACCTCCATTAAGAAAATGTAGAGGTCCGCAAATGAAAAAAGGTTGAAAAATCAATGCCTAGTGTGGCTACACCTTAATGTAACAGAAGCTGAGTGACACAGATCAGAGAAAATCCTGCCCTGGAGTGGCATAATTTTGAGTTGGTTAATAAGTGCTTAAAACTAGTTTCAAGTGTTAATGTGCAAACAGTCCAGGGGTTAAGACTGTCCACAATTATCATGCAACAAGGCTCTAGACCAGGGGTCAGCAACCCCCGGCACATGGGCCAAGAATGGCACGCAAGGCCATTTTGCTGGGCACACCACCGCCAGTCCAGACTCTAAGCAGCTGCTGTCAGCCACAGAGCCCAGGCTGCTCCCAGCAGGCAGCTGGGAGGCTGCAAACCCTGCTGCAAGCAGACTGGACTCCATGGGCCGGCTGCAGCTGGGAGGCTGCAAACAACTGCTCTGGCATGTCAGCACTCTGTCACCTTCCAAGGTAGACAATGTGTTTTTTTCAGCACTATGTCCAAAAAAACATTACTACCCCCTGCCCTAGACTGAAGAGTCCTTTAAAATCTGTTTTCTAAATACAGACACTTTCAAAATTAACTATATGCCTTTGTTCAAGTTACTTGAACAATGTCAAGTAAGTCTTGTTCTTGCCATTAGACGATCTTATTCCAAAGAAACCTATTTATTTATTTTACTTTCAGCTACACAATTAACATTAAAAATTCCAAATTCCTAAAAACAAAACAATCAAATTAAAAATCCATCCAACACATTTATATGACAAAAATAGTTAGGTTTATAATCCTGACAATGTTTCCAACATAATCAAGTTTAGATTTCTGTCTGCTGCCTTTAATTTTTTTTTTTTTACATTAACTCATATCACTCTTATTTATTAAATAATTCTGCTCATGAAGGGACAAAAATTAATGTCTGCATCTGAAACAGTTAATAGAAGCTACCAGTAAATCACATCCTGCTTTTCTGACCTGTAGAGTGTGTGGCTTGGAAGCCTTTTCTCTGTACTGATGCATCAGAAACAAACCGAAGGAACATTTTGTTTCCAGTAGCAATGAGAGGATCTGGTATCTTATTGCCACATAAACGTCCCAGAATTGGTGACTTTTCAGTTTCTCCATCAAACACTTCCAAGTGGTCATAAGCACATTCCTGATGCTGTTCTATCTCAAACTCATTAAAGGTCTGGAAAAAAAAGTTTAGTACTATTAAGATAAAAAATCCAATATACATTATTTTTTACACAATAACAAATGTCTTTTAAATATGCTTTCAACAGTCTGCAGTTAGTTAAGACAGCAAATGTACTTGTGCTTCTGTTATAAAGCTTGGAATTTTGAATGACATGCTTATGCTGAGAAAGCTGAGTAATAATGAAGACAGTGAATTTTAAAGTTGGCAGGGTGCCCCTTCACATGAAAGGGATTAGACCATTTATAGCCAATGAATATCCATGACAGAACAGAGCAAATCTGGAATACCATGGTCGTTCCATTGAATTCATACAATTAGTTGACAGGATTATTCCATATTTCACAGAACATTCAGAACAAATCAGAAAGCAGAAAATCTATTGGTTCCTCTTAGAAGTGAGGCCTGTGAAACATACTGTACTTTTATATATTTGCTTCTTCACTATTTGTAGGTAAAAACATATACAATATGGTCCTTTGAAAATTGTCATATAAACTAATTTTTAGAATTACAGTATTATTGATATATAAGGCTGCACTCCACAAATGAAAACCATATTTCCTAAGGAAACTGGTCTGATAAAAAGGACAAAAAGGGGGTTTTGGAAACTAGTTTGTAAATAAAACCTCAACATGACTCACTTTTATTCACCTCAATTCTCAGGGAGAAGAATTGTTGCAAAGATCCAAACTTGATGATCCCAAGCTTTGCTTTCTTTTAGATCTATCTTAAGCTTAGTTTCCACATAATGGGTACAAGTACATGTGTGCTTTATTGCACAGTACACCAAGTTACTGCACAGTAAAGCATCAATGTCCACACATGCACTGCAATTAGGGCACAGTAAATTCATTTACTCTGGTGTAGGATAGTCCTGTCAGACACATGTACTATCCAAAGGTGAAGTAAATTACTGTGCTTAAAGGCACTTGTAGATGGTGATGTTGAGATTAGTTTACTTCAGCTCAAATTGCACCAGAGTTTATTCAGTTGCATTAATTGCACGTGTAGATGCACCTGGTATTATTTATTCTGGTCTTTATTTGAACACGCAGAGACTCTCACAGTTCTTCCTAACGATCATGGAAGTTATGTATGAACAATATGTTTATGAAAAATTCCAGATTGACAGTCCAGCAGAGTAAATTGTCCAGGATTTTAAAGGACTCAATTTTGGTACCCAAATGCATCCAACTTTGTGAAAAATCAGGGAATTTTAAGTCTTTGGGTCTCATGGACAGATCTAATATTTTGAAAATGGGTTTGCAATGGTGTATCATCACATGTAACATACATTTTTCTCCAGTTAGAGAGAAACTAGAAGCTTTACTAATACACTAGAATCTCAGTATTATTCAGTACAAGATCAAAACAAAAACAAATATAACTTAATTGGAAGGTGCACTAATTTACTGGTTTATATATTAAGATTAAAAAAATACAACAAACTAGACAAAAATAGTCCAAAATGCTGTTTTGTTAGTCCTATAGTTATTATGGTTAAAATGTTTTTCTGTTACTCAGATTCATAAAATAAAATCTAGCCTTCTTGAGCCTCCTGACAGTGCATCTAACACTTCACTGTCAGTCGTGTCCATACTCAAGTTAATGTTCACTTGAATTAATGTTACCACACCTGATTCAAGGTGTTTAGCTAGAACTAAGAACAGTTTACAGGTCATTGAAAATGGAAAGAGATATTACCAGAAATAACTATCAGACAGAAAAATTGCAGAAGAAAGGATAATTTTATTAATGGTCCATCAAGATCATTAAAACAAAGAGAGAGGCATTAATACCGCTAAAGAGAGATTAGCAGGAATCGGGTATATTAGAATAAGCCATGAAGTTGGTTGACTCCCTCAGCATTACCTGAACAGAAATGTTACTGCCTCTCTTGGGCAGTGAGTTCTAAAGTTTGGGTGGAACAGGAATCAAAGGACGATGCAACTGCACCACTGTATCCACTATTGTTCAGCCCCATAAAATTAAAACATTCAAAATTAAAAGTCACTTTTAAAATAACTAAGTCTACTGGTCTACAGTTATAGGAACTTTGGGAGCTTCGTTTATACTGGACACCTGACTTAGAGGAATCACTTCTAAGCAAGAGGTAGTCCAGTCCACAGGTTTTCTTTGGCTTATCCACTGGGACTGACAACTAATATGTCACTTGAGGTCAATTAGACTCAAGTGCTTTGCCCTCATGTAAGCACTGAGAGGCCAGAACTCATATAAAGCTGTCTTAACATTTGCACACTGAAACTACAATTGAAAGCTAATTCAATGTAAGTGATTTTTTAATAATCAATATTATGGTTAAAATTCTACGCTATCATTAACATAATAAAAACACTCTAAGAGTTAACAACCCCCAGAGCACTGAGGTTTTCCAGCAAAGAGAGCTGGAAGATTAAGAAGCAATATTTAAAAGGAATAAAACCAAACACAGTAAAATATTGAACAAACATAATAACTCTAGATTCCTTCTTGTATACCAAAGCAAGTTTTAATCTGCTGAATCCCTCACGGAAACCAGCCAAAATAAAATGTGATGGCACTTAATATTAACAGCTGTCCAGAAGGAAATGCATCTAGCTATAGCTACTGACACTGAGAAAAGGGAAAGAAATTCCAAATGTTTCTGGTTCACAAAAAAATGAAGAGCAAAGTGATGATGCCAGATACACATTGTATTTCCAGGAAGAATTAGCTTTCGTAGTAATGGAATGGAAGTACAGATCCCATAAAAACAACTGTTTAGCTATTTCTATCGCTACTCTTAGACCCTTTCTACACATTACAGGTATTTCACAATTAATTAGTTAATTGCACAATTGTCTTGAGACAAGTTGCACATGCAAAGTACTTACAATGCCATATAAAGCTCCAGCCAGCTATGAAGTTAGATCTTGAAAATGTTTACCAACTTTATAGCTGGTTGCTATCATGCTTTAATTTGCATGTATAGCAGGGTCTGACCTGCAGCTGGGAGCCCTGTCAGATGGGGCTCCCAGCTGCAATAGTTCACCATGTCCGGCAAAGGCTGGGAGCCTTCAGATAAGGGGACTATCAGCCCTACCAGCTTCTGACACTGTCTCAGCAGCACCAGCAGCTGCCGGGACTCAGAGTTTGGCAGCTGTGGATGCTGGGTCCTGGAAGCATGCCTCTCAGTGCCAGGATCCAGCTGGGTCCCAGCAGCCATGAGATACAACTGCAATCTTCCAGGCCCAGAGGGGTGGGGGCTGTGGGAGCAAGGCCACTGGGAGATCACAGAAGCTTCAGACTTCCAGCCTCAAGGGTGCGTGAAGCCCCCAGGGCTAGATCACAGCTGCCATGATCTGTCAGGCCCAGGGATTTCATGCACCTACCCCCAAGGGCTGGGAGATCAAGGCAGCTGCATCAGGGGAAGCATGGGGTGACTCTGAAGCTGGGAGCCCCTCAACAAAGGGGATGCCCAGACATTAGAGCTTGCTGCTTGCCAATGTAGGGGGAGACTGGGATTGGGCTCCCCCTACACTGGCAATAAGGTGCAATGGGATCTAATGCATGATTCCACTGCGACATCTGCCATGCAAGTGTGCAATGGCAAGAGGTGCAACTGCGTGTATGGTGCACTAAATCCCACTGTGCTTTTATCTGCATGTGCAGAGTGGCCCTTAAATCTTAATCAACTTCTAATTTTAATATGGCCAAATAAATGGCTGTCATTTGGACCCCCAAAATATTCTATGGATTAAAAAAATGGAGCAGCTGGGAGACAGGTTTAAATATAGTATTGAATATAGCCAATATGAAAGCCATTGGGAATAGAATATGTGATCTGAAGGCAGTCTGTAATCCTTAGTTCTGTTCCTAGTTTTAAAAGGAAATCTTCACTGCAGTTTATTCATCTCAAATGCCAGCAATTAAGAAATACTTTTTGCCATGAATAAGGTATGAAGGCTATTATTTGCAAAGTCTAAATTACCATTAGGATAATGAAGTTAGGACTCAGCAATGATTTTTCTTTTAAGGCACGTTATTTTGAAATCTAAAATCACTGTTCTGTTCAAAGAGAATGCAAACAATTTCAAATCCCTTTTAAAAGTCATTAAAGAATCCAATAGGACCAAGCAATTTAAGAAAAAAAACAAGCTTTTGATATTAAACTATTTTAAACATTAATCATTTTAAAACTAGTGTTGGAACATATTAGGAATTGTCTTATGGTCACATTCATAACATTCCCACATTTGCAGGGAAGGCTGAGAATACCGCTTTCCAGAAACATTTTTCATTACTAATTTCAGTAATAAAAAATTAACATAAAAATGTTTCTTTTGCTTAGTTTGAATCAAGATGAATATGGAATTTGATTCTGTTGATGGGTTGAGCATAATTCTTTTAAATATTAATTTTTTACATTTTAATAATGTAATTCTAAAAGCAGAGCACCACAACACAAAAGGATTATAATATATATAGCTAATGAGCATTCATGATTGAACAGACCAAATCTGGAATATGATGGCTGTCCCATTGAATTTTAAATAAGTGCTCATTCTTTCTATTTCTCCTTTACTAAGATGCATCTCTGGGTACTTGGTTAGAAATAATCTCAAATTAAGCTTAATTTATACTACTTTCCAAAACAGAAATTACATAAAATAAGAACTATTTTAAAAAGCAGCAAAATTATAAAAATAGTTTAAATATTGTTGATGTTGGGCAGAATTAAAAAACCATACTCACCCAAGAAGTTAGGTACCTAAGTATTTATTCCTTAAAACACTAAGAGATACATATCTGCACTTCTAAGTATCCTATGTGCCAGTGGTGACATGTAGGGGGTGCACTCATGCAGCCCCTGAAAGTGCTGGTACACCTCCTGACAGGCCATGTTTCCCGCTTAGGCAATGGGGGCAGGCAGGCCAGAGTACCAGCGAGCCCCCCTGTGAATGCCAGTTGGGGAGTAAGAGTGCCTGATCAAGTGCTGTAGCCACTTTGAGGTCCGCATGATTGGCCGTGGGGATCCTCCCTGCCCTCCCCCACCATCGGGGAAATTGGCCATAGGGGGATTTCCCCACAAGGTCACCAACTGGTCACTTGGGGGGGAGCAGATGCCCCCACAACTAAGGTGGAACCAGACACCTATGCTATGTGCCTCCTCTAGTTAAAATGTTGAGAAGAGATTTCCTCTCAACAAGAAGGGGGAAAAAAGGAGGTTATGCCTGCTTTAGACCTCTTCACTTCAGGATATAGGAGTACATGACCTAGGGGGAGGTATATGACCCAGGCAGGAACTGAACAGAAGTGTTGTAGAAGGGAGAAGCAGGGCAACAAACCGGGGGTGGAACAGTTTGTAGGCAGTTCTCTGGTCAGTTCACAAGTCAGTTTGCCCCCTCCCCTGCCCCTCTGAGGTGAAGCCTTTATGGTTGGTGAGGAAGCAAGGAAAGAGGAATTTTGGGACCAGGGAAGAGTAAACAGGCTAATTTACAGGTGAATTTACTTGGGAAAGTGTGCTTGGAAGAAGGGCTGTAAGACAGAGAAGGCAGATTAAGAGACCCATGGAAAAAGGCTGGAGGATATTGCAATGCCAGAGCCACTGCCTCTGCTTGCACTTGTGAGGTGTTTGTCCAGGCAGGACTGTTCACCATAGAGGCTTCCATCCAGGTCCAAGTTTGGCATTGTGGAGATTGCTGCTTGCAAGGTCCTTCTGGTGACAGCTAAGTGGGAGAGTGCCTTAAATGTGAGCGGTGCCTCCTGGTGATATCTCTCAGGGAGTAGGCAAGAGAGCTACAGGAGGAAGTGGTGAGGCTCTGTAGCATCTTCCTCCATGAGGAGTTGGTCAGTTTGATGCTGGAGAAGGCCTCTGGGACTGTGGAGGAAGAACTGCCAAAGGCAACACTGGAGAAGGGAGAGAACAGACTCTGAGGAAGGTGGAAGCTGGAAACTTGTGACCTCTGGCAGCAAGCAGAAATCTTTATTCCTACCTGCAGAAGTTCACCTGGAGAACAGTTGTAGAGCCCTAGCAACAGAGGGGGAGGACCACAATCTACTGGTGGATGAGAACAGGCCAGGCCTCCCCAAGCTGGGAAGGATCAAGACCACGACCACCAATAAGAAGTGATGGGTGGTAGTGGTTGAAGACTTTCTTCTGTGGGGACAGAGGCATACATCTGCTGCCCTTGCCTGGAGCCCAAATCTGAGATGTCATATTACCAAGATTCATCCAGCCCTCCAACTACTACCCCATAACACTCATCCACGTGGGCACAAATGATACTGTCAGGGGAGATCTTGGGCAGATCAAAAGTGACTACAGGGCTCTGGGTGCAAAGGTGAAGGGGATGGGGGCTCAGGTTGTATTCTCCTTGATCCTTCTAGTTAAGGGGAAGGGTCCAGGCAGGAGCAAAAATATCCAAAAGATCAATGAATGGCTGCACAGGTGGTGTCACCAGCAGGGCATTGACTTGTTTGATCACAGGATAATGTTCCAAGAAGAAACATTCCTACGAAGAGATAGGATCTGTGCGCTCAATCCATTTTTCACCTCAGTCTTCACAGACAAGGTCAGCTCCCAGCTACTGCACCTGGCAGCACTGTTTGGGGTGGAGTGAGCAGCCAACAATGGTAAGAACAGGTTAGAGACTATTTTAAAAAGTTGGACATGTATCAATCCAATTACAGGCCAGTTAGCCTCACCTCAGTTGTTGGAAAGGATCCTCAACAAATGCATTTCTAAGTACTTGGAGAAGAAGAAGTGATCAGAAACAGTCAGCATGGATTCACCAAGGGCAAGTCATGCCTGACCAACCTGATTGCCTTGTATGATGAGATGGATGCCTCTGTGAATGCAGGGAGACCAGAAGATGTGATATACCTTGACTTTAGCAAGGATTATGATACAGTCTCATACAACAGTCTCAGAGGGAAGCTAAGGAAGAATGGGCTAGATGAAGGGACTGTAAGGTGAATAAAAAACTGCCTGGATAATCAGGCACAGAAGGTAGCAGCCAATGGCTTAATGCCTAGTTGACAGCCTGTTTCAAGTAGAGTGACCCAGGGGGGTTGGGTCCTGGGGCCAGTTTTGTTCAACATCTTCATCAATAACCTGGAAGATGAGATGGAGTGCACCCTAAGCAAGTTTGCAGATGACACCAAGCTGAAGGGAACAGAAAATATGCTGGGGGTTAGGGTTTGGTTTCAGAGAGACCTAGATGAATTGGAGGTTTGGACCAAAGGGAATGCCATGAGGTTCAATAAGGATAAGTGCAAAGTCCTGCACTTAGCATGGAAGAATTCCATGTACCAGTACAGCCTGGGGACTGATTGGCTAAGCAGTAGCTCTGCAGAAAAGGACTTGGGAATTACAGTAGACAAGAAGTTGAAGATGAGCCAACAGTGTTCCTTTGTTGTGAAAATGGCTAATGGCATACTGGGCTACATTGGTAGAGTGTTACCAGAAGATCAAGGGGACTGATTATTTCCCAGTTTTCAGCACGATTGAGGCCACATCTGGAGTACAGTTCTGGGGCCCCCATTACAGAAAAGATGCGGACAAGTTGGAGAGAGTCCAATGGAGAGCAATGAAAATGGTTAGGGGGCTGGGGCACATGACTTGTGAGGAGAGGTTGAAGAAACTGGGCTTACTTAATCTGAAGAACAGAAGACAGAAGGGATTTAATACCAGCCTCCAACTACCTGACGAGTGGTTCAAAAGAGGATTGGGCTAGACTGTTCTCAGTGGTGGCAGATGATACAGCAAAGAGCTGTTGTCTCACACTGCAGTAAGGGAAGTTTAGATGTTAGGAAACTAGCCAATTGCCAGTCAAGAATGATGGGTGGTGAGGGGGCAAGATGGAGCACTGCCACCCAGCACCCTGCACCACCGCTACCTCCCACAAAAAGGGGTAAGGAGGTAGCTTCCACATAGCCACTGCCACCACTCACCGTCCCATGCTGCCACTGCTCCGCATCTGGCCAAACACAACCCGCCCCCACACTCCGTGTCCGGCCGTGTGCGCTGTCCCCACACCCTACTGCTCTGCATCTGGCCTCATGCCAACCCCACTCCCACCACTCTGTGCCCAGCCCCAAACTCAGATTAATGTGTACTGAAGCCCTGGGTAAACACAAAATTGGAGGACATCTCCCCCCATAGGAGCTAGGTTGCAGGGGTGGGGCAGGGCCCCTTCCCCTCTTGAAGCTGGTGGGGGAGGCTGGGGGCCCCTGACAGGCTGGGCATGACTAGGCACATGCCTGCCTCTTCTCCCTGCTCCCCCTGTCCTGCCATGACCAAACATACACACACAGGTATGCTCACAGATGGGTGCACACTACTCTCACTCACTCTCTCCACATGGATACACAGACACAAACATACTCTCCCTGTCAGGCACACACACACACGAATACACACAAACACTCTACTCACTCTGTGCACATAGACAAAGACAAACACGCTCTCCCTGCCAGGAACACAGATACACGCATGCACGCACACATGCAGATGAGTGTGCACTCTACTCACTCACTGTGCACATGGACACAGACACACATGCAGTCTCCCTGCCATGAACAGAGATGCATGCATGCAGACACACACATACACACAGACATGCACACACAGAAGCAGATGCATACAGATGCCCTGACATGCACACACAGATGAGCACACATGCACAGAGATGCACACACACACACTCATGTGAAGATGTAGACACATACATGCAGATAGACAGACAGCCACATCCCTTTCCCTTCCCAGGACCTCCCCCACTCTCCATCACATTGAAGCAGTCCCCTCCCCTTCTACCTCCCCCTGCAGCCATCCCGGTTCCGTCTTGCTTCCCTGGCCCGTTGCCCTGCCCAGAAGGGAGCTGCTGTCCTGCTGTGTCCCTGCAGCCACACATGTGCATAGCCTGAGCTGGCTCAGGCTGGGAGTGCCACACCCCCTCATGCGGGTGGTGGTGCTGGGATGGGTGGCTCTGAGGGGGTAAGGTGAATGCTGGGGGCCCCCCAGTGCCTGCCTTGCTGCATTGCACAGTGTGGCTCCTGGCCTGCCCATCCTCACCCTGCCTTTAGAAGGCACCTGTTTCAGGTCTAATAGCCATTCTTTTGTAGCAGCAGTTCAGCACATCTGATTGTCATAGTTCATGTATTTGTGGTATTATTCTGTCTCAGCTTTGCAGAAGTCTTCAGTTTTGCAAAAACGGGAAAAAAATGTGCAACAGATAAATGCCACCTCTGCCTGAGTTTGGAACAGCTGGCAGAGGAGGAGCGATGAAAGTTTAATAGTTTCACAGTTTCATAGTGCTTAGGGTTGAAAGGGACCTAAACAGATCATCAGGCCTGACCTCCTGCCCCAGGCAGGAGTGGGTGCCATGGTCATATCACCCCAGCCAAATATCTGTCCAGCCTCCTCTTGAAGACTCGCAAGGTAGGAGAAAGTACCACCTCTCTTGGGAGCCTGGCAGCTCTGACTAAAGTAAAGTCTCCTGATGTCCAGCTTGAACCTTCTCTCTAATAATTTGTGGCCATTATTCCTAGTAACCCCAGGTGGTGCCTGGCGGAACAGAGCCTCCCTTAATTCTCACTGATTCTCCCTGGTGAGTTTGTAAATGGCCACCAGAACCCCTCTCAACCTTCTTCTGTGGAGACTGAATAGGTTCAGACCCTTTAGCCTCTCCTCGCAGGGCCTGCCCCACTGCCCGTTAACCATACAAGTGGCCATCCTCTGAACCCTCTCAACGCTAGCCACATCTCTCTTGAAGTACGGCGCCCAGAACTGGATGCAGTTCTCCAACTGCAGTCTGACCAATGCTGCATATAGGGGAAGGATAAAACTATGAAACTATGAAATTGCTCCTTAATCCTGGGCACCTTTCTGGGATCAGACAGGAAAGAGAGACAACTAATGGCAGCCATCTCAAAAATGCTGGAGCAAGTAAATAACTACACATGATCTTCACTCCATTATTAATTATGAAGATTAGTATCTTCAGGTCAGTTAGTAAATTTGCAACCTAATTAAACCACTTCCTTTGCATCTTCCCTTTCATCTTGCTTAGTCAGGACAAGTATTTTTAGTTAATTTGGCCCCAAATATCTATAAAAAAATCTTTATTTACTGTTTACTTTACTGACAATGTTTATATGTCATTGAACAGTAAGTACTATCTGTAGTATTCTAATTAAGCACAAATATTTTGGTAGCCCTTAAGGGCTGCTGGATGCACTGGGTATTTCAACCTCTCTCATAAGTATCAAGTTGAAAAGCATATTAAAATTGCTCTCTCCCCCTCTCTGTGGTGCAAAGATAGTTTCAGAGGCATTTTTTTATTATCAGGACATCAAATTCAAAAATTCCAGGGTGCGTGTACATGTTTTCCTAGTCTCCTTGATTACACAGAATGCTTCAGTCTACTGTTACCAGGAAGAGATTTTTAACTTATCATCAAACCTGAGAGCAGTCACAGGAAAAGATGAGGCACTGCACAGTGAATGCAAAAATAATGCAGTTTCAGAACTCACTTGGTTTTCTTTCTAGTGTGCAGAAGCTTGTCCTTTCTGAGTTTCTTTAGGGCATGGTAAAAGTAGGAATAAAGTCAAACTTGATTTGGAAGCATAATAAGAAATATCTATATAAAATGGAAGTGTTGCATTATTAGTTGAATGCATTAATATACTGCCATATTCAATGTTCATGATTATTTTATTTCACAATTGCATTTACTATATTAATGGGTTGAGTTCTTCCCCATGCAAACATGTACAATACTGAGCTTCCAGTTTCATAAATATCAATCCTCAAACATTTTACTTATTCTAAATGAGCATTCCACAATATTTAATTATCAGCCTTTCAAAAGTCATAAGAGTGCTAAGTGCCAAATTCCAATTAACTTTCTATGGATGAATACTGAATTTTCTTAGGGTACAAATTTCCAAAATTGGAACAAATGGAAAAGACTTAAGATTCCCCTCCTCCACTTCTTAGGGAAGAAAGAAAAACAAATATTTCAATAAGGAAATTCAAATGCATAATTTTCCTACAGAGTTTATGAGCATTGAAAGGACTTTTATAAGAATATAGCTGTGCTTATGGTTAGGTCTTGTACAAACAAAATAACATGGGAAGGGGTACTTTTGTTGGAAGGAGCCAACACAAACACAATCCTCCTCATTTAAAACTACCCCATTCTATCCTGTGAATGGAGAGAAAATTTGCACAAGTACTACCCCCTTACTCTGTCCACCAGACATAAATATTTTGTCATGGTGAATAGTTTAATAGACTTCAACCCACACCAACAATATCAACAACTAGAGCCCAGTGAACTCTGAGATAACAATATTTGGTGCTATTTGTCTTTTATTCCTGTTAGATTAGTCTTTTCTATTCTAATCTACAGCCTCTTTATGACTAGGAGCAATCAAGTCATTAGCAACTTACATAAGTCTAAATCCTGGAATACGTATGTAGAATGCTATCAGCAGGGATCCGGGTTTTCTGTTTCCCATGGAAAATTGAAGTAAAACATGGATTTCCCCCCTACTGGATTAAAATGCAGATTTCTCATTTTAGCAGAGAAACCCATAGGTTTTGCAATTTTATGAGCCCTCTGTAGGCTGGCAAAGTTACAGCCTGTAAAGGGCTGCGAGGGAATAGGAGGAGGGTGCTCAGGCAGGCAGCCTGGAAAGAGCAGCTCCTGCAGGTAAGTTGGGGGAACTGAGGCCCCCATAGGGAGGAAAGGAGGGAGTTGAGCAGGGCTGGGCTGGGTCAGTGGGGATTAGGTTAGGAGTGTGAGTGGCTCATTTGAGGGGCAGCTCCTGACTGCTGCACACATTCCCAGGGGGCAGGCAGGACCTGTGCTTCCCTGATCTGTGCGTCAGGCAGGGTGGGCATAGGCTGTTCATTGCAGGTTCAGGTTCCCACCCTGTTGCCCTTCCCTGAGGCCTCCACAGCCTGGTGCACATGACCCAATGCTGCAGGGAACAGCCAAGCTGAACAGGAAAACTTTGGGCTGTAAGATCCGTGTTGCCCTGCTGATGCATCCCCTGTGTCCATGGGGCCTCAATGAGGGGCACAGCCCCACACTGCTGTCTCCACTGATCCTGCATGCACAGGGGTTGTTGTCAGGGCAGCACAGAGCTTGCAGTGGGAAGCAGCTTTTCTGCGCAACTCTGCTGTTCTCTGCAGAGCTGGGTCATGCCTGCTGGGCTGCAGGCCTCAAGGGAGGAGCCTGAGGTCACCAGGCTACCATGAGCAACCCCCACCCATCCTCACCCTGCACACAGATGTGGGGCGTGTGGGCCCCCCCTGGCTCCCAGGACTGTGCATAGAAATGCAGAGCCAGCCCCACCCCTTGCCTCCAGATGAGCCATCTGCAGCCCCATGTGGGTCCCCCTGCCCCACAGGAGTGTGTGCAGCAGCAGGGAGCCAGGCCCACTCCCGCCTGTGCCCTCAGCAGGCATGGGGTGGGGGAAGCCAGGCTATGCTTCCTTGCTGCAGCCACTGCCTTCTGTCAGGCACAGGAGATTGCAGATCTGACTCCATGAAACCATAGCCCTGGCAGCTGCAGGTCCCTTCTGGCAGGGCTGGGGGGGGGCAGGGTCCATGGATGTGGGGCGATGGACACCAGCAGGGCTGGGGAACATGTGGGAGGGAGTGAGGGACAGTAGCACGGCCAAGGTGGATCAGGGAGTGGGGGAGTGAGGGGCATGAGCAGAGCCTGGGAAGGGTGTGGGGGGCCTTTTATTTTATTTTAATCACAGATTTGGGGGGAGGTTATCAGAGAATTTGTGATTTTTTTTTAAATCAGGGAAAACTATGATCCCTGGCTATCAAACACTTTTGAGTGAATAGGTTAAAAATGCTCTTTATACAAAATATATTTAAATATGTGGACAAAAATACTCCCTTCCTTCCCAAATAATCTAGTCTGTTAAGACTGTAAATAAATAAGGACAAAGATTTTATTATACTCTGTGTAGTGTTTAGTCATTGAATCCTAATACCAGTGTTTTTCTCCTTTGCTATTGTAAAATCAATGTTTATTGTTAGTGAAGATTTCTGGCAGGGCTTAGGCTGTAGACTTATTATGTTACTGTTACCTTAGAATATTATATAAATTCAACCCTTAAAACATCTCCTCTGGTATTATTATCATCATCATCATCATCATCATCAAATATACTACTGCAGTTAATGGTGAGTAGAGTCTTCATTTCTACTCTGGCCCATTTACTTAGCTGAGTAAAACAGCTGGAGAAACAGAGAGCCCCTGAGAATTCTGTAACTTGTCAGAGGATTACCCTTTACACATACTGCAGAAGCTGCTGCCTGAACACTTGCTTATTTACTAACCCTTGAATAAGGGCATATTGGGATTGAGAGAGCTCACCGCATGCAGACCTGAGAAAATTTTAGACAGAAATGCATCATGGACAGCCTATAGAGGCTACTATAACCTAAGTTTGGCAGGGGTCTTTTCAGTCCCTAAAACATGCCAAGGAGGGTGCAAAGTAGTTAACAGATGTCTTAGTTCCCTGCTTTGGAACTTAGGTTGTGATTTTGCTGTTGAATACCCTGAAGTCAAAAAGCAATTCTAAGGCTCTAACATTAGAGAATTCTGAGCACAGCTACAAACACCACTTACTCTAAGGATCTGGAATTTTAATGTGAATTGTGAATGTTTTCAAAACCATGAAAATAATGAAATGTAAAACTCCAGACCAATATCTGAACTAAAAAAAAAACAACTTTTAGCATTTTCATCTAAGTCACTGAATGTTCTTAGGCTTACACTGATTACATTTCTTCTTACTCTTTATCTAAAACACATTATTAAAAGCAGCAAAATCTGTAGAAATTATATGATAGTCTACACAAATTCTGGTCGACCCTTGCTTTTAGGCTCTTTGCTAAACAGAATACACAGGGTGCATATACAATTAATTGTGCACTACATTTAAATGCATGGCTCTCATAATATTAAACAGGCACTATTATTCAGAAATAGATAAAGCTGAATTTTTTTAAAGGACCTATTTGACCGCCACTTGATCAGTAAATGTTGTTCAACATTATTTTTCTATAACTGCCTTTCAGAACAACTGTTCCACTAAGAAAGATATTTGGTTAAAAAAAAAAAACATTTAAAGCAACTTACTAATTTCACTCTGTGACCAGGAGTAGCACTGATTTCCCATGTGCATTCCTTCCTGCTTGGATACTTGTCTGGCCAGTTAGGACTTGTGATGATTCCATTTGGACTATGGATCTTCTGTTCACACTCAGCTGTGCCAAATAATGATAACACCAGTTAGTTTGGAAATCTGTATTAAGATGAACCAGAAAAGCAGGGTTTTTTAGGCCAGAAACTCATTAAATGGAAAAGATTTTCAGGAAGCTAACTAATCTCATCTTCAGTCTGCTATTTTGTTCATTGCCTTTGGCAAACACATTATGGAGATTAATCCAGTAATCCTTGTTTACTGATGGATATGAAGTTTACAGTGTTGTTTACAATGGATCAACATCACCTTATAAAAGCAAATAATATATATGGATAAGTCTAAACCATTTATCTAAATACAGTCAATTTTTTACCCATTTCCTTTACTATGCCTTTGTCACAAATAAAGTTCAAAAGGAAAATCCACAATAGAATTCCGATCAGAACATTTAATTGTATTTCTAACCTTTCATTAGGTTTTCTGTCTTTCCATGAAGATATTATTAAATGATTTATTGAGACACTGGATGAAGACTGACACTGAATTCTGGTTACCTACAGAAATGTGCTTTGTCATAACTGAATTATCAGAAGTGCCTCTACAAATAAATAAAACCATGACGAATCTAAAAAAAACCCCCAAGGATAAAACTACCCCACCTGCTTTATCTCTCCACTAATGCTTTTGAAGCACTTTAGAAATATCAGAGATCTAAGCAGCACAATTACTTTGGAAGAAGGTAGGTATTAATCTTCCAAAATTACGGGTGGAACAACTGAATCACAGTCCGTTAGCCATGTTGGTCTTCAGTCACCTGACTTGCAGAACTATCATTAACATATGGAACCACCCAGACATAATTTTTTAGCAAAAGGAAATCTCTGCATCTACCCATGAAGCCTAGGGTTCTGTTATCTTTAAATCATTCTAAATCTGTGGAACAGTAGGCAGTGTTGAAGTTAGAACCAGAATTTCAGAGCAGTTGCAGGTTTAGGCTTAGTGTCATTTCTGACTTGCACAACTGTGATTTGCCACTAGTTGGCCTGGTGAGCAGGGGCCAGGACTCCACCCCTTCTTTGGAAGTAGAGCAAGGTGGGGTAATTATGGCAAAAGTATCAAACCTGGGAAAGCATGCCTCTCTGGGCCCCATGCTTTCACTGCCCAGTGGTTCTGCTTCCACTGCAGAGCTACTGCGAGTTAACCACAGAAATAGCATGGACTCAGGGAAACATACTTCCCAGGAGACTTGGTACTAGGCAGTACTCCCTACCTCACCCCACCATCCTCAAGAATAACCACCTCTCCCCCAGTTCTCCTGGCTAGAAGAGAGACAAGTGCCACCCAGATGTGGGACAAAGGGGAGGGCAGTGTTCCTGACTCCCAGCCCAAGGTCCCTAAATAGGTCTCCTGGGGTCCTTGGAGCCAACAGTGTGGAGCCACATGGGTTGGGGTCATACCCAATGTAGGTAGGTGGGAGGACTGGCCCACAGGCAGTGAAATCTGTGACGGTGGAAAGCTTGCCATGGGTAGAGGGGCTGGGAGGCATGCATCCTGGATTGCTGGATGACTGCAGATTCATCACTATCTCTGTGGAGCAGATGAACACCACCCTAGTTCGAATTAGGTAGAGTGGCCTGAAGATAATCCTCACCCAAGTGGCATTACATTAAAGTTGCACAGATGGGTACTCAGCACAGTTTAACACCCTTTAATGCATGGACACTCTTTATTTAAGAGCCTTTAGAATGGTTTAAAGGTAGCTTGTAACACCATCCTAAGGTGCTGCCCCCTGCCCTCAGGATTCATGGCATCTGACCATGATATTAAAAACTTAGTGCAAACAGGGGCTTTTATGTTTAACACTGCATAAAGACGCTATGCCTCAGCTACTTGAGACAAAATTAAGTAGGACAGTCCTTGTTTACAGTGAGTACCCTAACTCGTCAAGGTTGCGTTCTAAAGTAACCTGATTTGTTAATCAAGGTATCCAGGCACATAGGGCTCCTCAGGTCGTCTTTGGGAAAGCCTGGAACAGAACACTTATCTCCTGTTCTCTAGTACTGTGCTTTAGCTACTTTTCTTTGTTCCTCACTTGCCTAGGAAAGCTAGATGAATATAACTTTCTAAGACAGCTGCATTGTCTCTATTATCTGCTATTCAAATACCCCAACACTTACCTTCTTTGCAATCATGTTTGTTTTCATGTAGCACAAATCCATTTCGGCATTGACAAACATAGCTTCCTACAGTGTTGATGCATTCGTGCTGGCAGCCACCGTTGTCCTTAGAACACTCATCCTTGTCTAAGAAATATATAACATGGTTCTGTGACCAACACATCTATGCACAGTTTGTAGAAACAAAAATTGTAAAGCTTTATAGGAACATTTAAGTCCATATAAGGATAAACTAATTACCATGTTTCTCAGTATAGCAATATAATTGTACCCTTAGCTCTACCCATTCATTGTTCAGCCTGCAAACTTGTACCATGACAGAGAAATTTGATTGAATATTCCCTTGTCTATGTTTGCTCTTCCAACTGGATGTATTGATAAGAATTTCATCAATAGCTCAAGAATAGCTTTATTTCAGCAAACAAGGAGTTTTAATATCCTGTGTGCTTCATATTGGCTTCTATGATAGAAGGATGATGTAATAACAGTTCCAAAGTTTAACAATAGTGATCAGGCCAAGCAAGGTTTCAGGCTCTGCACGTGTGGGTTATAAAAACAGAAATTATTTAACAAAAACATTCTGAATAAGTTGATTTTTTTTCCAGCAGAAAAACAAATATGCTTCATTTTTAATGAACATGGACATTACCGAACACTTCAGAAGGGAAAATAGATTATTAAGGAGCATACAGAAGAATCCAGTGTTAATTGTTTCAGGGAGATCTGCAGTTTAGCATACAGTTCTGTTTATTAATGAATAATCTTTTAAAAGAGCTTTGAGTGTGTTAGAAGTAAAGCAGGGAATAGGGGAGGAAATATGAACTGCATTTAACAGCTACCAAAATCATTACAAGGAAATAAACCAATCTAGATTAACAGGCAGTCATTCCAGCAAAAGGCATCAGCTACCACTACTCCTGTTATTCAGCTGTTGTAATTTTAGGTGGGGCTGGTCAATTAAATCAAAACTGGCAGACTGGTCCCGACACACACACATAATACTATATTGCACAAACTTCTGGCATTTCACCATGTGGGGATGGGAAGGCAGCTTATGGTCATATCAGAGGAAAGATTGATTCAGAGCATGCATCTCCTTTATCTTCCTGCTCCCTCCAAAGTATTAATGGAAGTGTTATATCATACCAAAATTAACATGCAATGGTTCAGATTTTGCTTGGTATGGTAGGGATTTCTATAGACACAAAAGTTTCCATGTACAATTTAGGTCTCTTGTTATTGCTTAACTTATATTAACTTATCATTTCTTCCTACCTTTGCTGAAGTAATAGCACAGCAAAAGAAATCTGCTATAAGAGCTTGTACACATCAGAGCTTTACCCACCAACATGCAAGCAAAGTTTGACCAAATGACTTGCAAGCTGTTCAATAAATGCAATTTGTACTTATAATATATTGGCTATACAGAAATAGGATGATGATATAAATTTATAGGAAAATCCTGCAAGTCAAACCCAAGCTTCTACTGCATTTTCATATAAATCACACATCTGTTTGCACTGAGACTGCTCAAGCACTTCTTGCAGATGTAAACTGATCTGAACATTAAGAAGCAGCTCAACAAATGAAAATAGTTCAGAAAAATGCACATCCTAGGGTTTACATCTGTGATCGTTTTGATTATGAAAGAAGTAAGCATAACAGCTCCAAAGTATGCTATTTGCAGAACAATACAACCCAGGCAGTCAATATCATAAATCAATCTAAATTCAAACAAACATTTTAATCTTTCTTATTTTCAAAAGCAAGCGCTAGTTAAGAAGGGGAGAGAGAAACACATGAGAAATTAGAAGACAATAGAAAATGAAACTCTATAGCTTTTTTTTCTTCTAAATATTAGTAGCTCCTTTCTATTAGAAAAAGAAATGGAAGGGAAGATCAATGCAGTCAAAGTTAGACACCCCAATAAAGTTCAGTCAAACAAATACAACTTGATAAATAAATAAAAGCCCTTTGCTTTTGCCCACCTGCCAAATTGTCTGAAACAGAAACATTTGTATTAACATTAAATAAAGATGTATACTGTAAAATAATCTCTAAAGGGACAGGTGCATAAAGAATGTGCATGTGCTGGACCCCTGCAGAGATCAACATTGTGCAAAACATTGATCACAATGTAGGAGAAGTTCTGAAGCTTAGTGAAACTACAATGGAAATAATTATTTGCCCACACTTAATGAAGGATGCATCGGTTGAACAAGCCTCACCCACATTTTACAAGTCAGTATAGATTTTCCATCAGGTCTGTAGCCCAGTTTTAAAATTCAGGAAAAATTAGTCTGTATTAGTTATAGAAACAAATGTTTTGCTGATTAAAAACAAAATCATTTGTTACGGTGGCAGATGGAAATCAGTCTCCCAGTTTTGAATGGATGCTTTCTTTATGTTGGGTCCCCCAACCCCCTCCCCCCAAATATTCAGAACAAGGAAAGATCCATTCTTAACAAAATGTTAGATATAACCATTCAGAGGGCATGTGGTCATACCTCTGAGACTCTCAGAGGCCACCAGTCTGTGAATAATACGTACTCGGCCTGAAGAAACAACCTGTATCAAGTTCTTGCATGATTCAAAAACAAAAATTTTCTCTTTGCAGGAGGCTTTCTTGTCTGTGGGGAAAAAAATGTACCAGGATGGCACCAGAAGTGAATGTGTGCTCCAACACAAACCTGCTCAAGGGTAGAAACATTTCAGATTTTTCTCTTTAAATGCTCACTGAATAATCATCCACAATAGGACCCCAAGAAAAATAATTTTCAAAGTGCACTGAATGTAGTTACTGTTTTAAATAATCATGAAAATAATCATACTAATTTCAAACCACAAAAAATAGCCTTACAGCTCATGATATATGGAATCATTTTAGCAACATGTTGTGCTTGGTGTTTAATCTTCCCACCACTTACAAGCCTTATTTAAAGAAATTATTAGGGCTACTTTCAGGAAGCCATCACTTTTTCTACAAAGAATTTTAAACATTGTTCCCCCATGCCTCCCTGGAAGCAAGGTCATATTGTGTGATTCAGAAGCCTGCCATTCTCTACTGTCAAAGTAGCTTTAAAACTAATTTACAGTTATATAACATTTGTTCTGCTATCAATCAAAAATCATCCTGAAACAGCCTCTGGTCCACCATATACAAATATACACAGTTGTTCTTAGCTACATAAGTGTGCATTATGAAAATCTGGGTGGCGGTTGTGTAGTGAAGAGGTTATAATTTATTATTAGAAGAAAACGGTCATGTTAATGGAATTCCGATCCATTTCTTCTGATCAACTAAAATGCACATTTCAGACCAAGTGCCTATCTTGGTTCTTTTTACAAGCCTCCACTTAGGTTTTAGTATGCATTCATTAAAACTGTCATTCATTTCAGCCTTTGATACTAAGAGGTAGCTAGCCATGTTAGTCTGAAGTCAGGCAGAAGAAAAGCAGAATAGCACCTCAGTGACTAACTTTTTCAGAAAGTAGCCTACTTTGTTAGAAGCTATGAATGCTCCATCAGATGTATCCAATTAATTACCATACTTAAGGATGCATAGGTTGACACTGTGCATAGGTCAACTCCCAGCTTTCTCATAGGAAAGGTAGGGATTTCCATAGGCACAGTATACAAGTCAGAGCCAGGCTCAGTGCTTGGCTGCCACAGCCCCATCCCATGTGAGCAGCGCTACTCACAGGGGATAAGGCCACACCAGCCAAGCACTGAGCCTGGCCAAGCCCAGCCCCATCCCAATCCCCATCCTCTACGAGTGGCACTGTGCTCGTAGGGGATGGAGCCATTGAGAGAGTGGTGCTGCTAAATGCCGAGCTGGTGCTGCTTGAGGGGAATGAGGCCACCCCATCCCCTGAGAGCGGCGCAAGGCTTGGCATTCGGCAGCGCACTTGCAGCAAACAGAGCTAGGCTTGAGGCTCGGCTGGCATGACTCCATCCCCTGCAAGTCTGGTGCCACTGACAGGAGACAGAGATGGCGTTGGGCTCAGCGCTCCAGTGGCATAGCCTCATCCTCTGCAACTGGCACCAGCAGCATCGCTCGCAAGGGGTGGGACCAAACAAGCCAAGTGCTAAACCCAGCCAAACTCAACCCCATCCCCATCCCCTATTTTTGATGTGGCATGTTGTATAAGTTGAGTTTGATTTTTAAGACACAAAAATTGGCTTCAAAACTTGACTTATACACCTTGTGGGGCACACCTTGTGCTGCTGCTACTTGTCCCCAGGGAATGCCTATGCCATGCACACTCTAGTGCATGGCAGGTTACCCTGGGTAGGGTAGGAAAGGCTGAGGCCAGCAACTGTGGTGGCCGCAACAACCGTACCTGGAGTCCTAGGGGGTCTCAGGAAGCTGCAGCCATGGCAATCCTGCAGCTGGGAACATGGTAAGCAGCTAGAGAGTGTGGCTAGAGCTGGCCAGGCTCTGGTTTTGGTAAGCATGCTGTCAGCATGTGTACTACTGTGTTTTTTTATGGTGCGGGTTTTTTTTGACCCCTGGACCTCCCGGGGTCAAAAAAACTCCCCAGTGCTGCAAGGCAGCAATGCAGGGCATGCCTGCAAATGCAGAATGCGACTCCTGAGATGGGTCTGCTGCACCACATAATGCATGTCTGTGCTTGTCTGGATGCAACGTAAGGTGCCATCCTGCCCTGCCTTTTGCCAGTCTTTGATATTGAGAACTAACTATCTGAAGATGAAATTCTATATTGGCACAATCCACAATGCCTGTATTCCTGGGTGGATAATAACTTTGCAAGAATTGTTGACGTGTTAAATTTGCCAAAATTGACTATATAAAATGTCACATGCAGAAGACACAGTCAATTATTTTTTAGACAATTTCTAAGAACATCATACTGAACAGACTGGTATCCTGTTTCCATCACTGCCCCAAACCAAACACTAAGCAGAAAATGCTTGACCCGAAAGTTACCTACAAATCTACCACAGCAGTCGGCTTATGCCATAACAAATTAGGGACTATATTCTTTCCAAAGTCATTTTTAAGTTGTTACTATTCTAAAATTGTCTATTGCTATTAAATAAATGTCCAAAAATTTTAATATTCCTTAACTTTACACTGAGGCGATAATTTGTAGTAGTTTTATGGGCTAATTATGGAAAAATATCAATTTGAATTTGCCATATTTCAAATTAACTGATCATTTGTGAATTTAAAAAGGAGTACAAGTCTTTAAGAAGTATTTCTCAAACAACTAATTGTGTATAAATTTATCATCTCTTTCCCGTTTACTCATCTATTCTCCAAGATCAACATCACCCATACCTTTCATCCTTGAAGGAATAGGAATGTTAAGCTATGGAATTTTGTTAATTTCTGGGAAGGAGATCTTCTCCACTTACTTATATGCTTCATTAGATATACAGAATATGTGACGCTGTAAAGTGAGGGCAAAGAGCTCTTTTTTGCTCTTTAATAATCACATTTTATTTCAGCTACTGGACTGTCCAACAGCTTCTATGAAATCCATAACTGATAAATCTGAAGTGGTATTTCTTGCTTTTTTTCAGGCACTATGATTATTATCTATGAGACTAGTAATCCTAACCCTAACTGTTACAGAGCCTGTTTGGTTTGAGTTAACTTTAACCTGCCTGGAGCTCAGTGTTTCACTGAGGATTAGGCTTGGCAATTATAGTTCCCATTTGAATGAATAATTCTGGCTGATTCTAGTCATATAAGACTTGGCATCTCCAAGTTAGACTGCTGCAGTGTGGTCCTAATTTGGCTTCCGACAAAATTCTAGAGGCTATAAAATGTTGGGAAATATAGCTCCTTGTTTGTTCCCTTGTATTATACCCAGGAGCACGTTATACCCAACTTCCTGCCAGAGGACATAAACCAATGTCTTCTTACTGAAATTTAAATCCTTCATAGCTCAGATTGCCTCCTGCCCTAGTTCCTGTTCCAACACTTATAGAACTTGGGTTCTACCAATATTGAGTTGGCAGGTTGCTAACTTTCATAGCTGAGTGACTTTGGTTATACAATTCCTTTCCAAGGAAAATTCAAATGAATATCTTAATTGTACACAAGGCAAGTACCACCTTCCCTTTATTCAGAGCAGTTTATTTTTAAAAATGTCTTAGCTTCTCCCTTGTTTGGTTAAAGTACTATGCTCTTGCTTAGCACTGCATGCATCTCTTGTTGTCATACATATTACAAGATAGTTTGCTTCCCCATAGACTAAATGTTTTTGGTGGTTACAGACTGTATAATTAGGATGGTTAAGATTTGTTTTAAGATCTTCTAATACATTTATTATGATTATTGTACTTTCCTTAAACGTTTCCCCAAGAGGTACTTAATACACTGAGAATCAGACATAAATTATGCTAGCATTCTGTACTTTAACCTCTACTCTGCTAAACACTGTCTTGTAAGACACAGTTAAATAAGGAATATAGACCTGGGTCCAAGTTAAATGATGAACAAATATCAGCTTCCAAAGGTCAAAATCAGTGCTGATAATTTCAGTCCATATTAAACTCCTGTTCTGTGGATCAAGAGCATATGCTGCCCAGATCAAGGAATTTCCAGTGAGTCCTGTCATTCCTCTTTTAGCAGCAGTGAGAGTTGGGAGGCTAGGATTGTTCAACTACTCTGAGAACAAGGGAATGGCAAACTTGTTTAACCTCATCTTAAACAAGTGAATGGCAAACATCTTGGGCTCTAAGTCTGACTCAGATTTAAACAATAACTGGCTTTAGTTTTGCTTACAAGAGCCTGTAAAAAAAACCCAAAATAATGGGGGTAAAAATAGATCAAACCAGAAGAAAACACTATCCAAAGTCACTATCTACACATGTGCCCATATTAGGGTGCAGTGCATTAACTCCACCATAAGATAGTACTTGTTCTGGACAATATTATCCTATGGTGGAGTAATTTACACCACTACAACACATGTGTAGATGGTAACCAGGGCTGGCTGGGAGAGTGGGGTGGGGTTGCTGCCTGCCAGATAGCCCTGTACTATAGCACATTTTTGCTCCAGCCAGCTCTTCTGTTGCCCGATGTTGACACCCAGAGCCCAGAGATGATTTGCAGGGCCCCCTGCCAGCCAGGGGCTTCGCCACCTCAACTCAACATGCTGCAGTGATGGGCATACATGGAAATGCTGTGCCTGGGAGAAATTATCTCTGGCACAATCTGTACCAGAGTTTATTTCTTCACCCTAATTGCACATGTAGATGATCCCAGACACTATGAAAAAGGAGTTAAAAGAACCTCTTGAAAAATAAATGCATTATATAACATATACAGAATACAAATACTCATTTGGATTAGCTTAGCTTCTGATGGGTCAGAAATCACATCTACTCTCCCAAGGAGACAATGCAGCTAGAGACATATTTTAGTTCAGATTCATTTCTGATGTTAGAGGATTTACTCCATAACAGGCCATTAAGATCATGTGTAAACTACGTTATTTTTCAAACCTAAATAATAAAAGAAAAAACAAAAAAAGTAAAACAGTCCCTGAAAATAAAGATAATTTAACAAGGAAAAAAGGAAAAATAATAGTTCCTAGGGTTCATAAGTCCTCTACTTGCACTTCATGAACAACAACCCTACTCTCTTGCTAATATAATCTAAGTTCTTTATAATACAAGATGAATTTATAATATAAAAATCACTAATAGTTTTAAAACATTGAAAATTAAAACATATGTAAAAAATATTTATTGAACACAATTCTGAATTTAAACTTTCAAATAGTCATTAGGTTCATCTACAGCTACAGAATATTGGAATTAATGCCAGTGCTATCCTTATTGATGGCCTAACTCCATAGGCATCAAAACAATGGGCTCGTCCACACATGCAGGCACATGCACTTGCCGCAGTTCATATAGGAGTGGCACAAATTTGTGCCAGGGATTTTTGCCTCAGTACACATGCCCAGAAATGTATTTTGTGTGTGGGGCAAGTTGTGCCACCTGTGATGTCCTACCAGTATAAAAACCTGCCCCTGTGCTGGCCCCTCATTAAAAATACCCAAAATAGTGTTCTTTCATTATTAAAATGAAATGCAACAATATAGAAAGAGATCAGTTAGGCAATGTTTTATTGATATATTTACAGGCTTAAAGCAATTTGGAAGCCTACCAGTGCCTCTATCATCATAATAAAATGGATTCTATATGGATATCTATACATTTCAGCATTTACTTTGGGTTTTTTTGTCACATAAAAATCAGACTACCCTACCTTCTTTGTTCAACAGGATGTACAGCACTGAGCAGCACTGATATGCCAGTTCCCTACCCCTGCCCCTCACAATCAACCCACAGCATGCCCTAATCCTCAGTCCCCTCACTCCTGGCCCACAGCCCCTGCCTGCCCCTACTAGCTCCCTCCCAGTCACAGCTCTGTCCCAGCACCAGGACATGAGTCCAACTGCAGCTGTCCCACCTGCTGCTTTGTGGCTCTGAACTGTTCTGCTCCCTGCTCCATGCTATCCCTGGGAAGCTCTTGACTGTGGATCAGGGACTGAGCTGGGCCCTTTCCTCCCAGGCCAGCCTCCCCCTGCACAGCCTGTTCTAGGGGGGCTCTGGAGAGCTTTCCTACCCTAAGCATTCCCCTACTCCAACCCCCATTTCTCTCTCACAACCCCCTGCTGCCACCTCTGCCCTTCCCCCCAGCCTGGCCCAGCCCAGGGCTATCCACCTTCAGGCAGGACCAGGCCCCTTGGGCTTATCGTCTGGGAACTGGCACTGATTGCAGGGGCCACGTGTCATGCTGGGCCATGTCCTGCCTCCATGGATCCGGCCCAGCCTGACGGCACATTGGGCCTGTGTGACCATGTCTAATGCCAGACCCAGTCCTGCTCCTACAGGCCCAATGTGGGAATCTGGAATAGTATCTGGAATCTTACCCCTAGCTTGGTCCTGCCCGAAGGTGCACATCCCCGCTCTGGGCCAGGCCAGGCCAGGCCAGGATGATGTGGCACAGGAAGCGTCAGGTGCCAGGCAGCCCACACCATGCTGTGGGAGGGGGCTGTGCCAGGAGGACAACGAGTGTCCTGATGGCCATTGCCACTGTGGGATGGTTGTGGGCCCTGCAAGGGCCACAGCAAAGGCCACAGGGGCCTTTGTGGCCTGCAAGGGCCACAGCAACTGCACCCACACACAGTTCCCCATATCCACACGGTCCCTGCTTCAGTCCCCTCCAACCCTACTCCCTATTTACCAAGGGGCAGAGCTCAGGTCCAGGTCACTGAAGCCTGCACCACTCCTTGCCCCACACAGGAAGGCAGTGTGCTGCAGCACCAAAGCAAGGGGCAACCATAGAGATGCTCTGGCTGGCTACCAGAGCATCTCTTTGAAGGACCCCAGTCTCCAGCTGCACCTCAGGGCATGGTCCTGGACCATGTCCTGCCCCGCTTTTTTTCTGTGGGTTTTTTGATACTTGGATTTCCAGGTATCAAATTTTAAGCCCACACTGCATATTTGCAGTGTGAGGAACATTTTTTCATTTATCATGTGCCTCTTGCAGCATCTCAAACTAATTTGAAATGCTGCAAGAGGCAGGTGCATTCTCATCTGGATGCGCCCAATAAGGTTTAACTGGGAAACATGAATAATATATACTAACAGTGACTATGCTTACTTTTACTCATGTGAGTAATCCTTTCTAATGTAACAGGTAGGATTATTGAGCCGGTGTATATAAGACAAGACTATTCACTGATGGATGACACTCTTAAGTTGTATGCACATAGATTTTACTCCAGGCATGCAATTAAACTTAAAGCTTTACAATAATCTAAAATGATATTTTACAAGGAAAATAAAATTATTTGACTGCAAAGATGCCATTTGTACAAACCAGAAACTGATCTGTATGACTTTGCCCACAAGAATGTAATTATAAGAAAATACAATATATTTAAAGATTTCAAGAGATAAACCACTTGCTAATTTTTTGTTTCCTTGTTTGGGAAAAAACACTTTCTTTGCTCTTTCATCATTATTAGTATAAATGATTTAAGGAGATATAAAAAAACCCTGTCTTTCAGGACTGCTACATTATAGACATCTTGTCTTTATAAATACAGCCTCAGATGGATATTTTAACTGCTTTATAAAAATTCTAAGCAGTGTCATTTTACACTGCATCATACGTTTAACTTTGTTGCAAAACTGTAGTCATTCATCATTTACCAGAGCAGAAATTGTTTTCACTTAGACTTCTGTGCTATAACAAAATCCTAGTATTAATATTTGCTAGACTGCCAGAAGCTTAACTCTTAGAATACTAGGGGTAAGATTCCAGATACTGTCACAAATTGTCTAGGGAAAGACATTATACATAAACTGGTTTAAGTGATCAGAAATTGGTTTAAATCTGTAACAGAACAGACATTCAGTGCATATAAACCACAAAGTGTGAAAATGGCTGAAAGCAGTTTGATATAAACCTGGTAGAATGCAGTATTAGATTTAACTGATTTCAGTGAAACCAGTTTATGCAATGTCTGTCCCAATGTCTTCCTGGTTTTAGTTAAACCAGAGACCCCCAGCACGCCAGAGACTTCGTAGCTCTGGGTAGGGCTCTCTGCTCCAGAGAGCTGGGCTGGCCCCTCCCCTGGAGCTCTGATGGAGGCTGCAGGTACAGCAGTGTGTTTCTGGCTTCCTCCTGCTCCCTTTTCACCACTCACTGCTCAAGCAGGGATTCCCCCCTCCCCTCTGCCTTACACAGACATGTCTCAGCACTAGTTAGCATACTACATGCTGGCTACAGTTTGTGCTATGAGAGACAGGACAAAGGCAGTATCGGCTCAGGGCTTTTTGGAGCTAATCAACAGGTAGCTGGTAGCATCCCTCCATTCCTTCCTTGGTAAAAGTTGTTTAAAGAAGAGATTGAACTAATGAGAGAGGCTTTGTTTTGTTTGATGGGCTGATAAATACTAACAACACCCTGTATAACTCCCTGCTGTGTAACTAAATGCTCTGTTATCAACAGCAGGGGGGGAGAACCCCTCCCTAATCAGAGCATCCTGTAGGGGCCCAGCCACACCCCTCCCTCAGCTCAGTACTATGAAAGGGAAGGGAGGGCTGCTATAGCGCCTCCAGCTTCTAGCCTGAGCCACTGCAGGCACGTGCCTACATTTCTGGAATGAAAAAGGAATGTCTATCCACCTCCAAATCAGTTCAAGCACTGCAAGTTAGACTAACCTGCAAAGCTCGTATCAATCCAGGCTCAGGCTTTTTAAATGTCTGTCTCTGGCCCTTATGCTTAAATGAACCTGCAGCAACCGAAGAATAATTCCATTTTTATCAACAGGGAACATCCTGCCACAAGAACAAATTATTATTATGTGGCCCTACATATATGCTTACTAAACCCTCCCCTCCACCCCCCATATATTTGCTTATAAGCTTAACTTGACTCATACAAGTAGTTCCACTGAAGTCAATGATGCACATATGCAGCTAGTGTAAACAGTTATAGCTATACTAAAGTCAATGGAGTTATCACAGTTTCCATCAATGGATGATCTGTCTTGTGCCAGTAAGATAAGCATATGATTAAACAAAAAGGTAGTACTCTAGAAATACAAATAAAAGTAGTATATCATCTGTATCACATTATGATTGGGATTAAAAAGGAAAGTAGAACAAAAATTGTGATAATGTTGGACACAATTTGTGAGATTTTCCTATTATAGGCTTATATTTCAATTCAAGACAATATAAGAAGAAAGAACAGCTATTTCTATTTTTAACAGAAAATTTAAATGTTATAAGCAGAAGGAAAAAGGCATTTTATATTTATCACATGTAAACAATATCCTCTGTTTCTAGACACTTTGTATTCAGAAGCATCTGTTAATACATAGGAGGGATTTTCAGTACCTGAAAAGAAATGGGCCTTGAAGCCTTTCTTTGAGACAGTGTTGTCAGATCTGAACTCAATTCTCATGTTGTTGTACTGTGATGTGATCACTTCAGGCACTTCTGTACCACAAAATTTACCATGAAGTTTAGAATCAGAAGAAAGGCCACTACGGATCTCCACATAATCATATTTGCAAACCTGGGAACAAAGATCTTTATTTTAATCAAATGATCTTTCACATAAAATGTATGATCTTTTATATTACTTTGACATTAAGCCATCAAGAAATAAAGTATTTTATAACATTTTTGCAAATAACGTAACATTATTTGCAAATCTCAAATTCTTTTATAGCGATGTGTATGGATTTTATTCCAATAAATTTGCAGGCACACTAAAACATATCTAGAAATTAGAAGTTTAAAAATTAAATCTTTTAGGACAAAGTTCATTCATACACACACACACACACACACACACACACACACACACACACATATATATAATCTACATTTTAAAATGTTTAAGAATTCAGCCATTTAACTGAGAAGGAAAAAAGTAGTCTGAAGACATTTGACTAAAACCTGCAAATGTCCACCTTGAAGAATAAAAACCATCTTTCTGTTGAACAAGAATCCAAAAATTATGAATGTTAATATTGGACCCTATACCTTGAAACAAAATGGATTGCCTTTCATATGGAAATGGGACACACCAAGTTTTTTTTACCTATGAGAATATAAATCTTCAGTATTAATCCTAACATCTTTTTTTAACAGTAGTACAGCTATAATGCAACAGGCTAATACATGTAATTTTCATTAAGCAGTTAAAAAAAAAAATCACCCCTTATGCAATACTCATAATACTTTCAGTGCATAATCCTTTGTCCATATAAAACCTTCCACCCAAAAAGACTTCTAAGCTTCTTAAGCTCAACTATCAATCATTTAATCAAAAATGTCCTACTTGTCTGCAATTAATAGCTTAAGAGAAAACAGTGGCCTGAAGGATTCGGATAGGACACAGATTGTGCCTTAAATCCAAGTACACGCATGAAAGATTATTTTGGTTTTTGTTACTTATAAACCATGAACATAATTTTCAATGTTGCCCCATACTTTAATGCTTCCAAACTAATATTTGAAAAGTACTTATAATTAAAGATGCGGAAACACAGCTAATTCAATCATGATTAGATGTAAGACTCTTAACAGAAACAATATTAACTTAACAGCTAAAGTTTATTTTTAGTGATCTAGTTTTGAGCTAAATCTCATCTCAGTGCCTTCGGATTTATAAATACAGGTTCCAAAAATGTTAATAAATCTCAATATCCTTCTCTGTACAAAGTGAATTGTGATGTTTTAGTGGGTTTTAAGTAGACCTTTATCCAAGTGTAGACTTTGTAGTTTAGTTTCCTTCATATAGCACTATATAAAGCTTTGATAGAAGTACAGGCATATTAATTTTTTTTATTAGCATAGTCTTTACAGTTACTTGTAAATATAACCTAAGCCATTATAAAAATTATTTATTCAGCAAAAATAGTTTCACAGTTAATGGATCCTCTTATAAAATGAATATGTATTTAGACCAGGGATGCTTAATCTCTGGCCCATGGACAGATCCAGCCCCAGTGCCATGTCATCTAGTTTGTGGCTCCAATGAGCCTATGAATTTGGCAGTGGGGGAACGTGACACCTGTTAAATGACTGGACCCAGGGGAAAGTCTGGCCCCTTCCCATGACTTGGACGGTTTGGGAGGTTTTCCCAAGATCCCAGAGTGGTTCCACTCAACTGCAAACTTGTCACTTGAGCAATCAGTTGCAGGCTTTCTGGCCCTATTGGCATCCTGTGACACAAGGAACCTTGTGGCCTGAGTTTGTAGCCTCCATCTGCTCCTATAGCCATGCACATTTCTTGCAGATTATATACAGCAGCGGTTGCAACATTTTGGGGCAGAGTGCCAAAAACATCTGCAACCTTGACTTGTAAGATGTTGGCGTGCCCCGGTGGATGGGGAGCAGGGTGGAACCATGACAGGCCTGATCCTTATTGTGGCAGTGCAGCCCCACCCCTTCCCTGCTGTCTACTCCAAGCGGCGCATGCCAAAAAAAAATGCCTTTGCGTATCACACCTATGCCAGGGGGTGCCTATCCATGTATATGGTATAAATTTCAAGGAGCCACCCAGCTCTACTACTGTGCTTATTCCCCTCAGGCCTCAAACCTTTGCTGGGGCTTCAGTTTTCCTGGTTATAGCCCCTTTCCTTTGCCCCCTGCCCTACGTCCATTGACTTGAGGTTAGGGCCCAGAAGCTGAGTTCCATCTCGCCCCTTTTCAGCCTCTAGGCCCTTGGCCCTGGTCTCGCCCTTCTTGGGCTCTGGGTCCATAGCCCTGTCTTGTTCTGTCTCAGTTTCAGCCTCTGAGGTCACTGATCCAGGTAAGACTCTAAACTGGGTGTTCTTCAGGCACCCCTGTCGCCTCCATACTGCTCCTGTAGTAGACAAATTGGGGTCTCCAGTTATAAACTTAACTACAAAAAAAATGTACAAGCAACCACTTTCAAACAAAAACCTCCACCACTACAGGTAAAAGACATCTGGCCAGCCCTCCTCCCCTTGAAGCTATCACCTCTCAGTGTGGTTTTGTACCTGCGGAGTGGTCTCCTGCTAACCTTTTGTCCTGGGAGCTCTATTACCTGCAATGCACTAAGCCTGACTAACCTCCTCCCTCCAGGTGCTAGTTTTATATGCCCTGAAGCCCTGCTCCTTTTCGTCAGGTGACTCCCTTATTATTCACAGGTTTTTCTTCTTTTGCCTAAGGGGCAAACTGCCGCTCCCTGCTGCAAGCAGCTCAGCCACGCTGCTTGCAGCCTTCATCTTCTGGCTGCCTAGAAATCTACAACAGTATCCCAGCTTATCACTGTTCAGCTAGCCTTGGCTCAGTTGCATGCCTAGAGCCAGACTAGCCTGTTGTGTCTTCTCCTTAAGTAACACGGGCCTTTGGCTGCCAAAGGAATTGTATTTTCTTCTGTGTGTGTGTGTGTGTGTGTGTGTGTGTGTGTGTGTGTAATAGTTTTTGAAAATATGTTTGATTACTTCAGTTGAGACACTGATTTAGCTGTACAAATATCAGTACAAATGCAGACGAATGTTTTTCAAGTGGTAATATTGGTGATGATATTTTAAACATTTTATTGGTGGTGATATGTTGAACATTTTCAGTCAATACATGATGCATACACAATTTAAAACTACAATAGTTTTCAGAACCAAATCTCTATAATATTTCCATAAACTCAAAGTCAGCCACTGAAGATTTACCTTTATTCTCCAATTTTATTCTGAGCCTTGTTTTGTGTGTATTTAAAATCTATGTTTACCTTGGAGGGGAAAAACATGAAACTGTCTAAATTTCTGATATACATGTGCAAAAACCTATTTGTATATACAACTGAAACACTTAAACACACAAGTTTTTCATGCCTAGCATGAAAGCCAACAAACAAAATGAAGGATTTTTTTTTCCAAAAGAAGGATATAATTTTCAAATAATAAAAATACTACTGAACAAAAATCACTGATTTCTCTCAAAGCTTAAAATACTACAGAGCTATTTGAAATAAAATATAATTTTCACGTATTCAAACTGTCAAACTTTACAAAAATGTTGAATGGAAATACTTTGTTCAAATGAGTACGGGGTGATGGGGTACCTGTTATTAGAGTGGATCTAAGAGCCACTCTAATTAAAGCATTCACAGCATCCCATATATCAGTGTGCCCATGCTTCAAAATGGTGTTGAGGGTGCTTTATCTAAAGCTTGTCAAGTGAGTTTTAGATAAAGTGCCCCAAGCTTTAGATAAGGCACCCCTGCCACCATTTTGAAGCACAGGGACACTGATGCATGAGATGCAGGAGGCTGCTGGAGCACAGTAATTGAAGTGCATCTGAGCAGTTGAGACTGCTCAGGTATAGCCACCCATTATGACCAAATGAAACTAAATGATTAAAAATGGCCGAACTGTTGCCTACAATAATATACAAATTATAATATCTCAACTCTAATAACATGTAAATATATTTTAGTAAACTATGTACTTTATAGATGAAGATGACTAATTTTTTCTCTCAGGTGTGCAGTGCAGTTAATAATCTAGATTAACGGAGATTCAAAATATTCTGATGAGGTTAATTTCACAGTCCAAGTAGTTCCCAACTTTAGGAAATTTATTTTGATGTCTAGATTTTTTCTTTTTTATTTCATTCTATGGTGAATTATTATACTACTTGTACTACCCTAAAGTTTTGTTGTTTGCTTAATGTTCACACTTAATGTTAACAAGAATTTTTGCTTTTTCCTGAAGTCTCCAATTCAAAGTCTCATCATCCATTTAGTTTGTTGACAAGTCAGCTCCAGAAGAAAACATTTTTTTAAAGTTTCCTTTAATAAGTACATACTTAGAAAAGAACAAAACCTTCCATTTTTATTCTACAAGAATCTAGAAACAGTTCTCAAGTTCTGGTAAAATCAAAGAAAACAATTTTGATGGAAAATGCCAGTATCTGAGGCAGTAATTGTTGTATGAGACAATATCTATTTGTGAACAATAGTGTAACTGTTTACTATACGATATTGTCTAAGTCACAGTTTGTGGTTACTTACTTCATTCCCTTCTAATTCAAAAAACTCAAACTTCATTGAAATTCTGTATTGAGTGGGAGCAACCACCTGCCACACACAGTTTTTGTTTGGAGGATATTCTTTGGGCCACCCTGGTGTGGTTATAGTTCCATTTAGCTTTGTCAAAAGTCCTCCACAGGCAGCTGAAATGTAAAATAAAAAAGGAAGAGCATCACTTATTTTCTGATACCACATTTTGCTATGAGCAGAAGCATATTTAAATAAAAAGTTCATCCCTGCCAGAAACAGGGTCCTATGTACTGTGCATGATCTGAATACAAAGAAATATATAGTCTCTATCTTGAACGTCTTACAATCTAATGTAAAAAGGTGTGAATAAATTTCAGTGCTTCACAGCCACTTTATCATAACCTCCGATTTCTCTTTCTTTTTAAATTCTGTCTTTAACCCTATCACTGTTGGCAGAGTTCGACTTCCCACTCCTTTGAATATCACAGGATTACCAGGATACTCTTCCTTTCCCTTACTCCCTCTCCAAAATACCTTACCTAAAGTAGTCTTTTCTCCCTCGCTTATATAAACATGCCTCTTCCTAACTGAAGTCCATCTTAGTTGCCCTTTACCCAGTGGTAGTAGCCCGATATTATTCCTACATAAGAGTTAACTTTGTTAAAAATAAAAATATATCAATATAAACGTCCCAATTTCTATACTCTGCTATTCACAGTTCATTCTTAAATATTCAAATGGACATTAGGCAATTTAAAAATGTTGTAAACACTTACAATCATAGGGGTTTTTTTAGAAGTGTATGTTTTTCTATTATTATTTCCTCTTTTAAAAAAAAGTTATTTAGTTATATAGGAGAACAATATTATATCACCAAAAGTGCAACAGATAGTAGAGAATGAACAGTTTAAGTCAGTGAAGCCTAAGCGTATTCATCTGACAACCTGGCTTCATATTTTAAAAAGTCAAGGAAAGATGTTTAGTTCTGCTCTGCTACATCTGTGGTACTCACAGTGGCTGTGGTACTCTATTGGCATTACTATGGCAGCTGATAGATATGAAAAATAAAAACAAAAAAACCCCCATCTTTTACCTGTATGTTAGGTTAAGCTGGCTCTGCAGCATCTGTATAGATCATGCACTTCAAGGGGGCTTTTGGGTGCTTTTAGCTAAAGCTGATTCAATCAGCTATTATATAAAGTGTCAAAAAAGCTCTGCTGAAGTACATGATTTATACAGACATTGGGCAATCTGGATCAAACACAATGCTTCTTCTGGGCATGCACGGTGCAACATAGGGTGCATCTGCAGGCAGGTAAAACTCAGGTACCTGCTCTGGGTTTGCAGGTGCCTAGAGGAAAATCTCTTTGTAAGGTATTTCCCCTCATGCACTTGCAAACTCAGAGTGGGGAATCATACTGAGGTCCCTCTGCAGACACGCATCCCAAAGCCCTGACTTTCCCCACACCTCAAACATGTCCCCTAAGGGGGTGGGCCTCAGTAGGCTGGAAACCAAAGCTGGAACTCCCAAGGCTTGAGGGGGTTGAATCTGCCTCTCATACCCACAGAGCTCCTGCCTCCAGGAGTCAGGAGAGCCCGGGCAGCTTCACACAGCCCAAGTTCTTCTGCCATAAGCAGACAGAAAAAGTGGCCAAGTTTAATACCACTTTTTCTTGCAGCCACAAATTTAAGCACTTGTAGTATGACAGCAGGTATTTATATCTTTTTGCTCTCATTTTGTGCCACCACAAAATTTTTATGGCAGCACAAAGGTGACGTCTTTTTTCATCCAGTTTGTGCCAGTTCTCATCAGAACTCTGCCTCCAGCTAGTAAGCAAATGGTAAGATTCATAGGTTCACAGAAATTAGGGGCTGGAAGGCACCTCAGAGATCATCAGGTCCAGCCTCCATACAAGAAAGACTGCTGAGGTCAGATGACCCCAGCAAGCCATATATCCAGTAGGCTTTTGAAGATCCCGGGGAAGATGATTGTACCACTTCTGGGGGGAGTCTGTTCCTGATTACGGACATGTGAACCATGAAGTAGTTTTTCCTAATGTCTAATCTGAAGCAACTCTCTATCACTTTATGATCATTATTCCTAGGCTTCTCCCAGGGTGCCTTGGTGAACAGGTGTTATCCTAGCCCCTGATGTTTGCCCCTTATACTATATACTTAAAGGCTGCCAGCAAATCCCCTCTGAATCTTCTCTTCTCCAGGCTGAACAGCCCCAAGTCCCTCAGCCTCTCCTCATATTGTCTGCTCTCCACACCTCTAATCATTCATGTGGCCCTCCTTTCAACTCCTTCCAGCTTTTCCACATCCCTTTTGAACTGCTGCACCCAGAACTGGATACAGTATTCCAGCTGAGGACTCACCAGTGCTGAGTAAAGAGGGAGGATGACATCTTTAGTCTTGTTTGTGACGCATCGGTTGATGCGTGCCAATGTTGTTCACTTTGCCAGCTATAGCATTGCACTGGTGGCTTATGTTCATTTTATAATTTATCATGACCCTCAGGTCTCTTTTGGTTGTGGTACTAGCTAATGTAGCACCAATCAGAAGTACTTCCTCCTAAATATCTTCCTCTCCCAAAGTCCCCCCCCTTCCTCCCCGACCCACAGGGTGGGCAGCTAGCTTTGACCCCGGCTAGCTTTCTGCTCCAGCCAAGCAAAGAGGCATGCTCTAGCACCTCCCAGCTTCTGGCATTGGCAATTGCAGGCATGTGGCTAAATTTCTGGAATCAAAAGTGAATGTCTGTTCACTTGTTTATTGTTTCAATCGACACAGTTGAGGACTAACCTGAAAAGACAGAATCAGTTCAACCTAAGGTAAATCTGTTCACATATCTAGAGAATTTAGAAATTGTAGTTTTAATTTCATCTAAAGGAAGTTGCACTTTTTCAGACATATTACAACATGCAGACAAAGATAAAATATAACATGTTTGAATTGACTGGTGTTTTTGAACTCACTTCATATAATTTCTACTATTTTAATAAATGATAGTGCTGACCTTATATATTTTGATTTATAGAAATATATATATTTTGATTTCCTTGATTTTAATCAATAGTTCTGATGACAAATTATATTTTATACCTCAATATATTGCTCTGTGAGTAAATCTTTGCTAATGCATGGAGAAAGACTACACTGTAGTGAAGTGAAATTACAGATCGGATCAGTAAAATACAAATTAACTAGACTCCACTGTATATCATTCTACTGACAATAAAGCCTGAACAGGATAAATTTACAATCAATGTATAAGACTATTATAGATAGGCAGTAGTATGTTATAGACATACTACTGTTTCTTAGCATGAAGCTATCTCAATGTTTTCTAAATTGGATCCTTATACCTAGACAAATTCCTGCTTAAGACACAGCACATGAAAAACATACTGTACAATTGGCTTTGTAAAATGTAATCTAATCTAAATGTAACCTTAACAACTAGGTTAGGGACAGACATTACACATAAACTGGCTTAAGTGATCAGAAACTGATTTAAACCTGTAACAGAACAGATGCTCAGTGCATATAAACCAGTTTGAAAATAGCTGAAACTGGTTTGAGGTAAACCTGGTTGAATGTTATATCAGACTTAACTGATTTGGGTCAAACTGGTTTATGCAATGTCTGTCCCAGACCCACTACTGGTTTAAGATAAACCAGACACCCCCAGCATCTAGGCATGCTCCCTGGCTGGGCGGGGCTCTCTGGCTGGAGCTCGACAGAGACTGCAGGCTGCTTCCCCCTTCCCCTCACCACTCCCTGCTAATCAGGAATTCCTTCCTCCCCTCTGCCTTGCTGAGGAGGTTTCTACGTATTAGCTAGCAGACCACATGCTGGCTACAGTCCATGCTGAATCAACAAGCAGAATCAACAAGTAGCTGGTACTGTCCCTCTGTTGTTTTCTTAATTGGGTGATAAACACTGTTATAAATTCCCTGCTGAGCTAATCAGAGTTCCTGCCAGAGCCTGGCCATACCCACCTCAGCTCAGTCCTGTTGAAGGAAGGGAAAGCTACTCCAGTGCCCTCCGGCATCTAGCCTGAGCCATTGCAGGCATGTGCCTGCATTTCTGGGATGTCTATCTAGTTACAAAACTGATTTAGCCTAGCCAGGTTACAGTAAGCTGCAAAGATTGAATCAATTCAGGCTCAGGCTTTTCGAATGTCTGTCCCTAGCCCTAATGGCATACTGTACCTTCACAACTCTTTTTATCAGGTGCAAGTTCATACCCAGGATCACAAGCACACTGATAGCTGCCCAGAGTATTCACGCACCGCTGTTCACAGCCCCCATTGTCAGGTTTGGCACATTCATCTTCCTCTATCAAGATAGAAAGGAATGGAAAATGCTTAATTAATAAGTCTTTACCTTCTTCACAGCTAACTAAATAGATCTCTAGCTTGTTGCATGCACACCATTGTAACTTGTACTAAATAACACATCATGTCTGCTGACTACAGTATTTTTAAATTGTTATGGACCTGCAATGAGAAAATAAAGCTTATGTTTTCCTTTTTCACAACAATTGCAACTGACAGCTGCAGACCTCATTTATAAGCTTCTATTCAACAATTTAAGCTGCAGCAATCTAAAGGTTGTGTAAAGTACTGACAGAATGATTGGAAATCCACATCGGGGTCAGCTGAAGGGCACTTTATCTCCAACAGAATGAATTTGTACATTATCCCATATTCATACTCAAAACCAGATTAATGGAATCCTCAAATTCCAGGTTTTGATTCTCTTGATATTAAAGAGAAAAAGATACAACAGGAAAAAAGGAATACAGTATTAACTCTTCTAGCTCTAAAATATGGTTATTATATCCAGGCCAAATATACCTGAGGTACAGAAATATGGCATTACACAGTGACAAACATGGAGAATGCTTTCTTTTGAAATTAAACGATATAACAAAAACAACCGTTTCCCTCCTACTTTTACATCTATAGCTTTCACTGTGCTACTGCACAGTTTAGACTGATGGTACAAGCTTAATCATCACTAGCCCATTGTGACCACACAAGAGGATAAATGGCTGTCCCCTTACTTTTGAGCATGCACTTGGTGCACCATAGGTGGCCAAGTGGAGGGGAAGCCAGAGCCGCATACTTCACTTCCCCATCCTATCCAGGAAGGCAGGACAGGGTGTAGATTGGGTGGACCTTGCCACTATGCTTGCAGTGGGCTGACCAGTGTAGATGCATGTGGAATGATAACCGAAACACGCTAGACAAGGTACTGTCCCCCAGACCTCTTTGGAGTGTATGGAGGATATTAGGGGTGTTTCACACATGCATTTAAGCATGCCGAAATTTGATGCACATTATCTTAATGTGCATTAAGCAGGTTTACACAGGTGTCTACACGTGCATGTATTAAAGCCCATTAACACGGTCTGTGGACTGACTCGGGACTAAAGTTAGTCCCAAGTCAGTCAACACATACAGCGTTAATGTGCTTTAATTCATCTACATGTTTGTTAATTTGCTTGAACTATTCTTGCCTAAATTTGATACCTGCATTTAATATCATTAACAGCTGTGGTAACTAAAATCAGCAGAAGGGGAAAAGGGCAATAAGCAGCAGTGGCATAAATTCCCACCTTGCAAAAGTGTATACAACTACAGTAAAAATATGCAGTAAAAGGAACGGTAAATTAGGCAAATTAATTCTAATAGGAATAGAAATTAAAATTAATTGTAACTTATACCCCTCCTAAGCTTTGTCTTTAATATCAATCATAGCATAACAGAATTTTTTTTAATTCATCTTCATTATGACTTGAGAGCTAGATCCATCCTCCACAAACCGTATTTTAATAAATACCTTTAAAAAAGTTAGCAGCAAACCCTGCTTTGTTAACAGTTCCATCAGAAACAAACTTCATCCACAGGGTATTGGAGGTAGATCTAATATCATCTGGCTTATCATAGCCACAGAAATGGCCAATCAAAGGACTATTTTCATTGGTTCCATCTCGAACTTCTAAGTAGTCATAAGCACAGTTGTCATGCCTTTCAATCTGTAAAGACATCAAAAACATTTTTTTAAACCATGGGCATTACGCATTCCTAAACACAAATCCTTTTCTGTTGATAACAGAATAAAAACTTTGATGAAGGATAGATCTCTGATCATATTACATAATACTGCTTATTAATACATTGATTTTTATAAGCAAAACCATGATTTTAACATTAAAATAAAAAAAAAAAAAAAATCAGGTGCTAGCTTTTAACAGAATAAAAAGTTTGTTTTATTGAGTTACATATTAAATACATCATAATATATAACATGTTCCTTTGTATTGTTTATGTAGATATAAAATTAGATGTATTTTGTGCTCTCCCTCCATTTTCAAGGTAGTGCAAAATGTGTGTGGAAAATATATGTAGTGAGGAGGAGATCAGGAAGTGAATAATTAGTTTCAGGCCTTTCATAGTGTGGGAAGCAGACTGGAATTAGAAATTTGCTTCTAAAATGATTAGTAATGAAAGAAATAACAGAACTGATATTTAAATTGTGATTTCATTTTCAATCTGTTAAATGCCCCATTTCTCCAAGTATTCTGATGATAAGCAGCATCAGAACTAGAGTTAGAATACATAGTAAGGAAGGTCCAGATAATTTAGAGTACAATCTTCCTAGTAATGGTTTGAACAGGAGTTGTGTGTATATAGCTAATATAATCAGAGGCATATGTCCAACTGAACATCCAAAACCACAGAATCATAGAAAATTACGTTTGGAAAGGACCTCAGGAGGTCATCCAGTCCAACCCCCAAAGTTTGAGCCAAAGTTTGTCTAACCACGTCTTAAAAACCTCCAGGGATGAAGATTCCACAACCTCTCCAGGTAAACTGTTCCAGTACTTTCCTACCCTTCTTGTGAGGGAAATTTTCCTAATATCTAAACTGAACTTCCATTGCTGCAAATTGGGACCACTGTTCCTTATTCTGTCACCTGCCACCACAGAGAAGAATCCAGATCCATCCACTTGAAATCACATTGAAACTTGTTATGAAATCTCCTCTCACTCATCTCTTCTGCAAACCAAATAAGCCAAGTTATCTCAGTCTCTCCTCATAAATCACATGCCCCAGCCCTCAAACTGCTTTCATTCTCTGCTAGACTCTCTCCAATTTGTCCTAACCCTTTCTGTAGTGGGGAGCCCAAAACTGAATACAGTACTCCAGATCTGCCCTAACCAATGCTGAATAGAGGAGAATAATCACCGCTCTTAATCTGTTGGCAATGCTCCTACTAATGCAGGCCACTATGCCATTAGCCTTCTTGGCAACAAAGTCACACAGTTGGCTCATATTCAGCTTATTTTCCCCTATAACCCCCAGGTCCTTTTCTACAGAGCTGCTGCTTAATCAGTCAGTCCCCAGCCTGTAGTGGTGCATAGGATTGCTCCATCCAAAGTGCAGGACTTTGCACTTCTCCTTACTGAACCTCAAGACATTATTTTCAATCCAATCCTCCACTTTGGCTAGGTCTCTCTGAATCCTAGCACTACCCGCCAGTGTATCTACTATTCCCCCCAGATTTGCGTCATCTGAAAACTTGCTGAGGATGCACTGCATCTTATCTTCCAGGTCAATGACGAAGATACTGAACAAGACAGACCTCACGACTGGCCACTGGAGCACTA
>JAGPOW010000290.1:16041547-16052011 GCA_030014935.1 Caiman crocodilus
GCCCACTAATCATTGAGCCAGATACTTTTCTTTACACTTTACAGTCCATTCATCCAACCTGTACTTCCTTAGCTTGTTTGCAAGAATGTTGTAGGAGCCCATAGCAAAAGCCGTGCTAAAGTCAAAGTAAAAATCCTATAAACAGGTTTTAAGCTTTCTAAAGGGTATGTTTTAACCAGATAGCATCATATTCCAAATGTTAATATTAACCTTAGATTTTTTCAATGATCACATTTAGTGTATGTACAATTTTTGCAAAATGTTATTAACATCAATACATAAAAAACCCACTGTTATAGTCAGATGTAGGGAGCAAAGTTCTATAAGCAATTTAAATCAATAGTATGATTGTAGGGTTTTCTTAACATCTTGGTTTTATTACAGCATAAAAGCATTTGACAACTCTTGTAATTTAACATTTTTTTCTGTGTTATTAGAACATTATTTGACTCAAAAAGAGAGTTTAAAAAGTATTATTTTTTATAGGCCAAATGTAAGTCTAAATTACATGTGCCCAACACACATTGAAAAATGCTTGAGTTTCCTTTTTGATGATCACTTTTCATTGTTGGCAGAGAAAGAAAAATAAAAATCTATTTTGGACAGTGGTAAATTGCTAAACATCTAAGAGTATAAAAATCCACTAATTTATAAAGTGCTATTGATTTACACTAAAAAAAAAATCATGTAAGGTGATCACTTTACTCTATTAATATTTTAGTTCAGTACTACTGCAAGTGGTGCCAGTACTAACAATATTTAGAGATTAAGTAACAACACTGAAAAACAAAAGAGGGGATAAAAATAGCATTTTTGGAGAAGCAATAACTGATATTGATATCTTTTGGCACCAAATGATAGGATTTGTTTGATTTTTTTTTCCTAATTTAATGTTCTAATCTGTACCTCAAATTTTTGGACATTATGATTCTATGATATCTGGCAATGCTGCTATATAAAAGTCTGCTATGATAGGCTGCAAAAACCTGTTTTGCTTCCCATTAGAGGTTTAAGAACCTATTTAAATTAATAAGATGATTCTCGCTGAGCCTAGTGGCAACTGGATTGGGCCTATAAATTTTATTTATTGAAGAACTAAAAACCTCATTGTTTCAAATGACATGTGGGTGAGAAGAATCGTGAAAACTGTTCACAAATGTAACATGCTTTAATTTTTAGAAACAAGGCTGTAACTGTGTTAGTAGTATAAATCTTCAGTTGCTGAAGGCTCCTGAGGAAACCCAGAAGAGAAACATGACAGGACAGGTGTGAAGGGAAAAAAAGCTAGAGAAATTCCTAAGATATAGACATTTGCAGCAATAACCAGAAAGGGCATGCAAGGTGAAATGACATCAAGTGGCTGTAGGAATTAGAGAAAGGGGCTGCTATGGCTCAGTCCATGGCATCAGTGTCAGAAAACTCACTTTGCCTCATATACCAATATAAAAAAAGCCTTGCATCCATTTACCCCATTCTTCTGACACCTTAAATCTCATGAGGATCTACAAAATAAGTGACATAAACTGGCTAGGAAAAACAGAACAAGTTCAGGTCGGAACAAGTTCAGGTCAGCTTTCTGATATACAATCCTTCTGTCATATAGAGAAGAGTAAAGATCAAGTATTCCAAGATTCCTAACTTTCCACCTCCATCTGAGGATTGTATCTAGCTTATATTGTATCCAGCCTCTGAAAGTTCTTCTGCATGTCAGAACAGCCAAATAAGCTTCCATTTGTTTTAACTATGCATGGGTTTGCTAAGGATAGCACAAGAATTTTCCTGTGGAAAAAAATTACAGTGCATATTTGGACAATTTTACTCTATGGACTAGTTTTCCTATTTGGAAAATGGGATAAAAATACTTCCAGCACTTGCCCATATCACAGGAATGTTGTGGCTGTTAAATAATAATAATAATAATAATAATAATATAGCACTTTTCCCATGAAGTCTCAAAGCACTTTAAAAGGGAGTTCAGCATCATTATCACCATGGTCTAAGGGCATTAGCAGAGCTAGCAATACAAGTCAAAACCTAGTCTCAATACAGTGCTCTATGTGGGGCCACATTGATTTCATGGTTTATTTATCAGCATGACCATATCAAGGTATGTATACTATTAAAATGCAGATTCCATTAAAAACTGGACAATTACTGCTAAGTAGAGTAACAAATTTATCACATTATTTAGCATTTCCCTTTCAAACCGCAAATAATGATAAAGGCAAATATTGTAAATATGCATTTAAATGATGGTCAATGTATACTAACCTGTTAGTATAAAACCTACCGTTATCGCATACATTCTAATCTCATAGAATACTTATAATTTTAGTATCTTGTGTGTTATATACTGTTTAGTGTAACAGGCTGGTAATGTTTGCTGTATTAGCTGATGGTAATCCCAAGGAAAAATTAAGTGGGGTTTATGGACTCACTTAGGCAAGCAACCTGTTTCTTGAAATGCCAAGAAAACAAAATCTCCAACTTTTCTGGACTAAAGTAAGACTTTTCATAGGGTTTTCCCTCAAATATTAAATAAGTAAATTAAATCCCCACAGAAACCTGCCAGAATACTTAGAGTCATGGTGCAGCACTCAGATGAGGTAAGAAGGATCCAGTCCCAGTCTTCCCTTCTGCATTCACTTTGATTTAGAAAGAGCAGGGACTTGAACCTGGGTCTACTCATACCCCCTGCAAGTGCCCCAACAGTGGGATACAGTGTATTTAGGGTTAGTGATAGAGGGGAAAGAAAAACATACCCTGAATATTTGAAACCTTCTTGACAAAGGTGCCATTTACATGGATGGTTCCATGGATAGCTGCAGCTTATCAAAAAATTCTTGACCACTTTTACTTATTGCCTTATCTGAATTGATATAGGAAATCCACAGTCAGCTGTATTTCCAGAGAAGATTTGAACTGAATTTTATTTTATAGCCACTTTCCTTATTGCCATGGCCAAAATGCACCTAAGGGATGATTTTTTCATTGTCACTGAAGAATTCATATTTAACTACTTGTTATTCATAAAATCGGAGAAAATGCACTTGTCTGATTTATGCAAAGATAAATGAACTCAGAATACACTGAGATTAATGAAACTACTTTCACAAGGGCAGAACTAACACTGGATGACCCTGGATTAATTTCTGACTTTCTTGTCCCTTTAGTAAAATTGAGTATGAATAAAAAAAAAACATGTAAAAAAAGATTTTAAAAAGTATATATACACTTACTGATAGTTGTTAAAATGCATCATTGTAGGGCATGACTAACACTTAGAAAAGAAAGGAAGTGGAGTTATTGATGTTTATCCTTACCTGCCTAGATATTTTCTAGTATATTTGTCCTTGGTTCCATAATGGTCCCCCATCATGGAACCAAAGACAAATGGGTAATCTTACACTCTTTGGAAGCTGCAATGCCACAGTTGGCAAAACAAGATGAGTCCATGATATAGTCTAAAGTTCTTGGCTTTTCTGGCAGTGTAATTATAGAGCGAAGGTTATTTATAAAGTTATTTTCCTGCATTATGTACAGATAATCAGGATTCATTACACTTAAATGCACCTTTCAAAGGACAGAAACATAATTTTCTCATGAAGAGATTACAATACTTCTTTGCTCAGTCCTTCGTTATTTTTGATTCACACTGGCATATAACACTAAAAGTGTAAGAGACCCTGGATTGGAATCCAGAACCTTGAGTTAGGCTTCCCAAACTATGGTGAGAGTTAGGCACTTCAAAATGGGATCAAAAAACTTCAATTGGAAGATATCTATAGCTATTCAGTAGAACATTCTGAGGAGAGGGGCTCAGTCTGGCCAAACCCCCATCTATATTTCCTACTCATATACCTGAATAAAGCTGAGGCACTTAGGTGACTTGCTTAAAAAATGGAGAAGGACTTAAAACTGGCCACTCATTTGAGTGAGTGCCTTGTGGTTATGGCACTCACTCAGGATGTGGTGTACATATGGTTTTCTCTTTCCTCTGCCTTTAGAGATTCAACTACTCTTCCTTTCCCATTTCTCTTTCTCCCTCCTGAGGATACACCAACATTGAACAATCATTGGGTAAATATGTAAGCAGTCCTTGGAGCGGGGATGAAAATATAGGTCTCCATCCTTTTACACAAGAGCCTTAATCAGTAAGAAAGAAAATTATACTCCATCCTTCTCAAACAATGACTCTTTTTTGCAGAGTGGAACAGTTTTAAAAGGAGGTTAAGGGATTACCCCTCTTTCCTTGACAAGACTCCATTCCAGAATAGCCTTTTGTCATGTGTGTAGGACATCCTTGAAGGAGGTAAGAGATATGTGTTTGAATACTATGACAGAAAGATGAGAAACTGGGACTCCCACATCTTGGGTGAGCATACTAACTATGAACCTATTTGATAAGTAGGGGCAACACCCCCACTGCTTTTAAAAGATAGAAGCAGCCTCCACTGCATTTTTGTCTGTCACACCAATCCAAAAGGCATTTGTTAAGTCTCCTCTGAGAAAGCCTACTAGACTGAGCCCTTCAAAGGAGATATTTCAAGGCATGCCTTTTTCTTTAATCCCAGTCAAGTTTAGACATGACCTAATACTACTGAGGAGGTGCTCAGTTCTGTTAAAAGTAAGGTCTTTGTAGGCATGAGTAGAAGCAGAAATTTAAGCCTGGGGAACAAGAAGATAAAAAAAAATGGGTGTCTCCAGGGATAGGTGGCAACTTTTCAAGATTTCAGTTTTTGACTCAGTTATCTCAGCCCCATGTGGATGCCTCAATCTGTATTTCAGCCTGGCCTTACAGATATAAAAAGAATGTGCCTTTGGCTACAGATTTAATATAATTTTCTTAATTAGTAGTGGATACATATACATGCTTGAAACCTGGCTGCCTGTCATTAGGAACAAAGTGAAAATAGGTGAGGAATTGCAACCAGCTCTTAACATGAGTACAGCTGTGAAGAGGGCTTTATTATTATTTATTTAACAGAAGGGAATCCAGAATTCATTTAATTTCTTTATTTCATCACTTATGTATCTTTATTTCTTTTCCCAAAACTTCCTGGGTCAAACCCTTGAGCACATGAAGAAGTTAAAGCAAAAATTCTTGAAACAAGAGGCAACACTAAACCTATAAATGGTTTGAGAAGCAATACTCTCAATAAAACCACTGACTTCTATATACCTTATTTAGTTTATACATAGTAAAGGGACAAACTTGTCTTTGTCTTGTCAAAACCAGCAAACTGATTAATCTCAGGTTATAATAAAAACCAAAACTGCCACCCTATCCCTTAGCATGACTATTGATAGAAAGGCTTTGCTTGACTGTATAAAATAATCTTGTGTAATACTTATACCATAGTGCTACCCTGATCCATACTAATTATAACAGACTTATAATTATATCTCTTCATTATTAGAAGGATATCATTAAGACTTATACAGCTGCAGAAAATAAAGACTGCTTAGAAGTGTTCAAAAGGCAGATATGGACATGTTAGTTTGGGTAACCAGGTTAGTTTGGGTGAATCAGGCCACTGGAAACCTAATTGGTCTGTGAAAAGATTATTGGGGAAAAAAGGGAAATCCTGTCCTGTGCAGTATGGGATCTTCATTTTAAAACATAGCAAAGATAAGGGGCTGCAGATAAACAGTTATGAGAACCTCTCCTTGGGTAAAGTTTATGTTCATCACTGCTGGTAAATTTGCTCATGTAAGGCTTAACTCCAGTTCCACTCCACAAACTTGCAGTAGTTTTACAAGGTGTTACCATGGTCTTATAGGCTTCAAGATCAGGATTATATATGGATCATGAATACTATGTTGAAAAAAAAGATAATAAAGAAAGATGCATGTTGTTTTTTAAGTCAAGTCAATAATATTGTGAAATATTTGAACAAAAAACAAGTAGAAACAAAAGCATTACTCAGTTTAACTGAAGTCTCCAAACTAGTACAAACACAATGCATAGGGGTTGTCTGAAATATCACTTGTCCTTGTTACAGGTAAGTTTACTGGCCTGTGTAATTTCATAGCAACACAGAGATACATTCAGAGAGAGAGAGAAATACTTCAGAGATATTAAACTGTAAATCATCACAATATTATTTCTCTAAACATGTGCTGCTAGACCACTTTAAAGGACTGGCTTTTTAAAAAGAAAATCAGAATACATAATACAGGCAGAAATAGTGGTTTATTTGTAGAAAGAGAACCCCCATCCCAACCCTCACAATTAGATTTAGGGAAGAAATAACAGCCCTTTTATTTAATAGACCTTTAAAGCAACCTAGCAGAATGGGATTATACATTTTGTAAAAAGAATCTATTGTCAGTGCTTAAACATTCCAATTCAAATAACACAGATAACATAAAACCCTTTTAATCTTCTTGAAAATTTCTGCAACAGAAAAGGTTTCAAGTACAACAAAATTTGACTTCAGAGGTTATTTTTCTTACAGAATTCTTTGTTTCTTTATTGGTTTAATGAGGATTCCCTTAAAATGCCACTGTCATTTTTCTACTAAATGGTTTGCTGAGATGAGTTAAAAGGCTTTACCTCAAATGCCTGGAAGGTTAATCCAACATTGTAGTTCTCTGACACAGTTATTTTCCACACACATTCTTTCATTGGTCTGTAGTCATCAGGATAATTAGGAGACTGGATCTGGCCTTCATTTTTGTGGATCTCACCTCCACAAATTGCTGAGGAAATAATAAAATTCAATCTAAGTATATGGTCGATACTGACATTTTTTCCTCTTGAGCTGATATTTTTTGTACCTTTGCTGTAAAGCTGGTGATGGGGTTATACTAGGAAAAAACATGCTACCAAGGTCAAATTGTTGGAACCAAGGTCAACTAAGCTACTGAACATTTTACATGGAGTCTTTTAAGGGCTCTGTATGTATTTTTACACATTCATAATGATCTTAATAACGTCAAAATAGTTAAGCTATTGTACTTTTTGTATGCCTTTTACTACATCCTGATCTGGAACGTACCATAAAAAAAAGACTAAGGCAGAAGCTTCATTCTCTACAGTAATCTATGAATCTTCACCTGAGTCTGACTCCAGTTAAACAACTAACATGAATAAAGTTACACAAAAACATATGTTCAGAATCAGGACCTATAAACATAAATTCATAGGGTCATAGAAAAGTAGGACTGGAAGGGGCATCTGGAGACTATCTAGTCCAAGTTCTGGCTCAAGACAGAACCATCCCTATTCAAACCATCCCATTCAAATCTTTGTCTAGCCTATTCCTAAAACTACACAATTGGCCCTGTTGTACTGCAGACTCCATTAAAACTACACTTGCCATCAAATTTTTACTTTATAAAAAATGGGTTCCATTTTATTTCATTTGGGTGATTCTTAACTTTTGCTACAGTACATGGAAGATAAAAGCCAGATTTTTGAGACCAGTACTCAAGATACAGAACAATGTATATAAAATATTTTCTCTTCTTTAAATAGGATGCCCAACAAGACATATGTAAAAACTGCCCTTCTCCAATATTCACATGAGATACTGCTAACCCTATTAAGGATTGAACAAAATATACCCAACACAACTGAACGAAGACAAATAGAAATGTCCTTATATGCTGTAATCTCCATGTAGAAATTTTGGCATGGGCTAAAGAATAGGACTCAGGAAAGCTAAAGTGAGTTTCAAATATGATGACTGATATCATTAGAAAAAAAGATTTCTGTTATACAGTCATACTGCCAATTAAAAAAGAATATCTATTAAATTAATACTACAAAATATTTCAAGATTAAGAACATATTTTCATATTAATGGTCCATAAGATATATATTAAAATCTTTTTTCCTTATCTTTATCCATAAAATTCTATCTTCTTTATTATTCAAAGTGACTTGCCTTCATAAACTGCTGCAAAACCTTTTCCTACCCAATTACTGCTGCTACGGAATTCTATCCACATCCTGCTGTCAGTAGATGCAAGGACTTCAGGCAATTTATCACCACAGAACCTACCTAAAAACAAGCAACAGGTAAGTTCATTTTACATCAGCTTTAAAGCCCTAGTCCTGCAAACACTTGTACACATTTATAAACAGAGCTATCTGAATACCTCCAATGGTATTACTCACATGCTTAAAGTCAAGCACACGTTTCTGCAGTTTAGTGCTTAAATATTAATACACCCTTCCCCTGATCTTATTATAATAGAATTATCTTTTATAATTCTTGGGTTCTTTTAGTATGAGGCCACCTTCAAAGCTCTTACAGGGTTTGCCAAGGACTATTGCATTTTACAGTTTTCATATTTAGAAAGTTATTAATTTTAAAAGAGCAAAAGCAAATATTATGATGTCTGCAGTCACTTCAGCACTGTCCAACAACATAGCACGTGAGTGCAAAAAAGTTAGAAGACAAAAATCACTAATTTTCCTTTCCACCCCTGCTGAGGAGTCAGGTGTAATTTCTGTTTGCTGGTTTTTATTTTATTGCTTTCTACGTTCCTTCCCCTCCCACTTTTTTTTTTTTATGATTTACTTGCATTTCCTTTTTTGTCCTGACTATACCTACTCCATCTCTTTTGTCCTTTGTTTTACTGATCTTTTTCTTTTGTCGTTGTGACAACAGAAAGCTAAGAAGCTTTATCATATATTCTATAAGTCCCGAAGCAGAGGTTCCACTACTATATTGAGAATCTTTTCTTCTTAACAGTGGAAGGTTCTTGTTTGTAGCCATAGTAGGTCATAAAATGCCAGTCTTTAAGTCCATCACTTTTCCAAGAATGAACATAACGCACACTGGCAGATGACTGCAATGCCGAAGGACTGTGTTAGGAGACAGTCCAAGAAAGCATGGCACACCTACTCCATGAACTCTGTACTTCACAAGGATATAATTAATGCTGGGCATATGTCAATAAATACACCTGAGAGAGAGAATTTATGGCATGCACTTAGTGCTGCACTGAAAAGACACGTACACTGAATACTTTTGGAAGAGGAGGGTCTTCCCTAGCATGGAGACAAAGCAAATATCTTCCTTGTGGTGTAATGTTAGACCTAATGCTTTCCCAGAAGTGCCTTGGTTTTGATACAGCTAAGTATGCCATTACCTAGCTAATGCCTAAACCCTATCAGGATATAAGGTAGAATAAGGCAATCTTGCACATATCTCCCTTGAGGGACTGAGTCTGGTAGACGTTCTGAGAGGAGTAACAATTCCAATTTGGTCAGATACAAAGTTTATCTGACATACCTTAAATATAAAAAAGATAAGGTCTGATATAGTAGTTATCAAAGACTTTTCATTAGTGGCTAGGCCACAGATGATGATGTCAAAATCTGAGATATATGCTATTTATAAGATAGACATAAATACTGCGGTCATATATGTGGCAATGTAAATTATTATATACTGACATATATATGGACATATTTTGTATACATTTGTAAATATACACTCCAAGTAAGCAGTTCTGGGTATCAGTATATCTGTTTCTACATATGTTTAATTACATCCAGTGAAATATAGTAAAAAAACCATACAGTAAATTTCAGTCAAATATCTGTGCCTAATTCCACAGTTAAAATTTGGTTTAAATTGTACTGGTTGAAAGAACAAAAATGTGTAACACCTCAGATTTCTTCTAGTTTAAAAACAACATTGTTCTATACTGGAATGTAGCCTGAAGCAAAAGGCCAAGAGTGGAGGCATATGCTATAGAAACTACTGGCCACAAAACATGATATCAGCTAAAAGTTCCTTTCTCCTAACAACAACAGAAAAGCTACAATCAAAGCTAAGAAAAAGAACTTTATATCTTCTGTCCTAGTCAAAAGAAGTTCATTACCAATCATGCACACTGAGAGCACATGCTCTTCTGTGTTGACAAAAAAGTATTCCTATATTTCTATCCCTAAACCTAACAACTTAGTAAGTTAATATGCAGAAATACTGCAGTAGACATTTATTCTTAAAATCTATTTTGCAGGTCTCCTTTTTCATATTTCAAGTATCTACTTAAGAACTTTTGTTTCCACTCATATTTTTATGTGAATTAGCCATGATTTGTGGACTGAATTACTGCCTTGCAAAAAACTTTCATTGGGGTCAGCTCCATTATTACATGAACTAAAGTTGCTCTCCTGAAAAGCTACAGAGACAGAGCTGTGAACCAGAACTTTACACCCACTCACAGGTATAACAATCATGCACACCAGCAGCACTGTCTTAAGACAGATTTATTTATCTATTTTAGATACTTCTGAAGGGCCAGATACAAACATTACTCTTTCACTGGTATAAGTGATTAGAAATCAGTCTATACCTGTAAAAGAACAGAACTTTGGCACATGTAGACTGCTTTAAAAATGGCAGAATCTGGTCTAAGATAGACCTAGATCAATTTGCCCTCAAACTTAATTGGTTTAGGTTACATTAATGCATTGAACTTCTGTACCAGATCCCC
>JAGPOW010000290.1:16058595-16072440 GCA_030014935.1 Caiman crocodilus
GTCCTGTGACCCCAGCACTCGTTCCTGCCATTGGCAGGGGGTCAGACTAGATGGCCTGCTCTAGGCCCCTTCTGACCCTAGTTACTATGAAACTCTGAAACTATGATTCAGGATGCATTCACACATGTGTAATTGAAAGAGATAATGAAGTATTTTAACTTCCTATTTACAAAATGAATGAGAGAACAAAGCCTTGTTATGGAAAACAAGCAGTATCAGAGCTTTGGCCTCTTAAAATGAGGTCTGGCTAGGAATTTTCTAATTAAATATTGTTTTAATTGAAATAAAATATTTTCACCAGATAGTCACTGTTTTGACAGAGGTTTCATCATCAAAATTTCTCAAGTCGAACCCAGAGGGAAAGCAAAGTACACAGAACAGCCAACAGCCTAATGATTAGTATTTTTACCTGCCTGATTCAGAGTGGGAATTTAAAATTTCAATGTCTCATATTTTTTGGTGAAAAAGACTTGAACCTGTCTCCTAATCTAGCAGTGCCTTAACCAATAAGCTATGGAGTCTTTGGCTCTCAGTGAATCTTTTTTTTTTTTTTTTTTTTTTTTTTAACAGTGTTGAGCAACTCTAGCAGAAGAGAGATACTACCCAAGTAGGTGGTCAAGTCACTAACCTGAGATGTGATATGGGTAACATAGGTCCAAGTCTCTTGTTGCAGCAAGCAGACATGGGTCTGCCATATCCCTTAAGGTAAGCTCCCTGAACTCCAGGATTATTGACTATTCTTAAGTAGCACCCTGCTTTGTCATCACAAATATCAAAATGAAGAAAGGAAAAAAATGTGATATCCTAAAATATCTGCAGGATTGGACAACCATCCAAAATCTACTTATATTTCATATTCAGTATTACTGGCTACTTGCATAACCAACTTAAAAATGGCATGCATCACCAGAGTGTTGTGTCTGGGTCTCACCACACTTCATGTACACGTTTTTATGCTTCCTTTGGTTGAATAAGCAGCAGTTCACTCCCTCTGACCTCTCTGTCCCTTACTCCTTCACAAAAAGATCCATTTGGTGTTAGGTCCCTAGGACCAAGGGGATCTTTATGTCTTAAGTACACTCTGTCCCGGATCCCCAACCTTGTGCACACTCTGTGTTTACAATTTATTTCTTCAGGGACATGTAATACCTGAAGTGAACAAATGCACAAATACTGCCAGGGAGAACTGTCTCACAGTACCTCTGCTTCTACAAAGTGTGTGCGGGACCAAATCGAGAAGGCAATTGCAAAAGATGTTCTTACCTGCATTATGGTTATTAGATAAACAACAACAAATTTCCCAAGTAACACCCTAAAACCCATGGACTAAGAAGGCATCAGACGAGCACCACCATTGTTCTTATTTCCCCATACTACCGAGTTTCTGTGCACACAGAGGTAGTAAGCTGTGTTAGTTTGAAAACTGGCAGAAGGCAGGGTAGATTTGTGTCTTACACCATGTGTAGACAAAACTAGAGGTGTGTGTACATGACACTTTAAAGTGGGCTAAATGCTTTTGCACCACTTTAATGATGTCGGTGTTTGCATGCTTCAGTGGTATATTGCGCATTAATTCCAGCCGCTGTAGGAAATTCAGCAATGTAATGTGCCTTAAATGATGTGGGACACAACAAACTAAAATTCGTTCAAGGAGTTTTAGTTTGCTGCCCCTACAGCTATGGAGTGAAGCACTGGGATCTGTGCAGCTCCATAACTCTGCAGGAAGCAGCCCAGGAAAACAGGCTCTGCCCAAGAAAAGTGGCAAGTCTGATCTCCCCTGCTCCCCTCCTCCAGAGCCTGCCTGCCTGCCTGAGCTGCACAGGGGCCTGGTGCTTTCCCCTGCGGCTATGGTGTTCCCCAGGACCACCTCAGCCGAGTGCCTAAGGGAAAGTGCTGTCTGGTGGGGAGGCATGAAGGAAAGCACCAGGCCCTGCCCTGTAACCCAAGGACCACGCTACCTGCTGGCAGCTGACCCACCCCTCCTCACCAGAGAGGGAGATAAGTCAGTGCGGGGGGTGTACAACATCAGGGTTTAATCAGCTCTAAATTGAAGTGGAGTTTTTTAAAACACAATGCTTCAATTTAGGGCATCTATTTCGTCTACACATGCCCTCATAGACTGACTAAATCAGTGTCATATAGCATAAGCTTTTATGCTATATGCCCCTGATTCAAGGTGCAAATCTACCCTGCCTTCTGCCTATATTTCACTATCAAATGCAAAAGTCTGGATATTAGGATATCAATTTATGATATTATGGAAGCTTAAAAAAACCCCAAACTCCTAAATAAAGAGGAAAGTATCTTAAAAAAAGGAAGAGGAGATGCTTCTATTTATTTCAGAAAAGGGGATGCTAAAATAATGCTAAAGTACCTTCTCCCCTGGAGTTACAGAGATTCTCCATATACAGTGGGTATAGGAAGGATAACCATTTGGAAATCCTGGAGATGAAAAGTTGCCTGTAGATTCTTGCAGAGTTTCTCCACATGCTGCAAGAAACAAAATAGAGTAAAAATGGTAATTTCTTGTGATTTACAAGGAAAAAAAAGATTCTTCTTTAAAATACCTATGTAGAATTTATTTCACTTAATGCAGACAGAATGAAAAATAGTTTGGCATGTTATAATTTATTCAAAGTAATGTTTATAAATATGTGCGCCATGAATATTGTTTTTACACAAGATTTTTCCCCATGAACCCTTTAATTTACATGCTGCCTACTGACTTAATCAAAATTATAGCAGTCTTAAAAATGTTATTACTGTCAGTCTGGCAGAAAATTATACACTGAACTTTATTTCCATAAGGACTTAAAAATTACCTTTAAGCCAAATCATTTAAAAAGAACCAACACAAAATGAAGGTATTTAATGATTGACATGATACTGGAAATTAATCATTAGTTGCATTCTATATTTTATGTCATCTAGTATCAATGCTAGATTTGAACTGATAACACCCATTCATATTAAAATAGGAGATTTAAATCCTATTTTCAACAAAATTTCTCCTGCAAAATATGATTCTTGGATGCATTAATAATAAAACAAAGAAAATGTAAAGTCCCCAAAATACCAAAGGCTTTGATATTTGATATTACTGAAGCCTTTATCGGTCATATCTTACCTGTCAATCATACTTCCAGCTGCTGGGTGACTAATTAATAATTCTTCTTTCCCACTGAGCTATATCAACATAAGCTGCTGCCATTCTCTACCTTAAAGATGATTTGACTAGATCTCCTACACCACAGTCACTCATCTTTATGACCTTCAATCAGCAAGTTGTTTCACTTGCTGATTTTTTAAGGTGTGATCTGATGGATATGAATTTGAGAGTACTGCCCCATGACTGGCAGGGTAATCAGACCTGCAATACTTTCAAATTACAGAACTACAGCTGCTAGCAGGTAAACCACTGTATCATCAAAATCTCAATTAATTATAAATGACCCAGAAATCTTTAGATAAAGAGGGACAAGAGAAGAGATTGTGTATGTTGATGGGCGATAATGCAGCTCTATAGGTAGATGGCTGTCTTGTTAAAATGTGTCCAGCGCTTAGTCTGACAACTGAACTGTAGCATCCAGCTTAAGCTAAAGGTACTACATGCGCTATCTGAAGCTGCAATGGTGATTGTGATGAAAAGAAAGAGATTGGTGCTTCATGGAAAATGTTCAGGCAATAGTGGCATGCTAATATATTCCTTACCAACCAAATGGAAATACAGTTTTACTGACTTCATTGTGCTTTTATCTTTTTTTTAATTTAAGGCAATTATATCAAATGACATATATACAAAACCATTCAAGTGTTAATTACTTATGTATGAGTCGTTTCTAATGAAAATCCTACACCCATAATTAACGGAAGTTTATTTTTAACTCAATGAATGAAAGCTCAAAAAAATTGTGGAGTACCATCCTGGATTTCCCTAATGCTGACCCCTATGAAACTGAAGCTGTATTATAACTTTGCCTGAAGCATTTTAAAGCAACTTCAGAGTACAATAATGGTGTTACAAATAAGAAGAAACATAGCCAGAAAGAGGACATTCTGCATAAAAGAACCATGAGAAAGTCAAGAGATCCATTAAAACCAAAGGTACCGCAGACTGTCCCTAGGCCTCACTGTTGCTGCTCCACAAAAACTTCTCTGTTTTTCCAAGGTGCCCTCTATTGCATTACACTGCCAAGGCTCTTATTAGTTGTTACTCCATCTGGAAACTCTCTTAAAGGAGGGAAAGTGGTATTCTTGCAGGATGGAGAGTACACATGAAAGATAATACTGATTCAGAATGTAATACCTTTACCATCCAATCTGTCTAGATGATTATGTGGCCCTAATCAACATAATAACTAAGTATCCTTTCAACAAATTATTCATGATACTGTTGGGAGGATAACATAAGCATTGCATCTTCTGTCCTTTCTGTCCAAAACCTCACAACTCTCTAAAATCTCTCACCAGTTGCAAACCCTGATCCTGTGAAACCCCCATATAAATACAATGAGGCCCAGGAAGCAACTAATCATTTCTTTAATGCAGACAGAAATTTTCTATAGAAAACTCTATGCCTTTCATAGTAAGTTACCAAACAGCATATTATTCACCTGAGAAACATACACAGTTCTCCTCCAATATATATTTCCTCAGTGAATCTATCAGTGGTAGTCTCTCCTGTTTTCTGTCTGCTTATTAAGGATATATATTGTTAGCTTACAGTGTTAAGTTCATTTGAATGAATATATAACAAGACAAATAAAACTGAAAATACCCAAGTACAAATATACTTTGAAATAACCAATTATAGTGTTTATCAAATTACTAGCCAATTGCCCATCAGGAATTATGGAGGGGTGGGGAGAGCATGCAGGGATGGAGTCCCGCTCCCACCCCCTCTGCCCAGATCCCTGCTGCTTGGGGTCCAGCCCCGCTTCCCCCCTCCCTGCTTCAGCATGTTTTCTCTTCCAGGTTGGCTGAACTTGTACGGTGAGCTTTAAACTACATTTGACAGGGGATGGGGATGCAGAGGTGCAGGAGGACACTTTGACATCAAGCCAGGTGACATGAGCATGAACAACCCAGGTAAGCGACAAGGGCCCGGGCAAGCCTGAGAACAAGAAGGCAGCACGAACACTCATAAGAGGTCTCAACTGCCTCTACACAAATGCTAGAAGTATAGGGAATAAGCAGGAGGAACTCGCCTTCATGCTAGCTAGCAAAAACCCAGACCTGGTTGGACTTACAGAAACCTGGTGGGATTCTACCCATGACTGGGCAGTAGACAGAGAGGGTTATAGGTTGTATAGACAGGATAGAGTAGGGAAAAAGTGGGGTGTGTAGCACTCTACGTTAAAAAGAAGAACACATCCTTGATGATCAGGATAGGCTCAGAAGAGGGGCAAACTGAGGCACTCTGGGTTAGAATGCAAGGGGGTCGTGGGAAAAGGGACTTGATAATGGGCATCTACTACAGACCACCTCACCAGAGGGATGAGCCAGACCTCGCTGACTGATCCTCCCAGCAAATATTTGAGTAGTTTAGGTCACCCATGACAGATGCGGTTGTCATGGGTGACCTAAACTACTCAAATATTTGCTGGGAAGATCAGTCAGCGAGGTATGAATGCTCATGTAGGCTTTTAGCCTGCATACAGGACCTCTACTGAACCCAGGAGATACACAATCCCACCAGAGTAAATGCCTTGCTGGACTTGGTCCTTGCCACAGGCAATGACCTGGTGAGGGACCTGCAGGTGCTCGATTACCTAAGCGTTAGTGACCATCGTCTGCTAGAATTTACTGTCCAACGCAGGGTGGTGAAAACAAGCAGTAAGGCAAAAGTTCTTGACTTCATGAGAGCTGACTTCAATGAGATGAGATTAGTAAGAGAGACACTGGGGACTTGGAGCCCTCAATGAGATGGGCATCCAGGATTGGTGGCTGTTCCATAAGGAGACGATCCTCTGAGCTCAGAAGAAGTCAGTCCCAACGTGAACCAAAGGGAGCAAGAGTACTAAAAAAATCCCTTGGCTCAGTAAAGGCATTCAGGAGGGTCTAAGGGCAAAAAAGGTGGCATACAATCAGTGGAAGCAAGGGGCTATCATCAAGGAGGACTATACCTCTGTTGCTCATGATTGCAGGGAGGTGGTTAGGAAAATCAAGGCAGAGATAGAACTAGGACTGGCGACCAGAATTAAGAATAACAAAAAGTCCTTTTTCAAGTATAAAGGGAGTAAGAAAGCACCTGGTAATGTGGGGCCCCTACAGGACAGGCTTGGCAATCTCGTGATTGCAGCAAAGGGAAAAGCTGATCTCTTCAACGAGTTCTTTGCCTCCATTTTTCTGAGCAGGGACCGGGACAACACCCCAACTTGGATTATGGATTGGCTCGTGTCTAGGGTCAGGGACAATTTAGTTAGGGAATTCCTGGAGGGGCTGAACATGTTAAAATCAGCAGGTCTGGATGCTCTTCATCCAAGGGTACTGAAGGAATTGGCGGAGGCCATAGCACAGCCCTTGGCATGGCTGTATGAGTGCTCGTGGTGCCTGCGCCAGGTCTCAGAGTACTGGAAAAGGGCCAAGGTGCTTCCCATTTACAAGAAGGGGAGAAGGAAGGACCCAGGTAACTATAGGGCAGTTAGTCTCACCTCAGTCCCTTGGAAGACCTTTGAGAAAATTATCAAGGAACACATCTGCAGGAGCCCAGCATGGGAGGTAATGCTCAAGGGCAACCAACATGGGTACACTGCAGGCAGATCCGGCCTGACTAACCTTGTTTCCTTTTACGACCAGGTCACAGAGTCCTTGGATGCAAGTGTTGAGGTAGATGTTGTGGCAGAAGGCCACTTCTGTTTCTCTTTAAAAACTCTGCTCTGTGACAATTTGCTCAGGATGGGCCCAGCAGAGGATACATACCTTACCCTATCTCTTTAGGTAACCAGAGCTGGATACATTCCTGAGGGAGGGGGTAAACATGCTTCCTCTGTCTACGTGACTGGCATCGCATACCTAGGTGAGGGGCTTGGGCTACCTGGGGAGCTAGGAACTGCCAGTTTGCCCAGCAACTAGTGATGCATTTCAAATTGGTTGGATGACAGCCAACGGGCTGGCTTCCATTGGACCAGGTAAATGAGGTCACAAGGGCTATATATTTTAAGGACTGACCAGGAGGAGGGGGCAGCAGTCATGAGGAAGAGTCAGAAAGAGAGAAGAGCTGAATCATCTGAAACTTGGTATCTCTCTCAAATCTTATGATCAGGGAACTGCCTGCCTCCAGAGGGAATCTCCACCTGCCTCTGGATGATACTTGTAAGTAAGCTACCTGAACTCTAACTAGATATATAGCTTGCAGTAACTCAGATGTGTGACCAAAGGCTATCCAGCCATGCCAGTATGCTCTATGGGATTTTTCTGATATTGCTCTACCCTGTACCCTATTCCAACCCTACCCCTTGTAACCAATAAAGTTCTCCTTTGTACCTAGTGTGGAAGAATTACTGGGTGTGGACTTATTGGATATTATAATATCTAGATGATGCTATGAGGCCCCTTGGTTCGGCTGACTAAGGGAGACTACTACTTGTGGTTCAGACTGAGGGAAGCACCCCCAAGTGCTTGAAGCAAGTCAAGTACCCACAAGGGCTACTAGGCCTGTGTTTCCCAGGGTTCACAGAGCCAGAATCAAGCCCCACCCCAGATGGTGGCAGTGTTACCCCTAGGCTAGTGGATGTGCTCCAGGAATGGGCTCGGCCAGATGCGAGGTACCCCCAGGGAGGCACTCGGAGCCTGGAAGGTGGTTGGGCGAAGTGAAGTGGGTGGCTCAACGCAGGAGCATCCCCTATTGGCCTGCCACAGACACTGTCTACTTGGACTTCGAGAAGGCCTTTGACACTGTTTCTCACCCCACTCTCACAAAAAAAACAACAACTAAGCAACTGTGGCATTGATGTCTACACTGTCAGATGGGTGGCAAATTGGCTTGATGGTCACACCCAGAAGGTGGTGGTGGATAAGTCATTTTCAGCGTGGACGGATGAAGATAGTGGAGTGCCCCAGAGCTCGGTCCTTGGGCCTGTGCTATTCAACATCTTTATCAGCGACTTGGAGATGGGCGTAGAAAGCACACTGTCCAAATCCGCTGATGACAGAAAGATATTGGGTGAAATGAGCACACTGGAGGGGAGGGACAGAATTCAACTAGATCTAGACATGTTACAGAGGTGCGTGGATGAGAATATAATGGAATTCATTGCAGACAAGTGCAAGGTGCTACATCAAGGGAGAAGGAACCTGCAACATTCCTATAGGCTCAGGAACACCCTTCTCAACCACACTGTGACTGAAAGGGATCTACCATCACAAGCAGGTCCAGGGAGGTGATCCTTCCCCTCTATGTGGCCACAGTTGGAGTACTGCATCCAGTTCTGGGCACCGCACTTCAAGAGGGATGTGGCTAACCTTGAGAGGGTCTAGAGGAGGGCCACTCACATTGTCAGTGACAGAGGCTACGAAGATAGACTAAAGTGCCTGAATCTATTCAGCCTCCACAAGAGAAGACTGAGAGGGGATCTGGTGGACATTTATAAGCTCACCAGGGGTGACCAGTGGAAAAGCACCACCTGGGACAACAAGGAATAACAGCCACAAATTGACTGAGAGTAAGTTCAGGGCAGACCCAGCAGTAGTGGGGGAATGGGAAGAGTGGCCTCAGAGCCAAAGCGGGAGAGCACGGGGGGTGGGGGAGGATGGGGCCCGGGCCCAAAGGTGGGGAGAAGGCCCAAGCCAGGACAGAAGCCAGCCCGCCACAGTGGTGGGGGGGTAGCAGTCCCCTTGGCCTTCTCCCCTTCCCCCACCACTGCTGCCACTGTGGCACATCCACTACTCCCTCAACCTGCATGGGGTCCACTCCTCCCCACACTGCCACCACCTTGTCCCACATCGGGCCCTGCAAGCAGCAATGATGGAAAGGGGGAGGGATGGCCTGAGGCCAGAACGATGGCCTGCCCCCCCATGCCATCCTGACTATGCTTCCCTCTTGCACCGCCACTGCCATCATCTGCAAGGAGTAAGGGGGGATGGGCAAGGCCAGCTCTGATGGCCTCTCTCCTCACCCCTCTGCTCCATCATTGAAATCTGCAGGTAACAGGGCTCCATTGCCCCCATCCACTCTGTTGCCCCCACCTCCAGGGAGGCCCCTGCCTCCATTGCTCCCGCCTCCATTCCTGTGTCCTCACCATCATGGTGGTGCCCCACTGCTGCCAGCTCCTGTTTGAATGCTTGTTTGCACTCTGATTGGCTATTTATGAGCCAATCAGAGTGCAAATAAAGCATTAGGGCAGACAGACAGACTTAGGTATTTATAATATTAGAATGTGTAAATCTTGATTCATATATCAACATACTGATAATATTGATATGTAATATCAATATCATGTGACATCCATATCCATATGAATACACACACACGTATACACACATGTATACACACATGTGTGTGTGTGTGCGCGTGCGTGTGTACATATGGATATCATATGATATTGATATTACACATCAATATTATCAGTATGTTGATGTATGGATCAAAATATCAAAATTTCAGCTTTGATTTCTGAATTTCTGATCTAAATTTCAGATTTGATTTCATTCTCTGCTCCATAAACATTAACGTGGTGTAAGCAGAGAAAAGGAAACAAAGTAACCTAAGCTTGATCCTGTAAATTCCTCTATAGGACAAAAACTCCAGCAGCATAAATCTGGCTGCCCCTGCAATTTTAACATACATCAGGCCAGCTGGGTGAATACAAACACCAAACAGTGGGATGAACCAAAATCTCCCTATTAAAACAATGCAAAACCCAGGGTGAAGAAACAGGACAGAGTTTAAAACTAGATCCTTTCTAGTAAAAATTGATAAAATTGAAGTTTAAAACTACTGTCCGACGACATATCTCTCAATAATTACAAGTGCAAGTGAAAACTTCTCATCTCTCAAAAAAAAAAATTGATTCATTTCTTTTCAGTTGCTAATCATATTATTTATTCATTTGATCATATTTTTCTCTGAAACCTGAATTAGTTTAATTATATATTAATTAACATGCTATAGGAGAAAGGCCAATCTGCATTCTGTAGCCAAGCTGAAAGCTCCCTGGGGTGGATCCAGGAGGATTGCACTGGTCCATGTGCACCTACCTTTGATTACTGATCCACCCATGGTTTAAAACCAACTGCCTGGCAGTGGCTTCAACATTTCTAATCAAGCAGTGCTGAAGGAGTCGATTGACTTCATTGCTCGTTATAATCTACCCGATCCCTTCTAAACTCTTTATCCCACAGGGCTAACAACTTTCTCTTCTTTTCAATGGTCTTGATGTTCTACCAATCAAGCTATCCTTTATTCTGCAATTCTGTTGTCTCTTAACAGCTCCTGGGAATAATGGTCCTATTTCACAGCCCTGCAGATTGTTCTTAACTCATTCCAATAAAGTTATATTTGTTTTTGCCTCAATTTTAAACTAAATAATACATCCTAGGCTCCTGACATATTAGCAAAGCTTCTAATTTATTTTTAACTGGAGAAAAATGTGTTGTTTTATACATGATTATAAACCTCACCCCCTTTTCAAAATTCTAGATCCACCCCTGGTGCTTCCAACCCCCAAAATTATACTTTATGGCAACAACTCAAAGACATCCTGAAGGAGGAAGAAGACCATCTGGATATATATAACATCCCATGTTAAAGATGAGCAATAATTCTATATGTCACTCAAATCAGGCAGAGCCCTTAAGCTCCCAGCTAGTTACCAGGGCTGCCTTTGAGTGGGCAATAGTTGGGTACCTCTTGTTTAGAAGTGAATTTCTTTGCAATGGTTCCATGATTTTTGAAGCAGTTAGTTAAAATTCTATCACAAGAGAATTCAAGGGGTCTCTCCCTATAATTGAATGGCTAACAACTATATTAATTGTGATTAGGTTTATGAAATGGTGCACTATAGTTTCATTTTGCATCACAGTCCATTAACACTGGGATCCACTATTAAAAGGAAATGTGAATTTATAATTAAATTTATGGCAACTTATTTACATTTCCTAAGAACCAATTTTAGCGCATTTCATGCCAGAATATACTAATTACCACCTCACTGTTATACACCTCTGTTTTTACTAAGGTCATTTTTACTCCTTCGTTAAAGGTTAACACAGCTGGTATTTCCTCCATTGCCTGCCTTTTCTAAATGTTATGCCCTATATCAGTTTCATTAAGAGAGTCAAATAGTGGAAACAAAACTGCAGTTGTCCAGGTCAATCTGCAGTTAACTTGATAGCTCTAGAAGTTTGGGTTTGTAATAGCACTTATAACAAACCAGAAACTTCTGTCAGTGTGTAGTGAAGAGGAGGAAATTATTTCTACTTCTGCCTTTTGAACATCAGTAGTGTGTAAATTAGCATCTAGATACATAGACACAAAAACCTCCATATGTATCCTAGTGTACACATATATAAAGCAATTGCCTTCAGTGCAATTTGTCTGTTCATCCTTTGTATATACCATGTGTGTGAAATTCTTCTGACCAGACTCAACTGAATCTTCATGTTCCACTAGTGTCTTTTGTTCCAAGTACAAAATATTTTTTTTTAAGTTAGAAGGCTCAGATAGTCAACAACATTAAAGCATCTAACTCCCAACTTCTCTATAAACACTATATCACTGATCACTCACAATTTTAGTGGGAGTTAAGCACCAAAATACCTTCAATCTGGATATTATTTACATGTACAAGACACATATGACAGTGATAGTTGCTTTAAAGGTAGCTTATGCAGTGATATTTAAACTCCTGTTACAAAAAAACCCCAGTGTTACTTAACCTATAGCCAGCAGGCCGTAACTAAACTAGCTGATAAAGCCATGTTATTTGGCCTGCGACTCTCCCCATGGATCCATAAAGTTGGGGGTAGGGGAGCAGTTAATTTCTGTGTTTCTGGAAACTACAACAATGAATGCTGCTACCACTCCCCCATCACAAAATTTACAGACCTGGAGGGGAGCCCCATGGATTAAATTATAGGGCCTGCACTGGACTGGGCTGGAACGTGTGGAGTGATCCTGCATGCAGGGCCAATTTGGCATGTTATCCTGCATAAGGGGGGCTGATTTGGTCCATCCCAGCATGCCATATGCAGCCGTGGACTAAACCAGAATGTTGGGTCTGGCTACAGACCAACACTGTGTGCCTACATTATGCAAAGCATCTGGACCACAGACTGGTTTTGCAGGGTCAGATAGTTTGAACACTGCTTCACTTAACAATTCAACATTTGTCACAACTACTGCTTGAAGAACTGCAGTTACTTCCTTTTTATTTATCTAAAGAACATCAACACCACGCTAATGTAAGGGTATATAAAGGTTGATTTTTTACTGGTGATTGGTCAATTCAGATTTAAATAGTTTAGCTCTGAGAAATAGCAAGAATAATACCCTGCACTGAAACTGATATATGGAGAGTAATTTAGATGCTGTATTTAATCCTGCAGAGGTAAGGCTCCAAAAATTAGGGAACGCCAAAATGAATTAATGTACAACCTTGTTTCATCCTCCTTGTGCATAGGCATTGTGATAGAATCTTTAATTACAAAATCACATACAGTTTTTTTCCTATGAGACTCCTGCTTATGCAGTGCACAGGATAGACCATGCTTACTGAATGGTTGTTATTCACTATTTCAATTTTATCCTTATCATTCAGTGTGGCCTCATTGCATTCTTATTGCATGTTATTTTAAATTTTGCTCTAGATGCAATTATTTTCTATGACCTTTCCATGACATTTACTGTAGAACACAAATGGTTCACAAACATTTATCAATGTGTCACTGCAATACCCCATGAGGTAAGATGACATTAAATATTTGTAAATAGGAACTTGAGGTACAGAGAGATTAAAACTAAATGTGTAGTGGACTAAGTCTGCATCTGAGATGTCTGATTTTTGTTAACATCTTTAAAATACTTAAATGTTCAAATCTATGCTCCCATTGACTTCAGTTATTCCTCTGAGTGTTCCACAATTTAAAAATCATAACTCGGGTGTTTTGCATTAGGTACCTTACAAATAAAAGAGGGGAGGAAGGTAGGGGATATAGTTATGGGTTACTTGTTATATGGTTTGCTAAGCTCCTATAGGACCTCTGTCAGATATCATTCTTCTAATGCCCCCTGGGTGGCTATTTTGTTTTAACGATGAAACTGGCCTTTATTTTCTTTCCTTACTTCCTACATGTAACTTCTACAACAAAAGAGGCAGAGGAATGGTACAAACAAACTCAGACACCACATTACTCTGATTAATTCCCAGACATCATGCAACCTAAGCACTGAATGTTAAGTAGCTTTGTGGGAATGGCACATGTGCAGTTTGCCACATCTGAGCTGTGTACACGAATAGTGCATGAATCTTAAGAGAATAATGCCACAGCTTCAGATATATCTCTATTAAACATGTGAGAAATGTGATCTTCCAGAGCCTTGGAACATGACCAAATTCATAAAGTATTTTTTTATGAACATAGTAAAAGGCATCTTTCTGATGCTAAGCTGACCCACTTTGGCAAATGTCAAATTTCTGACTTTAGAAAATGAGGGTATTACATTTTTTCATTGAAATGTTTGCACAAATGTTCAGCATGTATAAAACAGTCTCTTTTTCCTTCCCCTTTCTTGGACATGGCTGAATAGTTTTACTGAAATCTTTCCAAATACTGGATTTGCTCAAACAGATGATGACCCCAATTACAAGACGATTCCCCCCAATAATTAGATTGCTTATTTTATAT
>JAGPOW010000290.1:16072540-16093305 GCA_030014935.1 Caiman crocodilus
TTATAAATATATCTATATATGCAAAATTTATAAGCTTGCTAAAATTTTCCTGATATAAAATCTAATTATTGGAGGTTTGTCTTTATTCTGTCCCCCTGACACTGCTCCAGCAGGAAAAAATAAATCTGAGGAGTTAAGTAACCCTTTGCTCTCTGCTTCCCCCCCAACCTTTTTTTCCTGACAGCCCTTCCCCCACTCCTTACTGTCAAACCCTGCCCTCCCTGACCACATGGAAAAAAGGGACAAATTTGAAAACAATAGCTTTGCAATTAAAGATGGCAGTAACAATCTCCATACAGTACAACCTTGCATTTTGTATACCCAGAATTGATGCATGCTACCTTTTTTTGAATCTGCTGGAAGTTTTAACATGAGTACTGCATAAACACACTTTTGAGCAGCACTTTGGCACCTACTTATGTATAGAACAAACTATGCATGATATTACTGCAAAGCTAAAGGCTCATGATTTACCACATTGTTCATTGGGCCAGGCCTCACCAAAGCCAACACCATTTCAAGCCATAGTTGCTCCACAGCTCATCATTGCTTAGCATGTCTAAGTACAGACAGTCAAAAAGCCTGAGGCTGAATCAGTTCAAACTAGGCAGGCTTCCTTTAAACTGTGTAGGTTGAACCAATAACCAACTCAACTGACATTCAGTTTTCAATTGGGAAAAGCAAGGGGAGGTCTGCACTGACCCAGGCCAGTAGGTGGAGAATGCTAGAGCACGTCTCCTAGCCTGCTGGCCATTGCCAGCCCAGACAAGTGTCCCCAAACTTCTGTTGTCCCCCCACCGGGGGTTCAGGAGCCCCCAATGCAGGTGCTGGCCCAGCTTCAGGGAGTTTCCCCCCTTAGGAGTTTCCTCCAGCCTGGGTTTTCCAACCCAGGTAGCTTTAGGGAGCATGCCCCACCCATTTGCCTTAACTGCTAGAGTCTCAGGGATAGCCCAGGGAGCAGAGGGAAGTTCCTCTGCTCCCCTGCATTAGTTTTGCCTCAGACTCACAGCAACTAAGGCAAAACCAGCCTGTGGAGGAACAGGAGGATTTTCCTCCACTTCCTCAAACTGCCTGAGACTGGCAGGGGCTGAGGCAAGGTTCTCGGGTAAGATTTGGAAAGGAAAGAATTCCCTTGGCTCCTGGGACTGCCCTGGGCTGGGGAACACTGGGATGGGGGTGGGGGGAGAAGCCCCCAAGGTGGGGGCTCCCTTGTGTTCCTTGCTGGGCTGTAGGGGCAGGAACCTGACTGGGAGGACTCCTTCTCCTTTCCTTCTGTAGCAGCCGCTGAAGCAATCAGCAGCTGGGAAGGGGGAGAAGGAAAGGGAGAAGGCTGCCAGGATCTGAAAAGCCTGCACCACATGGACTTTCCCTCCCCCCACGTGTTGTGTAGATCTGGCTAGCAGGGCCTAGGGGCTCTATTCCCCTGTCCTCTCCCGCACCCCTGCCATCCCTATGGGCTGCCAGATACAGGCAGGAAACAGGTTAAAGAGCAGAGGGGTAAGGCAGTCCCTGCTCCATTGGAGCAGGCAGCATAGCCCAGGGCAGCAAAGCATCCTGGGATGCTGGGAGACTGAGTTAACTTCAGCCAGGAAGGGATCTGGGACAGAAGTTCCATAACCCAGTTTGACCTAAATCAGTTAAGTCTGATATTCCATCCAACCAGGTTGATCTTAAACTGGTTTGGGTCATTTTGAAAGTGGTTTATGTGTACTGAACTTCTGTCCTGTTATAGGCTTAAACTAGTTTTTGCTCACTTAAACCAGTTTGTGTATGGCTGTGAGAAATGGCTATATTTCAGTCCAGTTTTGGATCGACCATTTCAGAGGGATAGCTATTTGTTTTGCTGTTTTGGATCACTGATCTGTTTCAATTCGGCCAAATCTGTTTTGGAGTTTCAACGCTGTTTCGGTGATTCAACCAGAGGCTATAATGGGGCATCACTAAAATGCATTTAACTTTGTCATTTCTTGTCTGATTTGAATGAAATTTGAAGCTGGTAGCCCCTTCTAAGGGCATAAGGTCTGCCAAGTTTCAAGGAGATAGGTGCAGGGGGTCCTGTGAAAGTGCACCTCAAACTGTTCAGAGCAAAACTCATATCACTTGCCAGCAGCGGCAGCCACCTGTCATCCCAGGGATCCGGGACACAGATCTGGCACTGGACCCAGCTGGCAGTGGCAGCATACTGTCATCCCACACACAGATCCAGGGGCCCATGCCCCTTTGGAGGGCTGTGGGGCTGTATCAGACTCCTCCCAAAAGGCGCAGACCCAGATTTGCATGTGGGACGGCAGCCTGCTCCCCCAGAGCACTTGAATTGGAAGGGACCTCAGGGACAGATCACAGACACTGGCCAGCTACAGCTGTCAATATCAGAGCAGTCCTTCCCCCATTTTTCCCCCCTCCCTCTTCTTAGTTTGTTTCCCTGCAAGCCTGGCTCTGAAACTCCAAAATTGTCTGAAATGTTTCAGATGGTTTCATTTAACTTCAGAGATGTTTCAGAGCCTTCTGTTTAGTTTCAGATTCGGTGTTTCGGGTGCTGAAATGAGCTAAAATACATCCAAAATGAAACATCTGTCGAAGTTTCACACAGTCCTAGTGACTTCTGTCCCTAGTCTATGTGTGTGTACTCGAGATACCTTCCGCAAAGGATCTATGTGCTAATTAGCCACTCACGACTGGAACACTCCTAAAATTTGGATGCAGATGAGACACAGAGCAACCTTGTCCGGCTTCACCTCATGGAAGGTGGGAACCACACTAATCATATGTGTCAGACTGAGAAAGGAGGTGACAGATGGATTCTGGGTGAGCTGTATGCAATGCTGTGCCTCTTGATGAACTGGAAAAGAGTTAGTAGTGACGGGGACTATGCTTAACGGGCACTCCCATATATCTATGCTACCAGATGAGCCATGCTAACCTATCCTTTCTTGATTCCTATCAGTATGTGTGCCCAATGTGGGCCATGTGTTTTACAGTCATGCTCAGTGTTGGCTGGTTTTAATCAACTTCATAGTTAGCTTTCATTGCCAAGTGTACAAAAACAGCAGTTTAATGACAGACAATGTATTTAGTGAGATTTCCTTATATATGATGATAAGACAAGGGGTTTTCTTCTCCACGCTAATTAGGAGGAAAACCCTTGTCTTGTATTCAAGTAAATATGGTAGGTTCATAACGAGGCAGATGCTCAGCATGGATAACAAACGTCTGCATGGTTAAAAGTCAGCAAAGTAAAATCAACTGAAAACAGTGTCTTATAATGAGAAGTGTTAGAAAACTTTAAACTATAGGTTAAACAACTATCATTCCATATTGTGTACCAAAGTTACTCTCAAAATTTTTTAAAGAAAACTATAAAGATTTAAGACAACAATTAAAATAGCCTAAGTAATATTTTAACTAAGTGGACCTAGCTTTTCTGTTTCTATATGTTTATTTTGAGGGAAAGTCTTCTCCAGGGTTATTTGGTTACAGTCAGCATTCCCTCTAAGCTGTGTGCCATGCACAGCTGCACAGATGTGCTTATGCTGAGCTGCCACGCACACCTGCATGGCTGCACACACCACACAGCTTAGAGGGAACACTGGTTGCAGCAGTCTCTCTTCCCCTCTCTCTACTATCTGATCTAAAGGAAGCAGATCTTAAGCAGACTTTAGGAGGAGTAGGCACTTCTTTGTCACTGGCAGTGGAAAAAAGGAAAAGCCTAGCTGGATTTCTTTGCCCTATACGCAAACTCCTCTATCCTCCTAGCTAGACCCTCCTAGACCCTGGACACTAGTGATGTCATGAGACTGTTCCTACTTTAAAATCTTTAGATTGGTTATTTGCCCAACTGCTTCCCATTCTCTTTTCCTGTGCTTCCTGAATGCTTTACTGTTAAGCTTCTCTCTTTTCCATTTTTTCCCTGCCTCCTTTCTATACTTTTCTCCTACTCATCTTACTCCTAGTCTCCCTAAGTTTCAGGGTCATTCTTCCCCACATTCATTTTCCTCACTTCCTTGTTCCTTAATCAAATCTATAAAATAATAAATTATTAATAAATAGAATTTGAAAGCCCAGGGCCTGTAGATGTGAGCAAAACAATTAAAAGGGTAAAAAGGACGAGGCCCTGGGTTCATTACTCGTTCCTCCCTTTCTCAATACGAAATGTTGTTCTAATATTAAAAGTAACAGTTCCAAATCAGTAACTGTGGTTCCGTTGACAGAGTTCATATGAGTCCACAAACCAAACTAAAAAGTAAAAGCAGATCAGACTCCTCTTCTATAAGCTTAACAGTCCTGGCACCTACTTACTGGTAAAAGGCAGGTCATTCTATCAGGTCACCCCGCCTCCCCTAACCTCAAATATTTCTCTTGGCATATGTATCCTGGGATATGACCACTTGTTCTGTCTAGTTAAAAAACTAGTGAGGCTCTACTGTTTTCCCACAGTCCAGACAAGCTAGAGAAAGAGGAAAGCTCACCCAGCAAGTTTCTCAGGAACCTTCAGTGCACGTCCCCGCTCCTGATCATGATCCAATAAAAATGTACTTCATTCTCCACAGAAGCAGTATCTGACTTCCTGGATAGCCACTGTTTATATGAATTACTGAAGTTTGCCCCATATGAAAACTTCCATATGAAGAGTATTCAGAACTAGATTTTTTTATTAATCCCCAAAAGACAAGTGCATCTCACTGAAATAATGAATTATTATTCCTCTGCTCTTAATACCAAAATATACAAACACAAATAGTATTAACAACAAGTAGTACTGTTTTTCCATGGGTAGACAATTTGATTAATATCTTCTCCCCAGGATAGGAAATAGAGAACACCTCCAAAAACAACAAAATATCCAGCCTTCACAGAATGACAATCCCAAGCTATTTTTCACAAAATAGGAAGCTAAGTGTCACTCAAGTCTTAATATGCCCTACATGCTGCAGTGAAACACAATTTAATCATCAAGTGCAAGTTTCTGAGACTTATTTTCCTTATAACTGGAAGTCCATTTTTGAAGACTACTATGCTATGCACTTTGGAAATTAAGGACTCTTAGCTAACAAGATTTGCCTAACTGTGGAAATTAAACACTTTAAAATAAATAACAGCACTGTTTTGCAATGTTGGGGCTGACCTGCCATACTTGCTTGAATTATCTCACTCATTTTAATGTTACAAAGTCATATGAGTATAGGCTATAAACCAAGTTGTTTCATCTCAAAATTTGCGACTCATATAAATTCAAACCATGCCCCCACTTCACTACATTTATTATTCTATTAGTGCTTCCACAAGAGAAAAAACATTATGTTCCAAAGTATGCTATAAGAGGCATTATACGGCATTGTGAAGCCAGGTCCCTGAAAGAATCCTTGTAGAATAAAACATTCACAGAACTTCATAATTGTGAACTATTATGAAGAATATAAACAAATGATTTTCCCCTGTGCATTTGTTTTCTAATTTGTTCAGGAGCTTGATATCTTTTTCACAAAATGATTGCAAAACCAGATGCAGATCTGGCATATCATATGCAAGTACTACCTATTGCCAAAACATGATGAGCTGTTTATTTTATCCAATGTGATTACAAAAATACTGATCAAACACACTATATTACGTGTTATCAGTAAGAGTATGCAGTTCTTATAGAAGAATCAGATTTCTGCTCTATACATTTTACTCTTTAGCAAACTATTAAGCAGTGTATTTATTCAAGGATTATATATAAAAATATTTTTAAATACTTTAAAAAGGCCATTGGGATTCCTTAAATAATTATATTTGATTATTAGATACCATTCTATTGGTTGACACACTGACATGCTCAGGATACATGGAAGAATTTCTTCCTTATTGATCAGATGTGTATGTAATAGTGTTAGGCATCTGATGACTCTGAAGTATATTTAAATAAATATTTATGAGGTATATTTATGCCAGTTTTGATGTGCTATGGGGCTGCAAGTGATCCAACTGACACCAGTGACTCTATTGGAGTAACCATAGGTCAATGGTGCTCAAAATCCAGCCTATGAAACTTTGTCATCCAGTCTGTGATATACTCTATCTTCACAGGTCCAGAAATTTGGCAGCAGAGTAGTAGTGTCAGTGTTAATTGTCATTCACCTGCTGCCAAATTTCCAGCCCCATGGGGAGCCCCACAGGCTGGATCACATGGCTCTGCACACTAGATCACACTGGTGTGTGGTTGGGCCAGCACACTGGATGACACCTCTGGACCAACCCGACATGGCAACCCTGTACCATTCATTCAATCCACAGGTCTGGAAGTTTGGTGACCACTGCCCTAGGCTTTTCTCTACCTCTTTACTTACTCCCAACATCCATATTGATTAGATGTGTTAAAGAGTCCACCACATACTTGACTTAAATAGTTATCAAGTCAACTTTGTGTGGAATCGCATCCCTTCCAGTCCTTCAGTGGGGGCATGCTGATGGTGGCGATCCAGACACGCAACACTCTAGCAAGTTATGGCTGATAGAAGGCTAAGGCAGCAATCTCCTGGGTGTCCTACATCACCACTGCCTCCTATCTACATCCATGAAGGGGAAATCACTCCTTTACTGTGGCTCCTGTGCCTCTGCCCAACACCAGAGAAATGAGTAATTACATTCCAAAGTTTCTAGTGAGCTATTTTGGATTTACATCATCTCAGACCAGCAGTATATCCTTTACTTTAAACCATTTTAAAATGTTGGTGTCGCTAGACTGATGACATCCAAATACTGATTGAAACAGAAATGTACAGTACATGAAAGGACTGTGTTGTTCTTTCTTGTCATTGAACAACTGCAACAACAACAACAACAAAGCAAGAGTTGAAATGCTGCAGAAGTATAACTTTCTGGCAGCTTATCTGTACTTAAGTGCTTTGTATTCCAGAGTCCTCACCTACAACATTTTTATGATCTGATTCTTGAACTGTTTACATCACTTGCCAGCATGGAAACAGGCTCATAAGCAGCTGACTCAAAAGATGTATTGTTTTGTTTGCTTAATATAGAAAGCCATGCTTGCTGGGGTGTGCACGTATGTGTGTATTTGTGGTGCAATACCTGGACATCTATACAGCTTTCTTGCCTGTGCAATATCTCCTTTACTTAGACGAGTACGCTGACCAATGGCAGGTCGTATACCATTATCATCACGGGAAGGAAGAATTGTATCCAGAAACATGCCCCTATAACAAAAAAGAAAGCCCCCAAAACTTATAAGTTTTCCATCAATAAATAATCCTAGTATTTGTAATATACAATATTCATTCATTCTGCAATATATAGTAATTACGTTTATCACTATTTTGAAGGCAATATTACAAAAAAAAAGAATGCAAGAGAAAAAGTGCATGTCAGAAAAAAATAGTCAGTCATAATAATAACTGAAAATAGTCCTGTTTCAAGATGCTAACACAACTACTTTTGGTTTTCTGACAACAACATTTGCTTATTAAAATATAAATTTAATAAAAATTAAAAAGCACTATAGTTTAGACAGACATGTGGCTAGGATGGTTTAATTAGGGATGATCCTGCTTTGAGCAAAAGGCAGCAATATAAATCCATGCTAACTTATTTGCCATCAGAAGAATTATCTCAATTATATTAGTATAACAGAAAACCAGTTTTGGTGAGAACATTATACTTAATTTAGAATTTGCCTGGCCTCAGGTGGTTAATATTTAAATAAATAATCTCTTTGAGTTAGGTATGATAATATTACATTAATATTAAAAACTATAGAAAAGTGGGTGTTGGTTCTTTAAGATAAGAAATCTCTAAAACCCTTAAGTCTGAGACTTTTTTAAACCTATTATCATGTCAGTTAGCTCATTTCTATATGCTCTGCTTTATTTTTGATACTCATTTATAGCTGCAAGACATACATTTAATATTAAAATCCTGAACTGCCATTTATCAGTATGGACTAGAATAATGAATATAGAGTAGAAATCTTATTAGTCACACTTATGAATAAGGATAATTTTTTAAACCACAGGTTTTCAACCTGTGGTATATGTACTCCTGGGGGTACACAAGACAGGCAGGGGGTACATGGGTACCCCAACACTCTCTCTCTCTTGCCCTCTTTTCCTTTCTCTCTCGCCCCTTCCTCCTTTCAAAACTATGGCAAAAAAATTGGTACGCTGTATACTTTGTGGCACTTTAAATTCCCCAGTAATAATTTGGTGCTCAGCCCTCCTAGCTTTGGCCAACATCACCTCTAGACCAGGTATATACTTGAACTGTGCACCCTGGCATAAAATGTGGCAACCCTACCCACACCAGATCAGACATCTGTCTGAACTGTTTACGGCCTTATATACACAGCCCTTCTTCCAGCATACGGCACACATTAGTCTGTAAATATAAAATCCTCTAGAAAATTGAGTATGAGGGTACTTATTAAAATTTTCAGAAGTTAGGGGGTACCTGCTACTTAAAAGGTTGAGAAGCACTGTTTTAAACTATAAGGCTAGAGACAGACATTCAAAAATCCAGAATCTGAATTGATTTGAAATGTGCAGGTTACTCTAACCTGCCCAAATTGAACCAATTTGCGAGTGATCAGGAATTCCCTTTTATCTCAGGAAATACAGGCACATGCCTATAGTGGCTCAGGCCAGAAGCTGGGGGGGAGGGGGGGGGAAGAGGGGGCTAGAGCATGCCTTCGGTTGCAGGGAAGCTGTGCTGGAGGAGGGGTGAGGGGGAGCATGGCTAGGCCCCAGCAGTAGCCTAAAATGAACTGGCCAGGGAGGGGGTTTAAATGTCCCCTCCCAGTACCTCCCTGGGCTGGAGTCTGCCTGGCGCTCCCCACTCATTGCTACAGTGGCAGGGGCATGCCTGGTCCCACAAGGCAAAGGGGACAGGGAGGGGGTTTATTTTATCCTCTGCCCCCTCAGGAGTGCAGCTAGGGTCTGCCAGCTCCAGCTGCTACATCCACTGATCACTCCCTGCATGGGGCAAGCAACAGAATAAGCCCCCTCCCTGCCCTCTTCACCAGATGCCAGAGGGAGGGGGGAAATAAACCTCCTCCCTGTCCCCTTCCCCTAAAGGGCCCATGCCCCAGCCCCTGGAGTAGTGAGGGGGAGTGACCCTCTTGGGGCAGCAGCCCCTGTCATGGTATCCTGGGAGACAAGCCTCTTCCTGGTGGGGGGGTGGGAGCTGTGCTGCATGCAGGACTGGGGCGGGCAGGGCTGCCACAGACTACATGGGGCATGGGATTTATTTCCCTCCTCCCTCTGGCATCTGGAAAAGGGGGCAGGGAGGGTGCTTGTTCCCTCACACCACACAAAGAGAGATCAGCAGTGGTGGCAGATGGGGATGGCAGACTCCAGCTGTGATCCCCAGGGCAACAGGGGACAGAGGGAGGAATTAACCCACTCCTTGCCTGGCTATGGGCAGAGGCAGTGGCTGGGGCTGTGGTCCCTGGGGAGAGAGGGGACAGAAGGAAGAATTAACCCCCTTCCCTGCCCCCTTTGCCTTAACGGGGCCATGTCAGCCAGCATCTGACAATGCCCCTATCCCTGGCACTGAAGAAGCAAGGGGAGTAGGGAGGAGAGAAAATAAAGTAGGATTTTTTTTATGAACAACACAGGTGTGGCCTGAAGACCAAATTAATGTAATTAATCTTGAAAAATGATAAATTGTTCTTCTTCTAATACCCTTTAAATGCTGTGTATTAAGGGGACACTGAAAGGCTGTTAATAATGTTAGTATTTCACTAATAGCCTTATCTGTTTGTGAAAACTACCTCATGATTGATTTTGGATTCTGTTATTTGTCCAAGAGTCTAACAACTAATAGTTGGCAAAGTTCAACAATTCAGAGAGCACCTTCTTTGAAATCAATGCAACCCTCACCTGATATTGTGGGCTTCTTTAAATGGCATACCACAATATTGTTCCTATGGGCAGACCATACCTTCCTATAGTTTCTGTCAGCCTGGAGCCTGAGACTAAAACTAGAAACCTAATCTCCACAGAGCAGTCATTGCTACCTAGCCATCATTATTCTAATCTATTTTATACAGATTCTTATGCCTTTTCAATGTAATATCAGAGCCCCTTGCAATGATGCATTAAGTGATGGTACTAACAAAAATCAAATGTGGCTTCTTCCTTCTCATCCTCTTTCAGGGGATACTGTTTTTGCAGATCTTTAACACAGATGCTGTCCTGAGTTTATATTACAGCAGAGGTATAACCAGCAAGTTTTGCACTGAGCTAAGCCCTGCTGGAGAATGAGGTTTGGGGGGAAAGGGGCTGGGTTCAAACCACCTCTGGATGAGGAACTAGAACCTGGGTCTCCTACTCCCTAGGCCAGTGGTTCCCAACCTTGGGTCATGACCCAAATGAGGGTCATGGGAGCAATGCCGGCAGCACTGCACACAAAGGATAAGTCGTGCCACATGTCGAGAGCTCCCCTGCCCCTGGACTGCCACAGCTGCCCTCCATTCCCAGGAGTGGGTCGTAGCAAAACAAGGTTGGGAACCACAGCCATAGGCAATCCTCCTTCAGGCCATTGGGCTAAAACACAGCAAGGCCTCTTCTTCCAGGGCCAAAAACTCAATAATTGTAACTTTTCTGTGACTAAAGCCTTGGGTCTTACCTGGCATTACATACATGCCAAGTGATTCTATTCCCCTTAGGTGCCTGCAGTCTACTAAGCATACGATGTGGAGTCTAAACATGGCAATAATGCCAAAAAGTATAGTCACATAGCTATGTAAAAAAGAAAGTATTTAGCCCTAAGAAGGTAGAATGATTTACCCACAGGTCACATAGAAACTGGGCCTTGAACATAACTCTTTATGCACAGATAAGCTTAATTGCCTTGTTAATATTTTTATGGGGTAGTTAGCATCTCATCTACAAAGTAATGCCGTATGAAATATAATAAGCATTTTATCTCCCCTTCACTTATGCCCTATAGTAGGACTCTATAAAGGAAACAACCAGTTTAGCAGTAGTGTAGTAGCACTCTGAATTTTCTGAAAGTTTCAGAAGGAATCTTTGTACCATCCATATGTTCACAGTCAGGAAAACTGGCAACAGGGCAACCAGTACTAACCAGCATAGGCCAGAGGAGGACCAACAGAAATCATGACTATGTTTCTAAGGACAGTAACAACATGTATAAACAACAAAGAATGGACTTCAAACTCCATTCAGGTCAACTGGATGCAGCCTTCTGCAATGTCCTAATTAAAAAGTTATATTTACCTGACAAGCACTTTTAATACTTTACATTGACATAAAGCACAGACTTTATGGCCATGTTCAGCTAAGTGCTCATGTACGTTTCCTACATAGTTGTGCTGCTACTTGTCCCTGGGGAATGCCTGTGCATGTGCACTCTGGAGCACAGCAAGTTGCCCTAGGTGGTGTACGGGAGGCTGGGGCAAGCACCTAGGCCTGCCACAACAGCCTTATGCTCCTGGGGCTTCAGTGGTGGTGATCCAAGTGTGTGCAGCCTCACTAGCAGCCAGAGAGTGGCTCCAGGTTTGGGTAGTATATGTTGCTACAACATGTGCTGCTCCACTTCTTTGGTGCTGGTTGTTTTACACTGAAATCTCCCTGTGTCAAAAAAACCTGTGCTGCTAATTAGCAATGCAGCAAGCACCTGCATGTGCAGTGAGTGCACTTTGTTGTGCCACAGACAAGTCTGATGTGCCGCAAACTGCACATGTATGTTTGTCTGGATACATCTTATATGTTAAAGCAGACTGCACCCTGATAGAAAAGTTCAAAATGCAAATAAAATGCCTAGCCATTTAGCTTATTTGATGCTTCCGGATTTATATTTTTTAATAGAAAAATAATTACAGAAGATAAATGACTGCTATCTTTAACTTAACATTAAATCTAAGTAACTGAAACAGAAAAAGAAGGTTTGAGACTGAGTAGGATGAAGAGGAAATTAAGCAATGTCTTTTAAAATAGAATCAACTTACCCTACTTGGTCCAATTAAAAAAAAAAAAAAAGGTGTGTTTTAACTCCTGTTAAGAACATGAACTAGTGAGGGACTGTAATGTTTTAAAGTCATTCTGGAAATATTATTGATAAAACTAGTATTCACAGGGAAGAATGGAATTAAAAGTCAAAAGGTATAACCTGAGACTCCAACCTTGAGAAAGTGTTCCTGGCATAGTGCATAATGCTGTCAAAATCATAGGGTTCCCCAAGGGAGTTAACCTCTCCTGGCTCCATCTTCAGGAAGTTGTATTCCTGACCTACAAGCAATTCATAAACAATATCTCAGATGAACCATTTGATAAAAAGGAAAAGAAAGAAAAATACCACCAACAGAGATACAATAATCATTCACAGACATTTTTAGTTTAGTGAATTCTAACAACCAGAGTAGTTAACTGCGTTTACTAATTACAGTGGACGAGAATGCATGAACTCCATAAACCCATGACTATATTATTTACACGTAAATTAGCTGTTTCATTTACATTGACACTATAAGCGATTAAGACATCATACACCAAAAATTAAGGTAAATGTGGAGTCCACTATATTTACCAATTTAGGTATCAAATGCAGGAGTAATCTGATTGTACAAGGCAATTACCAGAATTATTTTATTTAAGTAGGAACTATCTTTTACAAAACTTATCTACTCACAACAGTAATTTAGTCCAGGTTCTAGTGGCCTGCACTACTAGCTTCATGAAAATGCTTTAGCTTCAGAAGATAATTGCAGCAATCTGTTTAAGAAAAAAGAAGCTGCCTTCCAGGCCCGAAACCCACCAGAGATCTGGTCCTCATTGATATATAAACCAGCCCTTACTAAAGCTCCAAATCATACTGAAATCCAGCCAAAGTTTTTACTTTATTATTAAACATCAGACCAACAACTCTAACCAAACCTCCAGTGGCTAAGAGAATTCTATCAGAACACATACCAATTTCATCCTGACAGAAATGCCTTCCTGACTCCAATAAGTGATGGGCAAGGTCAAACAACACCACAAGAAATGGTATTAACAAACAAGTTCAAGCAAAAAACCATGGAGGTAGGATAGAAGCATGCAGGGTGGTTCACCTTTACCTGGGATGAAGCTAAATAGTTATTTGCACTAAGGGCAAGAAATTAGCAGACCACCATGTGGCTTGTGAATCCAGAGGCAAACAGTAATTGCTGAATCCAACAATGTTTAGCACACAGAAGAGTTCACGGAAGTGTGTATGTGGTAGCCTTGGATACAGAAGATAGAGCCTAAACCACCCTTTATACCTCCAGACTGGGATCCAAGCTAATGCCTAATACATCTTGATGCCTGTACATCTTGTCCAAAGTCCCATCTGAGGTGACATAGCTTTATTGTATTCCAAATGAATTTTTTTAAACATGAGTTTCATATTTAGAGATTATAAAATGTCTTAGGTGTACAGACTTGAATTCTTTTCAAATTAAATCAAGGTTATACAGTCTAATACTGAAAATATAATTAGACCAATGTAGTCTAATGATATTTTATATTATGTTTTACAGTTTTAAGAATTATGATACTTAGTTTTTTAGCTGCATCTAGACCACCTGGTAATATAAAGCTCCAAAAAGAAAATAAAACCCTGCTGTGCAAACATTGAGTAACTGGCTAAAAGAAAGTATTTCTAAAAAATAAAAGTATTTCTAAAAATAAATAAAACTAGAAAAACCCATATGCTTAAATAAAAGTGTTACAGATTTTGTCCTGAGAAGTTATTCATTTTGTGGAATTCTAACATATTGGTTAAACAAATTGGTTTAAACTATTCTAACAGAATGGTTTAAATCTTACCTTCATAGTTATTTTGATAAAGAAGGGCTTAAAAGGGATTTAGGTTGCTTAAGTGCTACAATTTTCCACATAATGTACACTCTAAAAATCAAGAAAATGCCAAGTAATGGAACCTGCATTAGGGCACACAGGATGATTCTAACAACAACAATGTACACTTTGTACCCTCACAAGGTACTTAGCATTTGTTGAAAGGGAAAGGTAATTCATCAAAATCAAAAGAATTCAAAGACATTGTTTAATTACGAAGTTGAAAGCCATTCCATGCCTGCTTTCCTGCCAACTTCCCCAGCTGGTTCCATTGCGGCCTAGGCTTCAAGGTTCCCAGCTCATAGGCAGCCCATCCGGTGGGCTGACTGGGAGACTGGCATGTTGAAATTTTGGTATTCCTACTTCCTGAACTCTTAAGACAATTCCATAGCTCCCTTGGCAGCTTAGCACAGGCAAAAACCATCTACGTTCCTGGTGTCTGAAGGAGCTGGTAGCTTAGAAACCATGGGAGTTCTGGCTTCTTAGCCTTGAAACTACCATCTGAATCAAAGCTTCAAGGTGCCCAATCCCTCTCAGCCAACCAGATGAGATTAAATAAAACCGGGACCCAATCTGCCAGTCTTGTAGGTTCTCCACAGCTAGCTTGATTAGGGTCTGCCGCTCCCGGGCAATTAACCAACTAAAATATTAGTACCAGAATCATTTTCCCAGCTTCGATATAACTTTATTCATGTTTCATATAAGGTCAGGAATACCGTATTCTGACTCTAACGTTTGACAATGAAAAAGGCTGATGACTCTTTTCCATAGCAACAGTTTTTCCTGGACTCTCTAAAGGCCATACATAAAGATGTGCTTCCTTCTCTATGTTTATCTGATATTTAGATGTTAGCTTTTGTCAACAAAGATAACTGCACTTTATCATGCATGCTAACTACGCTTTATCATGCATCAGCAGATGCATGACAAACAGAACCAAGGAGGTGATACTTCCCCTCTGTCGGGCACTGGTCAGACAACAGGTGGAATACTGTGTGCAGTTTTGGGCACCACACTTCAAGAGGGATGTGGATAACCTGGGAAGAGTCCAGAGAAGGGCCACTCATACGGTTAAGGGCTTGCAGGCCAAGCCCTATGAGGAGAGACTAGGGCACCTGGATCTCTTCAGCCTCCGCAAGAGAAGGTTGAGGCAACCTTGTGGCTGCCTATAAATTCATCATGTGGGCGCAGAAGGGAATTGGTGAGGTTTTATTCACCAAGGTGCCCCTGGGGGGTCACAAGAAATAATGGCCATAAGCTAGCAGAGAGCAGATTTAGACTGGACATTAGGAAGAACGTCTTCACAGTTAGAGTGGCCAAAATCTGGAATGGGCTCCCAAGGGAGGTAGTGCTCTCCCCTACCCTGGGGGTCTTCAAGAGCAGGTTAGATAGGAATCTGGCTGGGATCATCTGAACCCAGCACTCTTTCCTGCCTATGCAGGGGGTCAGACTTGATGATCTATTGAGGTCCCTTCCAGCCCTAACATCTATGAATCTATGAAACACCAGATGAAACTAAAACTTAGAAGTGCTATATATTCAGTATATAGTTTTCAGTCACTCTGGAATCCATCCAGATAAGAGAAATGGTATAAATATGAGCTAATTTCTGTTGTAATATTACAAGTTGAATTTAAGAAATAATACAATTCTGAATGATAATCATTTTAGTTACAAATTATAAATTAACTAATGACAAAAATCACTAAAAAGTGTAAAAATGCAGTCTTCAAGCCAGATTGAAAAAGCCATAGTCATCCAACCATTGCTCTGGCATGGTTAAGACACATCGGTTTCTGTAAACAATGGCACAGGAAAGATTGATGTACCTAGCATCACATTCAGTCACCTGTTTTGATTGGTTAGTTTGAATGACCAGTTACCCATTTATAGATGGTTTGCTGGGAGTACTCTTTGGTACAAGTCCAAAGTTAAGCTCAACAATCATTCATCAGGAACTTTAGCAAAGAAAACCTTAACTTCACTACATTGTTTTACAATCATAAACAGACACATCAAAATGAACCTAACACCAGCAGAGATCTTTTTTAAATCTAAGAGTGCTTATCAAATTATCTCACCTGGCTGAATGTTCTCTCTAATGATGGTTACATGGTCATCTCGGTCAGGTCGTGTATGTTCATGCCAGAAGCCTATCACATGCCCCAGTTCATGAACAACTATTCCAAATTTATCACAGTTCTTGCCAATTGATATAGCCTGGGGGCCATTACCCCTTCGACCCACATAAGAACAGCACCTGCAATTAGAAAACAAACCAAGAAGAAAGGTTTTATGATGTACGCAGAGATCTGTAAATTTACAGGAAAGCAACCTCCAGGCTGCTAGTGAATAAAATTTAAAATTAGATTATCAATATAATATGATGCAGGACAAAGGTAGTTTTGCAGGCTTTACAATGTGTCATTAAAAAAAGATGAACTTAGTATTTAGTAATGCTTAATAATGCATGTAAATTCCTGAAAAAAAATGTATTTATCCAAGGTCTTAATTGGTATCATTTGTGGCCCGTCAAACTGTTCCTTATTCCCCTGTGCCTGTCTGAAACAAAATAAATTTCCAAATACATAGAAAATTTCCAAAATAAACCATAAAACTGTGATCTCTTGCATATATGTCTTGAACATGAGACATGCCACCACCAGCTGAGCAGGTTAAGTGACTGGTATTTTGTTACTGTCTTTGAACACCATTTTCAGTAACATTTTAATCACAAGGGAGTGCTACCATCAAATTTTGAAAACTCCTCTCCCTTGTTCTCTGAGTAGGGATCTACTGAAAACATATGTGCTCAACTCTCACTCCACCGGTTCATAAAGAAGACGACAGTGTACAATAAAAATCCCCCATATGTTCATGACTTCAGGAAGACAGGTAGCCAACATTTCTACTAATTCTTCATAAGGCTACAGAGTGAAATACCACAGGGGCTCTGTAAGAAATAATCCCTTCCAGTGAGCAAATAGTCAAATGCATCTTTTTCACATCTAAAACAAAATTTAGATGAGAAACAAACAAACAAGCAAGCAGGCAAAAGCCCCAAACTACAGTAAATTCTGCTTGACTGAACTTCTTTTAAACCTATTAGGATCTGATTTTATATATTTTAATCTGGTTTTTTCCTCATAAGAAAAACTATATTTTTATACCATTGTAATGCTCTTGATTTCACTGGGACTATTCCTATACTGAAAACTAAACCACTAATTAAGAGCTTTGCTAAATCAGTGCCTAAAATCAGGCCCTCTCAGAGGTTGAGAGAGGCCCAGACTGCTTCCATTTTTTGATGCTCAAAATACAGTACAGTAATTTGTAATAAATGTTCCTTTTTTATTTAACAAGTGCTTTTCTAGTTTTTTTCTTCTTCTTTCAATCCTGTCAGTGTATCTGTGTGTCTGTATGTATAACCTCATTTGGAGATGATGTCAAAAGTCTAAATTTGAGGCCCTCCATGAATGACAGGCCCAGGCCAAATGGCCCTCCTGGCCCCACCATGCCTAAAATATATCTGAAATGGAATTAAATATATATGCAATAGTTTTGTATGTCCTCAGACCTTTAAAGCCAGGCTTTACAATCTCTGTAAAACACCTCTTTCCCTCAAAAGGCTTAGATTTAGACAAGAAACTACTCTTCTGCAACAGTCTTGCTGTATTTCTGACTCAATCCAAATGGTGGCTGAAACTGCAAAGTCTTCTATCCCTAATAGGAATGCTAAAGCTCTAAGTCTGGTCCCAATGCCTCAAATTTTCATCCACATTTTCATGAATATGGGGATAAGAAAAGAGGGAGTGGGCTGAACAAGCAGAAAGGAGAGGGGCAGATATTTGCTCTAGTTTATCTCTGTTGCAAATCTTGCCAACATTCACCTAAATGTCATGATCACTCAAGTCCAGTTAGTTATCAGATAGGTTTGCTTTCATTTTGCTCTGAAAATTCACATTACTTTAATTATGGTAACAAGGGTTTTCAAAATATTAAATATTTTAGTGAAGCTTTTGAAGATTCATCTAATACCTGTTAACCCACAGAAGAAAGCACACGTGAGAAATGGAAATTTGTAGATAATGTGGAAATAGATAGATTTTTTTTAAAAAAAAAAAGATGTGGAATCTCATAATGCCCCCACACTTGAATACACAGAAGTAGACTCAATTTTTCTTTCCCTGGAGTTTTTTCTGAGCATGTGAAATATATACTGCAGCCCCCAAAAGTAATATATTAATACTGAGCAACTAGTATATTAATAATGGCTCACCCTGAAATCAGGATGAACTTTCCTACCATCCCCCTCTTGGATAAAGAATCTTGTTCATGGAGTCTCTCAAATAGAAAGGATTTCTTCACTTGCTTACACCATTACTGTTTTCTGTCACTTTCACGATTTCACTGTTAACTAAAGAGAACGGGGATGCTCTTTTGTAGACTCTCAGTATTTATCAGAGGTATCTGCTTTTCTGAAATGACCGAAATGCCAATATTAAGTTCCTGAGCTAGAGATTGATTTCTTCTTTGTACTGTTGGGCTTCAGTCCTAGCATTTTTGGAGATACTTTGTAATTATGTGTTCAGTTAAATGAAACAGCATTGTATAAAAAGATGCTGGGTTTTCAAGATTAGGGACAGAAATTATACATTAACACAGTCATACAACAGAAGTTCAGCGCATATAAATCACTTTCAAAATGGCCAAAACCATTACCAAAACCAATTTAAAATAAACCTGGATGGATGTAGTATCAGACTTAACTGGTTTAAGATAAAACCATTTATTGAAATTCTGTCCAGATCCCCTCCAGATTCAAGTTAACTCACAGTCCCTCAGCATCCCAGGATGCTTTGCAACTCCCCCACAAGATCCCCATCACAGGATAGGTGTGCTAGCCTTGGCTCAAGCAATCTGCTCCAGCAGAGCGGTGAGGCATGCTCTGGCACCCCCTTGCTTCTGGCCTGGGCCACTGCAGGCATGTGGCTACATTTCTGGAATCAAAAGTGGATGTCTTTTCACTTGCTTATTGGTTCAATCTACACAGTTTAGATTAACCTGGGAAGATTAAATACATTCAGACTTTGGGGTTTTTGAACACAATTAGCTAGACAAGGACTTTAAAAAATACTATAGGCTTATCAAACAGCTGTACTTTTTGGATGCAACTTTTACATAGTAAAATCACACTTGGTCCTTGAGGAGGTCCAAGTCACTGTGGAACATGCTCTTGTACTTTGTAAATGTATGCAATGGAGACCATTTCTGAAAGCATTATATATTGAAAAGGGACTAAGCTACAGGGGTCACAAATATTTTCCTCCTCATCTCTTTTAGTTTTTTTGTGGATACAAAAGGATGGGTTGTTTATGTGGTTAGTTTATTTTGGATTTTTGGGTTATATTTTGTATTGTGCTTGTTTAATATACTGGAAGTTAAAATAAAACACCAAAATGAATGTCAGATGAATTCATATACATCTCAGGTTGTAAAACCTGTTTTCAATAAATGTATTACTATTAAATTATAAGGATACATTTTGTCTAATATATTCAGAATCAAAAACTTACTATAAGAATAAGGAAAAACATTAGAAGTGAAAAACCTGATGGTGGTTTTGGAAATTTTTTAATTCTTTTGAAAAAATTGCCAGATTACTATTATAATACAAGACCCTAAGACTAGGTACAGACCTTCAAAAAGCCCAAGGCAGAATCAATCTAAGTCATGTGGTTTTCTGTAAGTGGCATTGTTTAGATCAGTAGGGAACAGAATACACATTCACCCTTATGAGGTAGGGAGAACAAATCTTAGACTGGGGTCCACAATTTTTAAACCAGTCTGTGCATGCCAAACTTCTCTTCTGTTATGGGTATAGATTAGTTTTGTGTGCTGAACTTTTGTTCTGTCATGGGTATAGAGTGGTTTCTGATTCCTTCTACTGGTAAAAATGCAATGCCTATACTTGGCTTAAACTGAATTTAAGATGACAGGCATAAATACACATCTATTTCTGTTCCAAGCAATTTAATTATTTTGTCTTTGCTTTGGGTAATTATTTATTACTAATTCTTAGTTCACCATTATATAGGATTAAGTTGAGTTCATGGAGGGCTCCATGTGCATGAGTTGGTATTTTCTTAATTCCCTTCTAAATAGCTTTTAGAGACCTCTTTTGTTCAGAGCCTTCCATGTGTCTCTTCAGAGTAGGAACATAAAAGCTGATCGTGATCAAGATTCTGATCTAAAATTGTGTGTTACCATTTGAGTGATCCAGGCGCATAAATTCAGTTATAGTACCTGCTAACATTTTGTATCAGGAGGAAAATATTTTCCCCATTTTCAAGTATCCTAAATTGTGCCCTAAAATATAGTGACTACAGTATTAGAAGCTATCAAAGCAGCAGCATATAGGAAAAATAAAACCAGAATCAGAATTTCAATTAATAACAGGATTATTGGGTGCAAAAAGATTCCATTGTGAAACTTATCTTTGTACACATCCTGACAGTGTTTTGCTTTATGTAATTTTAGAACATGCATCTTGCAGAATACGTATGAACGAAGGTTGCAGAAGAATTGCAAATGTATTTAAAGTGCTGTAGGCAGTTTCCACATTCTATTCTTTATCCATACTTGCCCCTCCCTGGACATGAGACGTTTACTGCAGTTGCCTAATTAGCTCCATGGTAAATGTTTTGCATCTGTATGTGCAGTGCTATTAGGGCAGAAGAAACTAATTCTTGGTCCTGTCAGACCAACCTGGTCATCTTCTATGACCAGGTGACCAAATCCATGGATGCGGGGGTCCCTGTTGACGTAATCCTTTTTAGACTTCAGGAAGGCGTTTGACACGGTCTCTCACCCCATCCTCATTAAAAAGATGGGGAGCTGTGGCATTGACCCCTACACGGTTGAGTGGGT
>JAGPOW010000290.1:16101943-16203183 GCA_030014935.1 Caiman crocodilus
GTGTGTGCCTGCCACTTTAAGGGCCTGGAGCAGGCAGCCTCCAGGTGCCTGATGAGGGCAGCCATTTTGAGCCTATATAAACACAGGCAGTTTGGCTGCTGGAGGCCAGGCAGCAACATTGCCTGGCCGGAGGGCTGCTCAGAACAACCCGGAGGTAAGGGGGAGATGGAAGGAGGCTCCCGGTCCCGGTCCCGGTCCCGGTCCCGGGCATGACCTGAAACTGCACCCTACTGGGAGTGGGTGGCCTGGTGGGGCTCTCAGTGGTGCGGGAGCCCCAGGAAATGCCAGACCAGTTACCACCCCGGTGGAAGGTGAGTTGGGGCGCCTTAACCCCTTGCCCCCACTGCTGGGTGGGTTACCCCATGATCTGGAGGGTCCAGAGGGGGACCTGAGAGAGAGTGAGGGGCTAGAGTCCAGCCTGAGATGGGAGAGTACCCTCGACTGGCCCAGGCTGGGCCAGGACCCAGAGAGGGGTCACAAGGGCCAGGGGGCCCACTGTGAGGGACCCCCAAGAGCCGGGGGCCTGGGATCCTGACTGGCCTGGAGGTGGGCCAGGGCAAGTTGCCGAAGATCCGGGAGGGACCGCACTCGAGAGGGGAAGATGGTTTGGGGGCTAAGTAGCCCGGATGACGGTGGAGAGGCTGCTTGATTGTGTGGATTATGGACTGGTCCTAGTAGGACAATTTTGGGGCCCAGCATGGGGGCCAATGAGACGATGAACACCTAGATGCCATCAGCGAGGCTTGGGCTGCGGTATTGGGGTGGAAGGAGCTGCAAAGAGTGCCCCCTGGCATCGGGGCACAAAAGGGCAGCCTCCCATTTAGGTAAGATTTGAAGGAACCAATTAAGATCAAGTCGTGGCGGGCAAGAACAGGCGGATGGTTGGCCCACGGAGATAGGCAGGCAGGCCACGGAGATCGGCCCAGAGGAGGCTTCCTGTCACACCCTTGGAATCTACACAGATCAGAAGCAGGACATGAAAGAGAACCAAGTCCTCTTTATTTCAGCCTCTTTGTCACACATTCATACAGATGAAAATCAACACTGATTGTTATAAATTATATAAAATTAGTCAAAAAAATACTTAAATATTCTGATGAATAAGAAAAAAATGCCACAACGTCAAATGAAAAACATGGTGTGATGCCAGAATAACGTGACTGTTGTATTTCAGATTCACCACATACAAGATTGGCTTGATCTTTTTCTCAGTATTACTTATGTTAGCATGTGACCAAGTGCCATTTGAGGTAGCTGAGCCCTTTTTCAGCTTTCACATACAACACAATATAGTGATTAAGTCTCCAAGCTTCCATATAAAAAGTTCCATATAACAAATGTCAAGATTACAGATAGCATTCAGAAACCATGAGCAGCAAGCAGTCCTTTCAAGAATATTACTGATTGCAATTGGCAGCTAATGGTCGATGCAACATGTTTTGGATCTGTTCACAGATGATAATGTTGTTGTGTGTTTAATATGCATTTAAAGTGGCCATAAATATTATCGCCAATGGCCAATAACAACACTGTGCATTGTTTTAGCAGTAGAAACATAAACCGAGTGTTGCAAATCAATACCATTTGTTTTACTTCTTGCAGCTAATGATTACAAATTATCATCATCTATCAATTACAGAATTTCAATTCTTTACTGTTTTGCTTTCCAGCTGTAATAAATGAATAAATGATATCCAGGTCTCTTCTTGAGAAGTGGGTTGACTAAATAACATATGAAGAAAAAAGAATTATGATGCTAAATTGAAGCTAGTAAAGCCTACTGATGAAGAAGAGTGGTATGATCAGTTGATAATCAAAAAAGAAAATGATTGTAAAATGAGAAACAAGTAGTAATCAAAGCTTTCAGTTACTCAGACACGAAAATGTAAATAGAGATTAGGAATTTACAAAACTTTTAACTAAGTGTCTTAGAGTAATAAAAGAGAGATGGAAAAGAATATTGATGAACATCAGCAAAGAAGCTGAGGAATATGGCGCATGGTAAATGGCATTAGATATTAAATAGTAAGAACAAAAGAAGAAATGCAAAAAGCCAAAAAGATGCATATAAAAACCATACACAGTGATGTTGGATTTTATGCATGTAGCTCAAAAAATGATGGCCTGAATTTCAGAGGTGCTGAGGAAATTAGATGTCATACAAATCAATATGGACTTCATAAGCTCACTACTTCTAAAACTCACTTGAGTGCTGATTAAACAAACTATAGAGACAATAGATTTTTTTACATTATATTTCAGGTAACTATATGCACACATTTACCTATGTATTACATAGTTTTCACTTTTTGCATATTAGTATCCCCCCATTAAATTTACTGTAAATGACACTGGAGAGGGATTCCATACAGAGTTTCCATACAGAAACAGATTTTTTTTTTGAAGTATACAACCCCTATAAATTTCCTGAAACCAAACATTTTATGTTTAATATATTCTGAATTAACCTACAACTTTTTTTTTACTCTCACTATACAAGGTAAGGTGGAAGCTACTTTCATCCACAATTCCAAATTCATTTGGAAAAAGAGAAGGACTAGGGAACAATGGGCATGAGACTTGAATAATAAAGTGTCTAAATTCTGTTTTCTCCTCTTTCTCCTGTTTTCTCAAAACTCTTTGCAACAGGGAATGTTTTTTTGTCCCGTCCTTGTACAGTGTGTATAGTACAATGGAGTTCACCTTATCCATGACTAGGGCTCCTGGCCCACAATCCAGGATCCCAATCACTATGGTACTAAAAAAAAGAATGACACCGACGTGCTGACAAACTGACACAGCAGGTGCCATGGGAAAGGACTAACAATGATTTCCTTTTGTCAGTCCACGTGTGAAAAGTGAACACAGATGGTTTCATGTCACAGTTTTGACTGTCCTTTCCGTGGAAAAACTTGTGTCAGACAGAAAATGAGAGTGGGTTTGTGCATACCAGTACTTATTTTTCCATCAAGGCTATCCCCTTATTTATCTGGCAAAGTGACAACTTTCTTAAGGTAACTTATGGCTTCAAGTTTGTAAGGATCATTCATCACAAATTCCTCACGCCGATCTCATTTGGAATTTGTTCAAAATGCAGCAGCACTTTTGCTCATTCATTAGAGTAACTGGAAGCACACTGCAGCCCCCCACTACTTTCTTTACCATTACCTACTAATAAATGATAGACTAGTTATGAACTGTTAGTGTTGGCTTAGAAATGTTTTAACAGACCAGGTGCTGGTAATATTCCAGCTTCATTCAACAAGTTCCTGATGTCTCGCAGCACCAACCTTTATGGACTTCCATTTAGATTAGCAAATATTTTCCTCCTTTGCTATGGAAGGCTGTGGATTGTGAACCTCATTTCTTACAAAACTGATCTTTGTCCACATTTCTCAAATACACCTAAAATATTCATACTTGCTCCAAGTGGGGTTTTGTTCTATTTTTGGATGGTACTTTTAATTTTGGCATTCCATAACTCTACAATTAGTATGTTAAACTTAGAACTGGAAGGAACTTCAGGAGATCATCTGTCCAACTTCATGCTCAAGGCAGAATCACCCTGACTAAACCATCCCAGGCAAGTCTCTCTCCAACTTGCAATTAAAAACTCCTAAGGATGCAGATTCCACAGTCTCCATGGGTAGCCTAAAGGAGAAGGTTTTTCCTAATATCCAACCTAAATTTCTCTTACTGCAGTTTAAGACCATTGTTCCCTCTTCTGTCCCATGTGGCCCCAGAGACTAGCCTATCAGGCTAGCAGGTAATTAGAGTTATTAAATTCCCCCTCATATCTTCTTTTCTTCTAATGAGAAAACCACCGGTTCTTTCAGCCTTTCCTTGTAGTTATGTCTCTCAGATCTCTAATCATTTTTGTTGCTTTCTGCTGGACTTTCTGCTGAAATAATTTGACACATCCTTCTTGAAGTGCAGGGCTCAAAACTCAAAAAAAGTACTTTGAGTGAGACCAAGTACCAAAATAACTGATTCTAAATATAGAAGAAACATCACTTCCTTAAATTTGATTTATTTTAGTTAAAATAAGTTTTTCTTACAATATTTTTGGAATGTTGCCATTTCTCTCATGGCTTGAAAAATAAACATTCCAGAGTTTTGGAAAGGATATTTTAGGCATGTATGTCATACAAGATGCAACATAGGATTTCAGTGAGACTACAGTCTTAATCTCATGTCCTCATTCCATCAGAAGTAACCACTAAACAGTAGCATTAAATGGTAAGCGTAGAAGGTAGGAAGGTAGCAAGCTGTACACAAAATCCTGAAGAGTAACAACTGTGAAACTACATAGTTTTGTCTACATGTTAAAAGTGGAACGTAAACTTCCCCAAAAATTCTACCTCCAAAAAAAAAAATCAATAAAAACACATGTACTTCAGTCCTCTAGACAGAGAATGAAGTACATGTGTTAAATTCACCGACTGATTTCGAAAGTCAAGAACTCTTCATCACAAACTGTGGTAAAATCCAGGACATTTGTGAACAGAAACAGTTCTGTGCAGTGATTGATAGAGAGTCCTAATGATATGTAATAAAACCAGTTTTGTTCACTTTATACATCACTGACCTGGAAAAAGGAATGTGCAGAAAGGTCAGTAAGTTTGCTGATTAAACAAAACCAGAGTAAAGGCAGTCAATTCAAAGGAAGAGTTAAAATTCATAATGATTAGAGTGGCTTAGAAACAGGGGAGGCTAAGTGTCTTATACAATTCAGCCTGCAGACATGTGACATCAATAGGGTTAAGAATAAACTATATGAAATGTTTAAGGCTCATAGATCACAAGTACAAGAAAAATCTAAATGCAGCAGTAGAAAAATACTGAATATTTGTATCATATCCACACATTTATTGGATGTATGCATTTTAAACTATGAAAATCCAGAAACACACAATGACATGTTAATATTTTATACAAGGCAATTTATTGAAGATCAGACTGAAAAAAGAAAAGGAAGAATACAATTAAAATTCTTCTGGCCATCATGCAGATTTTTTTTTTCAAGAGCCAAAGCAGTAAATTTTTATTTACCAAATAACTAGAGCCAACTCAAACTTGTATGGGACTCAGACTCCACCAAGCCATTTAATACACTGATTTGCTATAAAGTCAAGTTGAGCAAAAATTATGCTTATTTAGAGAATTTTCAAAAGTGGTGTTTAATCACTGGCATTCAGACCTACAGGGAATAAATACTCCTTTGCACATGTTCCTACTTACCCACAAGGTCTGTACGTAAATACAATGTAGCTTTCTTCATCACTGCGTTCAATAAATGTAACACACGTGTGTTTTTCCCAGTGTCGCATTGCCTGTTTGAACATTGCTCGCTGGCTGCCTAGAAGAATTGTATGACATGAAATTGACAAGATATTTAAATTTACGTCCTACTTCCTGGTATTGGATTCTAATCTTACGACACTGATGTACACTCCCAGAAATTATTTATTTTGAAAACAAAGAAAACTTTTAACTCCAGTTTTCAAAACTAAATGAAACAGGAATTGGTTTTCAAATGTTTGGCTTTGTAAACAAACATATATGCTCCTTTAAACCATATGGAAAAAGACTACTCCCCCCCAAAAATCAGACCCGGCTTTTACGCTCAAAACCACTGAATGAAGAAACAGAGCATCTGTAAAAGAAGGATATATCAGAAGATATGTGCACATATTTCCAACATTTAATCTTATAAAGATTGAAGATTTTAATTTTTTATGCTTGGAATGCAGACTGCATTTTAATAATCTATATACAGTTTGTTCTATTTATGCGAATTATGTTTCTTTTTTACCTTAGTGCATATGAAAGTAAACTGTTAGTGAGAGAAAATTCAGGGTACCCATCAAAAGGTTATGGATATTTGATAAGGGACTGCACTGTATGAAACCACTCCATTAAAATCAATGGAAGTTCAACAGTGACCTCAATGAGATCAGAGTAAACTCCAATGCACTTGTGAAAACTCCATATTCTGTAGAATCAGTCCAACATAACAAAGAATACCTGAATAACAGCTGTGCACAATTCCTCCCCCAACAGCCTTCTACCAGTGTCTAAACCCTGACCTCAGTGAACTAGGTTGTGAGAAGACAGGTTACCATTCACTTTATTAAATCCTTACCCTCTTTGAGACATTGCCAACAAGATTGCAAATTACAATCAGTTGTGGTAGCAGGGGCTTTTTGCTTTGTTTTGTCCAATGGGAAGATTTTTAAACTAACAAAGCTTTATAAACCCATCATATGGTAATAATTTTTGGCCACTATAATTGGACTGAATTCAAGTCAGTGCCTCAAGGATGAAAAAATTACCATGGTTCCTGTCTTCCCAATTTGTTTCATTTGCAAAAGCTTGGGGATTTACCTTTCACTATGAAAGGAGTGTGAAATTTCACATTACATGTTTTCATTTGTTTGTTCCACTTTCTTTTGGATCCTGCTTCTTCTAAAACAAAAGGTCATGTTCAGTATGGCGTTGTATAAATATCCATGCTGCAGATTTGACCTTCAGTTCTCAGTTTTGGGGTGACTTATCTGAATTTCTGTGAGCCTTTCTTATGTTTCTTTCCCAAAGCTCTTTTGGTTTTCTTTATTCCCTTCAGGCACAATTAGAAAAAACTTAGTGCACATCCAGTAGACATAATTTTCATTGTACTCTTGGCTTTATATTTATTCTTTTCCTTTTCACTATCCTATTCTACTTGATTATTATTATTAAAATTTTCCCCTTCCACTATTTTACTGTTTATTTGTTTTCAGTTTTATTGGGTAATATTTATTTTGTACTTTTATTATATTGTATTTTTAAATCTTATTATTTTGAAATCATTCTTCCCTACAACTTTTTATAGTCCATAACTATTGTAAATATCTGCATACACTCTTAAAAGTGTAATATGTTACAGGAAAAATTAATTTGACCCAGCTTGTTCCCTGCAGCTAGGATTCACAGAAATTTTAATGCCCGAATTTAAAAGAATTGACCCTCAAATCACAAAAGTCAGTTATAACCATATACTAAATAACCTACAGCAATTTAAACAGATTTAATTATACTCTGTTACTTGGGCTTTTAAGACAAATACACAACAAAAATATCAAACAATGAAAAGTGTTCTCTCCCTAAAACACAATAGCCTAAAAAGACTAAAAATTTTACTGATCCAAAGAAATCTGATCCAGAGCCTCAGAAGGCAACAAAAAACATCCAACTGACTTCTGAGGACTGGGCCAGGGTCTTTGCAAACCTGCTCTATCAACTTCCCATTTTAAATCACATATCTTACCAGTAAAATTTCCACCAATTAGATATGGAATGACACCTCCTGGCCATATTCTCTCTGTTCGTGATGTAGCAGCCCTGGGATATCGATTTTTCTCATTTTTTCCTGAAAATTTTACAGTTGCTCTTGCCTTACTTGTATTATTTTGCTCAAAGCCTGCAACGACATTTAAAATGCTGTATAAGATAAACGAGATCACAAAGCAAAATATGTATTTTATGCTTTTATCCATTTTTATTTATGCACTCTAATAACTGAATCTAAATTTTTATACATGTAATTTATATTTTAAATGTGATATATAACAATAATTTATGTTTTTAGTTATGGAAAGACTCATCATCCTCAGTACAAGAATTTAAACAAGCTAGGACCAAAAAAACCAAAGAAATACTTTATCACCCTAAAGAAATTGCAATACAACTGTTTCTAGATTATTTTAATGTGGCCAAAACACCTATACCTATGTTAAGCAAAAATAATTTAAAATTTCACTTCCCCAAAATACCTTCAATCTTTTAACATTAAACTCTTAGCTTATAATTGAATTTTAATATTCTTCAGGTGTTAGATTGCAAGATAAATGTAGAATCCATATAGGTATATGTAGTAAATAATTATTATTAAATCATCTGGTATGGTATGGACATCCTACCCTTATCAGCTTTGTTTAGGGTTAGAAGCAGGTAGACATTTATACAAAACTGAGTGCCAATAACTATTACATAATTATTTTTGTAAAATTAAGGAAGAACCTAATTCTTATATCCAGAATACAGAGGTGCCACCACGCATTTATAGTCAGTTGCTGTGCTGTGGCTAATCTTACAATAGATGCCATGATGCATACACGCACGCACCCACCCACCCACCCACAATTGTGATTAAAATGTATTTTTATATATTTTCCTGAAAATGCGTTTTCATGGTATTAAAATTAATATACTGCATCAAACAGTGGATAAATTCATTCAGTATTAATATGGATTTCCAAGAAACAGCCTCTGAATTTATACCAGCAAAAATGTGATTATTTTCAAATGTTTTCAATTCAATGTAAGACATAATAAGTGTTCAAGATGCAATGGCTTACACTGTCCCAAAACAAATATGCACCATTAAGCATTATATGCAAGTTTCCATCAATGAATCAGACATGCAAACAGAGTATAGCAATTGCATCAGAAATACATCACATTGATATTAGGTGAATTAATAATCATGAGTACTATTGTAATGAACATTCATGAAAAAATTAAAGTATTTTATATTCCAAATATAGCCCTCATAGGGCTTACACAAATATAAGAAATCTAACAAAATACAGGTAGGCAAAAAGCTAATCTCTTCATTATTTTTGTTTTAATAATTTATAATAACACTTATATAGAATGGGCTTAAGGTGTTAAAGTACTATCATTATCAATGTTTTAACTTCACATTACATCAGGCAGCCTTCTAATTTAAACAGTGAAAATACCAGAGCCAAATCTTCTTATCCTGTCTATAAGCTGATAAAGGGCACCCCGTTTTTTTGACATCCCATGCTCTCCAAAGCCACCTTAAAAAAAGAAGAAGAAATAGTATGGAAGTTAATATTTAACATATTGTATTGTTAATGTCTTATTAAGGAAAATTAGGAATTACCTTTTTGGAATTCAATGCATCTTTAAGGAAGTTTAAATTCTTTAATGACCCACATACAAGTTCTTTAAGTATTCTTGACAAAGAAACAAAAACACATTTGTAGCTGAAAGATCTTCAAACTTACATTCCAGAATGCAAGCCAACATGTCTTTGTTATTCAGACATGTCATGACAATTACATCATCTAATTATTATTTGAAGCTTTTTTCTTCCTGGTGACCTTGACATCCTCAGTGTCACATTGATTGACAGGTAGAAGCCCTGCTCTCTCAAATTTCCTGAATGCATACCACAATTTTCCCATTTCCAAAGAGGAAAAAGAGAGACTGTTACTACGCCAAGGTCATCACAAAAATTAGAAAAAGAACAGAAAAAAGGAAAAATAGTTGACTTTCTCCCAAAAGATAATGGGTTCTTTCCTTAGCCTTCAAATGGATCTTTAAAAAACAGCCAGTCATACAAGGCAGGCTGAATTATAAAATATTTAAACGCGACTTCTGAGGCATATATTTGTGTGTAGTTACAATAATCAGTAAGTTAGAGAAAAGCAGTTAAAGCTAACCGCTCAGAAAGGCAGTTGGATTTTTACTGTCTTAACATTTCATTCTATGTACAATTGTGCTCCAGATTTCTATTGTATATATGGTTAACATGAATCTGTTGAATACTTCTTACAAATTAGTTCTTTTGTGAATATAATCACAATCACTTTTAACAGAGTTAATAAGTGAGAAAAGAACACCATGATGTGCACTGAATACCTGGAAAAGATAAAGTAGTTTCAGATAACTTTATAAAATGCCTGTAAATTATTTTGTAAGCAGCAAAATTTACTATGAAACATTAGTGTTTTTAAGCTACTGTAATAAAAGAAGAATTGTAGGACCAAAAACACTGCAGGACTCATAATTATCTGTAGGTATTGATCCTCCAACATTTCCTCAAAGTCTTTCTCCTTGTAGATTTTTTTTTCCAGAATAACAGTATAGTGACATTATTTATTAAGAGCATATTTACTAAGTAGCAGTTTAAAAAGCAAATTAAAAAGTAGACAACTCCATGTAAGGCAAGCAAGAAAGTGTGCCTGCTCAGTGAATAACAATGTGCCTAATTATTTGGACTACACTGTCACATAGCTGCTGGATCCCTTGAGAAAAATTTTCTAAATTTTTAAAAACATTTTAGGGAGATGAGGTAATACTTCAATACATTCCTTCCCAAGAAATTATTTGGTTAACCACAATATATTTTGTAAAACATACACATATTCTGTATTGCCTATTATCAATGCATTATATCTCATGTTAACATTTATTTTGTAAAATATTACATACACAGTAAAAGAATTCAGATAATTATGTGAAAAAAATCTTCAGAAAACAGAATCTATAGAAAACAGGCAAATGTCAAGAGACACAGTAAAACAGAGGAAGCCATGTTTTTATCATATTATGAAGACGTAACCCCTTAATTATTTACAAAATATTAAAATAGAAATAAGGAATAAGTTTTCTACCAGATTGTGTGTTAACACAAAAGTAGCACAATTTATTGCATTTAATGAGCAAAGGGCCTCCTGGAAGATAAGAAATTAATAAAAGGAAGAAAATCTTTTGGCAGACATGTTAATAATCTAGACATGGTAGCTTTATTTCTGCTGCTGCTCCTACTTTTACATTATGTGGATGCATTTTGTTTTATAGACAAAATAATAGATCTGTGCCTCAAAAGGTCAAAAAGTAATGATCTAATATTGCAAATTCACATAAATAAACCTCATTGAATTTCCACCATTTGAGTCCAATTTGCAAAATCTTGCCCGACATTCATTATTTGCAATGCAAGAGCCAGATCCTGCAACCAGCATCTTAGTAACTGAACTCCCAAACATATAATTTTTTCTCATGAAAATCAAATCGTCTTCAGTGGAAATCTACACAGAAGCAACTATGCTTACGGAACGTAACTTGTGAATTCAGTCTGAAATCCTTTTTTTTTCCTAATTGTGTCATCTATCTGCATCCACAGTAAAAATAGCAATTTTTTAAACAAAAAATATCATTTGAGTTTAAATCAGGTACTGCTGATTTTTTTTCCCTCTTTAATAATTACTTGCATTTTCTTTTCTTGTCTACTGGGCCATGTTGTTTTATAAGTAGATGGTGGAAGAAAAAGGTATAAGCATTGGCTCTAATTTGGCATTGCATATAAGTGTATGCTTAAATTTAAGCACTCACTCAAATGCCATTGAAAACAATGGGATTTCCCTCTAGGTTTAAGTGTTTTGCTAAACTTGGGTTTTTATAGTGTAAGTGCAATCAGAATTTTCAAGGTAAATACCCCAGCTATTAAAAAGGATCACTTCACTTGAGGACCAGTTTAAGTTCCATTGACTTCAGAAGCAGTTATTTAAGCACTTTGCAGCCTAGATTGCCTTTCTTTATTCTAAATAGGGTCGGGGGGGGGTTGTTATGGGGGTAGGCTTGGTGTTTAAACTGTGCTGTTGCAGGGAATAGGCAAGAAGCAAAGTTTGCTTGGTGATATCTTTTATTGGACCAATATGTAATTGGAAGAGATGTTAGACAAGCTTTCCGGCATAAAATGTCCATCAGTTTTTCGGAAAGATGCAGGTCTGGCCTAAACACACTCTCTCTCTCTCTCTCTAAGGTATATATATATAACATTAGGTTGTATTTGCTGCTTTCCAGACCCAGGAATGGCATTTTGTACTTGATAGCTTTTCTAACATTTGCTACTCAAAAACCACATTGTTCACAGGTTCAAACGCTATTTGGGAAGTCATGCTGATGGAATATCTCTGAGAATTTTCTTACTTGTTAGGTATAATGCACATATCTCAATATGGGCAGAAAGAAAATTAAATGATACACCATCAAATACAAAAAAAAAAACCTTGAACAATGTAAAGTGCATCTCTGACAAACAACAGAAAGGATTGTCATAACTTTCAAAAAAAGATTTAAAAAGAAAAACAAAGTTCTGAAGGCCATATAAATCACTCATCCACATCAACTTTGAAGAAATCAAGGTCAGTAGTTTCCCATTATTTTGTCAGCAAAACTAGGGCCTGAAGTACTTCAAAGCAAATTAAAAGTATTTGTTTGAGAAAAATTCACTGACAATTAACATTTGAAATCCAATCTTGATCTAGAAAAGATCAAAGATGATCCTGCCTAGAACAAACAGGTAACGTAAAAAGTAGATAAAAGAAAATACTGGGGTAATATAAAATATTTTAAATTACTACATCTAATTACAAAGAAAAGAAAAAAAATGAAATATAATTATAAGAACCAGCAGCAATTAAACACAAAACTGCCATCTTCATTTGAAATAACCTTCATTCACTTAATTTGTCAATTCACCCTGCTATTGCAACATCTATAAGAAAACACCCAACTGAGGTTGGCTAGGTCAACAGGCAAATGTGGTTAACTAGAATGCATTTTACCTGCATAAAAGCAAATGTATATATTTGCTTGTTTTTCTATTTTATACCTTGGCTAAATTACTAGTCTTTTAAGAACTATATCCTGAAAGCAGCACATATTTAGGACAGCATGTAACAAAATAGGGAGTTTAATTCTGATTACAGCCACTGCAACTATTGCAATATCTTTATTACTACAAAACAGATATATATGTATTAACACCTGTCTAGTAAGTACATAGTTAAACCTACCCCTACCATTGAACATTGAAATTGTGAATTTTAGAATGCGTGAAGTGAAAAAACAGGACACAAGGAATTTGCCATTAATGAACAATCTAGCATGCAACTCATACTGTGAGTTGGTAGACTTAAATAACACAAGATGTTTTGAGCAAAGGCATAACACATACCAGGCCACCCACCAGGCAGCCTTCACATTAACTTGGGCAGTAGAAGGGTGGGGCTCGTGATTTTCGCAGTATGTCTACATTGCCTCAATTCTATGCCAGGAAGTGCTACCACAAAGTTTTGCCTCCCATCATTCTACTACACGCATGTGCTCAAACTAGTCTCAGGTTATTACATTGCCTCATTTTCAGAATTCGTAATGATCTAGAGTGTGGGCAAGGAGTACTTCAAGGGAGCTCTCTTTGGTCTAATGCAGAGGTAGAACAGACATGACCATGACAGACAGGGCCAAATTAAAATCAATCTTGTAGGCACCTCAAAAAGACTTTGACAAAATGTAGGCATCTAAGATACAAGACACAGGCCAGATTGACGCCACTGCAGCAAGTGCAAATGAGGTAGGTACCTATGATAATGAGGTGTCTTAGTTTCACCTGAAAAGATCCCAAGGAGAGTAGATATGTACTATAGAGCATGCTCTCAAGGAATTGAGAGAGGCTATCTAGACCACTAACTCCCTCCTAGACTCTGTTGCTTTCTAACATCAGTGTGGATTGTATCTAAAGTTCACCTACATTCCTGATTTCCTAGGCATGGACAGAGCGTATCTGACAACTATTTAATTCTGAAAACAAGCAATGCATTATGAAACCCAGGTGAAAGATGAAAAAGGCAGATGCCCAATAGCCTCATAGTTAAAGCGCTCACCCAGAAAATGGAAGACCTTCTGAGGAATCTAAAAGTCTAAAGTCTTCTTGTTCTGAGGAGTCTAAAATCTACATCCTCAGTTTAGAGGACTGGCCTCACCACAAAACTGTGGGTTAGTTTCATTAAGGGCACCACTCATTGCTTGCAAAAGAACAAGAATCACGGGGCCAGAAGGATGCAAGCATGAGGAAAATTGATTTTGTAGCCTAATAAGGAAGGTGCTTTCCTTAGAGGGGTATAACTTATATTCCTGTACCTGCTCCTAAGGATATTTTTGCTTTTTAGGTTAATGATCATCTAATATAAAAAGTATAAAGAAATATGGTAGTGGGGATCAGAAATCAGTTCATTTGCAGAGAAGCTTTACACACTTGAATTGTTACACAAGGCAGGTGAAAACTTAGCCCTATGTGAATAAAATACATTATTTTTATGTTCCATTAAAAGAACTTTTTTCAGAAGTTGCATAAAGCATAAGGCATACATATGTTCAGTCTCTCATTGCCTCTTCGGAATCAAATTTCTTTGTTGTAATTAAATGGTTTTAAATTATGCTTACATAATGTTAGATTTTTACATATATTTACATACCTTTACATAAATATCATTTTGTGAACAAATATGAAAAGGTTAAAATGAAATTAAAATCAAGTAATAAGAATCATACCTGTGTTATGTCCAAGTCTTTCATTTGAATGCTGCGTAAGGTCAATTGTCCTGTCAATTTGAAAGATTTTTAAGTCTTCATCATCTAAGGCAATATCTCCCCAAAAGACAGCTTTAAATAAAAAAGAGCTGAATTTAATTAAAGCGTTTACTTAAACATTAAAACCAATCTGAAGAATATATTGCGACTTCACAACTAATGGAAAAAAATATATGCACATAAATGTTTAAAACTATTTATTTAGTAGGTCTGTGCGAAGTGGCTAGTATTTGTTTTTGATTTGACTGATTTGGGGGACAGTGATTTGATTCGGTGATTCAAATCACTGTCCCAAATCAGTTTGGCTGAATCTGATTCAGAGATTCAGCTGCCACTGAATTGGCTAAATCTCTGAATTGAACAGACTTCATCCCCTGCCCGCTCTCACAGTCCCATCAATAGCTGCCCTTCCTGACTCTTTAAAAGAAAAAAAAAAAAAAGAGCCCGGTAGTCATTCACTGCTGCCAAGGGGTGGGGGGGTGATCCCCACTGGCCCCTGCCATGTGAGGGGCTATCATGAGCCCTCTGACCACTCTCCCAGCCCCACCCTGGCTGTCCCACCTGGCCCCAGCTCCCAGTTCTTTAAAATAAAAAAAAAAGAAGCCCCACACTGCCTCATGCTGCCGTGAGTGCGCAGAAGCCCTGATGGCCACTGAAGGAGCTGGTGAGTCTGGGGCTTTATTTAGTTATTTATTTATTTATTAAAAGAACCAGGAGCTGGGTCCGGGTAGGGTAGCCATGGGGTGTGGGATTAGGACAGAGGGTGAGGAATGGGGCCCATGGCAGAGCCCTCAACACAGCATAGGGTAGTAGGGGCTTTAAAAAAAAAAAAAAAAAAAAAGAGCCAGGAGCTGAGGCCAGGTGGGACAGCCTTGGGAGAGGTGGGGGGGAGCTTGGGGAGTGGGTGAGGGTTAGGGGGCAGGGGATGGGACCTAGCAGTCCCCTCCTTGAGCCCCCCCCTCCCCTTACTTACCAGCACAGAGTCCAGATCCAGTTCCCTGCAGTGGTGAGCAGGGACTGTCCAAATCTCTAAAGTTCTCCAAATTTTTTCTGAATCAATTCAGAGAACTTCAAGTTGATTTGGACCTTTTTATTCATCTCCTGATTTGATTCAGATTTGAAGATTTGTTCACCAAATCGGGCCGAAACTCCTATGAATTGAATCAGCACCCAAAACTTCATACAGCCATATCATTTAGTTTAAATAACAACCTAGAATTCATTTGGCCCAATATTTTCCCACTAATATTGCTATTGAATGTAATCACAGAAACAACACAGTAATGTATTACCGAATCCCCAACAAATCCTTTGATATTTTTCTATGTGTGAACATAACCCGCCCCCTCAAAAAAAAACAACCTCAAACCACTGTGAATTTAAGTAATTATTTTTCCACAAAAATTATAATGTTCCAGATGATGTTGTTAAAAACATATTCCTTTCCCATCACCTCTGGTCATGTTACTCCCCTGAGTGATTTCCTTCACTGCCTTTCTTTTGCTTTAAGGATTATATTTTCCTTTGTTTATTCATGTTATGTTCATTGTTATTTAATCACAGTTGTATTATATAAAAGTTTTACTTATAGGTAGGGAAATCCTGTGGAATACATAGCCATCCCCTATATTCATAGCATTTATTTTGGAACACAAGACCATAAGAAAGAAAAACTGTATTGTGGGCATGATTCTTTTTTTTTTTTTTTTTAACGAATGCCCACTCAGAGCAGGGATAGCTACCAACCCAGAGCACACCTGCCAGAAGTGGCACTAGAAGCTACTATGTATGACACACAAAACCTGGGCTCTCAGCAAAGGAAGGACTGGAATGGGGGCAGATTCTAGAGATGGTGTCAAGTGTCACTGTGAAGAGTCAGTTTAATCCTTCCCTGGCCCTGCAGCCACTGCCAGTTCAGGAATTTGGATCCATATAAAAGACTACAGTGGTTGTGGGGCCAGAAAAGGGAGGGAGTGACATTTTTCACAGCAGCTAACTGCCCCCCACTTCATGTAGCCAGAGGTTTAAGTCCTTCTGCCTCCATTCCAGCATCCCACAGGGCAAACCCTCAGGTAAACCCCTGCAATGCAAGGAACCACAGAGGCACCTAGAGAGGGCTGGGGCTTAACTTATGGCATGCCCAACACAAAGGTTACTTAGCCATCACTTACTTAGATGAAGAATTATTATGCAATGTATGTAAATATATACGTGTGTGTAAATAAATAAATATAATAAACACAAAAAAATACACATGTATGTACACACACACACATATACACATACATACACATACACTATAAATTCTATATATATACTTTTTAGACCTGAGACACCTCTCAATAGACTTATGGCACTATGTGTAAAATGTCAGTTCTTAATTTGCACTCATTGTTTTCACTACAGCAGAAATAATAGATCAACTTTACTGTTGCAAAGAACTCAGACTGCAACAAGTCAGAATATGTTTAATACTAAGAATTCCCTTTTGAAGTCTCTGAGTTAATCTTGTGAATCATGTCTGTACATCCACATCTGCCAATATTCTGTGGCACCTTGTGTCATCCTTGAAAGGATCACCAGGTTAAGTATCAGTGATATATGCAATGTAAAGGAATAATGTCTTTACCAATTTCAAAAGTATGAAAAAATAAAATAAAGGGCAGCTAAGCCAAGCAATATAAAATAAAAAGTAGGGCTGTAAAATGATTTTAAAATCTGATCATGATTCCTTGCACGATTAACAAAAATAGTCATGATTTTAATCGCACGGCTAAAAACTCAAAATTATGAACAGAACTCAAAATTATACAAAATTATGCAGATACTTTGTATGGTTGGGGGGCTGTTGGTGTGGGGGGGGCATTTGGAGCTTGGGCGGGGAGGTCCGCGGGGGGTGGGGTCTGAAGCCCAGGGAGGGGGGATCCCTGCACATTCTGGCAGGATGTAGAGTATTATGGGTCAGGAATGAGGGGCAGCAGCAGGGCACAGGCATATCACTGCCTCCCCATAATCATATTACCACTTCTCCCCCCTGCCCACAGGTGTCTTCTTTTTTGAAACTGAAAACATGGTAACCCTACAGGAATGCAGCCCAGCAGCATGTAGAACAACACTTAGCATGTAAGTCAGTGGAGGGGAAGGGGTGAGGCAGGAAGGGAAGGGGTGCGGGGCAGATAGCCTCTCTCACCATAGGGCCCTCTGTGGGGCAGGGGCTGGGATGAATGGGACTCTGGGGTGAGGGGAAGTAGTGGAGCCATGGGAGGCTCATCCAGGGTCATGGGGGGGTGGGTAAAGCTCCCTGGTGCTGCACACACCCTTGGGGGAGTCATGGGGATATGTGTCCACCATATTTGTGTGTCGGCAGAGGTGGGCTGCCCGCTGCGGTCTGCAGTTTTGTGCCCTGCTGCCTTTGCCCTGGGTGTCATATAATGTCATGCTGTGCCTCCAGCTGTCACGTGGACTGGGAATGTGCAACTCCCAGGGCAAAGGCAGCAGGACACAGAGCCCCAATCTGCCTTCCCCCATGCACAAATCTGGGGAGCACATTCCCATGCCTCTCCCAGGAGTGTGCACAGTGGTGGGGAGTTGCACCCCACCACACACACCTCCCATGGCACCACAATCTGCCCCAGCCCAGGGACCCCCATTCACCCCAGGCCCTGCACCTGCCTGTACCCCACTCCCTCCCTCACTGTGGGGGCCTCGATCTGTACCTCCTGCCCCTTCCCTCTCCCCTTCCCCTCTACAGACTTACCTGATGATCACTGCTCTATACATAGCCAGGCTGTGTTCCTGGCTGCATGTATGCTGTAGCTGCTCATGTGTCTGTGCCTATGCCTATGTGTATGCCCCCTTGTACTGCTGCAGCCAAGAGCCCATACCCGGGCTGCCCTGCAGGCCTCTGCACTATCACTGCTGCCCCACTGGGCGGCCAAGAGGCAATGGTGATGGCAGTGCAGTGGAACCCAGGCACAGACTCCAAAACCACTGCACAATTAATACATTAAAAAAACTAATGCAAGAACCAATTAACATATTAAATGCACACATTAACAGTGAGTAACTGACAGCCCCACTATAAAATGAAATGCCTTTCTATCAGTAAACATTTTTTTTTTATATAGTACCTTAATTCAAAAGTGGGAACCTCAAAGAAAATCCTCATCTTGGTGGCTCTGCAGGCTATGAGAATTACTATTTTATTCTTTAGGGAAAAAATGCCAACATAGCCACTGTACAGGGTAGCAAGATGCAAATGGACTTAGTTAAAAAAAATGTTTTATGACCTGATGAATAATGTTTTTCTAAATATAAACAGTTCTATATTTTCCATAAAAATATCAATAGTGTTCTGAAAACTGCAAGCATTTGGAATGTACTCAAATACATTATCTGAACTATTCAGTCACTCCACATAGTTATGCTAAACATTTTCTTCCCAAAAGCCACTAATTCAGCAGTAACATTATCCCATACAATTCATCTCATCAGTAGCATACACTGTAAACAGGAATCATTTTCCCACTGCCCTTTTCCTCTGACTATGATCCACTACTACAGCCCTATAAAATTATTTTTATCATTGTACCAGTAGGTTAGAGTAGTGGCAGTTCATGCTGTTTTTCAAACTGATTTTTGTGACACCATCTAATATCTACACCTTCACCAGAAATATATAATTACTACAATATACTATAAGATGGGTAGTATCTTTTTCTGACTGCTGATTCTATCTTCCAATATATTAATTCTTGAAGAAAGTTTTTCAGTGTCCTTAAGAGAAGGCACTTCTTCAATTAATCTACAGCCAAACACTCAGTGAACTCATCAGAAACCTTATTAAAAAATGAAAAGGATATAGCCAGTCCTTAGTAAAACCAACCAGAAACATTCTACCATAAATTTCTCGAAATTCAAGACCTGAGGTACTGTGAAACCAATTTAGAATGCATTTTCCTCCTTCAGTCTTAAATTTCTTGGGGTCCAAAACTATTGGAACAAGGCAGAGTATATGCTTTCATATTGTAGAATACCAATCTCATTTTACAGACAGTGAACAAAGGACTAATTAGCTATAGTTGTAGTAGTAGTTTATTTACAGCTTTCACCAAAACAAGACATTTGATTATATGAAATATAACATCAGAGATCATGTGGTTAGTAGATAGAGAGTTAAGAATTCTGACAACTCCTTTCTGAAACTATTGACAAAATAGACCTGTTTGGATATGTATTTCTATTACTCCCAGGAAAAGATAACCTTTTCAAAGAAAAAAGCAAGTATCTGATAGCCAGATCATTTAACATTCCAAAACAAAAATTAAATGGGTGAAAAAACTTTAAAAACAAGGCCAAAAATGGAAGATAGGGCAGTATGTGTACTGAAAGATTTTCTCAGTTTAGCCTAATTTCATACCTTGTTTATCTGCTCTGCATGGAAAAGGGAATCTCAAAACTTGCTCTTTTCAATCTGTTTGCATCATTTGCAAATGTAATGCTGAAGTTAGATTTAGAGAATAAATTAATACACTGCATCTAAGACAACTATGGTAATAAAAAAAAATTCCTTCAACTATCTTGCATTACTAACACCTTTTTAATATAATCAATTTCCATGAGTTCAGCCAAACTCTCATACTTTGAAGAGAGATATAGTATCTGTTTGTTTTAAGTTTGATAAAAGAAAGATCCTAATTGCATTAGATCTAGTGCAATATATCATTTATTTTTATGAAGTTTGTATTTAAGGCCAAATTTAGCCCTAATTCTTATTGTAGAAGAAAGTTTATATACTGTCTACACAAACCTGATTGACGGAGACCAGGCACATACACACTTGATTGGTTGATGGGGCCAAGCATACACAAGTCTGTCTGAAAGAGGTAGGCACAAACAAAATTTCCTCCGTTAAAAGTTACACTTTTCTGGCAGTGAAAAAGGGCTTGTGCACAGCTGCTGTTGGATAAGATATTCTTCATCAGCATATACATCCCCATATATCTTCACTTGGCCAATGGTTTTTAAAAAAAACTTTAAAACACTTAGGGAGTTAATGCACACAAAGACTCTTTATGAAGCAATTAGTTTCTATTCAAACCAGACTCAAGTTCACAGAAGCAAAGTTAAGCAACCTGACAGAACAGGTCCTCTGTGCACAGACACATTTTAACAGTGCTGCAACTCACAAATGCCACCAGCCAGGTGCATGAATGTAAATTTTGCCCTTTAATGATGCCAATATTTTACAATGTTTTTGCACTCATTTATCAAAGTATTCTGCCATTATGATCAACCACCACAACAAATATTTACTAATATTGATGGGGGGAAAGGTTTGTGAAAAAGTGCAAGAAGGCTAACTATAGATAGTCAAAAAGCCTAAATCAATTCAATCTTAGTAGGTTAGTCTACACTATGTAGATTGAACTGATAAGCAAATGAAAAGACTTTCACTTTTGATTCAAGAAATGCAGCCACATACCTGCAGTGGCCCTAGCCAGAAGCCTGGGGGCTCTAGAGCATGCCTCCCTGCTCAGCTACAACACACAACTTGGGCCAAAGTTAGTCCATCTGACCTGTGAGGGGGAGTTTTTGTGAGAGGTGCAAAACATCCTGGGATGCTGGGGGACTGTGAGTGAACTTGAATTTGGAGTGGAACTTGAATGCGGGGCAGGAAGTGTAATAAGCTTATGGCAGCCCCTTCCAGTATTAAAAATCTATGAATTTATAAACAAAATCAGCATTGGCAGTTTTCATCTGAATACCAAAGGTATCTGATGTTAAGCTTTTTTGTTATCATGCTGATATGCATGTGATCTATTATGTAGTAAATAAAAATAATATATTATAATTCCTTCATTTTGTAACCAAAAAATGTATTTCTGATAATATTAATACTGAACTCTATAAGGTTGTCGGTATTTGGCCCTTAAACAGACTTTAATACACCAAAACTAACTCTACCTTGGGAAATTGCAATAGGCACACACTTAACTACCAAGGACAGCTCTAAGAGTAAAATTCCATTGCACTTTGACATGTGTTTGAACAAAACTAGATGCTATCAGAACCGCTAGGTGACCTAGCAAAACAGTCCACTCAGAAGGTTCTTATGTTCAAACAGTTATGCTGAAAACAGGATTACAGAAACTGAAATGGCCATGTAGCAGAAATACAACTAGCAATTCTTTCTCAAACTAGGCTATAAACACATTACATTGCTAATGAAGAAAATAAGTGCATAAATTGAAATGTAAACTATGATTGGCCCATAGGCATTTCTTTTTTCTAAAAAAATATCCAGAAATTTGACAGGAGATAAGATTCCTCAATTATACTGAAAAAAATGCCAATGAGAGGATTAAAGACATTGTACAAGACGTTCTAAAATCCTGATACCTGCTGCGTTAGTGGACTAATGGTGGTAGGAAGCAAAAGGAGCTTCTCATCATTTTACAGCAGCTGTGAAGGATTGTAGCCTATTGTTCAGGGAAAGACAAGCTTCAGAAAAAATGATGTCTTGACCAGAGAGCAGTCTGATTTTAAGGGGCATAATGAGGCTCCTCAATTCTATATCCCTACATATTAGGCAAGAGCCTATCACCAGCATTAGAAGATTCTGGGCACGTCTACATGAGATGCTAACTGTGCAGTAGCCTAATAACATTGTACAGTAGCGTATCAGGCAAAAACCATGCTAATAGCTACTGCGCAGTAAGTGACATTAAAAACCCATGCATTGGTGCTACTGCACAGTAGTGTGAGTTACAGCTCATTGACATACTACTTGGTTAACCAAGTACTAAATTTATTACTTACAGTAACTATGGTGCATTAATGAATATGTAAATGCACTCACTAAGCATCTTGTAGGATTGGATGATAAGCAGCAGATGCTAACCACACGTAATAACTTTTTTCTTTCAAAGGCAGCTAATGTCTTTGGCGACAAAGAGATGTTCATTTCCAGTAGTGAAAATTTCTAAGAAATAGCTGAGAAATTTCCATTGACAGAAATCGTTTCCAGACAAGGAGCAATATCAGCATGCAGCCTTCAGACACTCCTTTCTCCTGCTCTCTGCACCATCCCCAGATCTGAGGAAGGTATGGAAAGCAGTAATTGGTCTACTCCTCTCAGCTCCTGGAGAGGAATACAGTGGTGCGGAAAGCCTCCCTGTGCCTTTCGCAGACTGGGGGAAGAAAACAGCTTCCTTTGTCCCACTCCCAGTCTCCCAGAACAGGGTGCAGGGAGAAATAGGACAAAGTTCCACAGACAAGGCAGTTCCTGGCCTAAGCAAGAGATGGGGAACACTGCCCTACTGCTCCCTTGCCCATGCCCTTCCAGACCAGGAGGAGAGGGGAAAAGCGGGACAAAGCCCACAGCTGACTCCCCAAACTGGACAGTCCATAGTTTAGGGAAGAGGCAGGGAACAGGGCAGATGCTGAAGGGTAGGGAAGCAGCAAGACTGCTCAGACTAGGGACCCAAGTTTGAGAAGCAAGTAAGAGGGCTTTGCTCCAATGCTCCCCAGTGATCCAGAGGGGAGTGGAGCAAAGTGGGCATAACTCCCCTGCCTGCTCCTCAAACCAGGGACCCTAGCCTAAGAAGTGGACAGGGAGAAAGGATTGGCTATAACTCTCCTCTGCTCCCGGTCACCAGAAGCAGAGAACAGAGGGAGTAGCAGGGTAAACTTCTTGCCCACTTCTCAAACTGGAGATTCCAGTTTGGTAAGCAGATAGGAGTCTTTGTTCCACTGCTCCATTCCCTATCTAAACCAAAGCAGGAGAGGAGAACAGGTGTCCATTCTTGTGAAAGTTTCTCTCACAGGACATATTTTCCAGGAGGCAGCCTGGAAGAAACTGAATAAATGCTTGTACACTCATGGTTTCTACTAGGAGAGTGGCAAGCCTGTATGTAGCCTTCCTGAATCATTTTACCCTATACAAACACTGTATGACATAACTTTGCTCTCCCTGCACATACTGGCTTTGAATATAAAAAAGATGATTTTAAACTAAGTGCTTAATACTAATTTTAATTAATTGTGGGGTAAAATTATGTCCATCATGCACCCTCAAATATAAGGACTCCTTCCTTTTTCTAAAGGAACATTTCCTTCCTGTTCCTCATATGCAATCAACTCTCAATAGTTGGCCAAGACAAAGAAAGACTAACAAGTTTTACTTGTATGCATGTGCACATGCACACATGCTCCCCACATCAGACAGACTACAAACTAAACAAAAGCATTCATCCTCCTAAATGCCTCCAACACCATCCCTCATGGATAGTACCTTCAGCAAGGATAACAAGACATCTGTTATTGGACACATCTTTAAGTAAATTGTTTGGGTTTTTTTTTGTTTAACTTCATAGAGGTAGCGGGATACTTTCTACAAGTTAGATAGTGAGGAATTTCAAGCATGCCATTCACTTTTAAACACAGTGGTAGGGAAATCTCCTTATTTATTTAAATTACATTAAAAAAACACCCATTAAAAATCCTTGTAACTGCAGCTAATCTTACTTTAATTTTCTCATTCAAAAAGCTCCATGGAACAACTTACAAACTTCAGTGCTTATAAAACTAGACCTCTGGCTGCAGAACCATGAATGGATCTGAACTTAATTCCTGAGTGATCAGTCTCTTATTTTTAACCATTCATCTTCATATACAGTGTCATGAAGCAGGTATGACACAATGGATTAATATGGAATCAAAATGTTTATCAAGAAACTTGAGTCACTCTAAAAAACTGATATCAAATTTTACACAGGTAGACACTTATATATGAAACCTCATCAAACATGCTAAGTCTAGCAGACCTCACCATCTTCATTTGTTCATTGTATGGTATGCCAGAGTAGAAAAAGGGAAGGGAACAGTGGAAGCAATGCTTTTAGTTTAACTAAAAGAAAGTTAAGCTTTTAATTTCAGAATTTCCCCAAAATACCATTACTGGTGGTTATGTTTATATATAGTTAAGGATGTCAGGAAAACTAACAGATCCACTCTGAAGAGATAAGAGAGAATATTAAGAAAAGATACAGACTTAGCGTAACTATGTTACTTAGTGGCCGCATCTACATGAGATATTGACTAGGCACGTCTACACGTGCATTTACACTGGCTTAAATTTACTGTGCAGTAAGCAGGAATAGCCTGCCATCTACATGTGCAGCGGTTAAAATGTATTACCGTTGTGTGTGTGGACTGACTAAAGTTAGTTCCAAGTGAAGACACACACACACGTGTTACTGCGCAGTAACTAATCAGGCATAAATTTAATACCAGCATAATGTATCACATGTAGAAACATGCTCATACTGCACAGTAATTTTGGTTACTGTGCAATAAATGAGCACGTGTAAATGCATCCACTTTGCAGTAGCCCAAGACTACTATGCAGTAGTGTCACGCAGCAGAACCCCTGACATGGTGCTGCTGTGCTATAGTCTTGGGTCTTCTGTGCAGTAGTATCATGAAAAAGCCATTTATCAATGCTACTGTGCAGTAACTCAGGTTAATGCACAGTCATTTAGTACTTGTTTATAAAAGTACTAAACTAAATGACTGTGCAGTTAATGACAGCATAGTCAGCATCTTGTATTGATGCGGCCAGTATTTTCCTGGACACAACATGGGACTAGATTTTGTGGGTGTGACCAGGGCAATGGAAACCCATAATCAGATACACAAAGCTAACAGCTGCATAAATAAAGTTTTCAAAACTAGCAAAAAAGTTAAATAATAAATACTGAACAATCAAGTCAATGAACCAAAAAAATCTACAATATAATAATATTCCTGCATCAACTTTCTGTCAGCCACAAAGCAGCAGGAATGTGAAAAGAAACCATGGAAGAGATAGGAATCTTGTGGCTATTACAGGACAGATAATAGCTATTTCTAGTTACATACAGTATATTTAACAAGTTCAGGCATAATTCACTGTGAACTTGAGTTGCCTCTTAGGATGGAAGCTTTGGAAATCATTATACTGAAATTAAAAAATTGCCTGAACTAAAATGTATAGGAAAAAAGGTACCAAAGAAATCTATCACCGGGACAGTAAGAATTTGTCTGTGTCACTTAAATTCAGGAAGCAATAGGAGTTTATACATTAAAGCATAACAAAAAACAATAAAGCATTAAAACCCATAACAATTTTAATATTGAATCTAGATTTTTAAAACTGTTTTAAAATCTATTCTAACCACAAATGTTTCAATTTAGTATTTTAGTGATCAAGCACTGACTTTCTTAAAGCTAACTCAAATGGTTGCAGGGCTTGCCTCAGATTAGATGAGTTGCCTTGAAGTAGTACTATTAGTAAAGGTCATCAACCTGAAGTTGAGTCAAAGCTATTTTAGTTCTTAAAATTACTGGATTCAGGACTGAATCTCTAATTGTCTTCTCAAGAGTGTAATTCTGAAAAAAATCTATTAAGACAGTTATCCCGTATTTCTGTGAAATAAAACCATGCAGTCTGTAAAATTTAGCTGTTTTCACCCTTGCAGTTCCACTTGCACATGCTTTGTGTGCAATTACCTCAAGTTCAGTATTCAACTTTCAACTTTAAGTACATGCACACATGAAGCAGGTCTCTACGTTATTTGGAGAGCCCTCCACTTTCTCCCACTCCTATTTCTCCAGCTCCAAGGATCTGCCATTTGTTTTGACTCCTTCCTCCATACTGCTCTCCTATACATACTCCTCTACAGTTTCCTTTTCTAGCCTGGTTCCCCGCATTTACTGTTCCCCCTTATTTCATTCACAGTTATCTACCCATTTCATTCTTCCTTCTTTCATAACATACTTCCTCCATCTGTAACCCTCTGTGCCACTTACTCCCCATGGAATCTTGATTCAACATATTTTTTTAAGGTTGCTTACTAACACATCATTATCCTTTCATTCCCCCTAGCCTCTTTCCCAGCACTATTATATTGTCCAGTCCTAAACCAATAAAGGATGATGCAAGCGACACCATATTTATGTCCCTGAGCGTCGCTGACTCAAGTCCTATTGGAAAAAATCTTGAGACAATGGACAACTTAGCTCAGGACAGCCTTGATACAACTTTCAAATATTATTTGTCCATTATTGCCATAATGCTGAAGTCGGCTACGGGCTCCTCATCACGTGAACAATACTGTGTTAGTGGTCAAATTGGTAAAGTCTGTTTGAGTTAGAAGCATACATCAGAAATGTATTAAAGCATTTAAAATAACAACAAATACTGATTGTTAGGCAAGGATAAACACCAAGAACAGTTTTTTTCTCAAAGAAAACTTAATAGAAAAAGGAGCTCTCCATGGGACCCCAAATGAATCTTCTCCTGTTATGGGAACTACAATTCATGTAACTCCTTGAAGAAGGAGGCTGTGTGGCCTATGACATGGGGCATGAGACCCTGACCCTTCATAGCTGGGCTTTCCTCCGTTTTGTGCTGAACTTCATTCAGCATTGCTGACCTTAGATGGGCCTTTTTCCACCATACAATTCAGTTTTCATATGGGTAAAATGAAAACAGAGACTAAGGCCTCCACCCTTTTCAAATGATACTTTATGATCAATGAATGAAGAATGCTATGTAAGAGCTAGGGTGTGTGTAGATGAAATGGGGGCCCTAAATTGTGTGACACCTGAAAATTATGTCTGTGTGATAAAGGTGCTTGCTGAAGGGCTCTATTAAGATTAGACCAAGTGTTTTTCTGTCATTTGTTCAGATATTAAGCTGTATGTTGTTGCTAAGAGCCTAATTAAAGTCATTAAAGTCTAAGATAAAATAAGGCCTTGTATGAAGTAAGGCCTAGTAAATTTAACAAAGCCTTATGGAAGTGATGGTAGGCCCGGTGGTGTAGTTAAAATTAACCTTATCAGAAGAATGCAAGGCTTGTACTTCTATTGGTCAGTCTAAGGACAGTTGAAGTAAAAAGAATCTGAATGGCTGTAAGTTATCAGCATAGCTCAGAAGTTATAAATTGGCAGACACATCTGGAAATCATTTAGAAGGAAGATACAGCTCTGTGAAAGGAACTACTACCTTTCTACCCCTCACAGCTCCTGGGGAGGGGGAAAGATCAGGCTCACCACTTTGTTTTTTTCCTCTCTTAGGCAAAGCCTGCCTTCCTAGGCTGCTGCCAGGCTGCCTGCAGGGCTTCCTGCAGAGCCCCTGAGCTGCACAGACCCCGGTGCTTTGCTCCACAGCTGGTAGGGCAGCAAATTAAAACTCTTAGGAGTTTTATTTTGCTGCACCCCAAGTCATTTAAGGCACATTATGCCACCAAATTTGCTACAGCAGCTGTAATTAATGCACAATATGCCATCGCGGCACGCAAACACTGACACCAATAAAGCAGTTCAAAAGCATTTAGCCTGCATTAAAGTGTTGTGCACACCGGCCCCTAGATATCAATACCATATTTATGGTCTCAGTGGCCTTTCCCTAAATGTGAAAGTCCCATAGAAGATCAGAGTTGCTATGCAGACAACCTTTGACCCTCAAACACCCATTAAAGCAATGCATCCAAAGTATTCCTTTGGCAACAAATTCCTCACAACATCAGGGTAATCAAGTTGGGAAAGCTGAAAGAATAATACTATATGACATGTTTTGACTGCATCCACAGGGTCACATGGAGGACAATTCTTGCCCTTTCACACTGTGCCCAAGTCCAGTTTCCAGACCACATATAGGGCTTTATACAGTTGTCACAGTTAGCTGAACCCCACTACAAATAGAAGAACTGACACACTATTGATCAACTCTGATTATGGAAATAATGGAGGGCGGAGGGAATGACTAAGTAGACAGCAGTATCTGTAACAAAAAATAATCATCCATATAAATTAACGATTGCATGTATTGGCCTAACTAAAACCTTAAATATAAAAAAGTTCTCCTAAAATCATAACTGCCAAGAGAAATAATGTTTCCTAAATTGACATTGATATTGAAATGAAGTTAAATGAAACATTCTACAAGCCTTTCTTCTCCAAGAAATATAATATTGTTTATTTCCCTTCCTTGTGGGATTTTTTTTTAACATTTATTGCTTGGAAAAAATAAAAACAGAATGTTTCAGAAACAGCTGAATGTATATGGATCTGATGCTGGGTTGGGATTACTCTAAATGATTAAAGGAATGAGAAATAACACCACCTCTGGTACCTTCTGAATTTAAATAGCAAACTATAGGACTTCACTGGAAGCAAGAGCATTGAGAATTTAAAAGTACTATGGAAGCAGGTCATTCACCCCGTTTCCTTATTGCGGGCAGTCAGCTCCATGGTCAGGTTTAGAGACTGTTTATTTTACATGAGCAACCTTGTCCCCACAGTAAAACAACAACAACAAAAAAGTAAGTATGCAAACTGCAAACAAATGAGCAAATAAATCCCAAAACCTGTGGTTTTTTTCTTCAGACCCTGGGAGGCATTACTCAGGCTCACTGCATCTCCTCCCTTCCCTTTGCTCCAAGAGCTCTTAACTCCCTCTCTAGGTCCACTTTCACCCAGGGGTCATGAGCTGCAGCTGTTCCCAGCCCTCCAGCCAGGCACATGCCTAACTGTTTAGTACCTGCAGTCTCAGGCTGAGTACCTCAACAAATAAAAAAGGTGAGCATTAATTAAAACTAGTTTGGATATAAAAAAAATTATAAGTCCTTAAAGTATAGCTAATAAAATAATAATAGAAAATAGCAAGTTCTTCAAAAACAGGCAAGAAGTAAAAATTATTTTTACTAAATATATGTTGTGATTAAACATTACTGAAATTCAGTTTTGTAAATATAACACTACATTGTATGTCACATGTGGTTCACTTATCACTAATGTAACTAACAGAAAACGGCTGAAGCAAGTAACTGAAACGTTTCTTTTATCAGCATGTCTTACCCAGTAGTGACTACAATGACCACAGCTCATGTACTCAAATCTAAGATGGCTTAAAATAGCTAGTTTGGGGGCAGCTACATTCAGGGCAAGGATATCAGTGCAAACTAACCATCCCTGAATTTCCCCAGCTTTCCAGAATGGGTTTGGCAGTCTGCTCAGATTTCCATGCTGCTGTGGCTGCATTGCTAGCATATCTCAAAGAAAGTTGAAGACTGCCGCTATATGAGCTGCAATTGTTACAATACAGTGATATCTTCAAATCTACAGATTTCAACCACTAACTCAGATGAAGTTACCACAAGTCACCACAGCCTTTGCCTAGTCCCGGTAAGAATGCTAGCTTTCCCCACATTTCTTACTATCAAACATTTCCCACTTTCTTCCTACCTATAATAAATCATTATATTTAATTGATAGATGCTGGAAGGTTGATGACTGAACTGGGGTAAAGTTGTCAGGCACTGTCTGTGATGTATGATTATGAAGATCCCTCTAGGCAAGATATATGCCCTAACTTTTTATTTCTTTGGGTTTGGTTTGGTTTTTATTAGATGTTTTCTGCAAGTGCGCTGCATTCAGATAAATTGAAGCAATATGATATGATTTATGACTTTCTAACTTTTACTTTTAAAGAAATCTCTGTAATGCAAAGATTGCCTTCATGGAAAAAAAGGCATCCCTGTGAAAGTACCCAACCAGTATAGGAGTTTTTCCTATACAAAGAGGTATTTTATTTAAAATCTTGCTCTTTATGAAAGTTGCCTTTTCTTTAGTGAAGATATTTCTTTATGGCAACATAAATTCTGATGCCCTCCTAATATTTTTGAAGGGGGAGCTAAATTAATTTTTACTATATTTTTCCTCTCATAGCAAATGTTTTTTCTAAAATAAATGTTTTTATGCTGTTCAGATTTTTCTCAAAAATTCAACTTTCTCCACCATTTTTCATTTCTCTTCTGATTTCCAGTTCTCACATTCCTCTAGTAAGTAAAGAAAAGGTCCTTTAACAAAGCACTGTCTACTTCCTTGAAAACAAAGATCTTAATTAAAGGCTAAGCTCTACTCACCAATCTGCTGGACAGTTTCATAGGAATTGGATCTTTGATGAAGATTTTCATTAGACTGCTCAGCAAATTCAGGCTAAACATTTCCACAAAGATCCTGATCTTCAGTGAAATAACCATTTTTTCCAAGGATATTCACCAACCAACACTGCACAAATACATTGGATTAGAAAAATCCATTGTGCATGAACTGGGTTAGTCACCAGTTTTAAATATAAGGAACACTACTGGGAGCATGTTATTTTCTACCTAAAATGTCCAAAAAGTTTTCTTCAGCCCACACCAGAAAAGGAAAAATTAGCTAACAAAAAAATCCTTGTTCTCCTATAACCAGCTATTGAATGAAGAGAATTTGCTTATGATGAACTGTGAAAAAATGAACAAAATAATTACCCAGAGAGGCCCAGCTCCCTAAACTCTCACTGTACACTTTTCTCGGGCTTTGTACTGTCAGAAGTTTTTAAACAAAAAATGAACCAAAAAAAAAAAATCACAATTGAAATAGGACTTTTTCTTAGGGTTAATTGTTAATTGGTTAGAAATCACCTAAGTATTGGAATGCTCAGAGGATGGTGTCATACGTTTGTGAAATGAAAACATCTTAAATACAATCTAATTCCCACTCTTCCTTAAAACAGGCACACACTTCAAGTGGACTGCTGGGCTCAGTTTACAAGGTGGTTGGAGAAACATCTCCAATTTAAACCCTAAGGGTAGCAACATACAATATCCATATTAAGGGGACAGAAACACATTGCTAGTGTTTTATCTATCTATATAAAAAAGAACATCAATACAATGAAAAAAAATTCAGAGGTAAGTCCACCAGCTAGCTGGGTGGGTGAAACATTATGGTTTTCAGAGTGAAGTTAACCATGACATCCCAATTAGTCCTATATAAAAACAACATGATGTGATAATTCATATCTTCAATTAATTTGAAGTGGTGAAACTTTACCACCTCAATGGCAGTCTTAAGACTAGATCCTGAAAAATGCCTTACTTTTGCTAGTAAGGCCAGACTCCATGTGGATACACTTATTTTTCTGATTAAGAAAATAGGCTCTGCATAAAAAGGCTGTTGTTTTTCAAACAAAATATTATTTTATATATTATTTTAAGATATTAATTTAAGATATTATTTTAAGATAAACTAAAACTACAGCAGGAATAATAAAAAAATCACTTGTGCTTTAAGTTTTCCAAATACACGAAACAGCCGCTAATGTTGAGAGACAGACAAGGCAGCAGCTGCTGCAAGGCTCACTTAAGAGGTAAGATGCAGACATTTTTCATTAGCACAAACCTCCCTGAAAACATCACCAAATCAATCAAACCAATGTCAAATCAAGTGTAGCTAAACAATAAAAGCTAAATGGGTAAATAAAAAGTTCTTATTTTGTTTTGTGGGCACACCACTCCTACTCAGGTATAAAAATGTGGAGGCATCTAATCTGTGTGGAATCTGAATAGTGTGGCGATATATTTTCTAATACTACTTAAAACTGAGAAATTCAGAATTTCTCAGAGTTTCCAAAAATCAGACTGTAGATCATTTAAATAAAATAATTTGTATTATATGTGGTGTATAACCAAAACTCCTTGTTCCCCAAGCCTAAAATGTTATTTGGCATTTTTAAAAATAATATTTTCCTCACAAAATAACTGTCCAAAAAGTTAAAATGTGGCTGCAATGTGTAACAGAATATCATAAAACTTGTATTTTATCCTTTTTATGATTTTTACACAATTTTTCCCTTCCAACCTACATACAAGATACTATCCTTATGCAAACCAGTCAATGAGATTTATAGTACAGTGAAGACTACATGAGCTAGTGCATGTGTAACTTATCAATGAATGACTGATTAGAATTTCTTAAACTGTATTAGCAATACAACTTTATTAAATGTTTTAACAATCTCAATAAAGATGATTTCCCTGGATCAAAAATGAATAGTCAGCTTAGCATTGTTACTGAAAGGTAAAATTTCCTTCTTCTGCTTGGTAACTTTCAGGCTTTATATTCCTTCTACCTAAAAGGTAAAACAGAACCTAGATATACATATACATACAAATATATATACATGTGCTTTTTGTTTTGTCTCAAATATTTCTGTCCATGACCAAAGGCATCACTGATTTCTTTGTGGGTTATTTCAGATATACACAATTCTATCTGCTGCTTGACAACTATGAACTTTGATTATGATGCATAATCAGAGAAGAGAAAGAAGGTAAGATCACGGTCCCGAAGGAATTACAGAAAAAAAAACTCTAGCAAAACAGTGGTGTATGACTGCAAATAAGTTATGTTGGTAGAATTCTTGTGTTCTTGGTGTCTTTGATCTGACACATTTTTGTGGAAATTGAGCAAACGATTTAGGGCTGTAAATCCATGTTAACAATGTTAAGTAAAGTTGAGTTAGGCATCCACAGGACAGGCAGCTGCAAAGTAGGAAATTACAAAAGCATTCTAAGAGAAAGAAACTTCAGTGTTTGCACCCTGACAAGTCACAAGTATACAAACTCTCATCAAGTAAACATAACTGTTAAAAAGAATGGATACCAAGGAAACAAAAGTGATCTGAAGTGGAAGTTGTGAAATGTTCATTTCTGAACAAAGACCAGCAGGACTACATTTGTATCAAGTGCATGCTGGTTGGACTATCTCTAAGAAAACGCATAGAGGTTCTAACAGTAGCTGAAAGAATAAGAATGAACCAAGGAAATTAAATTAAATGAAGCACAATGAAATAAACTATCAAGGACATTACAAACTGGAATAATAAATGAGAGTTAAGAGCAGCAAAAAAGAAGGTGAAAGAATGTGGCAACTAGGAAGAACAGTAACCAAGCAGAATGCAAACATTTATGGAACATTTTATTCTAAGCATCAATAATGAGCATTCTAGTCTCAGAAGCAAAAGAGGTTCAAAAGCAGCCTGGGAATTCCTCTGATTATTAGGTGAGGGGATCAAGGTCACTGGAATGAAATGGAGCCACCATCAAGAAAGAGACAAAAAATAATACCCAATGGCGGAGGTAATCCTCCATTTTGAGCAAACTGAACAGAAACCTCTGACACTCAGATCTTGAAGTTGCCATCTCTGCCATGCAAGGTGCAATGATTTCACAATAAATGTATAAAATATTATGCATAATACTGAATAATTCTCATTTACTGTATTTACTCAAATAGAAGACAAGGTTCCCTCATTAAATACGTTGTCTATCATCAACCAGTTGCCAAAAACAGCATGCACCCAGTAATGAAAACCAACGATGAAGTTGATTAAATGAAGCCAATACTGAGCATGCCTATAAAACACATGGCCCATATTGGGCAAACATACCGATGGGAACCTACCACAACGAAAAGTTAATGCAACCCTTCTGATAAGATATATGGTAGTGCCCTCCTCTCTCTCAGTCCCCCTCAATGATGACTCTTTTTCAAGTCATTATAAATCACTATATTAAATACAGTTTGACTTCTTCACTGCCACAGCTGAGCTGTGCCTTTCTTTCCCATTTCCAAAGACTCCTTTTTCTTCACCAGTCTTAAATGTATGACAAACCTCACCAAATGGGGCCCGAACAGTTCATCCAAAATGCCTCTGATGCTCCTGCTCTCATCTTTGCACATGATTAGTTTGGCTCCACCATCCCTGAGGTGGAGCCAGACTAGGTTGCCCTGTGCTTCATCTGCATATAAATTTTTGGAGGATCCCAAGACTCATGACAAGAACACAGGGGGTGTAAATTCTCACATAACCCCTGTGGTGAGACAGGGAAGGAAGTGTATCTAGAGTACATACACATATTGATCAGTGCTGAGCTATGGGGATCACCATGGTTTGAAACACTGTTGACTCTACTGGGACCCAGCCCAATTAACTATGTAGTAAATCACAAGCCTTTTGACTTTGGACTTGTATAATTTATAGTTTGTACTACATATAAGTAAAAATATGCTCATGAAATACCTGTGCTAAACTTGCAGCAACTTCAAAAACAAGTAAAATGCACCAATTCTACGTTAAACAAGTCTGTCAGTACGCATAATCGTTCTCCTATATATATTTTACTACAAGTATTTTTATTTCAAAGTCAGTAGCTGCATCTACATATGCACTTAAGCTAAAGCAATAAACTCTGGAGCAGTTTGAGCCACAGTAAACTACTCCTGGGTACTGTGTCAACATATGTGCTGTGCCCAGGACAGCAGCAATTTGAGCTGGGGCAGAGCAGACCTAGGTTGGCCGGGAAAACAGGAGTTAACCCTAGGCTATGGGTGGTGGCAACAGGTGGTGGAAGGGCTGGCTAGGGCACAAGGGTGTTGAAAGTGTAAAGCCATGTGGCTAACCATCAGGCAGGAGTCTGGCCCACAGCTAGCTGGGCTGACCAGGCACAATTTACACCCTGGTCAGCATCTACAATGTGGTTAATCACAGTAAATTACCCCAGCATAAAATAGTACTGTCTGTAACAGCATACATCAGTTTACTGAGGCTTAATACCATTGCACATGTAGACAGTGACAACTTACTCCACAGCTAATTAGTCTACTCTGCAGTAAAGTGCACATATAGACATAGCCAGTGTTTTTCAAATTTGCCTCTCATTTCCATGTGTTCAGGGATTGCATGGTCACACAGTAAGGATGGGGGGAAAGAGGCTGTAGAGAGAAAAAGGGACCACCTGACCCTCACAAAAGTTATTTTCCCTGCTGTAACAGTGGGAAAGGAATGAATTCAAGGCAAACCTACATTAATTAGATTTTATATCTGAAAAGTTGAAGCGTATTTATAAATTTTCTATATATAGAATCTAATTATTGGGGGCTGTCTAATGTTCAAGTGCATATGGTATTTTAAACTTCAGAGAAACAAGATGCTATCTGGTGGAGGAAGGTGTGATTTAGTATAGAATGGCTAGGGACAGACATTCAAAAAGCCTGAACCTGAACTGATTCACTTTTTGCAGATTAGTCTAAACTATGCAGCTTAAACTGAGTAATAACTGGACAGACAGTCTCTGTTAAATTAGGAAATGCAGGCACGTTCTGGCTTCTTAAGCCAGAAGCCACAGGGCACTAGAGCATGCTTCTAGCCATTGCCAAAGGGGAGGGAAGAGACCTGCCCTCCAAGGCTCTCACTGGAGTGGAGGGGGCATATCCAGACACCAGCCAGAACTAGGAGGACACACAGGATGCCAGTCACCAGCCTGCGAGTGGTGGCAGGGGAAGTGGGGGGGAAAGCTGCTGCCAGATTTATGAATGGGGATGAGAAAATAAGACCTTTCTCTGAAGCAAGCATGTATTCCTTTCTCTGAACACAGCAATTTGCAAAGCATACAACAGGGAACTGTCTCGGGCGGCCAGAGCCGACCAGAGGATTGCTAAGTTAATCGGAGGTCAGGCAGGCCGGTGATGGAGAGGTGAGATAGCTTATTGTTTTTAAAAGTTTATTTTACTTATGCCGTGTGGAATGACAGTGCAGGCCTCAAGGTAGCTTGCTTGCATTGTCACGGATAATCAAACGAGTTATGAGTCAACAAGTTTATGAATGAAAATTAACCTGCGGGATAACGAGGGTACATCAAGAAGACCCAGTGATGGGGAGATATTGGTGGGTGATCAGTCTGCCAAGTTTCCTTGGTCGCGCTACAGAGTTCTCTGTGATTACTCTGTCGTGTGCTCGGAGGTCTCCGACTTGGGCAGAAGCTGCATGAACTTTTATATGTCCGGAGTGGCCAATAATGGACTGCTAGGTAGGAATAACTATTGAAGCAGAACGTGACCAAATTTGGTGTAATGGCTCCATGCGGTCTATTGTCACTTGGACACTCAACCGATTTGGTTATGACAGGAACTACCAAAAATCCTCACCTAAGCTAAGATACAGCCCAGTAAAACATGGCAGACACAACTTAGTTTAACTCAAAATGTAAAGCATAGCCAGGCATTCAGAAAGGCTTCGTTCTGGTTTTACAGGTTCTGCTTTATAATGTATAATGCTTTCTGCATTCTTTGGTCTGCAACTTCCCTTAATTCCATCTCCAGCGCATGTGTGATGATTGTGAGGTCTTTGTCAATACTTCCCACCTCTCAGTCTGGTCCTTCAGGTCTCAGCTCTGGGGTCATAGGTACAGGTCTTGCCTCTCCCCCCATCCCCAGGACTGCTGTGAAAATTAATCCCCTCCCTGGCTGCACGCAAGCTGGTAGACAGAGGGAGGAATTAACCCCGTTTCTGCCTGCAAGCTATGGAGGTCCTCAGGGATTGCCAGCAATGGTGGGAAGAGGAGACAGAGGGAGGAATTTGCCTCAGGGGCCATGGCAGGCCAGCATCTGACCAAACCCCACTCCTGCTCTGGCTAGAATGCAGATGGGAAGCGCCAGCCCTGCTGTGGAGTAGAGAGCCTCGCCCAACCCAGAGAGCATACCAGGATGCTGGGGTCTCCGATTTAACTTAAACCAACAAGGGGTCTGGGACAGACATTGCATGAACCAGTTTCAGCCAAATCAGTTAAGTCTGATACTACTACATTCAAGCAGGTTTATCTCAAACCGGTTTCATCCATTTTCAACCAGGTTTATGTGCACTGAACTTCTGTTCTGTTACAGGTTTAAGCCAGTTTCTGATCATTTAAACCGGTTTATGCATAATGTTTGTCCCTAGCCAATTAGTTCAGGACTTAAGCAACACATTTCATGGCTCTTTTGGTGTCTTGTGTGACAGAAGTCAAAAAGCTGAAAGAGTTCCATGTTGTCTGATTGACATACGCATTTGGGACTGTAGCACAGAAAAATAAAAATCTTCTGTGATTAGTAAAAGGATGACAATAGCTAGAAATTTAAATATGTGATTGTAGTAAGATATGGCAACAGAAAAAACAAAGGTAATTTGGGGCACTGCACACAACAGATAACATCACATAACATGGAGTCAATAGTCATAAACCATTGTTTATGATAAATATATTTAAAAACTCCCAAATATTAATATTTGAACAATTCAAAAGGGCAAAAGTGAAAGCTAACTGGGATACTGAAGGGTGGGCATACAAGGGACATGATGCAAATAAGTAAAGGAAAAGGTAGACACAATATATAAAGAGACTCTCCTGGATTATAATGTTATTAGTATTATTATTTCAAAACCAAAGATTCACTAGCAGGAAAATTAAAGCCAAAATTGAATAAAGCATCAGAAAATCTATTATAGGGTATATTTTAGATTAGAGATTATCAACTTGTTGAGTGCCCCAGTGAGATGACAAACAGCTCTTGGGAAATGACAACCACCTCACCCTTCCTATGATGCTAAATAGGAATGGTTATAGGTTTGGAAACCCTGCACATGGACAACCACTGTACAACACCTAATAAGGTTTTCCCATATTTAAATTAATATGAGTCAATGAAAATAATAGACCATATATTTTAAAAATATTTTCACTGAAACTTGTCACTAGGGTTCAATAGAAGGTAAAATTAACAACAGTGATCATCAGTACCAACACAGATGGCTGTTCTTTTAAATAAATAAATAAAGGAAAATTTTGATAGCCATAGAGAAATAGAAATCATTTATTTAATTCTCCCTCAGTTATAGACTGTTTAAGCAGCTGCCTAAAACTCTCTCTAAAAGAGAGAACCCCTAAATAATGATTAAATGGAACCAAAGAATTATACAAAAGCCAAATGACACAGAAAGGAAAATGCATTTCTGAGGGATAATCTGGCATTCAAGATCACAGTTCTCATCCTAACACATGAAATAACTGTTGCCCTACTTATGCTGCATTAAATTTAGTCATGCAGAATTATTCAATGATAGCTAAACAAAACCTTATGTTCACTTCAGAAAGTATTTTCTATTATCACTTAAAGCTTCTTGTTACAGTAACTTTTGTCACATTCCTCACTTAAATAATTCCATAGTACTTTTAAAAACATAATTCTTCCACACTGACTCTAAAGAAATGGCAAAGAAATCAACTCATAATAATGCTTTCTTGGCACTGGTCCTAGGCTTAATACTCAGTTTTGGATCAGTGTAATTTTTTTTTATTCCTGTCTGCATATTCAGCAGATGTTTCCAATACTATTTTCTTGTAACTGAGGCACAATTCTGATCTATGTATTTAAGTAGCTGAAGTATGAATGCTGTGTTCTGCATCATCCAATTTATGTTATGGTTAAAAATGGCATTGATGAATCCCATTCCTAAGAACTGTTTGGCTTGCTTATTCCTGATTACTGATGGGGTGTTTTTTTCAACATTTGCAATGTTAAGTCCACCTTCTCCCTCCCCCATCAGATCTTCCATTCCTGGAACTCTGCATAGCTACTCACTGCTTTTTGGACATGGATGATCAAACAAAAATAAATCTTTAAAAAATAATCAGAAAATTTAATCCAAAAAATAGTAAACAAAAAACTGTTGGTCTGAAAAGCTACTGGGGTTTCTAAAGTCCAGTTCTGAATTAACCACCAAGAATAAAAATGAATGCTATACAAATCTCAGCTTTACATAAGTTTATAGCATTTATTCCTGGTTATTGCAGTTCAAAGGATCCCAAATCTTTAATTAGATAATTATAGCATTTTGCCTCTTCTCCCATATACAGTTCAATTCTGACCTTATTTTGTTGCTCTCAAGAATCCTTACTTTGCTGCAGCTGTTATTGTGTATTATCTGAAACCTTTGCAATCACAGTTTAAAAATGCTTTAGAGTGGTAAAACTCTCCTTTTCATTAGTAGATAGTTTCCTTATTGTTTTAAGAAGAATTTACACACATTTTTGTACTCCGTATATACCTCCTTTCTGAGATCTGGCTTTGCATAGCATATAAAACATAGCTTAAGCTTTCTTACTGAGCTTAGTTATGCCTACCAAAACCTCCTCAGTGCCAGAGACTTAATGCTTCAACTTCTACTATATTATTATCGTGTTGCTGCTAATATGCTATGCCACCCTCTCAGAGAAGCAATTGCATTGAATTTTATGTGTACATACAACTCCAGAGTGAATGAGCTCTGTGTCCTTAGGTAGGGTCTTAAGGTCTGTGACCATTTTAAAACCAAATATTAGAACTCAGCTGATGTACTAAAAGAAATGTAAAGAGAAAAGCTGTATGATAATCTGCATAGCCTGATTATGATTGTCACCTATTTTCTTAATATATATTTGCTGTATGAATAGTATATGACACTTCAAGAATACTTATTTCATAAATGCATAGAACAAAGACAGTCATAGAAAAATCAAATCATAGGTAAAGTGGGGGAAACACAGCAGTCAATGTCCTGTTTCCATAAAATGTTGTCAATATATGCTCAACAGATTCCAGGTAGAGAACAATGCCCCCTGCTACAGAAGACACAAACCCCCACAGTCCATACCAGTATGACCATGGATTAAAATCCCTTCCTGACCCCAAATATGGCAACTGGTCTGACCCTGAGTGGAGAGACAAGATCTTCTAGCCAAAAACTTCCAGCTTGGATCCCAGCAGAAACACTGACAAACCCCAGCTAAAGTCCCCAGCTTTGGCTGTCGCCACCACCCAATACCTCTGGGGAGGCTTAAAAACATGTAGCAGAAAGGCAGGTGGAGCAGAGGCAAACAGCAAAGCTGAGAAGCATGGAAAATACCCATGATAGAAAATAAGTGTACTATATCTACATCATCCCTGAGCAGTGGCTATCCATCCAGTTCTTGAACACCTCCAGGGATGACGAGCCCACAACTTACCTTGCCAATCTATTCCCAAGACTTTCTCTCAAGTCACCCATCACCTTTGCATCCTCCACCAGTTCCTCCCCATTGTTCAGGACAAGATCCAAGACGGATGATCCCCTGACGTGTATTCTCCACTTTCTGAAAGAGGAAGTTGTCCTCCACAGAAATTAGGAACTGGCTTCACACTATGTTTGGCTGCATTGTGCTTCCAACAGATACCCAGAAAACTGTATTCTCCCATCAATACCATCCCATGGCTTTTTGATAAATTTGTCACCTGTATGTACCTCCTCTTCCTCATTAGGCAGCCTATAATAAAGCCCCAACATTATATGGTGCTATGTCTTTCACTCTTCATCTTCATCCGAATGTATTCTGCTTTGATGTCTTCTTCCTCCTGAACCAAGGAACAGCATATGTGTTTTTGACATGAAAGGCAACACTGCCACCTTCTTTCCTGTCCTTCTGAAACATAGTGTAATCATTAATTTTCACATTCCAGTCATAAGAACTGTCCTACCAGGTCTCGGTGACACCTATGACATCCTACTTTTTTTCAAGATGCAGCTTCCAGTCCATCTTGTTTATTCCTCATATTTGGAAGATGGAAAGAAAGAAACAGCAGGGTCTCAAAAGGATCTGTGTTGGGACCGGTGCTATTTAATATTCATTAATGATCTGGAAAAGGGGGAGAGGTGCAAGGTGGCCAAATTTGCAGACAACACAAAATTGTTCAAAGTGCTAAAAAGCAGGGCCAATTCTGAGGAACTACAGAATGGTCTGACCTGATTGAGCAAATGGGCAGCTAAATGGCTGATGAAATTCAATGTAGACAAATGTGAAATGATGCACATGGACAAACATTATACCAAATTATACCTAAATAATGATGAGCTCTACATTAATTATTACCACACAGAAATGAGATCTGGAAGTCATTGTTGACAGTTCACTAAAAACATCAGCTCAGTGCTCAGCAGCCATCAAAAAGGCAAACAAAATGTTACAGATTATTAAGAAGGGAATTGTAAATAAAACCAAAAGTATCATTATGTTCCTTTATAAATCCATGATGTATCTACACCTCGAATACCATGTCCAGTTTTGGTCCCCACACCTCAAAAATAATATGGAACAACAAAAGAAGGTGCAGAGAAAGACAACAGGGGTGATTAGTGATATGGAGGGGCTTCTATATGACAAGAGATTAAAGCACAGCCCTATTCAGTTTAGAAAAAAAATGTCCAAGGGGAAACATAAACAAAATACCAAATTGGGAAGAGAAAGTAAATAAGGATTTATGATTTACTATCCCTCACAATACAAGAAATAGGGGTCACTAAACGAAAATAGTAGGTAGTAAGTTTAAAACTAACAAGAGGAAATCTTTTCCACATAGCATGTAATTAAAGTCATTGCCGTAAGATGTTGTGGAAGACTGTTTAGCCAGATTCAGAAAAGGAACAGACAGATATTAATAGCTACTGGGCATGGGAGTTAGGAGTTTGGCCTTTGAATTAGAACTTCCTAGACCTTAATGCTGGAGGCTCCAAGTGAGAGAAGAACAGTTGAAAAAATGCTGGCCAAACTCAGCTCACTCTCCCCTTCAACCACACTCTCTGCCACAGTGACAAAGAATACTGGGTAAGATGGACTTTTGGTCTGATCAAGTAAATGGCAATTCTGATGTAGATACCTGTCCTAGATGTGTCTAAAAGGAAACGTGAATCTTTGGGAGCCTCTACCTTGGTGCTTCTACCATGCCTACTGGGTAAAAAAAGATGAATTATTCCTTATGCTGGCTCAGAATCAAGTTGTGGTAAAACCAAACCATCATGTAATAATACCCCTAAGGACAGTTCTGTGTAAGAATAACCAATGTTAATCACAAGAAGATACAGTAAGTGAAAAATCAGATTATGAAGTAAATGTCCAATACATTTTGTGTCTCAAAGCCTCTCAGATGAGTGAAAGTCAAGAGACATAAAGCAGTTCAGTACCGAAAATATCTAGTGATACACTGCTAGGTAGGAATAAGTATTGAAGCAGAACGTGACCAAATTTGGTGTAATGGCTCCATGGTCCATGGGGTCAGACTAGATAGCCTGCTCTAGGCCCCTTCTGACCCTAGTTACTATGAAACTATGAAACTATGAAACTTACCCATAGAAGGCAACCAAAGCAAAGCAATTAGAACAGCTGTTCTTAAAATAGGCTACAGGCCCCAACTTCCAAATAATGAAGAACTTGGAAGATACCATTAGGTGCAACGCTGAACAGTACTTAAATGAGAGGGTGGTCTTTATGCCAGACTTCCTTGGAAAGACAAATAGAAGTAAAAGAGAGGAAAATCATTTATAGGAGTGGAGTATGAATGAGCAATTAAGATCACTTAAAAATGTTAAAAAAAAAAAAAGAAATTTGTGTTGACTTCAAAAGACTTAATTCATAGACAGTACAAAATAGTTACCTACCTCCCATACTAACACAACCTGAATAAAATAACAGAAGCAAAAAACATTTTAAGGCTTTTGTTTGTAATCTGGATAACATCAGACAAAAATAGCACCTGAAGAGCAAGACAATTGCCTCTGTAACATCCTAGGAACTGTTTAAAGTCTGTGGAGTGCCTTTCAAATTCATGAATATTCCTGCAATGTTCAGTTTCTGAAATAAATGGTCAAATCCAAGTTTTGAGAACTGAAAATATCTTCATGTACTCAGATGGCTTAAATTAATTCCATAATATATGAGAGGAACATATGAAAAGAGAAGACTGGGTTCTAAAACTTTTTGAAAGGAGTCAGGACTCCTCCTTTGGTAGGAAATAAATACTGATTTGTGAGAAGCCATATTACCTCCCTGGGATACATAAGTCAGTGAGGATGTGTGGAAGCCTCTCCCCCAGAAAACAAGTAATATAAATTGAAGGAGCTACAGGGCTCTGTAGATTCTATAAAAGGCCAGTACAAATTTTCAGAGAGAGGGCAATGCCATTATGCCAGCAAACTAATAGCAACTTCTTTGGTAGCAAGGAACACCAAAAAACTTTTTAAATCATTAGCAGAAGGACTTCTAAACCATGATATGCTTTGTTTCTTAGATTTGTTTCATCCCTTCCCTCTGTGTGATGCTTCAAAGTGTTCTCTCAGATTTGCATCAAACAAACTGATGAATATGGCAGATGTAGAGGAGTGGTTTCTGATGGTCACAATTAAATGAGAGGGAAACCGAGTATTTAGCTACAGAATGAGACTGTCTGGCTCTTTGTGGAGTGCCTCAAGGCTTAAAATCCTTTTTAATAGGTAAAGAATTCTCATGGACCATTGGTGCCCTGCCATGGCTTCTCTCTCCCCTCTGCCTTACACAGACACCTCTCAGCATTAGCTAAAATACCACATGCTGGTTACAGTCTGTGCTGTGGGGGATAGGACAAAGGCAGACAGGACGGTGTCGGCTTAGGGTTTTTTGGAGCTAATCAACAGGTAGCTGGTAAGGTCCCTCCATTCCTTCCTTGGAAAAAGTTGTTTAAGAACTTGAACTAATGAGAAAAGCTTTTGTTTTCTTCATGGGCTGATAAACACTGTTATCAACGTCCTGCTGCGCTGGGGAGTGGGAACCCCTCCCTTATCAGAGCATCCTGCTGGGGCCTAGCCACCCCTTCCCCCTCAGCTAAGCACTGTGGAAGTGAAGGAAGGCCTGCTCTAGTGCCCCTTAGCTTCTAGCCTGAGCCACGGCAGGCATGTGCCTGCATTTCTTCAGTTCAGAGGGGATTTCTGTGAGATTACAAACTAGTTCAGCCTAGCCAGGTTTAGTCTAACCTGCAAAGATTGAATCAATTCAGGCCCAGGCTTTTTGAATGTTTGTCCCTAGCCTTCATGTCCTTGTGACAAGGTATTTAGCAGAATTCACAGATTCACTGGAATCTGCCATGGCCATGCTATGAGTGCTTCTGCTATGGCCTCAGACTTGCAACTTCTGGGTGTCAACCATGTGCCTTAGTATCCACGCCACCCAAAGGTAGTTGATCCTTTATCAGAGTGGACCACATGCAGTAATTAGAAAATTAAACTGACCTTTGCTGCTAAAAAAAAAAAACACAAACAAAAAGAAATCAGGAATGCATCCTCCATAGTGCACCAAGAACTGATACACAGATTCTCTGAAACACTGAAGAAACTCAAACACCATCCCAGAAAGCTATGGAGAATTTAGAAGTGGGTTCCTACACCTTGTCATGAAAGACTGTCTAGGAGAAATTGACAATAATGTCTTCACAACATGCTACACTCTTTAACAGACAGTTTGCCCAAAACAGAAACCTTAACCTGGAGGGGGAACTATCATGAGACCTACTTTCATGAACAGGCAGTGGAAAGCAGTGTCTAAGAGAAAAAAACAACCTGAATTGGCCCTAGCTGCTAAACATCCCTTTGTCACATGTTAAGTGTCCTACACGGCTCAGTCAAAGCCCCTGTCCAAACTAAAATAAAAGTCACTTAAAAGCAAACTTGAGAACTAATATTATTTAAAATACTAAACTTTTAAACATTAAATTGCAGTCTATCATGTATTTGCTGATCAAGTAAACTTCAAATTCCTGGCAGCTTTATGAATAAATTATAAATTATTTATAAATCATAATCTAAACACCATTAGCTACCAAACACAATGCCTTAAGATACCACACCAGTGCCAAAATCATAGTTAGTTTCACCACCATACTTCTAACAGTCATATAACTCCCATTTAAATAATTTTTTGCAGCAGGTTGACTTCTTACCTCTTGGGTACATCTAGGTGTGACATTATGGCGATGTAACATCAGCAGACAAAAACCATGACACTGCAAGCTATGTCATCACAGCAATGTGCTCCCTCATTATAATGTGTTACTATGGAGACATAGTGCCTAAAAATAACCGTGTGCAGTATGCCTGGTGCAGTACAAGCTGTTCCTAGGTCATCTTTTAGTACATCTTTTAGTACTTACTACAAAGTACTGATGATAGTACAATAACAATAGCACCATAGGGACACACATAGACATGACCCTTGATAGGTAACATTTTATCCTTCATCTCACAGTTTCAATTTTAACTTCTAATCTTCTAAGGTAGCAGTTGGCAGCTCTCTTTAGGCTGTGGGCCAGAATAACTTAGCTTGTGTCAGAAGTTCATGGGAAAGTAGCCACTAAGATCCAGATATTTCTTTCTACAGTGCTAAGGGGAAGGCACCAAAGCCCATCACCACTTAATGCCTTTGAAGCTCCACAGCTGCAGGCCAGATCAAATGGCTCAGTGGACCAGATTTGGCCTGCAGGGCATAGGTTGCTGACTCCTGTCCTAAAGTATAATTAACCAATTAAAAAAAAGCACCTGTATGTACCACATTCAAATACTCCTTTGAATTTGTTAATCATTGACAAAAATACCTTTAATATAAGCAAGGAGATAACAGTGATACGATGACAATGTATTTCTTACTACTTCTATTATCAGCTTTAGTTTGGTCTGATTTTTAATCCAAAATATAGGCAAGATATTGTGTGAACACAGTAGTCAATGTAGCTGTCTCACTTGAATCCCTTGATCTCATAGGAACAGGAATTATACATAAACTAGTATAAGTGATTTGAAACCAGTTTAAACCTTTAGCAGAACAGAAGTTCAGAGCATGTAGACCAGTTTCAACATGGTAGAACCCAATTTAAGATACACCTGGATGGAGGTAGTATGAGATTGAATCACTTTAGGTTAGACTGGTCTGTAAAACAACTGTTCCAGATCCCCTCCCAACTCCAGCTGGGCTGCAGTCCCTCAGAATCCCAGGATGCTTAGCGGTCCCCACAAAACCTGACCCTCAGGGTGGGCGGGCTAGCCTATGACAGTGCACTTCTGCTCCAGCCAAGCTAAAGCACCCCTGCCCCTGAGATGTCACAAAGTTCAGGCAGAAACGCCTCTGCTCCCCAACCCATCTGGCAGGGGGCATAGGGGCCAGCAAGTGGGAGAACAGACCCCCTGGCCCTGGCCTCCCCACAGCTGGGGTCTGTACAATGAAGAAGGCCCCCAGGAACAAGGGCTTCCCCCACCCCCCGCACAGCTCAGGCCTGCCACCACCTCAGGCCTGCCCTCCCAAACCCAGCATCTCAGCTTCAAGGAGGGAAGGGTGAAGATGAAAACAGAGCCCCTGCCCTCCTCCAAAAAGGGTCTGCACAGCAGGGAGGGTTTCCTCCCCACCTGCAGCCTGGTTTTTTTCCCCTGCAGCCTGGCTAGATAATCACCCCAGCCCCACCCGCATGCCAAACCCATCCTCTGGCAACTTTTGCCTCCACAACTGCCCAGGTGGGTTTCATCCTCCCCACCCACCTACCTCCCCACCTGCCTTCACCCCTCCCCCACCATGGCAGCCAGCTCTGGAAGCCTACTGCTGGGCAAAGGGGAGGGTCTACAATGACAGTAGAGTATTGGAGGCATGTGCCTAACAGCCAGTCAGGGATGGTCTTGCCCAGGTGGGCTTGGCTGCTCTCAATAATATTCAGCACACTGGGAGGCTTGCAAGAGTGTTCCCTGCCATCTGGCCTGGTCAGTGCAGGCATTTACCTGCCTCAATGCACCCTTCCTCCCCACCCACCTCCGTCCCAGGCAAACATGAGTTCCTTTTGCTCTCAATTTAATTTTTACAGCCTAGAGAAACCCACAACAGCTGGACTGATTTTACCTCAGGCATTTTGACTGTCTACTTAACCACTGTGGCTTTGGCTGATCATGTTTTTCTCCCTCAATGACTAGACCAAGAAAATGGTATCTTAAGCATTTTTCTGTTGAAGTCTAATCCTTATTTTTCAGAGATAAGAAATTTCTTTTTAATTTTTGGTGAAGATTTTATATCTTTCCTCACTGCTTTTGATGCAGTTTTTCAAAATACTCTTGTTGTGTTCCCATTCTATGCCTCACTACCTTTTATCTGCATATCACTTCCTGGTTTGTATCTTCTGTGTGAAGGACAATTTTATCTCTAATGGCACACTCATAATCAGCCCCCCTCCTATTTGAATGTCTATCTAGGTTCTTTCAGCTCCCTGTCATTGACTGCTTCAGTCTTCTAAACCTGGCTGGCTCTCAGACTCTTCTTCCTAATTATATTCATATTTTCATATGAAGAATTGAACTTCTACCTTCTGAAAATTTAACTCCTTTTTACAAATACTGAATGAAATTATTAGTTCAGAAGGTGTTGCGCAGCATAAGGAGAGCTTTGATGGACAGAAGGTGAAACTACATGTGCACTTTACTGTGGAGTAGACTAACTACCTGTGCAATAAAGTGTTACAGTCTACACATGCACTGATAAAAAGGCTCCATGAACTAATTACCTCAGCTGTAAGATAGTACTATATTACAGCAGAGTAATTTGCTGTACTGAAATGCACATGTAGATGCTGGCCATGGGAGTAAATTGCACCCGGTCATCCCAGCCAGGCAGGGGCCTGCTCTGCCCCAGCTCAAATTGCTGCTGTTCTGAGTACATGTGTAGACTTTGTGCCCAAGAGCAGTTTATTCCAGCTCAATCCACTCCAGAGTTTGTTGCTTCACATTAAAAGCACATATAGCTGCACCAAGAGTGTAGCTTTCTCTCTCTAGTATTCCTGGCTTGCTGGTAGCCTGTTATAGAGAAAATACAAAACATTGGTCAGAATTCATATTTGCCTTTTTACATGAGGTGCAACCTTACAGCATAAAGAAAGAACAGTCCTGACTCTTGAGTATGGAAACTACAATCATCACCCCTTCATTCTCTCATGCAAAGGCCAAGAAATTAGGCCATGGACAGATTGGGGCAATATTAGGTTTTGTGACAGTTTACTGTGGTGAGCAGAGCTTTAGCTCTTGGTCCAGGCTGGGCTGCATCTCTACTCCCAGCAGACTGTCCAGGAACTGGCTGCTTTTGCTTCCCTCTCTTTTGGATGTTGGGGGGAAGGGGGAATTTTCCTCCAAGCAGGAAAATTTCTATAGGCTATGCACCATTTTTGTATCACTACTAGGGATGTGCACATTTGCCCCTCAACTTTCATAGCGCTCTTTACCCCTGCATAAAAGTTCTATTTGACTTGTACCTTAGCAGTCCTGAACAAAAAAATCATTTAAGTCATTGTGTTAAAGCCTTTCCTTTTAGATTATTTTTTCACTTAATCTTAGTCAAGACTTGGGCATGACTGGGCACAGTAGCCACCATACCAAAACCTTGTATAATACAAACATAATATGGGAGAACTAGAAAAATAATGTTGTTTTTTTTATCCAGTGTTATTCATTCCAGCAGAGAAGTACAAATATAACCTTTACTCCTACTCAGTATATTCTTTTCCAGTTGGCAAACTGATATTTCTTCTTTCTTTGTTTTGAATGGTAGTGAAATTAACAAGAGTATTTTATCTTATTGATTTTACCTTTCATACAACTCCCAAAATATGACTATCGAGCTGGTGCAAACACAAATTATGAAACACTGCAAATAATAACCTAATCATCCAAAACTAATACACCTGTTATTTTTTTCCAAGGCGATGTCAAGTTTTTCTTTGCTACCTCGCAAAAGGTAATCAAAGGTAAATAGCATATCTAATCAAATTACTTTTGATAAACTGACCCATTGTCAAACATTCCAGTAAGTTAACTTATTCTATAATGCATCATTTAGATAGACAACAGTAAGACCTGGTTCTAAAGTTTTATTTTAATATAGGACAGTCATTTTCATCCAGGGTGCCACCCTTTTAATGGTGCCATGGACTGCCCTAGTTACCATTGTTAGGTGTGGAGATAAGACAAACACAAGTTAAAGGACTAAATACAAAATGGAAATAGAATGAATTATGAGCTGGAACTATGTTTTATTTTATGGTTTTATTTGTACAGGATGACTATTTAGGAGGACATCAATGAAAAAAGAAAGAAAAGAGAAAGAAGAGAGGAAACAGAGAAAGGGCAGGTTAGAAAAGAAGAGGGACAGGTACGTAAATAAAATTGTAGTGAAAGGAGCTAATTGGTAGAGAGATGGAGAAAAGTCTGTCAAAACCATAAGGATATCTGAACAGCCTGCTTTGGACTGCTTCCTCAGATGCTTCTACCAAAGGTATAATCTGTCTGGCTGCAGTCTGAACTTTTTCGTATTGCCAAATGGTATGAGCAGGGAGACCTCCTCAGTGTCCTGCAGTCCACATCAAGGGGTAGAGAGACCTCCCCTGCACAGTTCCATGTTAAAGAAGGTGTCATAGAAATGGAAAGTATGGGTGGACCTTACTTTACCCATATTTTCTTAATGATTTTCTTAATTTTTTTTAATGCTTTGGTTAATCCATAACTGCCCTGTGAAATAATGAATGTCATGGCCCATATTGTTTATTTTAAGTAGTCTGGGACACTAACCTGCTTTACTTCTCACGAAGTTCCTCACATGCAGAAAACTGGCTAGGTCATCAAGCTCAAAGGGTAGTCAATCAATGGCTCAATGCCTAGTAGGCAGCTCTTATCAAGTGCAGTGCACCAGGGGTTAGTTCTAGACTGAGTTTTGTTCAATAATCTCATTGAGGACCTGGAAGATGAGACAAATTGAAGGACTAGACCAAAAGAAATATTATGGTGTTCAATAAGTAGTGCAAACTTTCAGAACAGAAAGCTTACACGTAGGATGGAACAATTCTGGCTACACAGCAACTCTGCAGAAAAGGATCTGGGGTTAGAGTGGATAGAAAGCTGGAGAGAAGCCAACAGTGTGCCCTTGTCACAAGGATGGCTAACTGAGCTCCATTAGTAGAAGTGTTGCCAGCAGAGGGGAGTGATTATTCCTCTCTATTTGGCTCTGTTGAGACCACAGCCAGAGTTCTGTGCTCAATTTTGGGCCCCCACTACAGAAAGAATGTAGACAAATGGGACAGAGTCCAGTGGAGGGCAACAATAATGGTAAGAGGGCTCAGGAACATGACTTAGGAAGAAAGGCTGAGGGAACTGGCTTATTTAGTCTAGAGAAGAGAAGACTGAGGTAGCAGCCTCCAGCTACCTGAAGGATGGTTACAAAGAGGATAGAACCTAAACCTCAGATAAAACCATTCTCAGATATCACCACGGCAGATGGCAGAACAAGAAGCAACGGTCTCAAGCTGCAGCAAGGGAAGTTTAGGTAAGATGTCAGGAAAAACTCTTTCACTAGAAGGGTAGTAAAATACTGGTACAGGCTAACCAGAAAGGTTGTAGAATCTCTTCCCTTAGAGGTTTCTACGACCCAGGTAGATAAAGCCTTGGTTCAGATAACATAAATGAGGATGCTTTGAGCAGGGGTTTGGACTAAATGACCTCGAGACCTCTTCCAGTTCTAATTTTCTAAAATTCTATGATGCTATTTGTGTCAGTATTCTAGGCAACATGAGAATAAAACTTAATTTAATTTCTAGGACTGTGAGCCTTAACAAAACATAAATATATATTCCTCAAGTAAAGAAGAAATTTACACAAATTACGCACCATTTCATACATATCTGTAATTAGATGGCACCTATAATTTGCAGAGAGTAAGTTTCTGGGGAAAAAGTCACATTTCTATAGCTGCTAAGGCTTCAAAACATATCAGCAATATGCCAGCTGGTAAACTATTACTAGAGAAGCAGGTTCAAGGTTGTTCTGCCAGAGAGGCAGGCTCCTAAAACCCTAGTACAGCAATTCTCAATCAGGCTGCCATGGCAGATCCTTTTAACAGAGATACAGGATACCATGCAATATTAGCACTGTTAGGTATATGAACACAATTCATAAGATAAACCCACAGAGCATGTATACATGCCCAGTGACTGCTCCAACGTGTTCTAATTAGAATACATCAGAGCAGACTCAATTAATCGAGTCTGCTAGAGTGCTGAAATTAGGATGCTCCAGCATCCTTGCTATCATGTGTATTCAGTGTCCCCATGCTTCAAAATTGGGGTGGGTGGTAGGGACACACTTCAAATCTCTTAAAATGAGCTTTAGCTAAATCACCTCTGCCACTATTTTGAAGCATGGGACACTGAATACACAAGACGCTGTGGACCTTTAATTAGAGTGGCTCCTGTGAGCCATTCTAATTTAATCATCCCCACCCTGGAGAATGTGTAAAGATGCCCACAGATTTAAAATAGGATTTCATAGCATCGAAAGCATTCTAACCTCTTGTGGTCTAAGTTCTTTGCAACAGAAGAAATTCTCTATTATTTTTCCTTGGGTAAAACCTGAGAACTGGCATTTTCCTAGAGGTGCCTGGAGTCTATGGAAGTTGGTTAAGAATTACTTCTTTAATGTCTAACTTTTTTTTTTTTTAGGGCATTTTAGTGAGGGGTAGGGTAAAGAAAATAGGTTGAGAGAGAGGCCAATGGATTTGTCACTGTTCAGACCATCTGATCATTCCCTTAGCTGAGAGGGGCTATTGAAAACTTAGGGTTCCAACATTAACCTCAAAACATTTCAATTGATGTTCCACAGCTCGAGAATAAAACCTAGTTCCAAACCCAAGGATCTATTATGAACAAAATCCATGGAAGCAAGTGCCTTATCATCTTTACTGGCCATACTTTTAATAGAAAATTATTTAATAAAAATAAATCTGTGAAACTTATGTTTAACCAAAGAAACAGAAATGCTGGAAGCTAGAAGTGGAGGTTTGCTTGTTTGACAGCATCACAAAAAGGAAATTCAATGTAAAAAAATCTCTTTCTACAGCCTTGTTATCACCATTACAAACTGTTGGAATCTGGCCAGTACTAATCCCAAGTTACTACAGGGGGAAGAAACAAACTGATTTAACTCAGAAGACCCAGCAGACTATAAAAGATCAAAGACACTAACTGAAGATAGTACAGTGCCACAAACCAGAGTACTCTATAGCAGAGAGAGGCAGCAGAGGAGACCAAAACATTTATATGAGGTTACCCAAATGACAGCTCTACAAAACTCCTCTCTGAAGACTTCCTTTCTTTCAGTTCAAAGAGCAACTATAGTAGTAGTTAATTACCCAACCATTTCAGAAAACCCATGGGTAGTTAAAGACAATACATGACAGCATTATTTTTATCTACCCAAGAGCTTTCTGAAATGTTACAAAGGTTGGAAAGAGAGTGCACACCTGGAAAGTATAAAATTGCAAGATATGACTGTTGTATACATCTTGCATCCTGGAAGAAGCACAAGTCCTCTGTTTTCTTAGAGGAGGTCAACTTGAACAAGTAAACAATGGGGGACTCTTAGTATTACTTTGGATTGTATAAATGTCTTTCGCTGGCTTATAAAGTTGGGTGGAACTACAGAGAGAAAACATCCTATTATATCTTCTACCTAATACAGAGGTGTATCAGAGGCTGCACCCCGGGTGGCAGAAGCAGAGGTGTCAGCAGCAACTGGGACAGGAACAGTAGTAGCTGTTATTCATCTACCCCTTCAACTGTGCTCCTGAGGATGGTGCCCCAGTCACCCATCCCTTATTACACTAGTGATCTAATAAAAGTAAAAAAACAAACCAGAAAAGGCATAGAGGATGACACTGTCTCTGTGGGCAATATTCACCACTCAATCACTGCATAAGACTAAGAGGGCTTTTACTAGCCTCTGTCTTCTATAGGAGAAAGAACTCTACAGAGAGAAAGAGAAGTTCTTTTTCAATTCCTTGGATCTAAAAGTAAGATATCTGTTAGTTGGTACCTGTCCCCTACATGTATCAGAAGAACTCGGTATCACCCTTAGTCAGCACTGGTGGCAGCCAAACCACGTAAAAATAGGTAGCACATTTCACAAGAAAAACTGACTGATATAAGATGTCACAATACCAGATCCACTTTTTAAAACAAAGTTTCAATACAACTTAGAATGAGCTTCATGTAAATATCAGTGTCTCAGCATTTAGCCATTCCAAACCACTTGTCTGTTGTTAACATTCTTCTGCAAGTACTGCTACACAATACATGAATACACTTAATCTAAGGAGAGAAGATATTACAAAAACAAACTGCAAAATTCGTGCTTTAAAGCAGGGGTCAGCAATCTACAGCTCTCAAGCCAGAAGTGGCCTGCAAAGCCATTTGATCCAGCCTGTAGACATGGGGTTTCAACAGTGGCAGCCAAACAGCAGTCACTCTCCCATGCCACTGTGGGGAGAAGCACAAGTGGTGAATGTTCTCCCAGTACCACCAGAGGAAAGAGGGAGCAGCAATAACTGGGTCCTAGCACCACCCACCTCTGACCCAAACTGCATCAGTCCAGCCTGCAACCTAAAAAAGTTGCCAACCACTGGTCTGGGGTATAGTCTTAACAATTATTGTTTGTTTTATTCTGCAAATTCTTCAGCACAACTATATGTTAGTCTGCTGTTCTGCAGAGCATAGGATAGATAGAAGCTTAAATTTGACAAACCATTTTTTAAGGAAACTGCAAATAGAATGATGGAATCAGAGAAAATTAGGGTCATCTTTTTGGCACTGTCAGCTGCTCACCTTCTTCCCAACCTGTGCTGCCAAGTAAAGTAGTTTGGCAGCTGACTTGCCTGCGAAGACCAAGCTAAAATTGAGTATTTCAGCCTCTTCCTCATCATTTGTCATTAGGCTGCCTCCCCCATTCAGTAAGGGATCCACACTTTCCTTGACCCTCCTCTTGTTGCTGACATACCTGTAGAAACCCTTCTTGTTACCTTTCACGTCCCATGCTAGCTGCAACTTCAATTGTGCTTTGGCCTTCCTGATTTAATCTCTGCATGCCTAAGCAACATTCTTATATTCCTTCCTAATTATCTGTTCAACCTTCCTCTTTGTATAAGCTTTCTTTTTGTGTTTTAGCTCACCAAACAGTCCTCTGCTAAGCCAAGCTGGTTGCCTGCCATACTTGCTATTCTTCCTGCACATTGGGAAGGTTTGTTCCTGCATCCTCAGTAAGGGAGTTCTGTAAAATACAACCAGCTATCCTGAACTTTTTTCCCCCCTCACACTGGCCTCCCAGGGAGATCCCACCCATCAGTTCCCTGAGGGAGTCAAAGTCTGCTTTTCTGAAGTCCAGGGTCCATACTCTGCGTATTCTTCCTTTTGTCTGGATCCTGAGCTCGATCATCTCGTAGTCACTCCTGCCCATTTTGCTATCCACTACTACAACCCCCACCAATTCTTCCCTGTTTGTGAGCAGCAGGTCAAGAAGAACCTGGACCCCAGTTACTCTCTTCAAGACTTGCACCAGGAAGTTGTCTTCAACACTCTCCAGAAACTTCCTAAATTGCTGTGCACTGCTGTATTGCCCTCCCAGGAGATGGCAGAGTGATTTAAGTCTCCTATGAGAACCAGGGCTTGTGATCTGGAAACTCGTGCTGGTTGTCTGAAGAAAGCCTCATCTACCTCACACTTCTGGTCAGGTAGTCTATAGCAGACATCCACCACAACATAACCTTTGTTGTTCTCCCCTCTAACCTTAACACAGACACTTTCAACATGCCTATCTGCAGTTTCATACTGGAGCTCTGAGCAATCATACAGTTCTTTTACATACAATGCAACTCCTCCTCTTCTCTCTTGCCTGTCCTCTCTGAACAGTTTGTACCCATCCATAAAAGTACTCCACTCATGCAATATATCCTACCAAGTTTCTGTTATTCCAATATAATTTGTTTATTTCACAAATAAAAACAGGTACAGCAAGATCCAACCTCTGTGAAAGCTTTTAGAAAAGAAAAGTTCTCTCAAATATTATAAATCAGTAAATATATGACTAGATTGATATGCTCAGTCTTCATTCCCACCCTTCTTATTTGCATTGTTAATTAAATGGAACTTTTGAGGAATGGAATCTTTGGCAATTCTGCCCCGGCACAGTAGTAACTCGTACAGATAGTTCCACATTATAATAATCAATGAAACATACAGCACGGCATGACCAGATTATAAATGTACCACTGTACAGAATATTTACCAAAATGCAATTCCCAGAAAGCACCTCTCACTTCAGGAGAGGAAGGCTGCAACAAAGCAAAATGGTAACATGTAACAGGAACAATTAAAGTACAAGGCTATGCCTACATCTCCTTGTCAAAGAAAAAAAAAGAAGCATCTTTTAAAAAAGAAAGTCCTTGATGGTAATTACCATATTTGCTTGCATACAATATGCAACTTTCCCCAAAAGATCAGCCCCTCAAAACTGAGGTGTGTGTATTAAGTAGGAATGCTGATTTTCTGGCCAGAGTTAAAAATACTCTGCTTTGATTCCAGCTTACAGCGCAGCAGCTGTACTATTGCTATCTAGTTGGGCTGTGTGAACTTTTGCTGGGTGTTTTGTTTCACAGCAGTGGCAGCCTCCTGTCATCCCATGCACACATCCAGGGAACCACACATCCGGGAGAAGTCTGGCACAACCCCGCAGCCCTCCCAGGGGTACAGGTCCCCAGATCAATGCACGGGTTGACAGGAGGCTGCTACTGCCAGCAAGTGATACGAGTTTTCCTTTCAACTGTTTGAGGTACAGTTTCTCAGAAACCTCTGTACCTATCTCTTTGAAACTTGGCATGCTTCATGCCCTCAGAGGAGGCTACAACCCTACACTCTTCATCTGACTCAGGCACAAAATTACAAAGTTTTAGGCATTTCATGATTCCCCATTATAGCCTATGGGCAAAACATTGAAACACATCTAAACAGTGAAATAGTTTCAACAAAACAAAATGATGAAATGAAAAACTGTCCCTTCAAAATGGTGAAATGGAAGTCAAAATGAAATGGTGCTGTTTTTTCACCCAGCCCTACTATCTAGGCAGCTGAAGGAATCAATTGACTGAATGGCTCATTGCTCTTCACTGTATAGTTGTTAAAAATAGTCTCTCCTTTTTAATGGTCTTGATGCTCCACTAGTTGAATTAGCCTTTCTTAGAGCAGTTTTGCTGTCTGCTACCTGCTCTTGGTCTGTTTCACAGCCTCTTTAGCTCATACTCGTTATCTATTTAACACAGACTTTTTAGCTCTTTTCAGAATCACAGATCCACTTATGAAGCCTTCAACAGCAGCTAGGGATTCAGTTTTAGTTATGCAGGAAAAAGAGGGGGAGTCACCTGAACATTAGGCTCTGCCCCTCCTCTGTGCAGCCTTAACTCTGAAAAAACCTCTTTCCTTTATTCTGTCCTTCAAAAACAAGGTGTGTATTATGTCTGGGAGTGCACTGTATGCATGGTATAGTATGTCAGCAGGAAAACTTGAGAGCGGGTTTGAAATATAACAATGTTTAGTAGCAAACGTAAATGATTACATGTTATCAGTAAATTTAGATAGCTTACAGTAAGCAACTCTCCCATGACACACACATACTGTATAACAGTCCTACATTACAGAAATGCCTTCCAGGCAAAACATTCTTTACATCAATGTTATGCCATTTTTTCCCTCAAAGTGATAGATTCCCCCTTTGGGTGTCAATAACTGGAATCTCTTGCTTTGAAAGATTTTTTTTAACTTGTTATCAGATTGGTTTTGAAACGAGATAAAAAAATTGGTTGAAATATGTTTTTAATCAGTCTGTTATCTTATGTCAAGTCTGGAATCAAGTGTGACAAAAGCTATAATTTAGGTAATTCTGAAATTTCTAGGAGAGGTTTTAACTGTGCTTTTCAAGAATCTATTATTTTGATCTCTCCACATTAGCTTCTCAATGCATTTCATATTGTCATATACCTAAATCAATGTGTATTAAAATCAATTGTGTTAGTAGACATCTTTAGCACTTAATCACATGCAAAGAACTAATATTAGGGGGCTGGACTCAATGAGGGGGCTAGACTCGATGATCTTCTGAGGTCCCTTCCAGCCCTAATGTCTATGAATACACAGGCATGATGATCTACTATACTTATTTCTGTTCCTTTTCTACCACTTTCAATCTATTTTACTAATTAAAGCATATTCTTTTATTTTATTAAAGTATAATATGAACAGATTCAATTTGAGTATCAATGACTAGAGTTAAGTAGCATAAAAATGAATGTAGCATTGCATTACACAAATTAAATGAGAACGAATATAGTTCTCCCTGAAATATGTTTTAAATAGTAAAACTTTTTCCATTGTTCCATGAAAGATTATTCACTAGTACCAATGTTTAGGATACACTTAATTAATTTTTCCTGTGCACACTTGCATATTTCTGTATACAATTTTAATAAAAATAACTATTAGTAGGATGAATGAACAAGAGTGTGTGACATTTCCAGCTAAGTGACAGGATGCAGACTACCAGGAAGAGATAACTAACTCAATGGTAAATGCCTGCAAAATGTAAGCAAGTTTGGCAGAACCCAATACCGTACTGCAGTCGGGAAACTAGATAACAAAAGGTTGGCAATGTGCACTCTGCTCTTTAATAGAAAAGATTATATCAGATAAGCAAACAGCCAAATAGTCACATCATGTCTTTCCTAACAATAACATGGACAGGAATACCTGGCAATGCTAAAATTTCATGATATTTTGTTTGGAATGAAAGCTACTTTAAACAGTTGCATACTATGTTGAACCTTTGTTTATTCAAAGTTAATTTTTTTTTAAAAAAGAAGAAATCCTCAACAAAACAGGCAGCACAACTAATTAAAAGTACTTTTTTAACAAAATTATTTACTAAGGAATGACATATACATATCTTTTCACCTTAATACTTAAATACTGTCCACTGTTAAAAATGGACAGTATTTATGAATAAAAATATTCTCCTTTAGCCAATAAAATTAAACTACTTTATTTAAGATGCAGATATAGCAATAAGACCCTATATATAGCACTAAGTCTCCAAGCACATCTATGGCAATATTCATCTTTCCATTTATTCCAAAATTTACTTTGTTTCATTGTGAATTTTAAATAGTACTTTTGGTATATTTGCAGCTTACACTCTGATGCAGAATCTCTCCCCCAGATGTCTCCCAAAGGATGTTATATGCAGGTGGATAAGGTAAAAGAAAAATAAGTGTGTTTACAGGCTGAAGCCCTGTTACTAGTTCTTAGTACTGCATTTTCACTTGTGCTAAGAAATAAAAATAATTATCTTGACTGCATATACAATTATATATTTTATAAAATACAGAGCTGCTATTCTTGTTACAATTATAAGTCTTTCCCCTTGTAAGTCTGCTTTGTACTGAATAAGATGGGTGTCCTGTGGAATAAATAATACAGGATCAGATCATTAAACTGAATTATTATGTATACAAGGGGATAGAAATAAGACTTCACACCAAATTTCAAGTCCATGGTTTTCCAATCTCAGTAAAATATATTTAATGTAGTTTTTTGTATATAATTTCCCAGATTTTAAAAAAAGGTATATACAACAGTAACTATCTTCCGTATCTACATCATGAGTAGGGTTTGTACTTTGAAACTGCACCACTGCAACACAGATGTCTGGAAGCAAACGAAAGCTGTTATCCCAAAGGAGGGGAATGACCTCTGACACTATGGGCTGGATTCAAGGTGATCCAGGATGCATGGCTCAATTCATGTCTCTTTCTTCTTGTTGGACATGGGACTCATGCCACATATGTATATGCCTAGCAGAGGGGATAAAATGCTGGGGTCACATGCTAAGTTTGTGGGCATTATGGGCCTAACCCAGCTGTTTCTCTCTCTCCCCCACTTTCTTCCAGAACCTGTGGAAACTCTTTTGGTCATCTCATGATCCCACAAGTCATTACAGGGGTCCGACCAAAACTAGGGAGCAAGACTGGCCTATCCCTCTTTCCCCCCCACCCCTTTTGCTATGTTCTAAAGTGTTCTGTTGTTTTGGTGGCCACATGGGATCATCTTTTTACAATGTTTATATTCAGTTATTATTTGAGGAGGCTGCCACAATATTCAGGATGACAAAGTAACTTAACAAAGAGAATTTTAACAGACTAAAAGTCAACTAAACCTGAATGGATTTTAGTGAGACAAAAGGAAAGGTATTTTTCCAGCCCTGGGGATTTCTCTGCCAGTTTCCAAAGGTGTGCTAAAAGCAAGAGTGATATAACAGGTTCCCCCAAAAAATAAGAATGGTTAATACTAAGAAGTGTTAGGACACCTAAATACAGATGTCACTATACACTCTATTTATAATATGGTAAAAATGCATTCTGCAACAAGACTGGGATGATTTCTTTAGATCTGCACTAAAGCAAAGATGGGATTGACACAAATGTAAGACACTATGGCACAAAGTAGGACACTTGAAAATCAAGGGACTTTAACTGGCATACTAAAAGCCTTTACCCTGCATGGTCAGCAGCTCAACATCAGACTAGGCCAATAATGGATGAGGGGTTACTATTTAATGGCTACTTAGAAGTCTATATGAAGTGAATTTGCTAGGTTTAGTCCAGTTTCCAGGACATAAGTGTTCTCATAGGAGAGACTGGTACCTTTACTGGTAATTTCAGCACAGAGCTATAAAAGGACAGCTGTTGAAATACCTTTTCTCCCTTTACCAGACCAGCTTTAAGGGATCAGGAAAAGTTCATAAATCTATGCCTATCCAATGGATAGGTCTTGTTCAACCTCCTGATCCAGCAGTTTTACAATTTTAATAAATAATACATTTTTAAATTTATATTTAATAACAATACTGGGAAGATACCTAGATTGCTCCCCACCACAAAAATAAAATATTACTGGATTTATTTTTTATAAAGTCCTATACTGAAGCATGTTTACTCACATTAATTAAATTGTTTTCATGAGGTCAAATGCTTCAGAAATTGGGTCTTTGCTCATTTCACCTACTCCCCTTTTGTCAGTTTAATATTCCTTTGCAGCAAGTCAGAAGGAGAAATCAAGAGATCTTGAGCCATTAAATGCTAATTAGAATACTTTTCACTGCAGTTTTTAATAATATCTATATTCAAAATTACTATAAAATTATACACAGTATCATTACTTGTGTTCCCATATAAGTATACATCATCTTCAAAAATGTTCTGAATTACATGCATGTTAATGGAGTTCAAAATAAAAGTTTGTTTTTTTTAATTGTACTTGCTCCTAATTTACCCAGTGGATACTTAATAAAAATATTAAAATGGGTATAGGGGCAGAAGTGATATACACTATGTTCTAATCAGAAATCTAAAGAATAATTTAGAATACCATGAAGTACATATTAAGTACAACTCCATTGCACGCTGCTTACATCCCTGACAAAATCTTATGCTAAGAAGTGGGTGCATATTCCTCCTCATGCCCCTTTTGTGGCTCCATCTTAAGAGTCAGATAATGGCGTAATACAATAGTATATGCAATACTGATGTTCAGGGACTTGAAGACAGTAGAACAGAATTGCACTTTGGTGCTTAAGTATACTTAATTGTCCCGCAGCTATAATTTCCCTCTATCTCAAATTCCTTCAGACAAGACAAATGTGTTACACTTGTTGAGTCTGTCCCAAACTCCCTGCTTAGGCTTTTCTAGTCACCCAGAACTAACCGCAGTCCCCCAGGACAACAGCTTGCCCCCAGCACCAGTTACTCAAACCACCAATGCTTCTTTCCTACCACGTCTTTTGTGGAATGTTAGTCTTGGGGATTGCTGTTACTCCCACCTCAGTGGTGTCCTGCTAGGCCCATGTGTTTGTGCTACAACACTGGGGCTCCACGTCCCCTACACTCCACCTAGTTCCAACCCACTGTTATTCTGGTATGGCACAGAAGCAATGTTGTTACCAGTCATCACTCTCATCCTGTCTTGTAGGTCCACTGCTGTCCTTTCTCCATTCTCCATGGCTGGATTTTGACATCTCCCCTCTAGGTAAGTGCACTGACTCCACTGAGTCAGTCCATGGGGGCAGCTCCCCACTTGAAAGCTGCCACCAGCTGTCTCCCTTGTGATCTCCACCTCGGCCGCAGCCTTCCTTCGGCTGCCAAGAACTTCCTTCCAGTCCCCTCATCAGACCGGTGTGTGGGGCTTTTACCTCTGCCCCGCTGCCCCTGCTAGCAAATTGGCACCAGCATGTGCTTACAAAGTGCATCTACACTGGTGCTGGCTTCTTTTCTTCACCTCATCTCCTGGCTCCTGTTGGCTGTGGCATGGGATGTCGCAGTGCTGCTGGTAGATCTTGTGGTGTGGTGAACCTACCACTGCCACCATGCTCTTGAGGCTCAGCAGGCTGCATTGCCACCAACAAGGTTTGTGGCAGGGCAGTTACACTCTTGCTGCCCCATTCCCATGGCTCAGCATGTTGCTGGGTCACCAAAAGTGCCTGTGGCACAGCACTCCTGCCACCACTGCCATGCTCCCACAGTTCAGCATGCCATGGTGCTGCTGGTGAGCTCTGTGCTGCAGGGCTCTCACCATTGCCACTGGGTTCCCTTGCGCCTGCCACAGTGACTTTAGATCATACTTATCAAAATCAATTCATTTAACAAAAATTGTTCTAAGTTTCCTAAATATGCTTTAGAGCTACAACCTTAACTATTCACATTAAAGATCCCTTAGTACAGGACATACAGGGAAATGGAGTTGATATAAACATAAACTTCAAGTATGAATATGCTGCATCATGCTCCTCCATACTTCTTCATTCCCATAGAGTAGTTAGAGACATTAGAAAGAAAGAGCAGCCTGATGCAAGATGCTGGATCATCATTTGCCTTGGAAAGTATCATCCAACTCTTAGCTATCTTTAGAGAGCTTTATTGTTTTTGGCCATGAGTAACTTAAAGATCAACTAATTATCAGACATTTTTTTTACTGCATTTTATATGGAGGAATAAACTGACAATGGTTTTTTCAGATTACTTGCATCTAAAAGTGACTGGAGAAACTTGTCTTCCTGCTTTCCCATACATTAATATAACTTCAGAATACTCACAAAACATTTAGCTGTCATATGTCCAAGGATATTTCTGGAAGATTCTTCAAATCTCATGCAGAACTTTGATACCTTACTGAAGTCTACCTTCATCTATATGATAAAGAGAAAAGATCTCTTAAAGCATTTCACTTCTACTTCACAAAAAATATCCTCAAATACTACTGATGACGAGCATTCATCACATGAAGTTCTTCCAACTGTATGCCAGAGTCCTGGTTTCAAGTAGCAGAGCTAGCTTTGAAGACTTGAATCTAGACTAGATACGAAATTCATCATTCATAATCTTTAGCCACTGAAGGAGAAATTTCCTTTAAAAGTCTTCACCTAGATGCATGAGTGGAGAAAAAAGTACAGATTCTCAATAAAGTCTAGGTACTGAAGAAAAGACAAACAGATGCTGCTATTTCCAATGGCAAACAGCCATATGTCATGAAGAAAAGCATACAACAGGGCTAGGGACAGACATTCCAAAAACCTGAGCCTGAGTTAATTCAATCTTTGCAGGTTAGTCTTACCTGGCTTGGCTGAACCAGTTTGTAACCACACAGACATCCCTTGTAGACTGAAGAAATGAAAGTACATGCCTTTAGTGACTCAGGCTAGAAGCCGGGGGGTGCTAGAACAGCCCTCCCTTTCCTTCCATAGTGCTGAACTGAGAGGGGATATGACCAGGCCCCAGCAGGATGGTGTAATTAAGGAGAAGTCCCATTGCCCTCGCTGCTCCTGACCAGCCCAGCAGAAAGTTGATAACAGAGCATTTAGTATCCCATCAAGAAAATGAAAGCCTCTCTCATTAGTTCAAGCTCTTCTTAAACAACTTTTTCCAAGGAACAAATGGAGGGACATTACTAGCTGACCTACTGATTAGCTCCAAAAAGCTCTAAGTGGACACTGTCCTGTCTGTCTTACATAGACACTTCTCAGCATTTGCTAGCATACCACATGCTGGTTACGATCAGTGCTCTGGGAAAGGGGCAGGGGGAATCTCTGCTTGAGTAGGGAGTAGTGGCGGACAGAATGGGGGGAGCAAAGAGAAGCCAGGCAGACCCTGCTGTGCCTGTCACCTCTGCCAGAGCTCCAGCCTGGGAGCAGAGGAACAGAGGCAACCCATCTGCCTGTGGAACAGACAGTGCTACCCAGAGCTGCAAAGCATCAGGGATGCTGTGGGACTCTAGTTTAACTTAAACCAGCAATGGGTCTGGGACAGACAGTTCATAAACCAGTTTGACCCAAATCAGTTACATCCGATACCCCATTCAACCAGGTTTATCTCAAACAAGTTTCAGCCATTTTCACACTGGTTTATGTGCACTGAACATCTGTTCTATTACCCAATTAAACCACTTTCTGATTACTTAAACCAGTTAATGTGCAATGTCTGTCCCACACCCAAAAGTCTGATACTTTATAGAAGTCTAGAGCACTACAAAGCTGATAGAAGTAATGAACAATTGGTTTTATTCTACTTCTTAGGATACATTTTTCAATTGTAAAACTTAAAATACTTCGAAGGCAGAACTGAATTACACAAAATCAGTAAACAACCATCAAAAGCCATTATTCCAGTGAAAAAACAGATGAGCACCAGCATCTCAGAACTGCTTCCATTTAACAGGTACAAAAAGGAAAGGGATCAATAATGTTATTTCAGGCAACTTAACTAAAAACAAGTCAACTAAATCACCACAAAGGAAGAAGAAAACAAAAAAGGAGAAGAAAAGATGAAAACCTTAACCCAGGTTTGCTGTGCACTGAACTAGGAGGGCGGGGGGGGGTGGAGAGGGTGAGGAATGGGTAAGGAGGGAGGCACCTTAGATGAAGAGAAGCTGTCACCATGAGCAAAGAGAGTATAAAAATCCTCACTGCTTGGGTGATGTAGAGAAGTTGCTAATACCAGACATACACATTAAGGGAATGCCAGTTTTAGGTGCAACTGACTTAAAATAGTGAAAAAACTACTTTGTCTTCATGCAGCTCAAAAAAAGTCTGAGAAGATGCTGTTCTATACAATTATGACTCATAAAAGTAAGACTTAGCTATGCATTTCAAATTCACCCATCATCATGGTACCTGGGCACTTCCATGAATATGCATAGGGTCTGTTTCTTAAAATATTTCCCTATAAATAACATGGAATTTCCCTACGAATAATATGGAGCAATATAACACAAGGAAAAAAGCAATGATCACTTAGTTTGATTTGCTTCTTTATAGGTATTTACCTTATTTAACATTTGTCATGACAGTGAATAATAGACATACAACATTTCAAAAGATAAAGATATGATTTGGCTACAAAGATATATACAACCCTGCGTTCTAAATATAATCTTTATTTTACATTTCAGTGTGCTATATAAATAATAAAAGAATATACATTCTAATATAATACAGGATTTAAGAAGAAAGCTTACAAAGAATTTCAAATACAAGCCTAAAATTAAAACTGTATTTCAGCTTTAAGCACAAGCAGAAAAGTAACACAAAAAAGTATAACGGGAAATGTATTTATACTGAATTCAGATATTTTATATGAAATTCTGTAAATTAGGGTCATGCATAATAACCCTTGTCTTCATAGGAAAGTTTTGCCAGTTATTCCAATAGTTCAACAGGTACAGCTATTCCAATATTACAAAAGTATTAGTCGGTCTGTCTGTAACGCTTTATTCACACTCTGATTGGTTGTCTGAAACAACCTATCTACCTGAGTGCTCCAAGAATGTTCTGGACAGGAGGCAGTGGCAACAGTGTGCCAGAGTGCCACCATGACAGCGGGAATGGAGTGGTCAGAGCGGGCGGGCAGCAGCAGCACAGGACGCTGGCTGAGTTGGGCAGAGGGGATGGTGGGACAAGCTTCCCCCACATCCCTGCTCCTAGGAGCCCCCTTGCTCCCATCATTCCCAACAGGCAGTTGGCTGTGGTAATAGTATAATCCTCTGTGGGGACCTGCTTAGTCCTATGTATTTGCATTCTATCAGTGTTGAAGGGGATCTATCAGTAAATTAAGGCAACTCCTAGTCTGTCAAGTGGAAGGTGGGTGAAGATTATAGTAGCCATCCTATATCTGTCTGTGTTGGTATATGTGAGCAAGGGGAATCAATTGTTGATTTAAGCAGAGTCTAGAAATTAGAAAGATAGAGGTTCATTCCAGGTTCATTTATAGCTGATCATGAATAAAGCTGTTTTGGTTCAGTTTATGAAAAATAGGTATAACAGAACTAAATATTTCCAAGGTGTATTGTGAGGCCTAATTAACATATACAAGATATTCTAAGCTCCTTGAATGAAAATACATTATCTTCTGTAAATGTAATTAGAGTTATTATATCGCACAGTCTCAGCTCCAATGAATCTCAGTTTGAAAAAGATGAATAAGTAGCAACTTAACCTAGTTGCTAAATTCCTAATTTGTCTATAAACAAGGAAAGAAGTAGTCACTCTCCCATTTAACAGAATAAATATTTTCTACTGGCACATACTTATAGGTGAGAACAATTTAATCTGTGTGGAAACTACCTTCAAAACTGCAATACTTCAAAGCAAAGCATGAAAAAATTAGTATATAAGCTAGATTGGCTCCAGACCAGTAGACTAAAATTAAGTGTAAAAGCTAGAATCTGAAATACTTAATCCTTTTACATCTTTATTAATCAATTTTCTTAAGAACAATGAGGTTTATACATAGCTACTTCCTTATAGACAGCAACTAGGAAAAAAGCTAGTATTTGATTTAAAATAGGCTCATTAAACCCATATTTTCGGGATGGGGGAAGGGAAATAACACCTATTTTAAATATTGCCTTGGGAAGATAGGCTTAGTTACATTTACTTAATCATCATTGTTAAACACACTTGTTAAACAGTTCTTTCCCAACAGCAAACATGTATTGTGAGAATCCTTAATTCAACAAAATGGCAAAACACTAAGAAGAAACTAGTCAGGTTGAAGTGCAAATAAACTACTACATAATTAGCAGAAATGCTAATGAAATTAGCTGACTTGCAGACTAGTAACACCTAAAACTCAGAAAGACAATGTTTTCATCCCAGCACCATAAAGCAACGGTATATTTAGTATTAAAGTATGCAAGGGATTTAAAATGGCAAGGTGCTTACACAAAGAGATCTGTTTAATTGTAGACAGCCAGACAAAACCAAAGGAAAAAAAACCACATAATCATAAATATCAACAAACACAGTATCAAGGGCCACAGAGTGAGCAGTAGGTTACATTTTAATGCAATAAGAAACGCATTCAAGAGCAAGCTAGAAAATCATATGCCAGGCAGGTACATTTCTATAGACTCTAAGTGGTTTGTTCTTCCTTTGATATGTTTTATTAAGTTCCATTAATGTCAGTGAGACATAGGCAGATAAAGGGGAAAAATAGCTCCTGAAAGGCAACTGCTGGTAGGACTCAGCCTGCCCACCAATTAGCAAAGAATGAGCACTGTTGTGGAGGCAGCAGCTGTGAGGGAGAGAAGAGTTGGGAATATATATATTACACACACATACACCCCTCCCCCCCCGCAGAGAAAAATGACAGTTCCCAGAATATGCATACAGTTTACCATGTCATAGGTCCTAATCACACTGGTTGAAGGGTGAGCAGATGATGGGAGCAGAGAAGAGACTGCCTGTAACACGTACAATACAATAAGCAGTAGAGAAATTAAAATCTGGTTAAACAGCAGAAACCAAGCTCTGCAAGTTTCAATTTTTTCAATTTCAGTGTAGATAAGGGTCAAAATATCAAGGAAAATTTTTTGCTTTAAACAATTATCTGTTCTGCAACAGGCAACTGGCAACATTTCCATCTATCAATATTTGAGAATCTTTGATTATTTAGTATGAAAGAAAACATAAATGAAAGTTTTGCTTTGTTTAAGCCAAGTACATGAAAAGGGAAAGCAGATATTTTGCTTATAAAGAATTGATAAATATCTTATCTTACATATTCAAGATACCTATGAACTCAGCTAGCAAGTTCCCAAACATTCAAGCCACCTAGAAATCATATATGGGTATGTGCAGACATTACATTTAGGATTGACTTAAATAGTTAGGTCAGTCTAAATGCCACTCTGTGCAGACATCCAGGGAGGCTTAATCAGGCAAAAAACAGCTGTTCTGATTTAATGAACTAATTTAGATCAGGAACAAGTTAGCCCGATCTAGTTGTTGCATCCCTATGACACTGTAATGGGTCTTATATCAGGCAAGGAGACTAAGACATGGTTGTCCTAAAAAGTAAATGCATTGAACTCTAACAGACAAAACTCTATGCACAAAGATCAAAAGGCCTCTGGATCCCAACAAAGTGAATGTTTGCATGTGTTCAGAGCTCAGCTATAAGGAAGGAAAAGCTCAGCTGCTTGCCTCAGGTCTAGGTCTTTGCTCTTCCTACCCCACCCCTTACCCTGCCTGGTTGGGCTATTTTTAGCCCAACTCTCCTACCCCCACACAGACAACCCCTGCCACAGACCTATCAACTCCTCCACAGACCTGAGAGCTGCCCCCCAATCATGTCAACTCCTCCCAATAAACTAGCCCCTTTGCCTGCCCCAAGTTGCTTACATTGGGTTCCCAGGGCAGCTCTCAGCACCAGCAAGTGTCTGCACTCATTGCTCCCAATCTACATCATATGGCTTACTTTAAGCCATGTGATCATAGATCAGATGCAGCAAATGTCTGCATGAATCCAATGCAGATTTATTTGCCTACATACAAACAGATGGAGAAGAGATAATCAGAGCTAAAATGTACCTCTGAGACAAAATACTGTCCTTCAGCCGTTCATTTCAAGTTCATCCCTCAGTGCACACTTCACTAGTGTTAGGAATAGCAAGAGCCAGCATCTCCTCACAGATGGAAACAATGGATCCTAACTCTTGCAACACAGGTAGAAAGATAAACATATAATATTTAGGAGTTCTTGTTACTTTTATACTGTATTCAAGGGTTAGTTTCATTCAAGCATAGCATATGCAGCAGCATGACACAAATTTTGCACTATTTAATTCTATCAATTGAATATTTATACAGTATAAATATAGAAACATGGCAATCAGCAGCAAAAAAAAAGACCCTTATTCTGTAGATGCCTCCTTGGAGTTTAGTAAGTCATAGTGGATAAATTTGACTATACTTAACTAGCTAAAAATACTAGCTCTTTATGCTAACCGTGCAAAACTAATTTGTATTTTTATGATATAGATTGTTTTCTCTACACCATCTCTCTCCCACACACACACACACACACACACACACACACACACACACTCTCTCCAATGAATATTGTGTTATTCATTGGCCACACATCACTGACAGAAAAATGTATACTTTGATGCTCGATTTGTATGTGATTAAAATGTTACAACCACCTTTTTTGTTTTTCTTTTCTTAATCATTTTAAGGATATTAAATAGTTTGATTATATCCGTACAAAATAATGGGTCAGATTTTAGCTGGTATAAATCGCTACAGCTCTACTGCATTCAGTGGATTATTAGAGAAGCTGACAGACTAGATCTGGGTATCCTAAATTTTAATTTAACAACTTTTACACATATGATGTATGGAAGATAATGTGAACTTTATTTTAATCTTACATTATTTATTCTACAACTATGTGAAAATAAACTCCAACCCTTCCAACACTGAGGCAAATGAGCATCCTAATGAACTTAGCATGAGTTACCAGTTCCACTGAAGTCACTGAAATCAGCTGTAAAACTCCCAATGGCACCAGGATTTCATGCTCATAATTGCTCATATGCTAGGTATTCAGGAAATCAGACCTTTTCTGTATTGTGTATAATAACAAGGATTATAAATTCAAAGGAACTACCCATGGGCAGTAAATTGCTCATATGCATAGTATTTGTATGCTTAAGACCTATTTATTAATTAAGACAATGTAAATCAGCTGGTCAAAAATGGTAGTAAACTTTAAGTCATTATTCGCTTATATCACATTGGATCTTAATAAATAAATTTAACTGAAAAAAAGTATTTTTTCTGATCAAACAATAATGTAGGTTAATGGAAACTTGCTGAACATCTTATCTTTATGTGCCCTTATTCATATGAATAGCAGCAAAAGCACTTCAACTATAAAGAATTTAGATTTTTTTCAATTAAACTGGGTCAAATCTTATTAATAACAAAAAGTCTCGCTGTAAAATATTCTCACTAGGCAAAATAGCTTATTGAGAGTCAGCTTTGTGCAATTCAAGGAATTAAATCTATTGCTAATGCATACAGAATGTAGCTTTAATTTAGAACATGTGACCTTAGCTACTATAATATATGAAAGATTTCTTCGTATCTGAGTTATTTCAGTCTCAAACAACTTTTGCGTCACAGGAACAAGCTGTTTTCAACAAATTCTATCCAACTGAGTAAAGCCCATTAAAATTTATTAATATTTTAAATACAGAAGAATACATAGGTTTCCTCTTCTACAGAGAAATTGGGTCCTTGGTTCCACCCCCTGGAATTGTCTTTGATTAATATGTTCTCCTAAAACCCCAGTTTTGTGAGGCATTCTTTATAAAATGTACAAATTAATGCCATCTAATAACACTTAACAAATGTAAATCTCTGTAAAACTACTACCTATGTTATCCTATTCCTTTCTCACCAGTAACAATAATTTTTTCTCTCTGGATCTCTCCCATAAAATTGGATGTCTATGCTAGTTGGTAGACAGTCTGGTTGCTGGTGATGAAGTACACCCAGGAGCTGTATTTCACAAATCACCAAAAACTGACAGATGCTAAACACATTTCTTGCTGTAATTTACCTTTAGATGGTGCATGATGAGGTTGCCATTGCTCTTACCTGCTTAGCAAGAACTTCTTCTATATTCTAGGGGGGGAAGTGTCTCTTACAACTTTTCAGAACTCTTTAGAGTTAATCTTTTCTCCAGGCTTACAAGACCCAGGAATAACATTTCAGTATGCGAAAAATAATCAGTATTTGGCCATTCACTCGTTTTCTCCATGCAGTGAATTATAGTTAAACATATTATGCAAGCAAAATGTACAAATTATTTACTTATATCTGCTCCTTTGGAAGATGCCTACCTACTTGTGACATAGCCTAAATTTAATTATTGTTCATTATTCTAAGCCCTTGTTGCTTTCCATTGTGTTGCATTTACTTGGATCTTCTGCTTTACATATATATCAACAAAAGTTAAGTGACAAGTTTCTAAATTCAAACTGAGGAAAATCAATCTGATGGACAGTTCCCTTCCTTTCTAATGCAACCTCCTTCTTTCAATCTATACTCCATTGGCTGTTACTTTAAAGAGACCTCCTGCTTGAGAGAGATGCTTTCTGAAAGCAATAGAAGATTTAGAACCTGACACAATAGCCTGTTGTATTCTCTACCACAGCAAGATGTACTAATTTAAATAAATTCCATTAGTTAATAAGACCTACTTCTGTAGATGTTCTTAAGAGTATGGACAAAAGTACACTGGGAGTAATTTCAAAGCAGAAGGAAGAGCAGCTACTGACACTTGGGAGCATGCAGTGGCTGCTACATTGTTACAAGTTCATTTGCACAAGCCAGGAGTGGTACCAATGTAGTAAAACGGTTCCAGCTTTAACTGGAGATGAAGCAGCAGTAAAGTAACTATGAGAGAAGACAACTAGAAGGCTTCTTGGGGCACTGGGAGAAGGGGGAGGGGATGGGCACAAAAAATAACCACTGCAACAGCTGGTGGCTGATTGCACCGTTGCCTTCAGTAACCCAACAGGCACTGTCCCAACAGGCTGTCCCATATACTGTTGCTGCCCAGGGTGCAGTCATGCTCTGTTACACTTTTGTGAAGCAGCATTAAAAGTTGGAGCTGTTTTGCTATGCATATCACTCCTATTCTGTGCACTCTTAACAACAATGTAACAGCTGCTTCAGGGTCTAAAGCAACACCTCCCCAGCCCTTTTGAAAACACTGGTGGTTGACACGAGGAAAAAAGTGGAGCTTTTCAATGAAGTCTTCGCTTCAGTATTTCTAAATACCGACCAAGCCAATTCCCCCACTTCGATCATTGATGGACGTCCACATGGCACAAGTCTGCCTATGGTTAGTTCTGAAATAGTTAAGGAGCTCCTGGAGGAGCTGGATGGGTACAAGTCAGCAGGCTTGGATGACCTCCATCCACGGCTGCTGAAAGAATTGGCCAGTGTCATAGCTGAGCCGCTGGCACAGCTGTTCGAGTACTCCTGGTGCTCCAGCCAGGTCCCTGAGGACTGGAGAAGGGCCAATGTGGTGCCCATTTTCAAGAAGGGGAGAAGGGATGAGCTGGGTAACTTTAGGCCAGTCAGTCTTACCTCTATTCCTGAGAAAATGCTAGAGAAAATAATCAAAGAACACATTTGTACAGGCCCAGCAGGGGAAACGATGCTGAGCAGAAACCAGCACGGGGTTGTCACAGGTAGATCCTGCCTGACACACCTTGTAGCCTTCTATGACCAGGTCACACACTGCCTGGACGCAGGAGCTGAGGCTGATGTCATCTTCCTGGACTTTAGAAAGGCATTCGACACAGTTTCGCACCCTATCCTCATTGGGAAGCTAGCAGACTGCGGAATGGACACCTACATGGTCAGACGGGTGGCCAACTGGCTTAAGGACTGCACCCAGAGAGTGGTGGTGGATGGTTTCTTTTCGGCCTGGAGGGAAGTGGGCAGTGGGGTCCCGCAGGGTTTGGTCCTCAGACCAATATTATTTAATATCTTCATCAGCGATTTGGACAAGGGAGTGGAGAGCACCCTCTCCAGGTTCGCTGATACCAAGTAATGGGGCAAAGTTAGGAGGGCACAGAACAGATTCAGGCCAACCTGGAGAGGTTGGATCAATGGGCGAAGAGAAATAGGATGCAATTTAATAAAGAAAAATGTAAGATACTCCAACTGGGAAGGAGAAACACCCAGCACATCTAAAGGTTGGGGAATCTCCTTCTCAGCAGCTCAGACAGACAGGGATCTTGGAGTCATAATCGACTCCAAGATGAACATGAGCTGGCAGTGCAACGAGGCCATCAACAAGGCCAATAGCACTTTGTTGTGCATTAGCTGGTGCATGACTAATAGACCAAAGGAGATGATGCTCCCCCTCTATGAGGCACTGGTCAGGCTGCAGTTGGAGTACTGTGTCCAGTTTTGGGCACCACACTTCAAGAGGGATGCAGAGAATCTGGAGAGGGTCCAGAAGAGGGCCAGTCTCATGATTAGTGCCCTTTGTGATAGACCCTACACAGGGAGGTTGAGAGAGATGAATCTCTTCAGCCTTCATAAGAGACAGCTGAGGGAAGATCTTGTGGCCACCTATAAATTTATCAGGGGAGGTCAATGGGGAATAGGGAGCGTGCTCTTTACTAGGGCACCCCAGGGAGTGACTAGGAATAATGGGTGTAAACTAATTAAGAGTAGATTTAGGTTAGATATTAGGAAGAAATTTTTCACAATAAGGGCAGCCAGGCTCTGAATGGGCTTCCAAAACAGGTGGTGGTCTTCAAGAAGAGGCTAGATAGTCACCTGGCTGGGGTCATCTGACCTCTGTCCTCTTTCCTGACAGGGGCAGAGGGTTGGACACAATGATCCATTGTGGTCCCTCTCGATTCCACAATCTATGAATCACTCTAAACATATGCATGCCCATACCACTATTGTCAAATAAGAGTGACTTATGTCATTAGGCCAAAAGCTTAATGTAAATGAATAAAAAGGTGTTCAACCCCAAATAAGAGCATCTGTAACTAGTTTCTTTAGTACATGGGCCTTTATGCAGCTGCAGAGTCTTAAAAAGGATCTAAGAATGACATGAAAGAAAAACGCAATAAGTATAATTTATCTGAAACATGTTTCAGGTTAGATAGACTGCCCAGGATTTTCCTAACTACTCCCTCCTAACCAACTTGCCCTATTATTTACAGCTGTAATAATTGCTAGATTTGCATGACAGGGAAGAAAACGTTTTTAATTTGGCAGGATACAGAATGAAGAGAAAAGCCATCTTTTTCCACTATGCTGAAGCAGGGACAACTTAGGGGACCAGCAGCCAGATAAATGAAAAATTAGCCAATGTTTAGACAAACGAAAGAAAGAGAGAATAAAAAAAGCCCACAACGTTAAAAAGGCATCATACAGCCAGATATTCAAATAGAGGTCTAAAAAAGGTCTTGCCTGTGCCTACATTTGTGAACAAAATAAACAAAAGGATTTCTTTGTGTAGGCAAGGTTCAAGTGCCTATATAGCAGACTTTTTCCAATAGCATTCTCCCTTTCCTACACATGAAGATTTGGTTACTAGAACACTTTTCACAATGCATACTCCTCTTACAATAACTTTGGAGGGTAATACAATTCACTGAGGCTGCATCCCACTTTAGGTCCTTCACAGACAGGTTCCTGACAATCCCTGCACTGAAAGCTATGGTTTTCTGTGAAACAAGAGTTAACACTATCATTGCCAACTACTGTGCAATCCTTTATAAGCAATTTTAATTAATCTATATATCTCTTATTTTACTTGTCTCCTAGGAGAGCTCTCATTTCTACATCTCTTTCAGTATCATAAGCTCTTTCCCTTTAGATTGTTCCCTGTCTTTTTTCCTATCCCTTTGTAGCTTCCTACATTTTTCCTGGATTTTTGCATGATTGTGTATAGTTTGAAGAATGGCATTTTTTTTCGGCCTGCCAGTTTTTCCCCCACTTTTCTCTTCTCCTGCTTTTATTTTCATCTCCTTTACACCATCTATGCTTGTGTCTACTTGTATTCCTTTCGGCATTTATTCTGGTCTTTACACTTGCTATATTTATCTTTATTCTATTTCCTTTATTTACTATATTTTCTTTCCTCTTCTCTGCAGTACATCACATGCTTAGCTCACTCAGAAGGAAGGGAAAAAGCCCACTAAGAAACAATATATTAGGTAAAAGCCAAGGACAGATTTGAAATATGATTCAGCACCTCCGTAACAGACATATTTACAAATTCCAATTTATATCATTATTTTAGCGTGGGATAATCATGACTGTTACTAAAATCCTGACTCTTCCTTCCTGGCCTGCTTCCTATCCTTATTCTTCTGCCTCTCTTGCAAACAGTATTTAAGGGGCCACAGTCCTTTCCTCTGTGGATTGTGCTATCAAAGTGAGAATGGAAAACCAAAATGGGGTTCAAGCAAGAGCTATATTTTTTTTTTCTGCCTTTTTCTGTAGGAGAGCAAAGTATCTAATATCAGAGGTTCACCAGAATATCTAAGTGTTCCAGAATTATGGGGCGATTTTTACCTGTCTTGGTTCAGAATCTGACTGGAAATAGAAGAGAGGAAAGATCATCTAATGATTAGGATTTGGAAAGTTATTGGAAAATAGAGGATAATACCTCCGACCTAGACATGTTCTAATATGATCTGATGTGATTTTACACAATTATTCCATTTTAGCTCCTTTTAACCTAAGTAACTTCCAGTACTGAGCTAGCCTAATGATATCATACTAATGATATTTGTCTATTGCCATCTCCATGTTGTCACTCAAGTGGAAAAAAGGACCAAAATATTTTTACAGTCTTTTCTTCCAATATGCAAAATTGCATTAATCCAAAATGTGCATTTCCCAATATCCACACCACAGACTTAAGGAAGAATCCCAAACAGAACTTAGTTCCTGATGGACACCTGAAACTGTCATTTGTCTTGTTCAGTTTTAGGTGAGCAGCAGGTCTCAGAGGCTGTTCCCAACTTTTCAAAGGTCTTCAGTGCTAGTGTAATTGGTCAGTACTGCATTTACTCTATTCTATGATGTTTTTCTCCCCCATTCAACATGGCAGAGGGAAAAAAGTCTCATCTTAGAACTGAGTATGGGACTGTTCCAGCCAGAAGCTGTGGGGAATGGCAGTATCCCTGCCTGATCTGGGCACAGGGGCACCCCAAAGCCACTCCTATCCCACACTGCAGGGAACAGCTGTGTAGGAAGCCATATCAGCCAAGGACAACAGTGGTGATGCACAGGTTCCTCCTTCCAGTTCTTCTTCCCTGCCTACTCTACTGCCTCCAGCATCTCCCCTGCTGGCTAGGAGTCTACACTAGCAAAAAAACCCTGCACACTGCTATCACTGTCCCTACACATCTGCAGTGTATGGCAGAGCAGGTCAGGAAGGGCTCAGAGGCTCCCTTTCATCCCTGATCAGGCAGGCGTGAATTCGAGACTATCCTCCAATAATTTATAACCATGTACAGAGTCCTAATTACTAGACGTTGTCTTAAATTTTAAGTCATCTTGGATTCAGGTAAATATGGTATTTGTCATTTTATTATCACTGGGTCAAATGCAATGGCTACAACCTTTAGTCTATGCAAATAACCACACATTTACTTAATGGGAGTTTGTCTGAGTACAGAAATAGGGTTTGGGCTGATATTTATTTTACATTCTGCCATAGTTGGGCATGGCACTTCACAGACAAAGCATACTATCCCTGCTCTGAAGAATTTAAAATATAGATTAGAGCAGGCCAAGAGAACAAGCAGGAAGGGAGATTACCAAGAAAAGATTGTAAAATTCCTTATTTCACAATACATGTTTAACATGTGTGTGTTAATGTATGCATGTGGTACATTTGCACACGTGCATGTATATGCATGTGTGTGCACATGCACAGAACAGGACAGCTGCACAATGTATGTCTGATCTTTAAGTCATTTTGGGAACACAGGATGCATTGGAGAAAGAGCAGAGATATTTTAAAGACAAACATAGGAGAAAAAGATTAATTTAGAGAAAATAATCTTGAAATTTTGGGGTAAGTACAGACAGTCAAAAAGTCCAAGGCTGAATTGATTCTGTCTTTGCAGGTTAGTCTAAGCTGCAAAAATTGAACCAATAAGCAAACCAACAGACATTCACTTTTGCTTCAAGAAATGCAGCCACATGTCTGCAGTGGCTCAAGCCAGAAGCCAGGGGGTGCTAGAACACAGCTCTCTGGCACATAGCCAGCATGGGCTATGTATTCGCTTCCTTTTCCTGCTGCCCCAAAAGTCTTTGGGATTTGCAGTCCACTATCACAGCAGCAGGACTCTGCTGAGTTGCTCAGACCTTCCCCTTCCTGCTTCCAGGTACCTCTGGGATTTGTAGTCCACAGACACCACTAAGAAAACCAGCAGGGAAAGGCAGGGTCACTCTGTACTTAGGGGAAGGAAAGTTTAACCCCACTTCTCTGGCCCCAGTTCCTAGCTGGGGTTTGCCAGGGGTATGGGGCAGTGGCCAGCCAGTGTGGCCTGTGAGCTAACCCTCACTCCTCCAGCTAGGGAGCAGAGGGGCAGGGCCAGCCCTGCTCTCTGGAGCAGACAGCACAGCCCAGTCCAGGACTGAAAAACATGCTGGACTGCTAGGGGACTCTGATTTAACTTGAACCAGGAAGAGGACTGGGACAGAAGTTTCATAAACTGGTTTGACCTAAATCAGTTAAGTTTGATACTACAGTCAACCAGGTTTATCTTAAACCAATTTCAGCCATTTTGCAACTGGTTTATGTGCACTGAACTTCTATTCTGTTACAGGTTTAAACCAGTTTCTGATCACTTAAACCGGTTTATGTGTAACTTCTTTCCCTAGTCTTGAGCAACACTATTCTTCCCTTATTGGAACATCATTAAAAAAGAAACAAAAACATATAATAAGTATCAAAGGTCAGCATTTGTAAAAGCAATCTTTATTTAGCTCACTAAACTAACTGAAGAGCTATGATTAACATTGAATTTACAGGAATATCTCTTGTTCTCACTGCAAAACTGTTTCTTATATTTGGTTGCATCATTATAGCATGCAATTCTTGAGCCAACTAAAACACTATTTATTCTTTGTCCCAATATCTGAAAAAAAAAATGTGTTTCAGCCTTTCAAAAAGGTGTTATGTTTGTGGGTAGGAGTAGAGAGGTGGAAGATTTTTTTTTTAATTAAATATACACTAACAGTGACTTCTTTCACAGCAGGTTGCTTTTTAACCAAGAATTAGTATTGGAATGCAGCCACTGGAACTGTACAAATATTTTGCATTTATAAGACCAAATTTTCAAAAATCAGCTTCTAAAACTGAACCTGAAAAAGGGTTACTATGATTTTATATATATGTAAGAACATTCACTTAATTATACAGTGGACATATGTCCATACAAATTGGGTACAAGTTTTCAATGTGCACCTAATTTCTCAGATTCAAGTATCCAACTGCACAAATGCAGAATATTCTTTTTCAGATGGAGGTCTCAAGCTAAACTTAGCCAACAGAGTACATGCCATATTCCAAGAATTACACCATAAGTCGTAACTCCATTTCCACACTTGAATCTTTAAATGCTATTCTTCAGTCCTTCACCTAAGTAGCTCATTTTCTTCAGCAGCATTTCTTCACCTGGTAGATCCACTCCTGACAAATATCTTCTTAGAATACCTGGGGTTCAGCCAAACCAGAAATACAAAGCTACCAGTAGCAAATGTTATTCTCTAATTTAAAAAGCAACAACACCCACAGACAGACTTCACAACCAGTGTATATCATTGTAAAATGATATTAAATGTATATCTGTAATGAAGGTAACAGGGAATACCATGAATTTTTATATTGGGTCAAAATAAAAAGTATTTTACAGTTGCAAGAAGCTATCTGTAACAGAGTGGGAAAAATATCATAAAGACAAATTATGGCTCTATAAAAGAAAATGGTGAAACTTTCATTGTATGGATAACTGTTATCATTTTAGAAGACTGTGTGGGGAACTTTAGGATTCCTAACTTCTTTCTGCAGAAATGGGCCCAACTGATTATCAATCAATCAATCAATCAATCAAATGGTATTACCCCATCACAGAAGGGAAAAGGGCTAAAGGCTTTAAGGCCTTTCCTCCCACATGACGTATGGAGCACTAGGAATGATCTGGTTAAAAAGGGGATAATGTGGGCTCCAATAAGCTCATATATACCAAATACGCAGTAACAGTGGAATCAAAAAAAACAATAGTTTGACCAGACACTAAGCTTATTAATGGGGTTAGCTGAGCATCTTCCTTAAAGTGTGTAATCTGTTTATCCTTTTTTTTCTTCTTTATTAAAATAAGTTTACACAGGTTTACTTGCCATCACTTCATACACAGCTGCTATAGAGCTCAATGGAAGTTGTGTACAATAAGAAATGTGAGTGTGTTAAGTATCTTTTTATAACCGTCAAGCAAATTTTCCCTGTCAGAAGCATACATCAAAAAGGGTGAAAAAAAATGTATGTATGAATGGCATAGTGACAAAAGGAATTAATACTACATCCATTTAACAACAGGTTTTTTATGTTCCATTACATTTTACCTTCAATTTATGCTTTATAGTAAGTTTATTATATAAAACTTTTCCATTTCTGTCTTAAAGACAAACTTATTTTAAGATCATATAATGTCTTGTAGTAGTCAATTACTAGTAGAAACTAAAATTGCAAACATTCAAAATTATAGAAAAATGTCAACTGTTCATGAGCCTTTCGTATTTTCTCTCTGTGAATAATTTAGGGACTGAGATTTATAGGTATGAATACTGGTGAAAAGAAAACTTTAAATCTGAATACCTAATGAAAGCAAATCTACAAGGGCCTGAATATACGTGTTATTATTTTGGTTATTTGCAAAAATCAGTCAATCAGGAAAAGAAAACAATACCACATAAGAATCAATTAATCAGCATATTATGATTTATAAGTATTCCAGCAATTTGGGCAAAATCTTCAGAATACTTACTTCTGAAGAATTTTATTAAGTTCCTTAATATTTGTAATCCGTTTCCTGACATATCTTCAACATAAATATTTTACATTTTTCAAACAAATTATCCGTTGCAAAATTTTTGTTCATCTTTTGTGCAGAAGTGTTTCATTTTTAATTCAACACATTTTAAGATAATTAATTTAGACAGTTCTGGGTTAAGTCACTTTCAATGAAAATAAAGACATGCAAAGGGTTTCCATCAGGGCTACTATCCATTTTGATCCTCCAGGTGAGAGATAAAAAAAATATAAATTTAAGATTTTGATGCAAATGCAATCTAAATCTGGGCTCCAAACTAGTGTCACTGAAGATTAGATAGAGTTTTCCACTGACTTCATTTGATATTGAATGGGCCATAGATAAGGTTTTTTGGGGGGGTTTTGTAAGAGCAAGATAGAACTTCCAAAAGACAAGATGGAAAAAAAAAAAAACTTGTCAAGCTTGAGAGTGCAGGAATACATAACAAGGCATTTCTATAAACTCTAAAAATAAGACTGCACCCCTGGTAATAACAGGGGGCAAATTTCATCAGTCGGTAGAATTATAAGCGTCTATGAGATTTCCACCCTGTGCTGTCATATAGCACTTATAAAAAAAAAAAGTGAAATGGAGTACAAACTTTCTGACACGTATAAACTTTCTGACAGTGAAAAACAAAATAAAACAAAATGGAAAAAAAAACCCCAAGGACAAGAACAAGTGGTGCAGTGGAACTTGTACACCTTGGAAAACAATATCAGAAAATGCTGACATAAGGAAAAGCTGATATGTCAATCCAGTTTTGTAAAAAGTTAAGTAGCAGCTCTAAAATGAAAGTTATTTATCTGTCATTGTTTTATGGAACGTGTATTGTGCCAATAGCAAGCAAAAGTTACATCCACTCTTAAGAAACTTTCTCTCACTATTCAGTTGTTAAGAGTCAGACTTTTATTGCTAGGGCATAGGCTTCTAACAACCTTATGCCCTGAAGCAATGTGATAGGTCATATATTCCAGATTACTGGTGCGCTAAATGTAATGGTAACTTTTGGGAAAGATGTCTATTAAAAAGTTGCTGGTCCAATAGTCTTTCAAAGACTATTCAGGAATGTGATGTTGAAAAGTGCTTGCTCTGTGAAAAAATAGGTTTCCCCAAATCTCAGGTTGTTTAAAACGAATTCGAAGACAGATTAGATTTTAGGGTTCCAGCCCAAGCAAAATCTACAGCAAGGATCAATTAAAGACTTCTGCTGAATGCCTTTGCATCCGTGTCTCTACAAGGAGAAACATTAAGAATCATTGCAGGTGAACAGGGGTGTGGATAAGAGTCAGAAGGAAATTAAGGAGAGAGAAATTCCTTAGAACTGTTACCAACCACAGGGTACATCTCTATGTGCAGTTTAATGCTGAGTAGACTGATTAGCTCTGCAGTAAAGCACCACTGTCCACATGCGCACCAGTATTATGTCACAGTAAATTAATTAACTCCACCATGAGACAGTACTGTGAGGAACAGTACTATCTTATGGTGAAGTAAATAACTGAAATCAAACACTCATGTAGACAATGACTGCTGGGTGCAAATCAGGTCCTCACCTTTTTATAGCTGGTAGCAGCCTGTTGCTGCAACCATTCCACTCTCTATTTCTCCGAGGGTTAGTAGGCTGGGGATACCTCCCTCCTCAACCTGCCAGATGTTTTACATCTGGTAAAGTGCCCCAAATCCCTAGTGCCCAGCTTCTTTAGCAGAAACTTCTCTCCCTCCCCAATCCAATTTTGCAGGGAATTTGAATCCCACTAGAGCAAGTACCTGTGAAAGATACTTGCAATCAGGAAAAGCCAACCATTAAGACTATTGGAGATGAAAAGTTAGAACTAGACAGATAGCTCTCACAGTAAAGCCTTGGATGACATACAGCTTAGAAACAACATAATGCTTCAATATTTTACACTGTATTGTAAAGCTAAACAAGTTGAACCAATTTGTTTCAGTTTACTACCGTTTACAACTGTTGGTATGTAGCTCAATAGGTTCTGCAAGCATGTTTTCAGACACTTGTGCACAAAAACATATAGTTATCTCTTCCACATCACAACTTTCCCCATCGCGGTTTCGATATATCGCAGGTCAGCATAAGAAATTAAATGGGAATTTTTGAGGAGTTTTGCAGAAGCCGCAGACGACACGCGAAGGCCAGCAGACGGCACAGAAAAAGTATTTACGGCAATCTCTCACATGACATCTTGCGGTGATCTTGCAGTGATCTTTGCATCTCGGGTTTCTCGTATCTTGTGTCATATCTTCTCTGGTACGAAGGGAAGGTCAAAAAATTTTACGCGGATTTTCCAGATCACAGGGGCGCCGCGCCCCTAGCCCCCGCGATGTGGAAGGGATAACTGTATTTGATTGTTGAAACCGGCCTTGATGATGTACCAGCAGTTTCTGCTCTCTTGCAATACCAGCACGTGTGCACAAGTACAATTTTGTAACGAAGCTACGTTTGAAAATGTAGCCTTCAAAAAAATGTAGGCGTCTCATTTCTTTTCAACTGTATCATTTTCCCCAAACACATATTTTTCTTATAAAATCTATACAACTACAGATTGGGCAGTAGTCTGGCACAATTACATGATTTTAGCTTATACAAATAAGGGATTTTGGTGGCACCCACATAACATACTTTGCTTTGAAAATATGTCATCAAAATAAGGCACTGATACATTTATTCAGAAACATTTTTCTTTTTTTTTTTATTTTTAAACAGTCATATTTTGAATTTGGGTGAGATACAACTGTCAGCTTCTCTTTCTCTTGCAGTCAGTTTGGTCTTCAAACTAATAGTGCAACAAAGCTCCAGGCCTGATTTTTTCAAGTTGATATTAAATCAACTTCCATTGACTTTTCACATAGCTGTAAGCAATATAAGAGATAATAGCTGGCACAACTACAAATAAGAATATGTATGATTGCCTTCTTTCTAAAAAATGGTTTAGAGGCAGTATATTTATGAGGCTAAATACTTTATACAACGTACTAATCATTTTTATCAGTCATTTTCACTATTTACTTGCAGTTCTGTATGCCTTTTTCCACTATATAACTAATTCCTACACCACAACCACATTTAAGTATAATACTTGGAACAAAATAAAGACCTACTCTGTTTCCAGAAAAAAATATGCATAATACATACATCAGAGAACTTTTAAAGAAGTCTTCTTCAAACAGTAAAATGTCTCTAAGGCAGATTTTACTACTCTTATTTTAATAATGTTTGACTATTTTATATACCAATGAAATAGCTTGCAGACACCTCTCCCCAAGATATCAGGAACACTAGGTGACAGCAAATTCTTATTTGTCATTTATATGACCAAATTTCACATCTTCATGATAAAAACTCAAGTCTATGTCCTCCTGTTGTCTACAGATTATTTATCAACTATCTCTACATAAACCTATACTGTAACTATTTAAGCCAGAAGTCTCTAGATTGTAAATCACTTTCTGAGAATTGAGCCCTAAAGAGACTCATACAGATGGAGTGAAGCCTCACTTTGTAATAATATTATTTATTTGAACAACACGGCTAGGAAAAAACATTACACATAAACCAGTTTAAGTGATCAGAAACTGGTTTAAACCTTTAACAGAACAGATATTCAGTGCAGATAAACCAGTTTGAAAATGGCTGAAACCAGTTGGAAATAAACCTGTTGAAAGTAGTATCAGACTTAACTGATTTGGGTCAAACGGGTTTATGCAATGTCTGTCCCAGACCCCTTGCTGGTTTAAGATAAATCAGACTCCCCCAGCAACCCATCATGCTCTCTGAACTGGGCAGGGTTCTCTGTTCCACAGCAGGGCTGGCCCCTCCTATCTGCTCCCTGGCTGGAGCTCAGCATAGACTGAAGGTTCAACAGAGTTTCCCTGGCTTCCTCCTGCTCCCTCCCCTCTCACTGTTTGCTGGACAAGCAGGGATCCCCTCCCCGCCTCCCTCTCTCTTATCTCCCACAGCGTGCACCCCAGGCCCAGAGACCCTAAGCATGTGGTATCCTAGCTAATGCAGAAAGGTGTCTCTGTGTGTGAGCGTCTCCAGTTTCACTGGGAGAGGAAGATGCAACAGTGACTGTTTAGGGCTTTTTGGAGCTAATTGCTGGTAAGCTGTTTAAGAAGAGTTTGAACTAATGGAGGGATGCTATTGTTTTGCTGATGAGGTGATAAACACTGTTATCAGCTCCTTGCTGGCTTGCTTACCTGTCAGTTAGCTGCAAACAGTATAAAGAAGCAGGGAGAGAGAGATTGAAAAGCTCTGTATCATCAACAGATGCATGCACTGCACTGAATCCCCACTTCCCTGCCCCTCCTTGTCTCAGAGTGGTAGCACGAGGCTGGGGGCTGCAACACTCCCGCCTCTTGAGCAGCCAGTGGGGAAAAGCCTGGGATGGTGCCGACAGACCTCCTTAATCAGAAATCCTACCAGGGCCTGGCCACACCCCTCTCGGCTCAGATGCCTCCAGAAGGCTTCCCTCTAGCACCCCCCCACTCCAGCTTTTAGCCTGAGTCACTACAGACATGTGCCTGAATTTCCTCAGTCCAGAGAGAGTGTATGTCCAGTTACAAACCAGTTCAACCTAGACAGGTTAGATTAACCTGAAAGACTGAATCAATTCAGGCTGAGGCTTTTTGACTGTCTGTCCCCAGTGAAAAAACATTTTACAAGCAAGTATACTGATGTTTTTGGGTGATTTTTAAGTACCCTCATTCTAATTTGACTTAATCTAGAAAGCTTTAACAGAGACAGAAGAAATAACATTTAGTTCAATTTATACATGCAGCAACACAAAACATTTACACACATCGAAATTCTGAAACTCTAATCTTAACTTTCATACTGAATGCGAGCATCTTAACTCTCTTCTCATAACAAAATATCCACTTGTGAGATAAGAATTCAAGCAGATCATAACAAAAAATACAAAGAGAATTTGATGTTACACTGTAATTATATTACCATTGTACAAATGCCTAAGGAAATCAAGTTTTAAGATGATGATTCTCTATATGCTTTCTCTTCACATAGCTTTGTTGAGCACACAAAAAATGGAAATACTAACGAACACATGCTACTCTTAAGCAAACTGAACTCTTATAGAAACATAAAAGTCTACACTGAAGACAGTAGGAGTTCTTGCTGCTTCCAATGAAATTGAATTTGTCCCTGCCTGCCTCTAAAACTTCATAGCATCATAGTTCCTAGGGTCAGAAGGGACCTAAACAGACCATCAGGTCTGACCCCCTGACCCAGACAGGAATGGGTACCAGGGTCATATCACCCCAGCCAAATATCTGTCCAGCCTCCTCTTCAAGACCCCCAAGATAGGAGAGAGCACCACCTCACTTGGGATCCCATCCCAGAGCCTGGCAGCCCTAACTGTTAAGTAAACTTATTCTAAATTATTCTTATTCCCTAAATTATTCTTGCTCCTTTGAGATGCAATGACATGAATAAAATAGTTACATTGTCTTTATAGCTCTACACTGTAAATGCTTTAATGCCACATGTTGTGTTATCTGATCCTTCCAAGTTGTTACATATTTGACAAAATTTATTTCCATGCCCACAGCTGAAAGCGTAATGTTGTTCTTATTCTTCCTTCAACAGTTCTTTTAACTGCATAAATTATCAACTGCATAGCTTTAAAATTATATTCTTAAATATTTAAGTTCAAATAAGTTTTCCTTACCTCCTACATATAAAGAGACAAGATACTTTCTTCAAATACTAACCATATAGACCAGTATTCTTAAAATGCAGGTACCATATCCAGGAGGCAGCTTCCTCTGCTCATACACTTACATATACATACTGCATCTTGTTCATCATTTGAATCTTGGAACATTAAGAAGCTTTAAGCAATGGCATGACTTTTTCACTCATAAGGCAACATATTGCTGGGGGGAAAATGACAGTATTGCCAGGTGAATTGTGCACATCATCATTCCTCCAGTAATATTATCTAATTGTATACCTTTGTCACCTATGTTAGAGATAAGTTAAAGCCAAGTTTCTGCATCTTCATGTGCAACATTTTTGAAAGATGAGAAACAGACACTAATTCCTCATTCAGTATCCCCATCAGTGGGAGCAGGTGGTAAGGAGTCGGGGGGCATGCCTACACATGCGATTTAACATGCAGTAACCTATTTTACTGTGCATTAAAGCATAGAGTAAAAAAGTGCTATTATGCTAATGCACAGTAAAATAAGATACTGAGCATTAAGCATAATCTAAAAAGCAATCTTCTCCTTTCTAGACACGAGTATCACGATCCAGAATGGTAAAATACAGACCACAATATACAAGAAATGCATGGACCAACATATATATCTGCACAGAACCAGCAATCACCCTAAACACACCAAGAAAGTTGTGATATACAGCCAAGCCTTCATATACCACCAAATTTGCACTGAAGAGGACACTCATGATCACCACTTCACAAATCACAAAAAGGCTTTCACTCAACAAGGACACTCTGCTAGAGAAATAGATCACACTTTTGAAAGAGCCACCTAGTTACCACGTAAAGAACTGCTGCAGCACAGAAAGAAAATCCCATGAATCGCACACCACTGGTTATAACATATCACCCCTCCCTGGAATCTATATGGAAAATCCTTGAATAATTGCAACCCATACTAGAATACAACCCAATTCTTAAAGGGATCTTCCCAGATCCACCCATCCTAGCGGTTAAACAAGCACCAAACCTCATCAAACCTCTCACCAGAGGCAAACTTCCTATGGCCCAAAACACATCAAATGGATCCAGACCATGCAAGAAATGCAAAACCTGTCAACACATGTCCAACACCCCCACAATTACTAAATCTCACAACAGAGCCATCAGCATTCCTGGATCTTAAAGCTGCACCTCCAGAAATATAATACATCTCATCCAGTGCACCATATTCCCCAATGGAAAATATGTAGGAGAAACCAAACAACAACGGTGCACCAGAATGAATGCACACCAGAAATCTATCAAGACAAGAATACCCAATTACCAGAGAAAGCACATTTCTCACAAGAAAATCACTCTCTCTCCAATCTCTTAATTCTAATCCTCAAAGGGAATTTACAAAACACTTTTCACAGACAAACCTATGAACTTCACTTCATCAACCTACTGGATATAAGAAGTCATGGACTAAACGCAGACATTGGATTAATGACACATTATAACCTACCTGACATCTGACTCCCAAGGTAACCTTTCTACTATCTACCAGATGTATTCATTCTCCTCCCCCCAACCCCCAACCTGTCTCTCACCCACTGGTGCCTCAATTTACATCTTCACTGACTGCCTTCCTTGCATACATACCAGCCTCTGGCTCCTTTATTATTCATTCCATCCAGGAAGAGCACACACCAACTGCAGATGCTTCCTCAACCTGAAAAAGGATGTTTGTGCCAGAAAGGTTGCCAAGAAGAATGTTTCCAACTATATGAGTTGGTCCATTAAAAGATATCATATTTACCCAAAGAACCTAAAACGCATGCACTTGTGAGCATCAGGGCAGCCTAATGCACATTAATTTTGTATCTCAGGCCACTTTTACATGTGCTCCAGGGGCTGGGGGGCAGTGCTTTAATTAGAGCGGCTCTTGGAACCACTCTAATTAAAGCAACACAGCATCTTGTTATCAGTATCCCCGCACATCAAAATGGCAGCAGGGGCACTTGAACTAAATATAGTTTTACACATTGGATGCCATTGTGAAGCAGAAGAATGCTGATACATGAGATATGGAGGCTGGCTGGAGCATGGCAATTACCATGCTTCACCATTTCATAAAAAACCCATACTATTTTTTATAATGCTAGAGCAATTTCTCTGATATAAAAACGCCATAATTTAAAATCATAAAAGAAGATTTAACACAGGATTATGTGATGGATCTATAACATTGAAAATTCACTGGTCTCACTGAACTGAGATCCCTTCCTTGCTATAAAACAAAACAAAGCAAAGCAGAAAAAAAAACCAATAAAAACAAAACCCCCTACTATACAGTGGGACATGAGACATTATAGCCCAAAGCCCTGAGGTACGATGGATGAACCTGCCTTCCCACTTTCCAAATCTCATTCTCTAGCAGGTTAAACTACATGAAAAACTCTCCAGACTCATGGGGGAGCTGCAGAATTTATCCCAAAGTGCAGTGTGGAGCACAACTGACTGAATGCAGCCAAAAGGCTAATTCAACAATTTGTCAGCCAAGCAGGAAAGTGTTCCCTTTCTTTTGCCATTCACTGAAGTCTACAAGGAAACTGAGACAGGAAGGCAGATAGTAGGAGCATTCCTAATGATGTACCTTGGCTCTCACAACTTAAAACAGTTCCTCTATGCTTAGCCTTGTTACACACCTCCTTTTTATACCATTCCCTGGAGTTAGGATAAATGGTCAACATTAATAGTGAAAAAGTATTTAAATTAGTTTATTTATATACTCTTTTAAAGTTGTCAAGCAAAAAAAATCACAATTAACTATCTTGACTTCCACATGCAATTTTTATTTTAATTGCCTCGTATAACCATGAAGTTCACAATTAATTCAGCAGTTACTGAACACAGTGGTGTATTCCCCTGAAGATTAAGCTCTTAGTCTCGAAAAATAAAATATTCTTAGTTTGAGGTGATTTAAGGAGTTGATGTGAGTCTCCCTTTGCAATGCAAATGTTTTTATTTCATAAATTCACAAACCACAGGAAAACTGGTTTCAAGGAAGATAAGAGATGACTGTGGTGCTGACATGCAGAAACACTCTAGACAACAATATCCTCTAGTAAATCTACTAACTCCAAAAATTCGTAAGAAGAGTGAATTTGGCAATCTTAAAACAGTCAGTGAATCAAATTCTTCCTCAAGTTCAATTTTTGCTTCCAGTGACAGAGTTTTCATTAACATGGTTAAGAGTAGTGTAGCAGGGCACAAAGGTGCCTTCTACTTGGACAGCCAGGATAATTCCTCAGGTGCCAGTTGCTGAAGCAACTAGAGGGAACTAATGACCCATACCTGCCTAGCCAGCTGACAAGAAGGGGCAGGGCCTCGCTCATATATAAATCACAGCCAGGACGCAGTTCCCTGCTGGCAGACAAGGAGGAAGGAGTTCTGCCTGTGCGAGCAGAGGCCTGAATATATCAGCAGTGAGACTGGTAAAGGATGGAGCACCCTAAGGTTGGCTGGATTAATGTTATAGCCAGACAGCTGGAGTTTGTATTGTAGCCCAGGGCTTGTTTTTTTTGCTGTTTGTTACTGGTGGTCTGGGTGAGGCTAAGAGGGGATGGAGGAGGCCTCATAGGGGACTCACAGCAGTGTGGGGATCCCAGTGCCAGTGAGGGTGCAACATTTGGGGGACAATGACCCCAGCCCCAGCGAGAGAGGGGGCAGCGAGAAGCGACAGTGAGGGGGCAGCAACTGTGACATGCTGGAGAGGACACAGAGACGGGGCCGCGGAAAGCCCAAGCGCCAGAGAGAGCGTGGAGAGAGAGAGAGGGAGACAAGGCCGCGGACAGCCCGAGTGCTGGAGAAGACGTGGAGAGAGACAGAACAATGTCAGTTACATTGGGTCATGGTACAGCGATGCATGGATCCAACCATAGCCCATAAGGCTGGGGTGCACAGAACCCCAGTACAGAAAAGGAACTATTGATAGCAGAACTGTGGCCAGGAGGATGAAATGCAGCCTCCCTATAATACATATATAAGATCAAAGTCATGGTGGGCGAGAATTGGAGGGTGCTAGTCAGCAGCCTGGCACAGTATAGGAGGCAGCAAGGTAGAGCATGGCAACCCTGACCACCCTCCTGTTACAAGCAACATAGGGCACTCCATAGGATTTCAATGGCACAACTGAAAAGAGAACTTGTTCCACTATCTTGAACACCTGCAATGGGCAGCAACATATAACCCTCTATTTATTATGTTAATACCTTCAAGTAATATTTGAAATACGATAAAATAATCAGTTTTAAGAAGGGTACTATTATAAGGAGGGAACATCTCTTTTCAGATCATTTCACTGCAAAGAACTCTTCTCCACAACTGCACCCTAGTTCAACTATGGTACTCTAGAGCCAAAGGTATACCATGGTTTGTAGTCTCCTATCGCCTTTCCTCTGGCAAGGTAGGAGTAGTATGAAGTTGTCTGCTCCTCTTTCTGAAGTGGCTGAGGTGGGAGCAGGGACCCTCTAGCACTAAATGCATCTGCTAGGTTGGGTGTACCAGCTGGGCACTACTGTGTTTACTAAACACCTCACTGGGAAATTTCTAGATGGTTTCTATATTGTCTCAAAACTCAGGCAAATGACATTTCAACAATTATACTCAAGGTCACATCTTCAAAGTTTTCATCAAAACCACAAATCTAGTAAATTACACTTCTAAATAAATGAAGCAGTTATTTTGGTAGAGCAAATACCAAATGCCAGTAGCATTAGGCATGAACCTACAATGTACCTGAATCCACCCTAATATACAAGCATGCTGTATGCAAAATGAGTAAGACGACAACTATTCATCAGTTAACACATTAAAACTAAAACATATAATGGTGTTTACTGTAGCAAAAAAATGATCGTGTTTTTTGTTTGTTTGTTTTTCAATAAAGTGCCATGCTATTAACACACTGGGCACATGTACACATGACATTAAGGCGACTCAATAAATTCTGGTGTATATCGTGTCAGAGTTTATTGCTCCTGGGTGCCCCATTTACATATGTAACCCCAGGGCACCCAGGACCAATAAACTGTGGTGTGACATGCACTGCAGTTTACTGAGTCACATTAAGTTCACATGTAATCCCACCCAACGTGTTAATGGCATGGCACTTTATTAAAAATGGATCACTTCTTCAGTAAACACCATTGTATATTTTAGTTTTAATGTATTAAGTGATGAATATTTGTCATCTTACTCATTCTGCTTGGGGTACACACTTACACATGCTTTCAGGTGCTGCTGTTACACATGACCCCTGGGCTGGGGTCAGCCTCCCAGCCTGGGCCTGCTCTGACCTAGCTCAACGTGCTGTGGAGTGGCTGACTGGGGCACAAGGGTGCTCCAGTGTAGGCCCAGCCAGCAGGCAGCCCTGCACAGAAGCACCCTCATGTGCTAGCCAACCCCATCAGCATGCAACAATGCACATGGAGACACTACAGAACATCGCTATAGGATAGTACTTGTGTTTGCAAGTATTAAACTACGGTGGAGTGAATTAGTCTACTGAAGTCTAATAGGGGTGCATGTGTAGATACTGAGACTTTACTCCAGTGCTAATTAGGCAGCTCCATGAGATGTAAATATCTCATGTAGATGTACCCATTGTGTTGTAATCAAATGTTGAAATCTTTATTTTGATTTAGTTTAAAAATAGTTAATCTTACCTTAGCATGTGGAAAAAAGAAAATTCATCAATCTCTGGGTATAATAAAAAGGCAAAGCAGCTAATAATTCTTGATAAATAGGATCAACTATCAGTAGAAAAAAAACAAAAACAATTTCTAACTTTGCAAATAACTCTGATTTAAACCGAAAGTCGCAGATATGGACTATATTAGTGGTGCTCAACCTCTGGCCCGTGGGCCAGATCCAACCTGTTCCACTGAGCCATGTCACCTGACTCAGAGGATTCCCACAGGTCCAGAAATTTAGCAGAAGTGGGTGGTCGCAATGCTAATTGTTGCTCCCCTGCTGCCAAATTTCCAGATCTGTGCTCAGCCAAGTCCTAGATTGCACCAGCATGCTGAGTCACTCAGCAACCAGATCTGGATGATACCCATGAACCAATCCCACACAGCACCACTGTGCTTGATCTGGTCCGCGGACCAGCTCCACACCACTCTTCTGGCCCACTGGGCTAGAAGTCTGAACACCACTGGACTACATCTGCAATGAAGACTACAGCATAGTGTAAACTATGCCAACTGTCTGTAAACTAGCCAACTTAAGTACTGATAGCAGAAGGTCTATGGCAGTACAGAGCTCAATGCAGGCTAACTGACTATGTGAAATATAAGATACCACTAGGAAAAGAAATGTCTATTTAGAATACAGAGCAAGGGACTCCATGCTGCCACAGCTACCTCATTTGTAGCTATTTTGGGCATCTCCAAATTATACTGTGGTCTGCGGTGTAGTCATATCTATTATTTGCTTCACACATCCAGGTTGTAAAGCTACTTAGAAAAGCTCCCAAGACAGAAAAGTTCTTCTTAGTCAAAAAGGCTAACTAAAAGAGTTTATCAAGGTATCCTATTTGTAGCAAGTTGAGGTGCTACACTCTGCTTTTCCCTGTCCCATCAGGAACCTAACCGGAGCACACTGATATATGGGAATAAGCCTGTGCTTCCTTAGTGATTTTCCTGAAAGCCAACTGTCAGCTAAGGAAGTTGTTGGAAGGAATAAGTTAAAAAATCAAGGCAAGAGTGATTGGCAAAATAACTAAAAGGAATTAGAAAATATTAGCACATAGGTGTAGAAGGAAGTTACATGTGCTAAAGAAACAAAACAAGTATCATCTTAAATCGTGTCTAGATTTTTGCTGATTTTTTTTAATTTTTAGGAAAAAAATAAACAAGTTCTTTGCTAGTGCAAACTGCCATAACTTCACTGAAATCCATGGAGATTTGTCAGGTTACTTGAGCAGAGAATTTTGCCCAGCCTCTTCCTCCACACAGCCAACTTTGCTTTCTCTAAAAACCTTTTCACTTAGAATTCCATACTGTATCTATATTCATTTTGTTCTTTTCCCTCATGGTCTTTAAACCACGTCTTTTCATGTTCAGGAAAAATATAAAATGTAAACCATTTTTTACAAGTGAATCTTTCCAAAAAATTCAGAAAGCCTTTGGAGTTCTTGCACATACCTAGACACAGTATGAATATCCTGAAAAGTCAGGATAAGCAGACCATATATGACTAAGAGTTTATATCATACTGCAAAGTAACCTAAAAAAAAATTGTCACTTTGATACAAAAATTAAGACATAGTTAAATGTGGTTAAATTCTTCTAACCCAAGCTAAAAAGTCACCATGAATGTTAATGCTCTCCCCTTCCCCATATTACTGACTGAAACCACTGTAAAACATGTTTTCTTCCAATCAGAGTTCTCTCTTTCATGAACCACATATGTGGCTGCACATATGCCAATTATGGTGGAAGTGGGTCTCAGCAGTTTGCCTCTATAATGCAGGGTAGGGCTGTCCAACTTCTAAGTGGTCAAGGAACCACATGCCCCCCAGTCTCTGGCTGCATGCAGGCAGCTCCCACCATGGTTTGTGATGGACACCCCTCTCCCACTATGCCAGCCAGTGCCTCTGCCTCCTGCACATGGCATCCCCTTACTACATCATGCCATGGTCCTGCACTACCACACAGAGTCCTTGAATCCTCCAAGTCCCCTGACCACAGGCTACCTTAGCCACTCTACACCATAATGTGCCACCCCATCCCCACGAGTGGAGGCAAGAAGCAGAAACTAGGGGAGGGAGCAGGAGGAAGCAACCCCAACAACCCCGACAGCAGCAGCTGTTGTAACTGGGGGAGCAGCATCAGACCCACAAGCCCAGGAGCCTGGACATTCGTTCCCCTTCTTCAAGGCCTCAACCCGCACCATCTTGGTTGCCACTCATTTCAGTCCGTGACCACGGCATCTCCATCCTTGAATGCATTTGGTTGGATTTTTATTTTTGGGGGGGAGTTCATATTCCTCATAGGCGACTTCCTAGATGCTTTACCCTTTGGCTACATGCCATCTACAGGGCACTGGCTGGACAGTCCTGGTACAGAGCATCTTATCTCACAGGCAACCTTTATACCAAGTTTTGGTGCAGCGGGCTGTGGTTCAAGCACCAGACATGATTCATAATATTGTCATAATATGACATTCAGGCTAACTACTACCAGCTGAAGGTAAAATGAGACCAAATTTTCAAATTGGCCACAGCCCAGTCTCTGAATCTGTACGTACCTTTTTTTGTGAAAGATTTAATCTATGCAGACTTTCTAGATGACAATTCAAAATGTAGCCCACAAAAATTAACATACTGTATATCAGAGGACCCATATGTTCTGGATGAAGACAAACTTATTTGGTCCCCTGAGGGTAACTCTTATACCAGTAATTCTCAACTAGTGGCACTGTGGGGTGTCTAGAGATCCTTTCAAGGATACTATAGGGTGCCACACAATTTTGACACTGTTAGGTGTGCAAACTTGAGTCATGATAAACCCAGATAGTTAGGCAAGGTTCTTTGAACCATCTAATAAAAGATATTGAATTTACCCAAAGAACCTTGCTGCCTATGTCCTTAAACCAACATGGCTACAACCTATACCTCTGAGATTTCAAATAGGAATTCACAATGTGAATAGAAATCTGTCTGTTGTGGTCTTTCTGGCTATGTACAGACAGTCAAGAAGCCCAAGGAGGAATTGCTCCAATCTTTGCAGGTTTCTCTAACTGATAACTGAATGCACAGTCAATTTTCACTTGAGAAAGGCAGACAGAGGCCTGCAGTGGCCCAGGCCAGAAGGCAGGGGTGCTCAAGCACCATCTCCCAGCCTGCCAGCCATTGCTAAATCCAAACCAACCAGGTGAGGGCCACTTCTGACTGGCTGCCCAGCACATACCACCAACCTGCTGTCCCCCTGCAGGGAAGGTGAAGGAGGGGGCTGCCAAGTGATAGCTCCCCTAAACCAAGCATCTGGCCATTGGTGTGGAGCCCCACACCTCAGGGGCTTCCTCTGGCCCAACCCAGGTGCCCACAGCCTGGGGCCACCCTGCCATGGGGAGTCCCATGCCAAGAGAAAACCCCCTAGTGCTCCCCTGCATGGCTGGGCAGCTGCTCAGCTCAGCTGCTGCTGCAAGGAGGAGAAGAGGATAAAACATTACCCTGGGCTGTGTTCCTGCCATCTAGCCTAGGTTCCCCCAGGCTGGGGCTGCCCTGCCCCAGGGAGCTGAGAGCAATCCCTCCTTCCCCATCCCCTGCCGATCCACATGGTGAATACTGTCTTCAGCATGGAGTTCAGTCCTGGTTGGGGGACCCAGGCTGGGCCAGGCGGGAGTGGGGAGGAGTTTCTCCTTGGCTCCATGGGACAGGGCAGCCCCAAGCTCAGGGATCCCAAGCTAGTCCAGAGAAAACAAATCTGAGACATGGGACTCCCCGTGTGCCCCCACTCCCAGCTGCACAGGCAAGCACCCAACCCAGAGATTGTCCCCGCCTCCCTCCTTCCTACCTGCAGCAATGGCAGAGACAAGCAGCCACCAAGCCGCACTGGGGGCGGGGAAGAGGACTATTGGCTCAGTGGGAGGGCTCTGCTTCCCTTCCCCCACCTGCTACCTCACAGGATGACAAGCACAGGCAGGATACAGTCTGGGGAGCAGAGGCAGAGGCTTTGTTGCCTCGGCTCTGTGACAGCTTGTGGGCAGGGCTAGCTAGGCACTGGACAGAAGCAACTGAGTGAGCCAGCAAGCAACCCTGTGAGGGAAGGTTTGCAGTAGGCCATGCTGGGATGCTGGGGGACAGACCGGTAATTTGCTTTGGGAAGGAATCTGGGAGAGGGGCACACCAATAAAGATGTTCTTGGCTGATACCGATACTCAGTGACACTACTGACATAAATAAACCCTTTTTGTTTGTTTTGCATTTCACACGTGTGCATGCCTCTTGCGCCCTTGACGAGGGCCTCATCAGCCCTTTATTAGGAAGGTGGTGACCACCTTACATCCCCCCGCTTGCCCACAGCTCCAACCCTCAGACCTGCTCTCCATGCAGCCCATACTGCCGTCCCAGGTGAACGGGGCAGACTGTCACACAGACAGCAGTGCTGGGCATGTTTAGAGCCCAAGAGCATGCTGCTGCCTCAGTGCCAGCTGTTGCCACACAGGTGAGCTCCCATGGCTGCTGGAGTGAAGCTGTTTTTGCAAAAGTGCCCAGTGCCTGGCGCAGCAGAATGTCCCTTGCGTGGCGCCTTACCCGCCCATGCACAGCACAACATCTCTGTGGCAGCCCCAGTGTTCAACCCCTGCTCCATGCATGGTGTCACCATGGCAGAGGCAGCAGCAGCAGCAGGAGCCAGTAACAGTTCCTTTGTTACTGACCACTGTGCCCTGTAACCAGTCCGTAAAAAACCCTCCCCTCCCCTCACTTGCCAAGACCTGTAGTCTGTGACAGGCTTAGGTGGGCCACAGGGTGCAGAGACTAGACTAGTCCCTGGGCACCAGGGTGCCCCAGGTGCTCAGCCATAATTATCATCTGCAATAACCCAAAAAAGCCAAAAGCTGATAATGTCATTTTTCATTTAATAGGGGCCGATCTAATAGCCAACTGATATATCGATGCACCCCTAATTCAAGATAGAAATTTAATACAGCAGTCTAACCTAAGCCAATTAAATCTAATATTATATCCATCCAGATTTATCTTAAACTGGACTTGGTCATTTTTAAATCAGTGCACTATGTTTCTGTTCTGTTACAAGTTTAAATCAGTTTCTGATCAGTTATGCCAGTTTTGTGTAATTTCTGTCCCTAGCCTCTGAGCTCTTTGCTATGAAAGAATTGCTCTGTTATTTTCCTGTAGTCAAAATGAGTGACAACTAAGTGCTGGCACTTTCCAAGGAGTGCTTTTAGCCTAACAAGGGTGCCTCAAGGCTAAAAGGGTTGAGAACCACTGTGCACATGCACACGCACATCTCAGGAAACTTCTACTAGGAGAGAGAGTATTTCCTTCATAGGCATCTTCCTTTTAAGCCCCTTTTATTTATGGGTGTTTCTTGCCTAGCAAGAACCACAAAGTCTGATTATATTTAATAAAGTGTTTGTAAGAAAGTACATAGGGGAGAAAAAAGGAGCCTGAGAAAAACAGACTATCTGGCTAAGAATAGGGTTTTGAAGTTAGTAGATTGTCATACAAAATTACATCATATCCGTGCTGCAACCTGGCGTTTTTGCAAACTGAGCCAAAAAGGAACATTATATGTACTTACAAAATTACCCTATCTTCCGTTTATCTCTTATTGTCCAACTTGAAAGAGATGGAAAAGGTATTATTCTTCCACCTATGAAATATTGTGCAAATAAACAAACCTAGGTAATTTTCATATTTATCCTGCTTCTTAGGTGTCTAAGAGCAACCCGTCTTCTATTTGACTGCCTGTTAGACTGGGGTAAGAACATTCTTTATTTTGGTGTACTACACATTATTGAGTCCAGTTTCAGTGTTCACCAAGTAATAAATAATGACACATGATCTGGCAGATGGTATTACAAAATATACTGCCACAAGAGCCCAAATGGTAGTTATTCTTTTCTGCCTATTCATTTCTTGTACAGTTATCTAGCCAAAGATGCTTTATAAATATTAGAAACATTTCCCTAAGTAGTTCTTTTAGTTAAATATTTCTGTATAATTACTTACAAAGAATAAAAAAAGTAAAGGAACTGAAAATGCAATTGTAACAGCCTCCTCCACTGGCCATTCATAACACTATACAATAAATAAAGTACTCAGCCATAACAAGAAGAAACAGCTCTCAAAAGACCAATAAAAGATAACAGTAATCTAAATTCAGACTTATGCTAGGGCTACTTGTGAGCAAAATGTGACACTCTCACAAGTTGCTGAATTATATTCACACCTCCATCCAGCAAGAAAGAACCTGGGATCACAAGGTCCAAAAATGTAAGATTTCATGATGCACTTGCTTTCAGTGATGACAACTTTAAAAATATTTGGGCAGATCTCCAGCTGTCTTCATTAACATGCCTGAAACATGGGTGAGCACATGAATATTAATGAACAATAGTTCAAATATACACAAGTGAACAAGGCAGCAGTCTGCTCAGTTAATATCTATCCAGAAATACTACAGAATCCCTATAACTTCAATGGGAGACCAGTCTTCATAAGCAGTTATGGGGTCCTCCATAGCCAAAAAAACTTGTTGCAACCTTCTGTATGCAAATTCAGAGTCCTACAAGAAAATCTGACCTTTTTAAATTACTCAGTATTTTATTTCATAGATTTCATAGACATTAGGGCTGGAAAGAACCTCATAAGATCTTCAGGTCCAGCCTCCTGCCCAAGGGGCGGTATTGCTTCCGTACTATTTTCAATGTTAATTCACGGGGCATACTCACGTTTCTCAGGTTAAATATGTGCTTAAGTGTTTTGTCAAATTGTGATCCTATGTGATATAAAATCCTAAATGCATTATATCAGGGGTAAAGCATTACGTTGTGACCTGTGTAGGCCACAAGGCTAGTAGAAGGACTGGAAATTCAAGGGAAGGGCAAATGGGGGTGGAGCCTACAGCCTAAATCTAGGGCACAGAGTCCCATGTGTTAGCAGAAGGCTATGTTAACCTTGCTACTGTTGCTTCCCCCAGGACTGATGCCACCACTGCCCTGCCATCACCACTTGTCCTGCCCCTGCATTCAGATCCGGCCCCACAGTCTGGACTTAAGACTAGGGCTACAAGGTAAGTTTGACACCCCTGCCTTAAAAAGCAAGATCTATACACAGTCATCTTTGCAGATCCCTTATGAAATAGTATTGCCTGTGGCATGTGTTGCAAGCATATGCAAGGGTTTCTGGACTTAGACATTCACTCCTTCAGTTTTGTCAAAATAGCTTGCATTTGTTGATTTTCCAGGCAAACTGCAAGGTCCAAGATTTTGAGCAACCTTGGGAATAAGAACAACAAATTAAGATCAAATCCAATGCCCATCCATCTACTGTCTTATTTCTGATAGCAGCCAACAGCAGATGTTTCAGAAAAAGAAAAAAGACCTAGGTAAGTAGGCATATGATAAATTATCTGCTCTTTATAAAACTTCCAGTGCTGATCTCTTCTGGTTAGAGATTAGCTTAAACTCTAAAGCTTGAGGTTTGATATGCCTTCAAACATGTTTACCGTCACCACTTATAACAGCTCTGGGCATTCTTCATGTTTATGGAAATGTCACACTCCCCTTTGAATCTAGTCTCAACATGACCCTGAAGCAATAATTTTCCATGAAGATACAAGTTGCATTGGCTTTGAATTTTTTCACTTTTTAATTTCATTGAATGTTGCCTTACACTTCTGTCCTGCAACAGAAGATTTTGATCTCTCTCCTCTACCTCATTCACTATTTTCTATGCTTCTAACAAGGCTGCTGTTATTCATCTCTATTATAAATAATCCAAACTTATTTTTCTTCTCTCTTTCTTCATGAGATATTTCTAACCCCCTATCATTTTTACCACCTTTCTCTGAACTCCCCTCTCATCTTGACTAGGTAGCTTCCTTTCCATCTTCTTGTGTAGGACCTTAGCAAAGGTCCAAAGATATTTTTGGAGGTCTAAATAAATCATATCAATTATATCTTCTGTATAAAATATATTCTTAGAATGGACAAAAAACATAAGGGACTAATTAAACAATTTTTCTATACAGAAACAGTGAAGGTTAAAGCATATCATATTATGATTTTCTAGGTGTTTTTCAAGCTACTTTTAATTATTGTTTCAACCAGTTTATCAAGCATAGGCATACAGACTTCTGATCTAAAATTGCCTGGAACAGCAACTATATGTAGCAGGTATTTCAGAATTAAAAGGCAAATGATATTTTCCTTTGAAATATGTTTTTGTTAGCCAGTAATAGTACAGGGGAGTGCTCTGTTATTTTGGTTTTGTGAAGAGTCAGTGGGACTTAGGGCACCTCAATACCTTTCAAGAAATAGGTCCTTGGTAGTACAGATTTCACTTCAGTATTTAAACAGGGACTGAAATTAAATGATGTTAAGACAAATTGTGTGTTTAAGTAAAGATCTAATGTACTTATCCAAGACCAGATTCTTATATAGTCAACAGTACATCAGTCAAGAGCAGGTCCATTGATTTCAAGAGAACTTAATGGAGTAATCTAATTTGGCCCTCAATAGCTGTGTGCATCTTACTCAGTACTGCCTCCCGCCCCCACCCCCCCACACACACACCCCCACCAAAAAGAGCGTTCTTACTCAAGTGAAAACTTTAATCTTTACTGGTTTTCACAAAATATGCTTCATTAGGGCATATAAATTAACTAAAAACAGCTTTAGGATTTAACCCACAGTGTGTATTGGCTAAAACATTAATGTTTTACAAAAGGAAGGAATAACCTTTTTGTCAAAACTAAGGTAATATTTAACCTTAAGTATTTATTTAAGGTATTTAAACACCAGCCGTAAAAGTATACCATTACAGAAAAATGACTCTCTCTGGAATGCATGTACCAGCTCCTCAGCTGCTGTTGATCCTTCCAAGAAAGGATTAAGAGGGATCCCCCAACAGAAGTCAAATAGTTTATTTTACCAGTTTGTATTGTAGCACCTTTCACTGAATAGGAAAATACCTAATGGATTATTATTCATTGAAACATTTAAAAATAAATTTATTACTAGCTTAATTATTCCATAAATAACATTGAGCTAAAGCATAAATTGACAGAATCAACTGTGAGCTAGAAAAAACATTCAATATGATGTGTGGATATGAAAACAAAAATGTATGCAAATTTCTTATAAATGTAGCAGAATTATACCAGATGGAGAAATTGGGCAGTTCTCATCATCATGTTCTCACACCCGCCGAGTTGTTCTAAAACTACCTTTCCTGAAACCAAATATAATTGGATTTTATAAGTAAACTATTTAAATAAATCTTGATGTTATGTAAGGACCATCTGAAATTCGTTTTCTTGATTATTTGAGGACATAGTGTTGGAATATATATGGAGTTTTGCAAATTAGGTATCATTGTTATGCCATATTCAAAATTATGCTGTTTTGTATCGACTCATTTTCAGTAGGCAATAGGAAAATAATGCAGGTCCTGCTGGTTCACAAAGAGACAGAATTCTCATTAATTTCACTGCAGGATTTGGCCTAATTGATACCTAAAGTTTTTTAAAATATTGTCCAACTGATTTCACTAACAAACTAAATTTTTGTTTGATCAGAATCAGCCATTAATTGAAGGATTACGTACTTTTATTCCTAACATGAGAATGTTTCTTTTAGCAGGAGTGATTAGTGTGCATTATTGCTTGAGCATATAATTGAGCAGACACTCAGTGTCTGTACTGCATCATATCTTCCCTAATCAGATATTTTAAACAACTACCTAAGACCCAACTCTTCAAAGACAACTTCTCTGGGTAGAGTTCCACTGTCTTCATCTCACTGCAGTGATCAATCTATGGAGTTCAATTTTATCAGGATTAAGGCCAATGTTTCCCTTAAAGGCAGAAAAAAGACCAGCTTTTTAAAGAGTTATATATTTTTTTTGTTTTAATTGTATAGATGTTTTAAATAACCTTATTTCCCTTATTTTTGTATTTCTAGAATTAATGTTTTGAGGATTCTTTCCTGATTAGGCAAGATTTTCAATTACTATTATTTATCTTTTAAAGGGATAGAATTTATCAATAACATGTCAGAATACTGACCTTTAAAAAAAATAAGTCTGAAAAACTAAATCCTCAAGAGGCATGAAAATACAGATACCTTGTCACAGCTTAGAACTGACAGTGATAATCATGATGTGTGAAAAGTATCTTCTTTCCCCAGGTAGTGTCATTTTTTTAAGTCTGGTTTATATCTATTTTTAAATTAAAACCTACATATAAAATTTACATACAACAAGCAACTGACTTTAAAAATCCTTATAGGTGTTTCAAATGACAAAGATTTGTTGTTAAGAGTTTGTCTACATGTGAAAGACATGGAGAATCTCTCAAAACAGCCCTAAAAAACTTGTAAAATAAAAATTGTTGTAACGTAATTTATAATTGCGAAGGCTAACAAAAACCATTTCAAAATCAATTTTTGGTCCTCTTGTCAACAGACTTAGTCTTAACTTAAAGTGTGCAAAATAGCTGGTTAAATGCTGTGCATTCCCTGAGGCATCATTTTTCACATACCTCAAGAGCTATTTTAGAGCAAAATTGATATTTGGCTGTTTTAATCCTAATGATCTCCATTTCTGAATATTGAAGGAGAAAACCACAAACCAGCATTTTGGTAGGCTTTGCTCTGTTTGTACTGCGGGTACGACGTGACGGTCGACGCGCTCATCGTGGGATCACTCGGAGGCTGGGACCCCGGCAACGAGAGCATCCTGCGCGTCTGCCGCGTCTCCCGCCGCTACGCCAAGCTCATGCGCTGCCTCATGGTGTCTGACACCATCCAGTGGTCCCGCGACATCTACGTCGAGCACATCACAGGCCACCGCCAGTACACGGACGCCAGCAGGAGACCAGCCGCCGGACTGGACCCAGAGGGGACCACCTGAACCCGCCCCCCCCTGCACCAGACGACTTTGGCTTCGAGAGGATTCATCAACCACGGACAACGACGACCCTACGCCACCCAAAGAGGACCCCTGCGATAGACTGAGTATAAACTGAGACTCTTTGCCATTCGGACTACTTCTTTTCCATCATGGACCATTGTCACGGGTATGTGTGTCTCTATTCTCTTTCTCTCTCAGCGTCGTGAAAC
>JAGPOW010000290.1:16214822-16248970 GCA_030014935.1 Caiman crocodilus
CAACGGTTGTGCCCACTGACCCCCTAGCCTCTACAATGCCCCGGCCCCCATCACTTACCTGGTTCTCCCGTTTGACCGACGGTCCGGGCTCATTGGCTGATATTGATTCTGCAGGACCATTTTTAGGGTTGATGTACCTAATGGTGATGCCTGACTACTTCAAATGGCTGCAAGTTTCTTTCATATGCTGCATGAAAATCATTACAGCAGCACAGACAGTAAAAACTGTGAGGCTATTTATAAAGGACATGATTGCCAGAACAAGCTGTAACTGACAATGGCCCACAATTCAATCTGGATGAATTTCAAGGGTTCATGAGGAAAAAAAAAAGGCATTCAGCATATCATTTCTGCAGCCAGCCACAAATAAGCTGGCTGAACAATTTTTAAAATGCCTTGCTTTCCATGAAAGAAGAGGTAGGGTCAGTACAGCAGAAGATGGCCTTCTATTTTTGGTAACATGCCAGACTGTAGTATGTGTTACAATGAATAAGATGCCAAGAGTACTGTTTATGGGCCACAATCTCAGGTCATGATTGGACTTGCAGCAACGAGTTAGAAATTGCCAAATAATTCAGACCATGACAAAGGCCTCTCAACAGCTACATGTAGGCCAAGAGTTACTGGCCTGCGATTACTGGGGTTTAAAGAAATGGCAGCCTGAAGTTGTGAGTGAACAAAACTGTTTCTTTGTCCTACACAGTGCAAGTGACACCTAATATTGTTTGGCACCTTCACGTCAACCAATTCTGAGATACAGGCATGAGCACTGAATAGAGGAGAGCAGCAACAGCTGGAGCTCCAATGGCTTTGCAACCTACAGCAGCAAACTTAAATGCTACACCAGACAACAGCAAAGCTAAGCAGACAGGACTTAATAATGTTGAGCTACCTGCATCCGTTAAGGAGTCATCTGAATCAGACATGGATGAAGGAAGGCCACCTCCTCTGGACTATGCTCAAGGGAATGATAGCCATTACACAGGAAGGAAATGTAAACATGACTCCAACTTAGTACTCAGTGCAGCACATTCTCAGGAAAGCGGTAAAGAAAGTGATCATGATTACCCAGAAAGGAACCACAAGCCACTTAAGAGGACTACATTCTGTGCATTAAGCCACTGTCATTTCTAAAGGTGAGGATAAGATGCGATACACGTGAATGGAAAAGCACACACCAACTGCTGAAGCATCTTTAGCCTGACGAAGGGTTTTTGAACCCGAAAGCTTGCTTAATAACTATTCTCAACCATTTGGGTTGGTCTAATAAAAGATATCAAATTCACCCGAGGAACTTTGTCTGCCTATATCCTTAGATCAACACGGCTACAACCTAAACCCTTGAATCTACATGTGTGAATCAAAAACTACTTTTTGTTCAATCTGCTAATGCCAATGCATGCATAGTTCTACTTCATGTTTACAATATATTCTGCATCTGCCAGTCTGGTAGCACACTCCCCTACACTTAGGGCTGGCATCATTAATTTATGAATACCTTAGACAAAATTAACAGAACTGGGAAAACTAACCAGGATTCTTCATCTTCCTACTTGCATTACTAAACTGCTCCTTCCTCCTACTCCCTGTGTCTTATTCACACACCATTTTTAACTACATGTTGTCACATTTATTAACCCCACAAATAATCAACATGTGAAAATGATAACTATCCATTATTATTCTTTGAAGATTATTATCTCTTGATGTGTTTATGGGCAAAACAACCAACCTCTTGGGTATCCAAACCAGAGCAAGCCATACATGTAGTTTGGGAATTATCAATGAAAAGGCTCATCATCTGAAAAAGCTAATTCTTCAAAACTGCAACTCATTGTCAGAACACATGAAGTTTGATGAAACTTTCTTTGGGAAAGGCATCTTGGGTTCCAGAGGGACTCTGGTCAAAATGAAAACAAAACCCATCCCAGAAAATGGCACGTAGGTGGTATGTAGGAGACTTAGGTTCAAGTCCATACTATAAAAACAACAACAACAATAAATACATAGTACTATACCTTTTCCCCACCCACCTATACTATTACTGCAAGTCTTTAGAACTATTTTTATGTATGTATCTATATTTCTATGAAATCAAAAAACTATATATTATGCTTTATAGGAATTTTCTGTGCCAGGTACTAGCATTTAGTACCACACTACCTTGCTGAACAATCTGCAAGCCAGAGTTGCCTAAGACCCTAAACCCGTGATTCTGAATCAGGGTGCCTTGAGATCTTTTCAAGGATGTCACAAGGTGCCACACACAATGGTAGCACTGTTAGATTTACAAACATGATTCACCAGATAAATCCAGAGATTTCAAATAGAAATGTATAGCTGGTCTTCCTAAGTTTTTTGCAACAGGAAAACTGCACTGTTATTTTTTTTCCATAGGCAAACAATAGTGAACGCTAACAGCTGACACTTTCCGAGGGATGCCTGAAATCTACCCAGGGGTGCCTTGATTCTAAAAAGGTTGAGAACCACTGCCTTGAACAGATTAATTAATAGTAATGTCTTTAAACACTGTTCTCCATACTCTTTAGAAAGAAAGACTATTGAAATGTGTACAAGCACCCCTAGAACTCATAGTGACCACTGAGTAGTATGTTCTGGTAAATTCCTCCAAGCCGTCCTTAATAGGATGTGCTCCCCTACCTGAAATGTAGTGCACATGATTTACTGAAGCTACAGTTTGCTCCAGCTGGGAATCTGCCATGTCAGACTATACATTAGAGCATAAACATTTTGGAAAGTCTCCTATACATTCTATGGTATATACAATGAACAGTAACCTACAGCATGGCAGTAAGGTAAGCAGACAGCTTGGAGAAAAGCAGAATGGAAGTGACTTTTCATACAAGTAAGCCCACCTTGCATAGGACTGCATCTGAGGTATTCTTTCTTAACTTGTCACAGAAAGTTTCTATGTTAAGTCCCTGTAATCAGTATGCATTCTGGCTGAAAAGTATTGTAAAATGTTTTTTCATAGAAGAACCTGATCTAAATCTTTTCTCTCTTTACGAAAGAAACTCCCACATTTCTCATTCACCCTCTGTCCTTCAAATTACAATAGTTTACTACAGACAGTCTTCTAAATCTGTCTAAATCTCCTGAACATTTGAAAAACATTATCTTGTCGGGTAAAATTAGTTTTAAGGTGTTTCTTCATGCAGAACACTGGGTAGCAACTCATACATATCTAGTATAATTTTTCCTCATCCTGTAAATTTACATAAAATAATTGCAGACCCTCTGCACAGTTCCCAAAGGTCTAGCAAAAAGCTAACACTGACCTTAGCATACAAATTCTGTTGGAAGTGAATACATTTCCTAAATGGGGACCTCTCAAGTCATCCTGTTGCTTCACATTTGGCACATCTAAACAAATCTAAGCATGAGAGTCTCACACTTCTATGTGCATGGTCTGTGTCACTGGTCCTCACAGCAAACCCCAACAAAATGACACATGGAAGTGAAGAACTCAACAGAAAGAAGAGAGATAGAATCAGGCCAAGAAAGAACAAACATTTATGATATAATTGTAAAAGGTAAAGAGCACCTGTAATTACCCTTTACAACAATGGGAAGTGAAGACACTAGCCGTCTCAAAGTATAAATGTGATCTTAGGGTTTGGGAAGAGTCAGATAATTACTCATTTATAAGTCAGGATCTCCATCTTTCCTTATAACCCTCATTCATGGAACAAATCTAATGTGCAATGGTATATATGATGCAGCTGGGATTTTGCAAAGCTAAAAGGTGCTTATTCAAAGGACAGCATGGGAATTTTAACACAGGTAAAGGCTTTGGGAGCTTACATATCACTTTGCTCTAGTTATCTGAGCACCTAGAAGAGAATAAGATCCTGCACAGGAGCATTACTCACTTCTAGTTAGTGTGAGTGAAGGATATTCACTCATGGCTAATCTTACATGAAATACTGAAATTAGACCAAAATAGTTGCCGCCTTCCTGCATTCTCAGAAGTAAAACAAAAGGGTGGAGAAACACATTCAAACAGTTTCTTACATTCTTACCCTTTGTTCTTTCCTACATGATATATTTACTTTCTTGAAGCAAATACTTGCAAACATTTTTAAATAAAAAGTTTTGCACAAAATAATTTAATAAACGTAGGCAAAAGCACTATTTACAAACTAAACAAAGATAGTAAAAAAGAGGGGTAGAGATTTTCACTGCACCAGAAAACATCCAAAGAGCCCAGATAGGTGGTGACCAGATCACAGACAACTTTTTGTGGAAGGAAAAATAAAAAAAATATGCTCCTTGCACGTTTTTAATGGGAGCAAATTAACAGTTTGCAGTTGTTTCTGCTCTTTTTGAACTTGTGCATTCCTCAGTGGTAAGCAAAGAATACTTAGCAATTCACACTTAGGAAATGAATATTTTTGTGATTAGAAAAATGTAGCATCTGCATATTTGTCATATAAGTTCACCACATTCTCCACAATAAATTAAACAAACATACATACACATACAGAAGACAGCCTTTGGCTGAACTACATTTCAAAGTAAAAAAAAATAACTAAGCTAATTAACAAACAGAAGACATCTACATAACTAAAGCACTTGCTTTACACCAAGACTCTTATAAATGGACCACCAGTGCTTAGAGAAGCCAGCCCATGACAAATTTGGCCAGAAAAAAAAGTAACAAATACAATCATTCACTGAAGTAACTGTCGACCTTTCATTTCCACCCAGGAGAACTTTTACAATCTTTTTTCTCTGATGCCTGAAGAAGGGTGTTTATCCCTGAAAGCTTGCGATTAAAGATTTTTTTTTTTTTGCAAAAATCTAGTTGGTCTAATAAAAGATATAATCTCTACCACGAGTCCTGGTTGCTTTTTCCTCTAGAGCAATGCAGCTACAACCTGAATTCCTGGTTCCAAGGAAGTCCATGCAAGTTTTGCTATTACCATGAATGGATGCGGAAGTGGACCCTCTGACAAACCTATCAAACCCAAAACCAATTTTTACAAACCAACAGAAATTCTAGAAAGGCAATTATTCCCTTGGCAAGGGAAATGTGGCAGGACAGTCTCACTCTCCTCCAATCAGAAATAAAGAGGATAATATTTCACTGTCTTAGACAAAGACAATATAAACAGCCCTTAATACACTAAATAAGGCCACAAACAGTCCAGGGGTGGGAAATTATTTTGGGCAGAGGGCCGCTTACTGAGTTTTGGCAAGCCTTCAAGGGCCGCATGACAGGCAGCCCAGGGCAGATAAATATTAATTTTCTAAATTTTTTTAGGGGCCCCGCAGGCCAGATAGAATGGTCTGGCGGGCTTCATTCAGACCCTGGACTACATTTTGCCCACCCCTGCATTAGTCTGATGTGGTTTTAAATGCAATCCTGCGCTGGTCTCCCCACTGTACCCACATGCACACAAACTCAGAGTGGAGTTGAAAGGAAGAAAATCTGTGTATAGAGTTACTTAGTATTCATTTACATAATTGTATGAGCAGATAATTATACCGAGCATCGGGAAACCTGTCTGAAGCAAGTGCCCGCTGGACCAAAGTCAATACAGCAAGAGCTGCCAGGGAGCTGGAAGTCCGGCACAGATGCAAAGGACACTGTCAAGTGGTGTCAGAGGATGGGCAAAGGGTGGATCTGTAGAACAAGCCAGGCAGCTAGAGCCCCTTTCGAGAGCGGAGTTGTTCCCTCTGGGCAAAGTGCTTTGAGCTAAGTAAGTGGCCACGATTCAAGAAGCAGGTTGCAAGGGAAAGTGGCTGGGGGAGGAGGAGAGCTGGCAGAGGAAGAGAAGGGAAGGGGAGGGGGGTACAGGAACTCCTCTCACGTGGTGGCAGCACCCAGCACGTGCGAGCAGCAGCCGGGGTTGCGCGGGGCCGGGGCAGACCACCCGGCTCTCCCGCCTGCCCGGGACCGCAAGAGGCCGCGGCGCTGCCCGGGAGGGGGAGGGGGAACAGGGCACCGCGTTCCGCTCATTGCGGGGAAGCCGTCGGCTCCGAGCAGGACCATCCCTAGCCGCGGCGTTGTGGGAGCGGGAGAGCAAGGTCCCCAAGTCCACTTGCTGCTGCTGCTGCTGCTGCCCCCACCCCACCCCCGCCGCAGGGGAGCAGCAGGTGAGCTCCGGGCGGGGACAGCATCCCACTTACCGGCTTTACATGGGTCCTTATAATCGATCCCCTCGGCGGGGTCCTCCTCGCTCAGCCCGTACGGGTAGTCGTAGTCGGGGGGCAGCTCCCGGGCGCACGCCGTCCAGCCAGCCAGCCACAGGGCCACCCTCCAGCCCAACATGTTGATGCTCCGCGGGGCTCCGCGCGGGGATGCGGCGGGGCTCCTCCGGCCCCGGGGGGGTAGCCGCGCTCCGCGGGGTGGCACCGGGGGAGGGCAGCTGCCTCCCCCCCTCGCAGGACACAAGTTGCCGGGAGGGCAGGCGGCGTCTCCCCGCCTCTGTCAAGCGCCGGGGAGAAACTTTGGCGCTGCCTGCTGCCGCCAGGGCTCCGCGGCCGAGCCGTGTGCCGGCTGCCCGCCGCCGCCGCCGCCGCCCGCCGCCGCCGCCGCCGCCTCGGCCCCCTTCAACTCCGCGGCACCTGGAGCCGAGCCGGCAGCATCCCGCCCGTCGCCGCCCCCGCCCGAGGGGCTGGCCCGGCCGCCCCCTGCTCCATGCCTCTGCCCCTGCCTCTGCGACGGAGGGGGCGGAGAGCCCCCAAGTGCTTTAAAGAGGGAAGGAGACGTCCATCGCTCGCCCGAGTCGCGCGGAAAATGAAAGCGAAGGAGAGTGAGGCGGGGGGAATAAAATGGGGGGGGGGGGGAATCAATCAATGAGAAAGCAACGCGGCGGCCGGCCGGGCTCTCCTGCCTTCGCGCGGAGCCGCTCCAGGGGTTAAGCTCCCCCCTGCAAAGTTTGCGGGGAAGCTACGGCAGCCCCCAGCTTGTCGTGCCCCGGCTGGCGGCTGCTGCTGGGTTTGAGGGTGGCTGTTTTGTTTGGTTTTGGTTTTTTTCTAAGCCAGCACCGGATCAGTGCACAAAGCCGCCACCGAGCAACCTGGGGCAGCGCTGCGAGCCAACGGAGGGACAAAGCTTTCGCCCGGCCCGCGGCCACCCCACAGGAATTCCGCTCTTGTACTAAAGCCTCAAACTGTTTCAAGCCAAGGTGAGACTTTAGGAGTCCTCCTCCTCCTCTCACAAGTTTCCATAGGAAGCGGGTGTGATGGGGGGCGGGGAGGAATAGGTAGCTGGGACTTAATGGTGCTCCGATTCCCTTCGGGTGTCACATTTAACACTGCCTTTTGAAAAGGCTGTGAAATTGCCAAGTCGTTATTCGACATCAGAGCCTCCCCAAATCTGCTCTCCCCTGTAACTTCCTAGACCCCTTCCTCTTCGTTGGCATGGGGGGAAGGGAAAAGAGAGAGTCTAATCTTCGTTACTGTGCCCACAGGCATCTACACCTCTAGGGCTGCAGCCAAGGGCAGCCTGGTAATAAAACACAATCAGATTAGCCTAACCCCCCCCTATAGGTGTCTCCTAAAACGAAATAGGAAGCGCTAAGCTCAACTGTTTTGCATGTTAGGCATCGGGTTTCAGCTCTCCTGATTTCTGACTGCCCCCCCCCATGTTGAGGTGTGTGATCTGCCCTTGCCCAGCTGCTTTTCATTTATGGTTTGAAGTGGCCTGAAGGTGGACATATGGAAAAGGGTAGGGGGTAGGGAGAAGTGATGTGGAGTTGGTGGATGGGATTATTAAAGCCTCTGAAAGAGCCTGTAGTTTTCGTCAAGGTTATTAATGTCTCTTCTGTCACCAAGTCATCATGACTACTGGAACAGCGGGGGGGATGGAGTGTGTAGACAAGGCTAGCAGTTCATAACCCAGATTACGCCCTCCTATTTTATCTAAATCCATCAGCTCCTCTAAAATGAATGCTGCCTGTTGCTGTGATTCAAGACTAGCAATTAAATAACCTCACCAGTTAAAGGAATTCAAAGTAGGGATGAGCTAGGTATTTCAGCTTGCTATCCAACACCGTATTAGCATGTCATGCCTGAGATAAGGCCAGCCTTTTCAAAAAATGGTCTGAATTTTACCTGCCGAGTTCAAGAAATATTGTGCCTTCTTTGCAGAGGTGCTGAGGGCCCACAGTTCAATATTTGATCCCAAGTGAGTCACCCCAAAGCTGAGACCCAAAATGAGAAAACTACTAAAATGAGGCAGAAGCATTTCTTAAAAGAGGTAGTTTACCAGCATTTCAGTTGGCAGCTTGCAAAGAGTATCACACATAGACTCACAAACAAGCCTGCAAAACTTAATGGACATTTCCCCCCTTTTCTTAATGTCATTTCCATAACCAACAGTCCTAATAATTCTGAATACTTGCAACTGACTCCCAAGATGGATCAGATAACCCTTCTGTTAAAACCATCAGAAAAATGCTAACATAATGACCTGTCTTTACTTATATGATATATTGTACTGATAATCATTTACCCGTATGTTGTCCTACAGTGGGAGTTTGCATCTCTCAGCCCCAAAAGCTAACTTAACACTATTTTTGATATTTTGATCTAAAAAAGATTCATAGATCACTTGCTTAAGTTTAGATCTTTGACTTCAGTTAGTTTATCACTGCATGAAATAGATTTTGTTAATTGTTCTATTAAATAAATCTGGTTCTGTATACAGAAGCATACATACTTACCATTCCAGCATTAATTTTCCCTGAAGTGATTATGGACAACAAACTAAATAGATCCTTATAAAACACACCTTTACAGACACATATTTGTATTAAAAGTAGTAGGATTTACCAGTTGTTTTGTAACCACAGAAGACAACTACAAAATGTGATTCCAACATGCCGCTCTCCTGAGTGAGATGATTATTAAATGCTCGCTCGCTCGCTCGCTCTCTCTCTCTCTCTCTCTCTCTCTCTCTCTCTCTCTCTCTCCAGTAGGAGATTAACTCTCCCAGCAAGGTACGCACTGACGTCACCCTTAGCCTCCAGCCAGCAATCTGCCCCCGACCTCAGCATCACCATCAACATCAAAACAGCATCAGCCATGGCAGGCTTCAAGACAGCTGGCCTTACAGAACTCTGACCAAGATAAGGAGTCCCAAACACAGCGCTGCCAAAGACAATAGAGGGGAACACCACATAAATACATGAGGTGTGAATGTAAGCAGAGAATCAATTAAATGTGTTTTACAAATTCAGGAAAAGTTTTGTGTTTCTGATCCAGAACTGCTACAAATTAAATTAACTTTCAGATTTCAGTATAGAGGCTCTGCAATTTATTATCACTCTATACCATTTGGATACAATAGCATGAGTGTTGTTTGGGGGAAAAGCAAGGTAAGAACGTGGACAATAGAAAGAAACTAGCACCTCCAACAGTCACTTAAAAAATTCTTGTTTGCATTAAAAAAAAATTATTTTCCCAGTCTCATTAATTAAATCACATCCTTTATGAATAAACTTCACAAACATGCAAGCTTTCCAGTATTCAGAGCTGGTCATATTCTTTCAGGTTGCAGAGTTTAACAAGATATGGGTAAGAATTTATTTTTTATATCACACATTCATGTCTACCATTCCAAAATGCTCAAAACTCTGACAGTCCATCTGACAACACAGTCAATCAAACTCCATCCTACGCTGTTTCCAAAGAAACCAACACACAGCCAGAGAGACAGACTGCATAAGCTGGAAGGAAACCAACCAAAAGGAACACAACAGCAACACCAACAAAAAACCTAACGTGCATCATTTTTACTTTCCCCCAAATTTCTGAATTCTTGAATAATTTATCATGAAATCAATATTGGAAACTGTTGTAATATACAAAACAATTGGTAATGGCATTTTTTTTCCATCTTGTCTCATTACAGGACTAATTTCAAGCACTTCCTCTCTACTCTCACAAAACGCATTAAACAAAAACATACCTCACCAGTTATGGAACTCAAGTGTTCACACCTTCTCATCCTGTGTCCATGACACTCCTGCTTAGGATTTAGTCTTGCACTCTCTACTATGTAGGTTGATCTCTATACTTCTACTAAATGCAATATAGTATTTTTTAAAAGAATGAGATTACTTTTAAACTCTAAACTGATCATATGCCTAAATCTTTGCATACACAAGGATCCTCTGGACTGGCATCTTGGCTGGAATTTTCAAGACAGGCTAGAGGAACAAAATTCAGAAGATGGTAAACAAAAAATTTTTCATTTGATTGAAAATCCCAGTACTCTTGAAGCAATATAAATAATAAATTATATTAAATGAATGTTTTTCTCTTATTTCTCCTTTCACTGATAAGACAGGCTGAAAGTAAAACAGTACTGCCACACAATAAATAAGCACAGACACATGTATGCACATATAAACAAAAACAACACTTAAAGAACATTAAAGTTGCTAATTCAAACATTCAAAAAATAAGAAAATGCCAGAATTAAGATTATTCTCATGTCCTTAATTTGCAACCCCCCCCAATTTCTGCATACGTGCCTTATGAAACCGTTTTTAATTTCATGTTCATGTGCAAGTTTTATACTGGACTCATATATAGAATATATGGTACTCACTTGATGAATGGTTCTTCAGTATTGTATTTTGTCTTCTCTTTATTGTGTGCTGCCTTCCCTTGTTCACTGCATAATTATTCAGATACAGAATTACTTTCTCATGAGTTATTTTATGATCTTCATCCCTATTGTAGTTGAATACTTTTCAAATATTAACTTATTTTCATTAAACAATTTGAGATGAGAGAATATTGTCCCTATAATACAGGTTAGGGAATGGAAACAGGGATGAATTAAAATTAAAAGTAACCACTAATTTTGGATAATTGAGAAACCTAGGCTTGAGTTAAGAGATTTCAGCATTTATGGAGCCAGACATATTATGAATGTAGCTCCCATTAATTTTTAATGGAGATTTTGTCAGTTCACAGCTCAACGTTTCTTTAAAATCATACTAAAGGATTTCAGATCAGGCACCCAGATAATAAGCAGCAAGTAATTAGTTAAAAGGTATAGTCTGTGACTCAACTAAGAATTCTGTGGTGCAAGAAAAGATAGAACCCAGGCCTGCTTTCCACCATTAAACTGTCCCTTCGCTTCCTACAGTCACCTCCTTATTTATCTCACACCTCTCAATTTCTACAGCAAATGAGCATGGGGTCCCACAGGCAATGTATCATCGGTTCATCTCCAGAACAGATTTATGCTGCTGAATGAAACAGGTTCTGTGGAAAAATGATTACACAAAATTAAAAATCATGAAGTTAAAGTTTCAATATAATGCATAGACATAAGGGAGTCAAGATGTCACCAGTCAAATATAATCCTTGTATTTCCTAATTTTTTAGTTTACTGTCATTTTAGAATCAGAAAATTAGGATTGGAAGGGACCTTATGAGGTTATCTAGTCCAACCTTCTGATCAAAGCAGGACCATACCCAACTATATCATCCCAGCCAAGGCTTTGTCTAACCAAGTCTTAAAAGCCTCCAAGGATGGAGATTCCACAACATCTCTGGGTGGCCCATTCCAGTGTTTTACTACCCTCCTAGTGCTCAAGTTTTTTGCAATGTCTAACTTAAACTTCCCTTGCCACAACTTGAGACCATTGCTCCTTGTTTGGTTATTTGCCAGCACTGAGAACAATCTAACTCCATCCTCTTTGAAACCACCTCTCAGGCAGGTTAAAGGCTTCTATTAAATCCTCTCCCAGTCTTCTTTTCTCCAAAAGCCCAGTTCCCTCAGCCTGTCCTCACAAGTCATGTTCCCCAACCCTTTAACTATTTTTGTTTCCCTCCACTGGATTCTCTCCAATTTGTCCACATCCCTTCTGCAGTGGGGGGCCCAAAATTGGACACAGTATTCTAGCGGTGGCCTCACATGTGCCAAATAGAAAGGAATAATCATTTCCCACAATCTACTGGCAAAGGTCCTACACCAATTCAGTCCACTATGCCATTAGCTTTCTTGGCAACAAAGGCACACTGTTGGCTCATATTCAGCTTATTGTTCACTGTAACCTCCAGATCCTTTTCTGCAGAGCTGCTTTTTAGTAAGTCCGTCTCTAGCCTGGACTGGTGCATGGGACTATTTCATCCAAAGTGCAGGACTTTGCACTTATCCTTATTGAAATTCACAAAATTTATTTTGGTCTAATCCTACAAAGTGTCTAGGTCTTTCTGAATCCTAGGCCTACTCTCCAGTGTATCTATTTTCCCCACCCAGCTGGGTGGGGAAATCCTGACACCATTCCTGAGGGTGTGTTCCATCCAATCTTCCAGATGGTTGATGAAGATGTTGAACAAAACCAGCCCCAGGACCAAACCATGTGGTACTCCACTTGATGCCACCTGCCAACTAGATATGGAGCCATTGATTACAGTTCTTTGAATCTGATGATCCAGCCAGTTTTCCACCTTACAGTTCATTCATTTCATTTATATTTCCTTAGCTGGCTTGTGAAAATGTTGTGGGAGATCATACCAAAAGCCTTGCTGAAGTCAAGGTACACTCTCTCCACATCCACAGAGCCATTCATCTCATCATAGAAGGCCATCAAGATTGGTCAGGTATGACTTGCCCTTGGTGAATCCATGCTGACTCTTCCTAATCACCACCTTCTCCTTCAAGTGCTTAAAAATGAATTCCTTGAGGACTGCTTCCTAACTTTTCCAGGGACTGAGGTAAGATTGACCAGTCTATAGTTCCCTAACCTCCTTCTTCCCTTTCTTAAAGATGGGCACTGTATTTGCCCTTTTCCAATCATCAGGGACTTCTCCAGCCACCATGAGTTTTCAAAGGTTTTCAAAATGGCCAGTGGCTCTGCAATCACATCAACTGATTCCCTCAGCATCTTCAGGGGCATTATACCTGGCTCCATGGGTTTGTACACATACCATATCTACTCATATAAAATGAGGTTTTTCCCCCTCAATCAGCATAGGAAAAAGTCCTTTATTTTATAATCACATACAAAGTAGAAGGAGGGGGCAGCTTCTGCCCTCCCTACCCATTCCAACACTGTTGCATGTCAAGGTAAGGCAAGAACTGAGCACTGTATATGGAAACTCAAGAGCAGCTTGAACAACATCTGACAGAAAGGGCAGGAGGGTGGTGGGAAGAGAAGAGGCAAGGACTGGGGAGTTGAGGGGGAAGGGTCAGAGGCTGGGGGAGCAGGGAGGATGGGCAGAAGCTGTGGAGAACTGAGGTGGGGGGAGTTCAGGTGGCAGGGGTAGGGACGAGAAAGGAGGCAGATACCCCCAGCCTGATACCCCCAGCCACTGCTTTCCCTGATACAGCGGTGGGGGTGGGGATTCAATACAACCCTCCAATACCTATATTCTATATCTGGGAAGATAAAACAAGTTTTTTAAAGTTCCATATATTGAATCTAATTATGGGAGGGTTTATCTTATATTCAGGGTTATTTTGTATTCAAGTAAATACAGTAGCCTCTCACCTGTTCTTTCACTGCTGTCTGCTGCTCACCTCCTCTCCAAATTGTGCTGCCAGGTTCAGTAGTCTGGTAGCTGACACTCCCTGTGAAGACTAAGGCAAAAAAGAAATTGAGTGCTTCAGCTTTTTCTACATTGTATGTCACTAGGTTGCCTCCCTGATTCAATAAAGGACCCGCATTTTTTCTGATCTTCCTCTTCTCTGGATTAGTCATCTGTTTTTCTGAAGTCCAGGGCCCTAACTTTGCTGCTCTCTTCCTCCTTTTCCTCAGAATCCTGAACTCAATTATCTCAAGGTCACTGCTGCCCAAGTTGCTATCCACTACTATTTTTCCCAGTTTCCCAGTCCACTACTAATTCTTCCCAGTTTGTGAGCAACAGTTCAAAAAAAAGCACTGCCTCTAGTGGCCTCTCCAACACTGGCACCAGAAAGTTGGCCCTAATACACTCCAAAAAATTCCTGGATTGCCTGTCCACCTCTGTATTTCCCTCCCAGCAGATGTCAGGGTGACTGAAATCCCCCATGAGAACCAGGGCCTGTGGCCGGAAAATTTTCACTAGCTGTTTGAAGCCCCTTCCACCTCATCCTCCTGGTCTGGTGGTCTATAGCAGACACTCATGACAACATCACCCTTGCTGTTCTCCTGTCCGACCCCAACCCAGAGACTTTCAACAGGCCTATCGCCAGTTTAAATGTAATTTTGTGTACAGTTGCTAAGTTCTGAAAGAAAAGAAACTGAAAAAAATCACAAACACCATCATGTAGCTTCATACTGACATCCGCGCAATTCGTCTCCAGGATCTGAAATTTCAGATTTGCTAAATACAGTTGTGTCACTTGAAGTAACAGAGAAACTGAAAGCTGGTGGGTACCAGCTCTAAAAGGGGCAGAGATGGCCACTATTTGCCAGCCACAGAGAAATGGCAGGATCCATTCCAAGCTCCAGAGGTAGCATCCAGAGTGGGCACAGATTCATTTGCATATTCCTACCCATTTTGCCTCATTATCTTCTGCCTGTCCTTTTCTTACTCCTGGCTCCCCATCTTAGACTCATTTTCCTCATCTATCAAGTCTCAGGATCTACTTGACACCGTTCTCATTCCAGTTCCAGTCTTCTTATCCAACAAGTCTTAGTATCATTCTTCAGGACTTACCACAGTCTCTCACATTCAGCTCTTCTCACCCCCTACTCACCCTAGTCCATTCAGCTTTAGCCATGAACACCGCTTATACCCGGTAGCTGTGGGGGGCACAGCAAGCTCCTGCAGGTGGCAATCATGCTGTCAGTGGCAGGAGTGTGGTGGAGGTAAGTGGGGAGCTGTCACAGGCAGCCGCAGAGCTGTTGGCAGCAGGGGCAGGGGACAGGGGTGTCAAGCGCTGACTGGTAGTCAGCAACCACCCTTAAACACTGCTGGTAGCAGCGGCAGCAGCCAGCAGTGATTGTGGACTGCCCACAGACACCACCAGCAGTGTTGGCGAGGGGTGGGGTGGCAAGCAGTGACTACCCACAGGCACTGCAGACAGTGTTGGTAGCACCATTTCACAGGGGGTGCATCACCACACTCAGAGGGTGCATGTGCACCCCCTACATGTCGCTAATGGCTTCAGCCTTCTCATCCAACCAGGTACAGCATCCCACAACACAGCCCAAGACCCATTCTCAGGTTTCCCTCTCTCCATTTTGCTAGTTTCCAGCACACACCTAGGCTCATAGCCCCAATCACCTGTCTGCTCTGTGTTCTTTTCTTGTGCCCGTCCCACTTCTGTCAGAAAACTTACTTCTGTATGTTTCCTGGCTCAAGTGTGGAAAGAAGAATTGAGAGCACAGATGTGAATCTGTCCCCTCACTGCCAGGTGTCTAGACCTGGCTCTGTCATAGACAGCAGCCCAGGCTTACAATTACAGACAAAGCTCTGCTCAACATGAGATGGGAGCATGATTCTTGATGAAACTGAGTGATTGAAATCTATTAAGTCCCTTCTGAACACCTGCAAAATAATCTTTTGAAGGTTTGTGACTTGATGAAACTGGGACAGATTTTCACAAGGAATAAGGATAAGAAATGGTACATGTTTGAAAAGCTGTAAGGGCCTCCTCCAAAATCTGATAGAGATGCTCAGTGAAAATGTCACTAGCCATTTTTAACATTCCTCTTTAACTTGTGCTACAAATGATGATTTTACCAGCTAATATGAAAAAAAAAACCCCAAACAAAACCCAAACACGTGCACCACAGAAACAGGCAAAAGCAGACACCCAGCACAGAAGCCTCAGGATAAATAGTTAAAGTTTAACTACTGCTCAAGTTATAAGTAACTAGAAACACAGCCTTAAATGAGCAATGTCAGACAACCTTAGCAATAGTAATAGCTGTTGCTAGTTGCTCGGCCTATAGCAATATGTATGTGCGCATATGTGCATGCAAATGCCCATGAGTGCTAATGCATCCCCTTCTCCATTTCATATCATTATAGAAACTGTAAGAGTAAATCTAAGATTGCCTTTAAAACTTGTGTTAATGGTAAGACAAAACCAAACCAAAGCAAACAAAGCATAAAATAGATTCAGTTTAGTACAGATACCTAAATTAGAAACTGCTATTCTCTGGTGTTTACTCAGCATCCCTGACCCCCATCATGGAATAAATCAATTTACAGCAGCTGTGGACAGCTATTTAAATCTAGGGCCAGAAGAGCTTAATTGGAGAATCACTGTTCAAAGTTAACAGGGTCAGATGATGTTAAGTATACATTTGTCCTAAGCAAACTCATAGGACTACACTCAAAGTCATAGGAAGCATCCTGCCATGCTCATAGTTAATAAACAGTGTGCATAAGCCCTGATCTTTGCTGATTTGTGGCTCTTCATTCTGTTTCTGTCTCTGAAAAGAAACGCAGACTGCCAGATAAGGAACCTAAATCTAAATAGTTGGCAAATGGATTTAATGTGTTTAACAACAGTGGTTAGCAGCTGATATCTATTATTTTAATCTGACACAAATACAAACAAGCCAATCCTTGCTTACCTAGAAGTGCATAGGACTAGTTGTAAGACCAAGCAGGATTTAGCCCTCAAATTTTATCTGGCTCTGTTCCCATTGAAGTCCAGAGAGAAACTTCCACTTGCCTAAATAGCAGCAATACCCTTTCCTTTGTGAGTTTGGTAGGTTCTTTTCTGAATAAAATAAACATTATTTTATTACTAGTAAAAATAGTGAACTAAAATGGTAACATCAATTATATTTCCTACTTATCTATCCCCAGCACTATAGTCCTTAATATATATATATATTTAAGTTTTTCATTTAAATGGGGACAAAGATAAGTTTTGAAACCTGGTTCTAATAACAGTTCTTATGTCATTAGTTCTAATATATTTTGTCCAACAATAGTTTAGTATTGATATTAAATGCCAAAACGTTAAACTTGACTAAGTCTGAGCTGAAAAAACTCCATATTGTTAACATTTAATTAGTTCTTAATGATATACCACCTTCAGACACTTAATATATAATCTACAATACCACCAATAGTTCAAAGTAGTCACTGACAGCCTAATGGCCTAAATACAAAAAAATGGTTTGAGTCAACTTTATACCTACTCAAATTTTTTGGTGCAAATCATTTACAACATATGCTGAATTTCAGCATTTTCCCACAGAATATATAGGGCTTCAAATTCCCCTGTTTGTGAAATATCAAGCATACAAACCTCACTTACTAAATAATAATAATGTTAGATCTGTTTCTGTCTTAATGAGAAAGATCTGCATCCTTTTACTTGCATTCATTAGCACCAAAAGGAATGGTTATATTGATTTCACTGAAGCTTTTTGCATAAATAAGTGATGTTTTAAATGAGCGAAGGCCTACTGAGAATAAGAAAATATATGGCATTACTGTGATGCCTATCAGGGTTCTGTTAAGTGACCGGAGGATAACTTCAAATAAAATTGGTACAAAAAGACCACTGCTCTATGGAGTTATGATTTAAATTCTCTTCATCTCGTACCTATAAACAAGTACTGTTATGGGGCTGATTGGAAATAGACAAGGTCAGTCCTGCCATATTGTCACATGTCTTGGAATATTAAACTTAGAAAGCTATTATTTAGCAAGATAAAACCTATATTGGGCTTATACTTAGCAGCCATAACTTCCCTTCTTTTCTTGGGAGATGAGAATGCTCAGAACCTTGAGAATGGGATCCACTGTTTTAAGCAATGTGCATTTAAGGGAAAAGCCTCTAACTTGGCTCATATAGCATCTCTTCATATTTGTCTACCCTTTTGGATATTAAAACAGATTATTAATACGTTCTTTGTTAACAATTCTAAGAAGGCTGGATAAGGTAGCACCTTATACACCAACTCTTTCAGAGACATGAGCTTTTCATAAGTTATACCCTATATTGCCTGATTCTATAAATGCTATTCTAAGGCAAGAAACCTAACCAATGATGTAAGAGTTTTTCCACCAATAGATTTCATAGTTGAAAAAATTATCAATTAAAATACTCAAGGCAAAAACGAGGAAGGAAAGAATTTTTTTAACATAATCCGGCAATGATGTATGGCATCAGGAAGATTTTCTCTCCAGCTGAATGAAGATGAAAACCCCAATATATAGGGATGCTTTTTTATAAACAAACCCTATATAAACAACAACCAAAAAAACTCTCAAAATTCTGGGTAACTAAAAGTCACTCCTCAAGAAAGGAAGATTGCCTATTTTTGAATTGTTAAGAAAATTAGCCATACATATTATCAATATAGTTTCATAGTTTGTAGGGTCAGAAAGGACCTTGACAGATCATCACGTCTGACCCCCTGACATGGCAGGAAAGAGCAGTGGGCTCAAATGACCCCAGCAAGGTGTTCGTCTAGCCTTCTCTTAAAGACCCCCAGGGTAGGAGCCAGCACCAATTCTCTTGGAAGTTCGTTCCAGATTCTAGCCACCCTGACTGTGAAGTAGCACCTCCTGATGTCTAGTCTGAATCTACCCTTTGCCAGCTTGTGACCATTATTTCTAGTCACTCCTGGTAGTGCTCAGGGGAACAGGGACTCCTCCAATGCCTGCTGGTCCCCCTCTGACTAGTTTGTAAATGGCCACTAGATCCCCCCTCAGCCTTTTTTTGTGGAGGCTGAACAGGCTCAGGTCCCTTAGCTTCTCCTCATAGGGCCTGCCCTGCTGCCCTCGATCATGCAGGTGGCCATCCTCTGAACTCTCTCAATGCTGTCCACATCCCTTCTGAAGTGCGACGCCCAGAACTGGACGCAGTACTCCAACTGTGGCCTGACCAGTGCCGCATAGAGGGGGAGGATCACCCCCTTGGACCTTCTCAAGATGCATCTGTGGATGCATGACAAGGTACAGTTGGCCTTCTTGACCACGTCCCCACTGTCAGCCTATGTTCTTTTTGGCATCAATAATGACTCCAAGATCCTTTTCTGCCTCTGCACTGACAAGAAGGGAGTTCCCCAGCCTGTAGGTATGTTGCTGGGTCTTCCTCCCCAGGTGCAGCACCTTGCACTTGTTATGGTTAGCAGTCTTGTTTTACCTGCTTCGATATTTACCTGAGGTTTCTTTACATTACATTTCTTCATTACAATCTCCTTCTGTCCTCAAATGCAGAAGAAATTACTTGGACATACAGTTGATTAATGAAAGTGACATGATGCCAGCAAGGTTTCAAAATGCAGTGTTAGGAGAATTTTGCTCCAGAAAAGCATCACATGCATAAATGTACTTAAATGGTACCCCTTTTGGATCTGCAATGCTGTAAAAGCATGAATGATCATTTTACTCATAATATCAGGTTGCTCTTCAAAATTACTTGCATTGTAGTTATTACCATTCTGTTTTGTTACTATAGACTGCTTTTCTGGATTGTGCAACATAAGCTTCTTTTACGAACTACTGATATGCCTGGTATCAAAAATTAATAACCTCTGCCTGGAGATGTAGATAATATATCTTTGTATCTCAAAGGATGAATGCTTTTTCAGCCACCAAAGCAATCATTTTGTGCTATAAACCCAACTATGAATCAACTATTTTGTATAAGTACCTATTTTATAATAATTATACATATATCATCTATATAGTATATGCATACAGTTCACAAGTTGAGCCTAGTTCAGTAGCTACTCTATTGTTTCAGTGTAACTTCTATTTAACACACCTGCATAACTGAGCGCATAGGTGCCTAAACATGAGCTGGGAGGCTGACTTGATTAATCCAGGTCTGCTGGAGTATAGTAATTACTGCACTCCAGCCAGCCTCCCTCCATGTCTCATGTATTAGCACCCCCACACTTCAAATTGGTGCAGGGGTGCTTTAATTAAAGTTTGTTCAACAAGCTTTAGATGAAGTGTCCCCACTGCCATTTTGAAGTGTGGAGACTGATACACGAGACTCTCTGACCCCTGCCCCCCCCGCTCCTCCTCACAAAGTACACGTAAAAACATTAGTTTTCAGTAAAGCGCAAGGAGGAATAGAGGTAGGAAAAAGCTTCTGTATGCTGACAGAACAAACAAATAGAAGTTTCCATATTGGCGGGGGGGGAACTGACACAGGGTATAATAGAGATTTACTATCTCTCACACTATTTGAACCAGGACAAACACAATAAAATTATTAGGAAGTGGATTTTAAAAACAAACCAGAGGAATTGTGTTAGTTTGTTTTCACATAGTGTGCAATGAACTTGTGGAACTCACTGAGACGTGTAGTTTAACCAACTTCAAAAGACAATTGGAAAAATTCATCAAGGATAGGACAATCACTGGGTATTAAACATTAATTTATGGTTATAACCCACAGATTAGGACTTCCTAGGCCTCTAACCCCTGGAAGCTGTAAGGGAAGAGAGTCAGGAACAGATCAGTCTGGTCAAGTCCTGCGGAAATGCTCTTCCCCTTAGCCAGTCTCTGCCACTGTGAAATACAGGATACTGTCTTCAATGAACCTGTGGTCTGACCTAATACTGTACTTCTTACACTCTTTAAAAAATTCTTAAATTTGCTTTTCACCTTCCTATAAAATTGCAATTTTTTGTGGTACTAGAGAAGACAAAGAAATAGAGATGACTGACGTTAATAAAATGTTCACGCAGTTATGGGCCCAAACCAAGACTGGAAATCCAAGCACTTCCAAAGATCTAATATTTTTTTCACTTGAGTTTATCAATCTGTCAAACAAAAATAAGAATAATAGGAAAAAAATGTTGAAAAGAGACCGTAAGGGGTCATTTAGTAGCTCAGAGCAGGATCATCCCTACCTAAACCCTCCCAGTTTGTCTCACTTGATCTTATAAACAATAATGGAGACAAATCTCACTAGGAGATCTGTTCTATGGGAACCACCCCCATAGTTAGAACATGTCTTTTCATATATTAACAAAATCTTCTTTGTTGCAGTTTAAGCCCATTTCTCCTGTCCCTAGTGGGTCTAGAGAAAAAATAATTGCTGTCTTCATTGTAACAACCTCTTTGTAGTCAAAATCCTGTCAGGTACCTTCTTTAGTATTTTCTTCTTTAGAAACAGTCCCAACTCTCAATTGCATAATCCCAATTCCTCCAGGTTTTTATCATATGTCATGTTTTGTAGACCTCTAATAATTTTTGTTACTCTCCAATCTGTCCATATCTTTCTTAAAGAAAGAACTGGGCATAGTACTTTAGGTGAGGCCTCCTACAGCTTGACTAGAACAGGAGAATTGTTTTTTATGGCCTATAAATGACACTCTTGTTAATACATCCCATAATATACGATTCAGGGATCAGATGCCAGGGATTCATCTAACTAATAAACTCCAAATTTATGTATCTGTTTATACTGAAAGTGAATCAAAACCAGGAAAACTTCCTTTTCATTCACTGTGATGATTAAGCAGCTATATTTAAATGTAACCTTTCCTTATACTGCAATAATTAAAAAATAAGTGTACACTTGTATAACTATATTTGGTTCATGCTAGACATAAACTTGTCTTACTGAATATCACAAGAACAAAACACGAGTTGCCAGTAGTATTTTACAAGACAGGCCACATACAAATGTGATCAGACATCATATCAGAAACTAATGCAAGATACTGTACATTCTAACATGAAATCCCAAATCTGAAATACATTACACAAGCTATATTCAAGGCAGAAAAGTTAAGACATATCCTTGCTTTTAGCAGATAACCTTAACAAATTCTCACTCTTTAAATCATATTTCACTTGTAAAAAAATGTCATATTCCTATTATATTTCTATCCACACATACAGATATGTTTAGATTGCTAGTTTAGATTGCTAGTAAGGCAAATCATTGAATCTGCATCTAATTTTTCTTGTATATTCTCCTCTCTCTCCAGTATTTACAACAGTCCCCATCACCACAACAGCTAACCAGTTGTTTCTCCAAGATATGAGAAAAGCAAGCTAAACTGCACCTGTTTCTAAAATCATGGTGCTGGAACATAGAGAAAAAAAATCAACAAAAGTTTTGTTTTAAAAGTAGTAAAACAGTAATAAAAAACTAGTTTAATTTAAACTCTTTGAGACTCTAAACTGGACATGTGTTTTAATATCAGTACTTTAAAAGAAAAATCTTTAGTTATCTAGTCAGATACTGCACACTACATAGTGGAAGGACAAACATGCTTTTCAGAAGTGCAGAAATAGCTACAGTGGCATCTCTGGAAATGACTTGCTTTTAAGAGAAAGGCACTTGCAGTTATGAACCAAATGTGTCATTCATTGATAACAGTGTATGCTGCTAGTTTCTAAAAATGATATGGAAAATACAGAGTCTGGCCAAGTGTTTAGCTAATATCTTGATTAAATGCATTATTAAAATATATTCTCTTTCCTTTGTGTCAACCTCAGGCTTTTCCTATAGCAGATCTTCAGCATATTTGTTAAGAATTAGATGCTTTCCAAGATACAAGGCTAAAATTCTGTTTGTTCTTGGCTTCGACAAGAACTCAATACTACCAGGATATAAGACAATATGTGGCCTTAATTTGTTTAGGAATTGCTGTCCTAATTTGTGTGCTTTCCGAAAGATTATTCTCAATTTGCAAATGATTGCATTGAAGCTGATTTGCACAGAGTTTGGCATCTTTGTCTTTGCTGGCAGATTGATTTTTTGACATCCTGCGACCCCTAGTGAGAACCAAAGGTTGTCAACATCAGCAGGCTCTTCCCCTCTGGCCTCTGCGCCTATTGGATCTGCCAGAGGACTTCATAGGGAGCTGGCAAGCATTGAGGTCCTTGCAGTGCATTAACTATTTCCAGGTTGCAGCTAGGAAGCAGATAACAAATGCACTTCAAGGATTCCCTTTTCTCCCATCCTAGACTGCAAGCCAAGTTTTCCATTGGTAAGATCAGGATTGATTTCATCAATATGAATCACATCATATCTGCTATAGACTGAGGCAAATGTTCAAAACAGAACAAAATTGCTCATGGACAGAAAACCATGGCTGAAAATTTAAGCAACAAAGGTAAAAACAAAAGTAAAAATGTTCTTCAGTCACCATACTTGAACCAACTGCATATGTTTAGGATTTTTTTTCTTGATTATTACACATGCTATCAAATAAATGTATGCTCTAATATGTATGCAATCATAGAAATACCCATTGCATGGTGAGCATATATGGTCACACATACATACCACACACATGGGTTGAAAATTAATGTAGTTGAATCACTAAGCACATATATCATACATACTCTGAGGTTTGGAAAAGATATTGAATTTGTCACTGGATGAGTTGTGCCTGTGTTTGTCTTGGAACAGAAATATCCTGGCTTGGCATGTATTGTACACACATCAGCTTTCTAATGACCATTCAGTGAGCAGCTGAATGCACTGCTGCTTTTTTGCCATTGATTCAATGGTGCAATTGCAAGATAACCATTCATATGCACTTTGTGATGTCCTGGGATAAACTGTTAGTACTTCTTACCCTGTGAGTCCTAGGATAGATCCCAGGACTGACACAGACATCTAAATGATTTAGCTTTGTCCTGGGATAAACCTTTGTCCCAGGAAACATGTGACATCTGTTTGTAGACTGAGTGACCTCATTAAAAAAGCATTATAAGAAACCAAATATTCAAATGGCTAAAGGAGGTTTCAGAGGCATTTGCTGCTGGAAAGAGATACACAGTTTTGCAGTCTATGATATTTAGTGCACCAATTACCTGCTCAAAATCTGGACATCTACATTGGTTGGGCATCTGAACAGTTTAACATGTTTTATTTTGAAAGAAGCAGGAGGTGTCTGCCTGGTTTAATTTCTACAGTTAAAAAAAATCTAAGGTTTCTTGCTCATTACTATAGCCTTAGGAACCTGTTTGAACTGTCTCTGCAATCCCATTAAATAGCTCTGCAAACTTATACCACTAGCACTGTAACACTGTACAAGTCATTCAGAACACCACTATCTAAATGACAGCTTCGGGAGACATTTGAACCTCAACATGTGACTATGAAACAACTTTAGATCATATGCAGATATTACAGTCACCAAGGCGGCTCAAAGCCATGCTTCTCAACATCAAAATCACAGGCATCTATAAAAGGCAGCTGGTAGCTCCTTTAGTTATGAATTACAATAAGTATAACATATGCACAACCTTGGGCACATGAGAAAACAAACAAGCAAGACCTCTATGAGGAATATTATTGGCACAGTCCCTTCTAGCATTATTTGCAATACTCCAAGTCTTGATTTGCTTAACGCAGGATGGGAGTAACTTCCCACAGCTTCAGTTGGAAGTACTCATAAGTTGCAGCAGGAGAATACAGCCCTAGTTTTGCAAGTATGAAGAAGCAGATCAGTCTATCTTTCACTCTGTTCCCCTGCAAATTACAAGGAACTGTGATCTGAAGTCTTTCAGGAAAAGAGTCACAGATGATGGGAAAAAATAGTCAACTGGATACATCTTTTAATAATGAATATAAAAAAAGGAATCATTTACAATGCACGTTGATTATTCAAAGTCATTCACTTTTTATAAATTGAGCATTTAAGAGAAAGTATGTTATTTTCCAGAAGAGAAGCCTCTGAGCTATAAATCTACCTGCCTTTTAAATAAAATTGTGGTTAAGTGATAATTTCTAAGGAGAAAGACTGAAGTTCTCTTCAATGGAGGTAATGGCTAAACTCTGACTGGAAGTGGACTTGGGCCAAGAATCCAGAATCTTAAACCTCCTGCAGCAATACAGCTTGCCTTTATGATGCGATTTCCCCTTTTGATTTGCAGATCTCTACACAACAGACCTAAAGTCTAGTTTTATCCAATTCTAATCTCCAATTTTCTCTCACTAGAGCTAGATCCAAGTCATATCTGCAGCCAGAATGAGAGACTCAAAAAAAAAATCTACTCTCAGATTTTGCATTTTATGTTGGATTTATTTCTACTTTGAACTTTCACAAACAAATGTCTTTTAAGAGTTAGGTAATGAGCCATGTCAGATGTCAGACAGAAGGCAGGGTAGATTTGCACTTTATAGACAAGCTACACAGAGATGTATAGCATAAGCTTTTGTGAGCCTGAGCTTACTATCAAATGCTGCTCTCTGTTTCAGATGCTGGCTGCACCTACTCTAGATGCTGACTGCCCAGTAGCCCCATGTGGCAAAAACTGTGACACAATGCTATTGTGCAGTAGTCTTGGGCTACTGGGCAGTCAGCATCATGAAAAAGCCATTCATTGGTGCTATTAGTAACTCAGGTTACTGTGCTGTCATTTAGTACTGGTTTATATCAGTATAAACTAGTAATAAAAATGACTGTACAGTTATGACTGTACAGTCAGCATCATGTGCAGACATGGCCACAGTGTCTGAAGAAGTAAGCTCAAGCTCATGAAAGATTATGCTACATATCTCTTACTTATTTATTTTATAGGGTGAAATTTTGAATTTCTCCTGAATTTTCTTTTACAAAACTGTGAAATGTCACCATTTATATTCTTTCATATTCATTTATATGAATATTCATTTATATTCACATTTTATATTCATTTATATTCATATTTATATACACCATTTATACTCTTTTTACAGCTCTCAGATCTCCTTTATATGTACCCATTTTCTCACCTCCTTCAGCTATCCCACCAAATTTTCTCTTTGAACAGTCAGTGATTTCCCACTGACAAGCTAGAAAAAGGACAACTATCTGCTTTCTCTTGCAAAAGCCTTTATCTGAAAAGCTCTTTGCCAGTCACAATTCTTTGTATACATTTCAAACATTTATTTGAATAGATATATTCTCTTCTGTTTATTTCAATCCAGTTTGATTGAAAGAAGGGGATGATTTTTTTAATCATCACAGCAAATATCTCAGCTTGCATAGCACAGTGTTGATAAAATGACAATTCTGTCATCTTTATGAATACAAAGGTGCATTTTCAAAGATTTTTTTCCTTCCACTTTGCTCAGAGTGTTAGGACTCATAGATTTCATAGATGTCATAGACATTAGGGCTGGAAGGGACCTCTGGAGATCATCAAGTCCAGCCCCCTGCCCCAGGGGCCAGAAGTCAGCTGAGGTCAAAAGATCCCACCAAGATAAATGTCCAAACATCTCCTAAAGGAGTCCAGAGTAGGTGCTTGCATCACCTTAGTAAATGGAAATTTCTACAACCATCTTCTGTAGAGAACAAAACCAGTATGGTTCTTATGCATGGGAACCCCCATGAAACAGAAGTCTGTACATGCCCTGAATGCTCTAGTATGTTACAACCTACTGTAGCAAGCTGAGATCTTGGAGACAAAGCTGGAAATGTGTAAAAAACCTTCCTTACAGAAGGCAACGATGACAGTTCTATATGTTATTACAACCTTATCAATGGTATCATTTCCATTAGTATTTCTGTCATTGAGTTAGATGGAATACTTCATCCCACCCAACACAGGATACCTGAGCAAATCACATTTCATCTCAGGGAAAAACAAGATCCATAACGATAACTGGAATATTAATATTCTGCCAAAGAAAACTTTTGTTGAAAGGAAATAGTGTTATTTTTAATAGCTAAGGATTTGAATAAACTAGATGGAGCCAATGATTGACCAGAGTAGATGGTAGTGAAATAATATTTTTTAAAGATTTTATATAACAAGCAACATTAGAATGTTGCTTTTCAATAATTCTTTACCTATCGACAGAAAATATGCAAATTATAATTTGATATTTGCATATATTCTCTGTAGGTGTCAGCATTGCTTTACATTGCTAGTTGAATAGTGTTTTTTTCCTCATGTCAGAAAAAACATGCAATTGTTACATTTACCAAATGAAAGGTAATTTTCTGCTGGCAGTTTGTCATTTATTACACTTTAAAAAAAACCCCAGGATATCCCACTTTTCCACTAGTAGTAAGTTGAGGGAGGAAAGAGAGAGAACACATATTCATATTTTTTTCAAGTAACTAAATTCCATTTAAAATTATTTTCCATATAAAGTATCTTATTTATCATTATAAACACAATGATGTAAAAGAATAGCAAGAGGACAGCCTGGCTGAAGAGTGAACTTTCAATGGCTTGCAAGTTCTGGTATGTTTTAAAAAGTCTCACAAGAGACTTGAGAAACTTGGTAGAAACTTGGTAGAAACTTGGCTTTTTGTGACTGAGTATAAGGATATAGCAAATTAATGTAAGTAGAAAAAAAAAATCAAGGCCAAGGCATAAATAAAAATACAGCTAGCAAAGAACAAACCATATTAGAAGTAAGAGGAAAACCAAGGGAAGTTTAGGTCCCATATTGAATGGGGAAGGGAATCTAATTATGGATGATGTAGAGAAGGCTGAAGTATTTAATGCTGTTTTTATTTCAGTTTTAAAAAAATCATCGTTACATCATAAGCACAGTTAGCAGCAAGGATAAGGGAGTGGATGACTATCAAAGTTGGGAAGTATTAATTTAAAGTAGGGAAGTACCAGTTTAAAGATTACTTACACAAGCTGCAAATAAAGTTCATCCTGGAGTATTCAAGGAACTGGCTAAGATAACTGCAGAGCCAGATTTTTAGAAAAGGAGAACAGAAATTACACGCTGATCAGTTTAAGGCTGATCAGTTTAAGACTGATTCTGGAAAGAATATGGAGCATAATCAACAAGGAATCTATTTCTAAGACCCTAGAGGAGAATAAGATGATCAGGAACAGCCAACACAGGTTTTTCAAAAGTCAAGTCTTACTAACTCACTTTTCCTTTTATACAAAAAGACAAGCTTCATGGATGGGGAGAGAGCAGGGGTGTTACATACCTCAAATTTAAAAAGGCTTTCAGCACCAGCTTCCATGATATTTTCATTAGAAAATTAAGTGAGGTTGTTAGCTGTGTTAACCTGAAGTCAGGCAGAACGGGAGGCATGACTGCACCCTGCATGTTTGTGGATTGGAGCACACTGCTGGAGCTTCCTGAGATTTTTTTAAGTCCCTAACGCAAATGAAACTTCTCTCTCCCTTCCTCTTGGTGCAGAGGCACATTCCCTTCCCCTGCTCCCACTCCAGCTGGGAAATGCAGCCACCCCTGCAGTGTGGGGTGCTGCTCTAATACCCTACTTTGGAAAAGCGTGAATCTTTCCTGAACTAGAGATATCTAGAGTGATCTGTCCCTTGTTCAGTGCCCTCCCTGGCACCCACCACTATTAGTTTGGAGAGTTAAAGGAAACATCTCCGACCATTCTGTTCAGTTCAGTAGCCACAAGTAGATTTATTGTCCATGAATTTATCTAGTCTCTTTTTGAACTTGGCTATGTTATCTGCATCCACTGCCCAATCAATTCCATAAGTTAATTGTGCTGTGTAAAAAAGTACTTACTCTTGTTAGTTTTAAATCTGTCACCTACTAATTTCAGTAGGTGAATACTATTGTTCAAGTATTCTGGGACTTGGTGAACAACAGTTCCCAGTTCACTTGGTTGAAAGTCTTTATGATTTTGTAGACCTCTATCACATCCCCCGCTCAGCCTTTTCCTCTCCAAACTAAAGAGTTGTGGCCTTTCTAGTCTTTCTTGGTATGGCTACTGCTCCATAGCCCTTATTGTTTGGGCTGCCCTTCTCTGTACCTTTTCTAATTTACTACATTCCTTTTGAGATTTGGGAAGTACAGTCCGACTTGCTCTCATTATTCTTATCTCATTTTAAAATGTTGGCCAGTTGGTTTATAATTTGATTGTCTTTGATAACCAGAGATTATAATCCATGACTCAAGGGCTCCCTAACATTCGTATGACTAAAAAGTGCTGTAAAGGGGGAGGGGAGCATTACACTTTTGTCTTGTGTATATTATTAATACAGGACAGAATCCAAATGCGATCTGTGATTTATGACAATTGATGAAGGTCAGATTTGGCATTCACTGAACCCAGTCACTGAACATATTGGGAGGAGAAACAGGTCAGAGACATTTCATACTAGTAGCCTCAGCATTTCTTTACACTGGAATTACCATTCTTCTCTACAGGCACCAAACTCTGCAGGGAGACTCCACAATTTTGGCTGCCTCAGGACCAACATTTCAAATTTCTAAATTTCAATTCAAATATGAATGTCACACTTGACCTATATTTGAATATACATCTTATTTAGAAAATGTTATTTTTAAGTTTGTTTAGACTTGAAACATTTACCCTATTTTGTTCTCTCTCTGATAACTGTAGCTATAAAAATGTTATGAGCTGTACAGATTTATTTTTAGGTTCTCAGAAGTACTTAGAAGCTCCTATTAATGGTACAGTAGAACACTGAGTTTTCTGTGGCTGCAGAATCTTGTCTCTATCACAGATTTGCCCTTGGGCTAGAGCATAAACAAAAAAGTATTTATAGCCATCCCCATACAAACACACTTGATCATTTAAAACGAAGGCAATGAATTACATGGTACTTTGTGCATCTCTCCAGGGTTGTTTCTAACATCACTGTCAAGAAAGCTGATGTCAACCAACCTATCACAATCTGTGCTCTTATGTATCAGTGGTGAGGAATGGGGGATGATTATAACTGAGCCAAAAAGGTTAAATGTTATTTTTGCTTTTATTTACTTGATTTTTTTCCCCTTGTCTTGACAAATTTAAGAACATTCTCTCCCACTTAAATTATACTGGTCTTGCTGTTGCTGATGTAGAGTTACCAAACAGGAAAGTCAGAGAAACCACTTCTAATGGGTTCAGTCCAATCTGAAGTATTGCAAGGGGCCACAGAATGCTTTTTTGATTCAAGAAGATGCTTACACAGTGGTCTCACAATAATAGATACCGGAGATGGAGAACACTAGCGTTAGGTTATCTAATCTAACTAATATTTCAGTGCAGGGTTACATTTTATCCATCTTTTTAATAGGTGGTTTGGGGGGGTTTTTAAAGGTAGACTGAACTTAAGCTTTAACAACCACGCTATAAAGACACAGTCCCACTCATCTAGGGGATGAACTAAATCCCTTGACAGGCCTTTCCTAAATCTGTTCTTCATGCTTTACATCCAGAGTCCCAGCTCAAGGCTGGGCAGTGATTTTTAGCTATAACCTACACTTGGGAGTGCAGTGTGGCTTTACTGCAGTGGGAAACTCGGGCTGGATTTCTCACTGACTCAGCTGGACTTCCTCCCTGATATCTCAGGATGTGCACTGTGCATACTGTGAGGGTAGTTCTACTACACTTTCTATTTATGCTGAATACACCCTCTCTTCCATCCTAACCATGCTCAGCCAGCTAGGTCTTCCATCATTCTCCTTTAACCACCTGGTATTAAGCACAACAGGGCTGTGTCTGCCCCCTGTGCAGGGTTCAAAGTAACCAATCAAGGCTTGAAAACAGCTTTCATTTGCACCTCAAACCTAGGTAATTAGGAAGAAAAAAAATATTCACATTTGGGAAATCTCTCTTTACCCTTTAGAGCAGGTTCTTTTTACCACTTGAGTGTACTGCAAAGTGACAATACAGTCTTGGTTAGGCTTCAGTGATGTTATTCCATATTTAGAGGGTAAGAGGATGTCAGGGAAAAAAACACAAACGCATGCACTTGCTTGAATTACACTGAGAAGATAATGACTACGCCAGGCGTGAGAAGTATGTGTGAAAACAGATATAGGTTATATCTGAGGTGTTTGTTTTGGTTTTGTTTTAATTTCTTTAAGGCTCAATGTATGCTAGATAAAGTTTCTTTTCTATTCATTTGAAAGCCAAAGTTCTTTGTTGGCATAGTTTGACACATGGTGGATTTCGCAGCAAGAAATATCAGTGTTCCCTAAAGGTTAAATACAATTTTTCATAGCAATTTAGGAAACCTGCAATTACAGTCAGTTCTCCTGGACTGTGGTGTTCTGTAACCAACAATTTTGAAAACTAGGTTATCATGATTACTAGATGTATTCATTTGCTTAGTGATAATGTACATATAGACTCCATATAAAAAAGGAAAGAAAGTTAAGGTATTACAAACTCACATACTCAAAACCTGACATACCTCAATTTGACCCTTTGTGCACCTGCATAATTTATACAGTCCTTAATTACATGATCACATGCTATCTTTTCTCACAGGACCCCAGCCTCACATATTGCCCCCTGCCCTTTCAGTTATTCAATAGGGGTTTTTTTATTTTCATTGTCTAATTGTTAGCCTCATGCCCTATTTACTGTACATTCTTTAAGCCCTGTTCTGAAAACAGAATAATTAACTTGTATATGGGCTTTCCTACAAAACTCATCATTATAGTATGTGAGCTATTCTTAACAATTAGTGAGTCTACTGAGGTTATTTGCAGATGGGTAATTGGAACAAAGAAATTAAACTCAATTTTCCACTGATTTGGGGGCCCACTTGAAAGTGTCTATGCTGTGTCACTTTCATTTTTCATAGCAGAAATAATTTACTTCAGCCACAGTTAACAGTGAAAATCAGATTAAAATGTTTAAAGTTGGACCCCCCCAGAAAGCAAGGATTACACAAGTAGGGCATGTCCACATAAGCATGCAGGTGCCTCTTGCCCCACCTCAAACCCCTTTAAGGCGGGGCAAGAGGCACATGCAGTAACAAAATAATTTCCCCCCACTGCACACTTGCCGCACAGGGAGAAAATTAGACCCCTGGATATCCAGAGTTCTAAAAAAAGCAAAGTATAAAAGTGGCGCAGAGCATCTCTATGGTTACCCCTCACCCTGGTGCTGAAACATGCGGCCAGCCAGGCCATGCGTTTCAGCATGTGCTGGTTGGGGGGATGAAGGAGGGGGTAAGGGACTGTGGGGGGGACCCCTGATGGCCCCACTCACTCCCCCAGACCCCTCTCCCCCCCGCCAGCCTCCCGAGCCCTGCCACAGCTGGCCTCTCCCCCTGCCAGCCACCCCAAGCCCTCTGACCCCTGCCCTGTCCAACCCCAACCCTCCATCCCTGCCTCCCCACCCCATACTTAAAAAAAAACCAAACGGCATTTACCAGCAGCTACAGCTGCCGTCCAGTTTCCTGGGGCCCCACCCGCACACTGCAGGGCAGGCTGACAGCCCCAGCAGCTCCAGCCTGAGCCCTCCTGCCCCTCTGCTGTCCTGTGCTGACTAAAACCGTTTGGAAATATTTTGATATTTTGCTCTAACACTTCTATCTAAAATGCTGATTTACTGAAACTGAAATATTTTTCAATTTCAAGAAAATTGTCTTAAATACAAAGCAAGATTTTGATGGTTTCCTACCAGTTCCCCTGCCAGGCTCCTCAGCAGGTACAGGTCAAACTGTGGCCTGCAGACTGCATCGAAAACATGAATGTGGGTCTTTGGCAGCATTTGGCATCAGAGGACTTTGGCAGCAGGCACTTTCCCCATGCTGCCATAGAGACGAACAGCAGTAGTGGGCAGGTCCTAGTGCATCACCCATCTCTGATCCAGGGTAGGTCTTTCCACCCACAGCCAGAAAAGTTTCCCTACCCCTGTTATATGCTGCTTGGGAGTTCAGTCTTCCTGCTTCCTAACTCCACAGCAGCTTATCTGACAAACTCACAAGAAACAAGGAATATCTAGGAGCCCCTCCTTACAGGTTTATGACTCCTCAAACTCATCAGTTAGGAAACAAAAGTATTTCTGTTCCAAGAGAACTTCAAAACAAGAGAGGAAGGGTTCTTAACATACTTTCCCCCTGCCTTGTTCCCAGAAAAGGACAAATCATTTTTAATGAAACTTTACAAACAAATTCAGCCAGAGGCAAACACCTGGAATGGAAAGGTTCTAACAAAACAATTAAAGTTTAGAACCATTGAAAGCAATTGAAAACAGGGTCTTAAAATACAGTATTTCAGACCAAGGGAAAACCTGAACAATGGACATCACTGCAAGGGGCACCTTTAATTCTATGCAGGTAGTTAATGCTGAAATGGAGAGAAACAATGTTATGTAAAAAGAAATGGAACTTGACCCAGCTTGGTGTTTATGAAGGAAAAAATGGTGGGAAAAATTCTGCAGCGAAAATTCTACAATTAAGATGAATCATGTTAAAGGAAATAAACAAGTGAGAAATATATTAATAACATGACAATATTGGCTGCAAGCTGAGGATGAAAGCCTGATTAGTTCCTCCTACTACTAAAAGGCAATCATATCTTGACTGAAACACAGATCCTGAGTGACACTCACAACAATAATTTGAAGCATATGGTAGAGAAGAAAGCCATATGCAGCTGAAGCCTTAGAGGGAAGGTAGGCAGATGCTCATGTTGTGCCAGGACACCAGCACTAGCAAGACTAGGAAAAAATGCTATAGGACCTTTCATGCTCACAAGTGGTCACAGCCTCAGTTTGACTTCCAACCAAACAGTACTGTCAGTTTTCATTTTCAGCTAGCCTTTTTGCCTTCCTTAACCAGAGCTGAGAAGTCAGTATTCCTCTAGTCTTTTTTGTTACCTACAGCCACTATAGCCACCCTTTGCATTTATTTTTCTATTCTACCCCAATTCAAGAGCTGTACAGGGACAAGAAAAGGTACGGTCAAAGTGCAGTGAACTAGCTGGTATAGAATTCATTTGTGTCTTTAGAAGAAGTGACATGAAAAGCTGTTTTGGCACTGTTCAGGACAATACATATCTACCATGAGAATTAGGCAGCTATGACCAATCATATCAACCACCTAACATTGAGCTCCTTTTGTATGGAAAAATGTAATTCATTATCTTCATTACCCCAATACCCATTACAAATTTTTCAGGATATCAATCAAGAACCAATTTACAGGGAAGAATGCCACTTACTGTATCACCATTGCTAAACCAAGGGTATGTGCAGGCATTATATTTAGATTGACATAAGCAGGGTTAGGCCAACTTAAATGCCCACTTGCACAGGCATTCAGAGGGCCTAAATCACCTGAAAAATTGTACCTGAGTAGCTGCACTAGCTTGAGATTGGGTTAACCTGATCTAAGAAAGGGTTAACCCAATCTCAAGAACACCTGTATGTGTTTATGGAGAAGCCCAGAGGCTGTGAAAGCCCAGTCACTTGCTCCTACCCTGGAACTGCATTATTCCATCCCCTGACCCCAAGTGGATTATTTTTAGCCCCCCCAACCCCCACACCCAGACTGAGTAACACCCACTCCCTGTGGATCCCTCCCAGACCCACCATCCCCTTCCCCCCCTCCCCCAACAGATGAGGTAGCTCCCTCTG
>JAGPOW010000290.1:16249070-16276165 GCA_030014935.1 Caiman crocodilus
CCCACCCTCCCCTCACCTCAAATTACTTGCACAGGTTTTATCACACAAATCCTGGAAATGAAGAATGGCTGTCCAGAAAGCCAGTTAGACTTTGAAGTAAGCCACCTAGATTAATTGCAGCAAATGCTGGTTCACACCCCAAATCACTCAAAGATGTATTAATTGGTTCCAACCGTGGTTAGCTTGCGAGTATAATGTGTTAATATTACAAAGATTACAGAGTTTCCATGCAGTTAAAGCAATGCGAATTGCCTAAGGAAGTATGCTTATCAGAATATTTGCACATCTTGTAGTTATTAACATGGCTATTTCCCAAATAAGTATAAAAATTGCATATTTTAATTTAATAATAGCATAATCAGAGTTCAAACGGACTTTTCCATTCAAAAATAGGTCAAGATCACCTCCTATATAAGAATGCACAATTTTATTGCCACGGTAAAATACAGTCTGATATATGGGCTATCTAAATATTGACTCTGGGGTGAGGACATTAATGTGGTTGGGAACAATGGGGCTGATTGTGAACAATGGGGCTTTTTAGGTAAGGAGGACTTGATATAAAAGTTCCCAGCTTTGATGCACTTTTCCCATGCTTCAAGATATGACTAAAATATCTTAAAGATAAAGAATACATAGGTTTCCATTGCTTTTTTCTATAAAATGGCTGATTCCCAGAAAGTGTCAATGTTCTGCTAATTGAGTGCTGATTCTAGAAAAAGGCAGAAGCAGGTTCAATTGAATGTATAAAGCAAGCAAAAGATGGATGTACAAGATGGATAAGAATATAATGGATGAATTTATGATGGAGGGAATGGATGAGAAATTTTGTTTTCCTAATAAGTTTGGGGATTTAAGGTGGTATTGATCAGCATAGTCATTAATTTTCTATTGTTCTATACTTATGCTTGGATGCATGTTTATTTTGACAAAAAATAAAATATTGTTTGAAAAAAATAAGAAAATTCAAATGAATACATTGACTCCTAATCAACTGGTGTTTCACATTCACACCTGTATACAGAGCTGGTTTATGCATTTCTTGGAAATTTTGCATTTTCAGACCCCTTCAATTGTATAGATCAGTGACAGTAAAGGAAACCAAACTTCCTACAAACTTGTAGATCTAACTGGGAAGAAATAAAATGCTAATATATTGAATTTCTTCGCAAGACTTATTTCAAGCCCCATCAGTATCTTGTTCTGGGGTCTTTCCGTTTGGAAAGCTTGCCACAAAACCCCCTGCTGGTGATCTTTTGGAGCCCTTTACTTTCTTCTATAGTAACATAGGTGTGCAATTATATATGAAAGATTAGAGATCACAGCTGTCTGGCAAACTTGAGAATGTCAGAAGTGAACCAGGTGTCCTTATAATTTATGGGTCTCTGCCATTTTATAAAGGCAGTTATACAATAGAAACTCCTTCCTTTCATGGTTTATATCACACTGCTAGTTTTAAATAGTTTCAAATAGTTACACACCCTTTACATTTCTAGTTTTAAAACATAGGCACATCCCAATTCTGCCAAATGAGACACTAATTAACATATACCCAGAAATGTTGTCTGTCTCTTATGTATATGCATCACAGGAGTTGACAATACCATCCATACAGTGAAGTTCTTTTCACCTGACTTAATTTAGCCTCACGTGTTATTTTAGGTACAATCTTTTTGTTTGGTTTGGTTGCTACAACCTTAACCATAAAGGAAAACAGCAATATGAATAAAAGGATAGATACCAGAATACAGTTTATCTGCATGATACTGGTAGCCAGAGTTCACTAGGAGAATGTGGGATCACAGCCCATTTTCTCTTTTGTGTTCAAATATGGATGGAAGCCAAAAGGTAATGAGCTGAATGTCCTTTCCTGCATAGGACATACTGCATTGTACAGATTCATTTGAACTTCCAGTGAATTTGTAAAATGTGTATTTCATCATGGGCTTATTTTATAGAAGAGAGTACAATACATTTTATCCATGGTGTTAACAGGGGGAATAAAACCACTGAAATATATTTAGAGAGGAACAGCCAGGGACTACAGTCAAGGGCCCATTCTGCAAAGTGAAAGTAATAAGGGGTGATTAAATGCAATGTCCTACAAATGCAAAAAGTAGTATTAAGTTTTTATTTTCAATGGCTTCTCATTAGAGCTTTCATTTCAATGACTCCAATAGTAAGCTGGAGTCACAATAATTTAGTAGTTGTTTCATTCTGAATTAGACCACCTCATTGCAGCTTCTACTTACTATGGGATAGAATGGGTACACAAAACACTTACAGCAGACCAGCTGAAACATGGTCACAAGCAGCAAGTCTCAACCCTTTTAATTTGGTATGACTTTTTACATCTGTTCATACCCATAGCTAATAAATAAGAACTAGTCTTCTTGCTTGCCAATCATATTTAGCATATTTATTATTTGACTGGGTCAACCAAGGCACTTCAACCAGTTAATAGTCCACTGGCTCAACACAGAAAAATAAATGCCACTTCATATCCTTAGAACAAGGTGTATAAAACAAGAACACCAAACAGGTAAATTGTTCATAGATTCTCCAAGTCAGAAATATGTTATAGGGATAGCAAAAATATATAGAGTTTTAACCATACACACTGAAAAGATATCAGAAGGGAGATAAACCTCCTTCTCTTTACTCTGGAGTGTTGTCCACAGAAACATCTGGTATTAACTGCAGCTAGAGCTATGATACTTGGTTAAAAGGATAGGATGGCAATTCCTATATTCTCAGAAAAACAAAAGCCTCTGTACATAAGCTTTCTTTCAAATTCCTTTGTCTGCTATTAGGGAAACTTTATGGCACCTCTGCTGGCCCAGCTCCCGCTTCTGATTTCTTCCACAGAGAAACACCTGCCCTAACATGCATTGCTTTACAGAACAATTTCTGCATCCCAATACATCTATCAAATATTTGAGTTTAGGGAGTACAGTTACATATTTCTGAATAATTATTTCATTTGGTGACTGGACAAACAGAGACACATTTATGTCATTTGATTTTAAAGTCAACACAAAAGAAAACACTCCTGGAACACAGTCTGTAAATCAAAATAATTCATTTAGCCTTTAACTACGTTTTTGTTTGATCCAGAGTGAACTATTTTGTTTTTCCTTATTCTTAAGGAAAGCAAACGATTACATTCGGAAAACCAGGAAGAAGATGATGGTACATTTGCTTTTAGTCAATTTCAGAGTACTCACCTGGGTGCGTGATACTTCTGTTCAGATTCCCACTTAGCTAACGGCAGGAAGAGAGTGCTCCAACCACCAGGCTGTAAGCTATTTGGAAAGAAGGAAAATGAACTTACACATTACACTTAGGCCATACTAAGGGCATTTAAAATGTAAGTGTCCACATGTTAAAGTTCACTGCTAAGTGCTCTCTGAGCATCTCAAAGTTACACTACTTCAGACAAGGGTTAACTCTGAGCTATATTAGGATAACTTCAATATACTCTACAGAGATACAATGAGTAATATGCAGTCATTCAGTATCCCATGATACACTGCTCCCTATCTCTTCCTCTACCACCCACAGCAGAAAGAGAGCCCAGGTGCCCTGGCTTCTAGCCATGACTCTGCTCATCAGCCCTCTAGTGGCAAGGCATAGTGGAACAGGCAAGAAATAATTAACCCTTAACATGCAGCTATTCACAGCATGCTCCATCTTTAACATTGCTTAATATTCCACAAATTTAGTATGATCTAAGTGTAACATATCACTTTACCCTGTATGTGAGAGACCAAGATAATCAGATCTGTAAAAGCTGTTACACTTCTTATACAATCTTTGAGTATTCATTGAAGCAGGGACTATAGAGTCATTCTCTCACTTGCTAATACGATTTTTTTAAATATTCATCCTAAGTTTTTAGCTTGCATTTTGCCAAACTGGAAAAGTTTCAAACAGAAGAGCTTCACAAAAGCTCCTGTTGAAAGCAGGTGGTTAGAGCATTTGCCCATGAGTGGAAGATGTTAGTTCAAATCCCTCCTGCAATATCTGCCAGATTTTGGAGATCAAAGAAATAAACTTTGATCACGCACATCCCAGATGAGTGCCTAACTACTTGCCTACTTCCTTGCTGAAATCATGAATCTGGTTTTAGAAATGCTGAAACAGTTTGGATAATTTTGAATGCTTTCCTTTGGCAGAAAGTGTTTCCTAACTTTGACCCATATTTGTAAATAATTTAAAGTAAATGAAACTGTATTTTTGACAAAAATAATAATGATAATAATTTAGCCCTGCCTGCATTCATATTCATAGTCCTAGAAATGGGTATCACATTGCCATTCCTCTCCATCAGACTACCTACTCTGGTTCAATTAATTAATATAAAGCATTCCCATATGGTCACCAGTGCATGATCACTCACCATTTTAGACAAACCTCATTAATATGCTATATTTACACTAGTGATTATTCACCTTTGGGATTCTTTCCAGGGTGCTGGGGGTGCCACACAATGTTAGCATTGTTATGTGTATCAACATGGTTTACAAGATAAACCCTGAGATTTCAAATATGAATCCATAATGTTAAAAACATTCTGACCTGTTGTGGTCTTTTGGGTTCTTTACAATAAAAAGTTTTGCTGTCTTATTTTTCTATAGTAAAAAAAAAGGAGGTGAAAACAGATCTGGCATTTTCTGAGCAGTGCCTTCAATCTAACAAGGGGTACCTTGTGTCTAATGGAGGGGTGCCTCAAGTCTGAAGAGACTGAGAACTACTGATTTATCTGCACAGTCATACACATTAAAGAGTCTGTAATATCATACAATTAATGCATCAGAAATAGAACCTTTGCCCTATAGCTACAGAAACATTGGAAACTATCACCTGAGATGGAGATGCTTTACTTGCTTTTGATTTCAATACTTTTATGCTCTTGTTAAACAAGGAAACAGAGGGTAGCAGGCTAACTGGAATAACACCCAGCATACTGTACATTTTGCATATGAAAATCTAAAATCATGTTAAATGATTTTGATACTCCAGGATGTACATAAAGTGAAAATTGCTTCATATTCAAGCAGTCTACATTGTTTTCTAGAGGAAGAGGGAAGGTGGGGAAGCAGTTGTCTTTATAGCTCAACTCATGACACCCTTAGAAGCAGCTGGCTGGTCCCACTACAAAAAATCCTTCTGCTGTCTTGCAGTCTGTGACACCATAGACTTCACTGATCAGTCATCAGCCTGTACATCCAAGCAAAAAAACAAAAGCGCAGTTTATCACACTGGAATAGACTCTCAAGGGAAGTGTTAGAAATCCCATCATCTGAGTCATTTACAATTAGAGTGGACAAAACAATCAAGAATATAATATTGGAAATAATTCTTGCAGGGAAGGACAAAACAAGTCTTTCCACACCTTTGTGAGCCATGAATAATGGTAAACCAACCACTACATTTTTTAAACATTGAGAGCAAAATGTGTGCTTATGCTAGGTGAATATTATTTTAGGTAAAATAATAGCAAAAAAGTAAGGGCAAATCAATCTTCATCTGAGAGAGAGAAAGTGAGCAAATGAATACAATATGTGCTTTCTGGGCCTCCAGCCCCCTTCAGGGAGAGCAACTTAAAATTATGGCAATTTAAATTTACTGATTTAAATAATTTTGTTTTCTAAATTATTGTCCCTAGTAATCATAAAAAAATTATGGCAATGCAAAGGCAACATCTGTTTGCACCCTAAGTCTGTCACTGGATGAAAACAGTGGAATAAGGATAGGTAAGGAGTTGATTGGTTAGCAAGTAACCAAAGAGAATGAGTTACTTCTCCAGGGTTTCAGCTGGAGAGGTCAAGAAGAGAGAGAAAGGTCAGAAAATTGCAATATCTGGTCAAAGTGTCATGCCATGTCCCTGTTCCATAAGTACTAAAGGCCTTATGAAGGCAGGATTTTTATCTCCAAATTGTTAAAGGCTTTGAATAGAAAATAAAATTTTCAAGGACTAATACAGTGGAATTCTGAAGCAACTAAAGCTATTTGAAAAAATGGGCTGAAATTCAGGGCATAGTTTCAGGCACAAGAAATAAATAAATCCAAAAAATTTGTTTCAATATGTTTCAAATGGAATTTTGACTTTTTCACTTTAAAACTTCATTTCTCATTTAAAATTCAACCTAAATGTTGGAATATGGTCATGAGACTCTGTTTAAGATATATCCTCTTTCCCCTCCCCGATACTTGTTCTCAGAAAGCTGGTATTTGGTATTTTTAAGAGCAGCCACTGAATACAACCACAGATCAGTCTCACCAGAGTACATCTGCATTTCGAGCTTGCAGGTGGCTGTGGCATACTGCTAAACTCTGAGGACTCATTACTAAACTATCTGTAGCCATTCTGTTGTTTTCTTATGCAGTTTTTCCCATAATCCCCTATAAAGTTAGACTGGTACATTCATGCACAGCATCTAACAGCCTAATATACAGCAACTTCACATCCCTATTATTCTTGTATGATTCAGTAGCAGTTTAACAGCCACTATATTAATCAAAAGTAATGGAATTGTAGCAAAAGAGCGTAGGTAAGTACCAATCATTGTAAACCCATCCTCTCTTTTTACTGATGATAATAGAGATTCTGTATTCATTAAATTTGACTGAGCTAAGAGGATGTCATTTGATAAGCTACAACAGCCAGCCAGTATCTCAGCTTTGTATTGCTATGCAGTATCAGTATCAAAGAAACCTTTTTTTTAAAATATGGACCATGGCATAGCTTTGACTAGCTTGGATACTAAACCCTCACTATCATAGAACCAAACTAAGAGCTTTCAACAGGCAGTAAACCCCATTGGTCTACATGATCAAGTGTGTAAAACATTTCTTTGACTATAAAATGATGAAAGAAAAGGATATGATAAGTTTAATATCCAGGTTTCTCCTGGGCCCTCTTCTGCATTTTTATCTTGCATTTTCTAATTTGAATCAGTTTCATAATATTGCTTATAATCTCTCTGGTTAAAAATTCTGGCTAATAGCCATAACCCCCTTTTCCCCCCAGAATAGTTTAAAGAAGTCTCAGAGTCACTATAAAAATCAATTTCTAAATATTCCACCTTTTTGCTTTTGTTCCTTAATCTAGAAAGGCAGCAGCTACTGTTGGCAATGTTATTTTTCACTACTTTCATTCAATTTCAGGGAATTTACTGACAAAATGAAACCCACAGTGTTACTAATGTCTCTTCACATAGCTAGGAACTATATGTTTCAGGCACTGGAATGACTGTAATATTATCATCTTGATAAAAGCAAATCTTCACAACTTAATCAAGATTAAAAGCACAAGACAAACTTCATGAATATTTATGATATGTTTATACAATCTTAGTTTACTGCCTTTAAGTGCAAGTAAGTAAAAAGTGCTCAAGATGCCAATAGACGTCTCTTCCTATTGTAGCTAGATATTTATTTTTACAAGAAGTTGCCTCACCTGCAACTGAAATGCAGACATGCCTGGGGTGGAAAATAGTAGCTATTTAATAGAGTGCAGCATGGCATAACACTAGTTTAAGACACAAATTGACCATTATCAGACTCGGTTGAAACTGAAGGGGATGTTAACTACATTCCAGTTTGGATTAGTTTTATCACAGGTATTTTAGAGGATAACATAGTACAAGAATCCATTTCTCACATCTTTTCATCAATGAAGTTATTAAAAAAAAAGTATCAACTAAATATGGGTGACAAAATGGGAATTAAACAGGATATTAAGATTAGATTAAATGGATAGATTGCTTAAATTACAGTTTAAACCTGAAGAACAATAGTTACATTGTGAACATCTTCATTAGGACTTCTTACATCCTATTCAAAGTGCATTAAAGGTTTTAGACCAGTGAATTGCACAGCAATGTTTTAAAACCTCAGAAAAACAGACAGGTTAGGGTAATCTCTTTTTATGAGCAAACTTATATAAAAAATGCTGTTTCTCTGAAGCAAAGATAGTTTCCCAAATAAATTCCTCCCCTCCCACTAACACCATGCTCTGACTCCCATGGAGATTTAAACTCAGGACCTTCAGAACAGATGGCAAAGACCTTATCTCCTTTCCTATCACAGCATGAAGCAATGTAAGTTTGTCTGATAATGTACTCACAGGGGAAAAAATGTTTCTTTAGCTGTCAATTTATCTACGTCCTTCAAACAGCTGGTTTTTTTAATGATCAAATTTAACGTTGATCTTTGTGAACCAGTATACAGAACAGTTTGTATTGTGTATCAAACATCATACCTTAACATAAATCATGTTTTGGTTTCGTTACTTTGACCTGAGTGCATTTTTTAAATATTTGGCACTTTTTTTCTCTTCTGAATTTGAGAAGTGTCTCTTTTAGTGTTACCTTTATATTGTTTCAACAGTCATTCTGCATGTCCTTTATTCACATTTTCTTTTTCATAGTTATATTTTAATTATACTGTAGGCCTCTCACTGCTTTAGAATATACTTAAAAATCAACCCATCTTGAATGGAAACAGCTTAATTCCCCTGCTGCCCACAGTCCCACAGCATTTTTCTATGTTAATCTGTGAAACATTTACCACAAAGATTACTAAAGCAAAAACATAATAAACGTATTCTGAAAAACCTGTAACAAATGTTCAGGCGACCCCCCCCCCAACTCCCCCCCCAGCCATGTCATGTATCCCTCAAGCAGAATCCTTCTTCTTTCCAAAATACTGGAATATTGGCCACTGCTAAAACACAATGCAGTTTCTCTTTCATTGTAGCCTGTTATTTCAATGCAACAGTCTCAAAAGTAGGTATGGTCTCAAGTAGTAGTGCATATTTCAAATTTGCTTTTAATATTCTGTTCTAAATTTATGTGGCTATAATTATTAGAAATCTTCCAAGACAGTGGAATTAAATGTATATGTGCAAGGTATTTTGAGGGGAACATTTTAGAGATTTATTTTTAATTTGACTAAATATGTTTATAGGAAAAATCTTTTAAAGTAGTAAAGAGCAAAAGCACCATTTATTACTTGTCTATAGCAATAGTATGACCGGGTGGAGGAGGGGGCAGGGGGATGAATGGGGTACTAGCTCTGGGTGCAGAAAGTTAGGGGTACCAGAACCCCCCTCACCAGGAGACTTGCCACAGCAGGGGCAGTCCTACACTGTTTGACCATAGAAACCAGGCAGCAGAGTCCCCACCCAGCAATGCATGTAGGGGGCAGGGGAGAGCAGAATGGTGTCCTACCCCCTGCCCAGCAAAGCTTTGCCACAGCAGGAGCAGCCCACCCAGTAGCATATCTGGAGGGGAGCAAATAGGGAATCAGGTTGCAGCTTCCAGGAAACTTGTGCTCTGTGTTGATGCCACTGAAGCTGCCCTTGTTGCAGCAGAAACAGAGATAGTGGCAGCAGCTGACATCAGTGTGTAGAGAGCCTGGGCAGGTAAGACTCCCCTTCTTGTTGTCCCCACTATCTACAGTGATTGGCATAATGTCCCCAGCATTGAATGAGCACACTATGCCTCTGGTCAATAGGGATCTGATGACTATTGTCTAGCCCACATGAAATGGATTAGTGGGCTCACTCCTGTTCCTAATGAAAAGCTAATTATATAACAAACCTCACAAAATTACTTCTAATTGTTCTCCTTGTTGGAGTTCTCAAAGAGGCCAATAGATATTCTCATTCTACAAAGCCAAGTAGCCAAATAAAGCCAATCCATTTTAAATAGTTCATTACATTTTCTTAAAACATTTTCTTCCAAATATTTACAAGAGTATTGTTAGCAATGTTTTTGTTATTTGAGCAGCAGGAGCAACTAGAGCAGTAGCTGAAGCATACAAAAATTGTTCTGACAGAAGCACATTTCTTCCAGAGATGACAAACACAACATCTACATCCACCCAATAGCCACCTGTCCAACCTCGCATATTTCTAGGGCTCCCCTTACAATAACATCTCCATGTGTATTTAAATATGGGCATTCACCTGGTTAGGACATTCACAATAAAAATAATCAGCAGAAAGCTTGGAGAATCCTCCCTTTTATAAGTAGTCTGCTTTTCACGCTATCCAAAATATAATCAAAATAACTTCATGTACTTATAAAACTAAAGGGTACATTGTTGAATAGACCAGGAGGTGAGAAGAATTAATATATATCTCCATCACACAAACCTTTTTATTGTATCGCTTAAATTATTTCAGTAACTGGCAGTGTAGCAACATTTTTGTCTTGCTTGTGCCTACATCATCTCAAACCAGAGATCACTATGCCATTTCAGCGTATTACTTTCCCAGATCAGTTCTTCCTCTTTTTCCTGTAGCACTGTTTAATTTTACAGTTGCATCAAGCAGTCCCATTTTTACTAATCAATATAAGTACTTATGGAATTCACACCTCCACAGAGGCCCAAAAACAGGTCCAAGAAAGAAAAAAATCCATATGAACAAACTCCAACAGTTCCAAGTCCAACAAAGCTGGTAAGTTCATCTGAGATGTTTGCATAGGATCCTATTTAAAAGCCCTCAGTGCAAATAAATAGTTCAGAATCAGGAGTGATTCTAGAAGAGAAGGGATCACACCTCAGTGCAGTGTAGAAATGTCCAAATTACTTTTAAACAAATTAGCTCAAAGTTAACCATGGTTGGAAGGAATTCAGCATGGGGTAATCTAGCCCTGTAGACAAACTACATGATAAAGGTTTTACATAACCAAACTGTAGCCTAAAGTTCTTGAACTGACAGACTGTAGACTTCTAGAACTAACAACAAAACTGTCTCAGAAATGTGGCATACAGCCATGATCTACCGCTGTTGCTGCTGCCGTTTTCCACAGTTTGGCATCTGGGTACTGATAGTGATTGACATGAAATGAAGACGATGTGGTGGCAATCGTGAATAGCAGTCTGTCATGTAGCTATTTTTACAAATGTTTTCAGAATATTTTTGATCATTTGTAGCTTTGTGTAACTTTGGAGAAGGAATTAGCATAGACTGTGGCTAGATGGTATGTTCTGAAGCAAACAGGAATGTTCTTACTTAGGACTATTATTTTAACTTCTCATTTGTGCTTGATCTCACATAAGTGCAGGGACTCTATAGTGATGTTATATATCTGGCCTCAGTTCCACTTTCTGCCTAATGCTTTAAATACAACTACTCCTCCTCCCCACTGTCCATCTTTAATGTACTATATAAACCTCATTAATCTCCAAGGCAGTTTTATGTTGGAAGGAAGGCAGTACTGTTTTAGTTTTAACCATTAAACAGACAAGAAAAAGACACAAATTCAGATGTCTCTGTGAGGTAAACAACACTGCTGGAAGTAGTGTGGTTACACTAGGAATTAATGTGGCCCAGAGAAATGTATAAGATTATTTTAAAGAGTATCTATCAGATGTAAAGCATACTTTGGGGAACACCAAGGTGAAATGGTTTTTTAACACTATAGAAATTGTGAAAATTTGGCTCCTACTCTGATATGCCAGCTACAGCAGAAGGCCTAGTCACCAGGGTTTTGTTAAATGCAGCTACCATACAGTACTCTGATAGCCACCTACAATTGTATCCACTTTTTAGTAAAAGTAAATATGGATCTTCATACAATGTTATGAGGATCCAAGCACTAACAGGGAAGCCAGTTGGGTCCATGTAATCAACAGTAGATAACACAAAGATCTCCAAAAACATTAAAAAATTCTAAGACCACTTAAATAGGCAGAAGGCTATCTCATCTTATTCTGACTGGGTGCATAAGAAATGTTGCAAGTCCTGTGCCCAGATAGAAATGGAGCTATGAAACCCCAGAAGAACTAGAGGAACTTGAGTATAACTAACAGCTGTTCTAGAAATTCCCCAGCAAGATTAAGTGTATGCTGAGTCACTGTTCTGTTGGATACCACAGTGAATGTATCGATGCAGGTTTTGGAAATACTTGTTCTTATTATATAAATTAAGTATATAAATATTATTATACTGGAAATAAGACAGAGGTGCTAGTGGACAGTGCATTGAATCCGGGAGACCTGTGTTTTTTTCAAGATTCTGCCACAAAGCAGTAACATTAGGCTGATCAATTTTCTTCATCTTATTTTTCCCTATTTGTGAAATGGGGAGAATGCTATTCAGGAAAGAGAATAAATGATAACTAGTGTCTCCTGGCTCTAACTCCCTTGCTAAGACCATTATAGCAGTGTATCAGTAAGATACATTTTATGCATTGGAAACATAGCTATTAAAGTAGTTCCCCTACTGTAGTTTTGAGTAAAAATAGTACTATTCTAGAACACAACTCTTGCAGAGGATGCATGATGGAATTTAAAAAAAACAAAGACAAGTCCTCTATATTTTCATAGAGATGCATGTGTTTCTGGCACTGGTTCACTGCCTGGGGTGGTCACCCCACTCACACCCCTTGCTATGGCACTGCACTTCCCCCACCCACCTCTCCTCCCTCCCCTCACCCATAGCAGGTTCCCAGGACCTAATGCCTAGGCAACCCACCTCTCCCACAGAATGTCCCCACCAATGCCACATATAGGGGAAGGACCACCTCTCTGGACCTGCTCGTAATGAATCTGTAGATTCATGATAATGTGTGGTTAGCCTTACTGACCACTTCCTCGCAATGGCTCATGTTCATCCTGGAGTCAATAATGACTCCAAGATCCCTGGATTCCATTCAGGTTGAGACGAGTTGGGATGTATGATGTTTTAGCTTAGGGTCACTGTATTTTGCTATGCTGAAAATGGGATACCTATTAAGATTTCACTAGTGCTCACTAGTGCATGGGTTTGACTTCATAAGTTAGCTACAGTAGCTTCCTACTTACAAACCTTGAAAGTCTCATGCCTCTTGAGGCTGGGGGGGCATGGTGACTGCCTGCAGGCAGCAGTGGCAGTGTCGTCGGCAGAGCATGGCAGCGGCAAGCAGGGACTGCCTGCATATGGCCACGGTAATGTCAGTGGCAAGGATGGGCTGATCAGGGACAGGCAACCACAGCAGTGTTGGTGGGGGGGGTGGCAGCAGCATTGACAGTGACTAATCTCAGGGGGGGCATGTGCCTCATGTCCCCTTATGTGTTGCCTATGTTACAAGCAACATAAACAGTCAAAGTACGTACTTAAAATAAAGTAGTTACTGATGGTTTTCCTTGTCTTGCTGTCCCCCAAGGTGTGAAATTGCTTGTTGCCAGTTGTATTTCTCTGATGATGCTATTTTTGGAGGTTCTACTTGTCTTTCAGCAGCTTGTCAAAGAATGCAGTACAATCCTGATCAAAATTAACGCACGCAGACAATATAACCTTCATGGTGGAGACATTCAGACATGATTTTTCAGGAGGGTACATATCATTCATTATAGAAAAGACATGTTTAAAAGGGCTGTGGAGCCTCACAAACAACACAAATTCCACAGCCTTAACTAGATCTCCATATTATACTGCCTTGCTCATCTCTTGAACCTGGTGTTCTCTGATGGTTCCAGTCAGAATGATGAGAGATGATTTTTGCATTGGCCCACTCATCAAAAAGACCATGCACATCCAAGGTTCTTAGAGTAGATGTGATATCTTTTATTAGACTGGCTCCTTGACTGTGAGAATTGGGGGTTTTGTTGTAGTCACGAAGGTTTTAGACTAACTGAGTAGTTGGAAAAAAAAGTTCTCTGCAAGCTTTCAGGTGCAATCACCCTTCTTCAGGCATAAGAAGTATCTGCTGTTCTTAGCCTCCAAGGAATGAAAGAAGCTAAAAGTGTGACAGGATGTCAGTGAGAATGTAAATAGGTGGACAACAAAACCCCCAATTCTCATCCAACATACTTAAGGTAGGAATTTTAGTGTAGCTTGTAGCAGAGCTGTTTTGTATTTCATCCCACACTGGCATATTCTTCAGCAGGGCCCACTCAAGCTTTCTGCTGCACTGAAAAGTAGGTTTCTACTGTTGTTAAGTAGGACAGGCATGTTGTGTAAAAATTGTCAAGTGCATTGTAAAAGTCTTCTTCCTTCATTTGCCTACCATCAGTAGGAGACAGCAGTAGGTTCTTTATTTCTGTTGTGACAGATCTTTGCTTTGTAAAACTGTGCTGAAAGATCCTGCAGGGAATGTATCTTCAGCATAATGTCTGTCACTGACAAACCATTTTTCTCAGCCACCTCTACAGTCTTATGAAACGTGGCCACTTGTTTACTGGCAAAGGCAAGCCACAATTTACTGCTAGGGTCATTGAAGACTTTCTTTAGTAGTGTGGACATTTGTCTTGAGAAAGAGAAAATATACTTTAAGCTCATTGAAAAATCAGCAAAATTCTGTCCAACGCTGGTTCCAGTGACCGGAATCATGTGTTGCCATGCTTTAGTACTTTAAAATACTCAAGATGTAGAAATAGGTAGAAGTCTTTCAGCATTTTGACATGTACAGTAAACATGAAAGTATTTATAAACCTTTGAGAGTTTTGCTGAAAAGTGCACAGGAAAACAGTTGACAGCAGTTTGGAGGCAGTTATGTACAACATGAGCACCACAACCAATACCAAAAATCTATTTTCCTGGTTTGGCTTGGAGTTTTTGCCACAAATTTGTTTTTATTCCAGCACCTCTGGCACCACCAAAATTAACGTTGGTGTTGTCTGCACAAACTCCAGCAAGCTCAGCACTAAGAGTACTTCTCAGCCACTTGCTGGAGAAACGTACACTGCACATCAGATGTTCACCCAGTAGAAAAAATTGGATAATTTTGTATTAACGCTGCTAATTGGAGGAAAACAGTGTATAAGAACAAGAAACAGCTTTTGCTCCTTTTTGATGCATCCACACCAAGTATAATAAACAAACACTTCTTCAAATCACAATGTATTACTGTTGATAAAGGAGCTAATACATTGCAAATTATTGCCTCAGATTTTGTCTGAGCAGATGAAAACATGGGTTGGTAGAGTTTCTTAATTACTTGTGATATACAATCACTCAGCCTAAAAATGTGTCGGTGATGCACAGGATGGTAAGCAAACAGGCCTTCACTAGCAAAAATTTGATCAGCTTCTGTGTTTGGCTTAACAAACAATTTGGAAACACTTGGAGTTGACATGTACTTCTTTTGTCCTCTTTGTGGTTTTCTTTGTCTGAAGATGCTGAGTAATGGCACAGTGGACACCAAGAGCAACTGAAAAATGTGCTCCACAAGTCTGGCATATAACTTGACTCTTGTCAGCTGCTGTGGGGGTTTTTTGGGTTTGGGGTTTTTTGGGGGGTTTTGGGTCAATTTACTTAAATTGATTTTGTAGGTCTTCATTAGAGGAACAGGCACTTTTTTGTGACATTTTAACCAAACACTACTGATAACTTCAGTAACCTCATGCAGAGGAGCTGACAATGTATCACGTGTGCACCTGATGTTACCCCTCTTTTTTTTTTTATTCCTGTATCATTATCTGGAGCCTTTTTCTATTGCTTCCTATTTTTTTAGGAAACTGCTCTGAGAGGCATTTGCTTCTCTCCAAAATACTTACCTTTCAACCATTAACTGATCACCTCTTTTTAATAAAGTTTTATGTAGATAACATGATATTATAAATTGTTGCTTACTTTGGGACAGTGACCTTCTTAGCTCTGGCAATTTTCTCATAACCAAGAATGAATTCTCTTCCCCAGTAACACAGTCCCTTGTATTACTGTCTGTACATTATGTGTGTTCAAGTACAATACTTAGAGATAAATGTAGCATACCTCGCCTTTACTTGCCTTTTACTTGCAGTATACAGCTTCCCCAGAAAATTCTGGTCACCAAAGTGTATCTCATAAGATCTACAGAGCTCTTAAGTGGAAGAGTGGAAGTTCATTGTTTATTAGAGGGAATAATTAGGTTCACTGTGAGTACAGCTAAATTACTCTTAATTCACAGGCCAAAAGCAGATTGCTGAGAGCACTGGAGGTTACAAATGAGAGGTCAGTTGGAGCCAGTCTATAGATTTTCACAACTCCTCATTATCACCATCAATTTTTTACATACTGTATAATATAGTGGATTACATTGGGATTAGTTCTGGTAGTACTGTGAATATTATATCATTCTTTGGGTAACATGTTTAAGGGCTATAATGAAGAGAGGGCAAGGGGGCCTTAGCTCAAACAGTCTCAAAAAAGTTAAATGGTTGATTTAATCAAAAGCCAGTGTTCAAATGAAAAATTAATTCAACAGGAGTCTGACTTATTTTTAGGGCTCAGAATCACTTCACACTAACATCAAACTCTCATTATCTGTTGTAGGGCCAGGAGCTCTGTCAGTGAAGTACACATTCTTGACTTTAAAAAAGCTGACTTCAATTAGCTAAGGACTTTAGTGAATAATGCCCTACAGGATCATGGGCAGCAGGAAAAGAGTGTAGACAAAGAGTGCCTGCACCACTGTTGGAGGGAGTCTGTTCCAGGCCTTGGGGGCTCAGACAGCAAAGAATTTTTTCCTTATATCCAGCCTGAAACAGTCTTGGAGGAGTTTATGACGATTGGTTCTTGTTATCCCTGGGGGTGATCTGGTGAACAGATGTTCCACCAGATCCTGATGTACACCCCTTATGTACTTAAAGGCAGCCACTAGGTCCCCCCTGAGCCTGCACTTTTCCAGGCTGAAGAGTCCCATGACTCTCAGTCTCTCTTCATAAGGCCTATTCTCTTGCCCTCTGATCATGTGCCTGGCTGTTCTCTGGACTCTCTCAAACTTCTTGAAATCCTTCTTGAATTATGGAGCCCAGAACTGGATGCAGTACTCCAGCTGCAGACTCACCAAGGCCAAGTACAGTGGGAGGATGACATCCTGAGGTTTACTTGAGAAGCATCTGTAGATGCAAGCCAGAATCTGGCTTGCTTTATCAGCTGTGACATAACATTGGTGCCTCATGTTCATCTTCTGGTCAATTATTACCGCCAAGTCTCTTTCAGCTGTGGTGCTAGCGAGCATAGCATTGCCGAGCCTATAAACATACTATGGGGTTCCCCCCCACCCACAAGGTAGAGTTCCTTGCATTTATCCGTGTTGAATGTCATCAGGTTTGTATCCACCCACTTACTAAGCTTATCCAAGTCAAATCTGGATCACTAGCCTATCCTCAGATGTGGAGGCTATGCCCCAAGATTTAGTGTCATTGGCAAAGTTAGCCGGTGTGCTTCTGACACCAATGTCCACATTGGTCGATAAAGATGTTGAAGAGAACCAGTCCAAGGACAGAGCCTTGGGGAACACCACTGGTCACTGAGCGACATAATGATTTGCTACCATTGACTACTACTCTCTGGGTCCAAACTCGAAGCCAATTTCCAAGCCATTGGATTGCAGTGAAACTGAGGCCACAATTGGCCAATTTTTCCATGAGGCACCATATGGAAGGCTTTTTTAAAGTCTGGATATATGATGTCAATCTCTTCCCCCTTGTCCAAGTGACATGTCACCTGGTCATAGAAGGAAATGAGATTGGTCAGGCAAGACCTAACCGTGACAAACCCGTGCTGGCTGTCCCTCAGGATGCTGCTCTCAGCTAGCTTATGAAGAAGGGTCTCTTTGATAATTTTCTCCAGAATCTTACTGGGATTGTGGTCAAACTGATTGGCCTGTAATTCCCAAGATTTACTTTCTTGAAGATGGGTACCACATTGACCTTCTTCCAGTCTTCAGGTATTTCACCTGAGCACCATGAGTTTTTGAATATTTTTGCCAATGGTTGGCCTATGACACTTGCCAGCTCCTTGAGTACTCTAGGGTTTAATCTGTCAGGACCAGCTGACTTGAAGGCGTCCAGCGTCTCAAGGTGTTCCTTTACAAGGTCTGCACCAATGCTGGGTATAAATATGCCCTCACCCTGGCCATCCTGCATCATGCTAGGCAGGATGGTCCCTTTGGGCTGACAAAAGATGGACACAAAGTACTTATTAAGCAGGTTGGCTTTTTCCTGGGTGTCAGTTATCAGTTGTCCCATTTGGTTCAGCAGGGTTCCAATGTTACCCTTGCTTTTTTCTGACATGTCTGAAACAGGACTTTTTATTATCCTTGATATGTGAAGCCAGATGGAGTTCAGTTGCAGCCTTGGCTTTCTTGATCCTCTCACTGCAGGTACAGACCTGTACTGAGTACTCCTCCTTGGTGGCGATTCCAGCCTTCCATCCTTTATAAGTCTCTCTTTTTAGGCACAGGAGGTCCTCAAGTTCCCTGCTGAGCCAAGGGGGTTTCTATGCCCTTTTGCTACCCTTCCTTCTAGATGGGATAGCTATCCTTTGTGCTGTCAGGATCGCTCCCTTGAGGGAGTCCACTCCTCTTGGACTCCTCTTCCTGTCATGTCTTGATCCCTAAGAACCTCAACAATGAGCCTCCTGAGCTTGTCAAAATCATCTTTCCTAAAGTCAAGGACTTCTGTATTGCTGACTGACTTGCCAGCTTTGTGATAGATAGTAAAGGTGATCAGCTCATGGTCACTATCACCCAGCTTTCCATCAATTCTTAGATCACTGCCTAAATCTTCCCCTTTAGCCAGTACCAGGTCCAGCAACGCTTTATGTCTTGACAGACAATAGACTTCTTGAGTTATGTAGAGCTCATCTATGCATGTGAGGAAGCTTTGCAGCTACTCGGATTTGGCTGAGTGCTCTTCCCATGAGATGTCCAGGTAGGTAAAGTCTCCCATGACAGCCATGCACTGAGAACGTGCAGCCTGAGCCAGTTCCCTGGTGAATTCCTGGTCCAGCTCTTGTTTCTGGTTTAGAGGTCTATAGTAGGCTCCTACCATGGTGTCATCTGAGCCACATTTCCGATATATTTTAACCCAGAGGGACTCCAGTCATCCTCCCTAGATATCTATGCCAATTTTCAGGGATGTGAAGCTTTCCTTGACATGGAGAGCTACACCCCCACCCCTTTTATCTGCCCAATCTCTCCTGTACAGGGTATAGTCATCTATACTTGTGGCCCAGTCATAGATGGAGTCCCACCAGGTCTCCGATACCCCTAGGAGATCATAGTATTTCTGGCTTAGTAGGAGGACCAGTTCCTCCTGTTTGTTCTCCAAGCTCCAGACATGGGTGTATAGACATGTAAGTATCCATTAGAAGCCCTAGGTGGCTTCCTCACACTGTCAGGTAGACACTGTTCCAGGGATAGGGTAGGTGTGGATTCCCTTGGGTGACCTAACCTGGCAGCTATGCAGTAGTTACCTAGTGGGCTTGCACTGGCAGTTATCCACCCATCCCTTCCGGGCTTAATTTAAAGCTTGGTTGAGAAGGTCAGCCATTCTGGCTGAGAAGAGCCTCCTCCCCAGTGGAGTGGCAGATTAAAAAAGCAATGGCAGTGACAGAATTTAGTTTAGCACCCAAAATCAAGGACAATAAGAAGTCCTTCTATAGGTACATATGTAACCTGAAGAAAACCAGTGGAAACACAGGACCACTCCTCAATGCATCTGGACATCTGATCACCAAGGATCCTGGTTTTCTGTGATTAAAAACAAAAATTAAAAATCGCTAATTCTCTGATTTTAAAAATCACAAAATTTGTGGTTAAAATTAAATGTCCCCCACAGCCCTGCTGGTGTCCCTCACTCCCCACCTCCTCCAGCCCTGTTTGTGCCCCTGCCCCCCCATCCCTGCTGAGGGGGCCCCATTTGCCAGGGCTATGGAGCCAGGGACCCAGGTCCACAGGCCCCTGATCCCAATGGAAGGCAATGGCTGCTACAGCAGGAGCACGAGTCGGCTCACCCCCTGCTGCCTGCCTGCTGCAGGCTCAGGCAGGGCCAGCTCCTAGTGATAGCATGCACTCCTGGAGTGAGGTCACAGTTGGAGTACTGCATCCAGTTCTTGGCGCCACACTTCAAGAAGGATGTGGAGAAGCTTGAGAGAATCCAGAAAAGAGACACTTATATGATTAGAGACCCAAAGAGCAAGCCATACAAAGAAAAGCTTCAGCCTAAAAAAAAAAAAGGCTTCAGAGGGATTTGGTGGCAGCTTACAAATATATCAGGGGTGAGCATCAGGGGCTAGGTGGACAACTATTCACCAAAGCACCTCAGAAGAAAACTAGGAGCAACAGTCATAAACTCCTAGAAGAAGGTTTCAGACTAGACATAAGGAACATCTTCATAGTTTGTGTGACCAAACTCTGGAATAGACTCCCAGTGAGAGTCTGTGATTAAAAAGGCACTTACCTTTGGGTTCTTCAAAAAGAGACTGGACATACTTTGCTGGGGTTATTTGACCCCAGTAGTCTTTCCTGTTCAGATCATGGAGGCTGGACCCAGTGATTTCACAAGATCCCTTCCAGCCCTAAACTTCTGTAACTCTGTAAAAGTCCAAATCTTCTGAACTTGAACACTGATGGAAGGAATTAAATAAAATTAAAATTTCAAAACAGGAATTATCCTCCATTGTAAGAATGATAATTAGACAAAAGAGGTATATTTTTGAAGCTTTATGCCCATCTAAATTTTAGAATTCTACAGTATTAAAGGAGCTTGATGAATTCTAATCCTGTCACAATGACGGCATGAGGGAAATTACTGAAGTTAGGCTTTAAAGGATATATTTTCCTGGATACTTGAACAAATTCAAATTTGATATACTAAAATTACTGAATTCACTTATTCAGAATGGGCCTTTTTAATAATGGCAGGCAAGGTTCCTTGGGTGAATTTGATATCTTTTATTAGACCAAAAGATAAAAGATATCAAATTCACCCAAGGAACCTTGTCTGCCTATGTCTTTAGACCAACACGTCTACAACCTACACCCCTTTTAATAATAACTTTTATAATCTTCCATGTGCATCATTTTTCCTGCTTTGAAACTATACTGTCTAAAATTTAACACTAAAAGAAATAAGGCACTCATGCTCAATAACTACTTTCAAAAAATTAGCTAACTAGCATGCTACAAACTGCGTCCTTCCTCCCCATCCCTGCCTTTGTTGTGGAATCCCAAAGAGGTGTTGGTGTTCTCCTGTGTGCTGCCAGTGCCAAGTATGTGAAGTTGCCCTGTTACACCTCCCTTAACTATTTTGATATTCTCCTCTCTTAACTATTTTGATTTGTTTCAGACCAGATTTGTTAACAACCGAATGATAACTTTCACTATGAGAATCACAATGTGTTCAATTAAATTACTGTGCATGTGTATGTGATCTGATCTTCAGTTATTTTGTTGCAGAATTTAAAGACATTTTTCATAACATACAATCTTTCTGGTACAGGAAGCTACTAGCTTTGTATTTCTAGTTTTGTTCTAGCCATTTAAATTGACAATAATTAAAATATAAAAAATTAGGAGTGGTTAACAGAACAGATTAAGTTGTCTGTCTTTGTGGTGGAAATATATATTTTAGTAGTTCTAGATTCAACACTGTTCTCTGTTACTACAGCAATCCTTGCTGAAAGAGAGGAGAAGGATGTGGGCTGATCAGCTGCAGGTTCCATCATCAGAGAGCTCAGCCAGCCAGCCACATGGAATTTCTGGCTGCTTTTCTTAAATTAAAGGACATTAGTAACCATGTAAACCAATTTGCCTTTCTTCCCCCTCCTCTTCTAAAAATGGCAGGGAAGTAACTTATTTTAATGACTAAATTCCATGGCAATCAAATACAAAACAAATTCTTGATTTCCTGTGTCTGTCATGTTTTTCTCATGTAACCATGGTTATTTTTTGGGTATCTTCTAAAAGTATGTAGTTTCCAAGTTGTAATAATTTAAATTTCAACCCAATATTTTTATTTTTTTCAGATGCTGGGGGAAATTTCAACCATGTACTACTCAATGGGAGCTTTGTTATTGACTTGATAGAGGTGGGAATGTTACACATTCATACATTCAGTGAGCACAAAATACAGCTTACAAAGTAGATCTTCAGGCAATCATTGACATATTTACTGAGGCATACAAGAAAATGGAGCTGACGTGTAACATTCAGAAGACCAAAGTCCTCCATCAACAAGTTTTTAATGAGCAGTCCTCAGCTCTGGTAATTCAGATTAATGGTGAGACTTTGGAGAACATTGAGCATTTCCTATACCTTGAAAGTCATCTCTCACAGAAGGCTGACACTAATGAAGAAATTCAACATTGCCTCAAATATGCAAGTGCAGCCTTTGGATGCCTGAGAAAATGAGTGTTCAAAGATTGTGACGTCAGATCTGAAACCAAGCTTGTGGTTTATCAAGCAATTGTAATCTCCACTTTACTGTATGGAGCTGAGATGTGCACAACATACAGAAGACATCTCAAGTCCCTGGGGAAATGCCATTGATGCTGCCTGTAGAAGATCCTCCAAATCCAGTAGGAAGACAGACACACCAATGTTAGCATCCTCTCACAAGCAAACACCACGAGCATCAAGGCAATGATCATCCAACATCAACTTCACTGGGTCAGCCACAACATGCAGATATCTGGATCCATATTCTCAAAGCAAGTTCTATTCTCCTAGCTCAGTCAAGGCATGTGGTCAACAGGATGGCAGAAAAAGCATTTCAAGGACATCCTCAAAACCAATATGAAAAAATGCAGTATCAACATCAACTTGTGGCAGACTCTTGGCCAGGCCTGCCCGAAATGGAGGAAGAGTCTACTGCAAGCATCTTAGTACTTTGAAATCTTATGACAACAGGAGACAGAAAAGGGGGAGTGACAGAAACAGTGTATCACAGACTGAACCAAGAACTCAGAGCCACATACTTTGCACAGAAACACGTGCTCAAGCTGCAACGGAGTTTGTCAATCTGGATAGGCCTCATCAGCCAGCTTCAGACCCACAGATAAGACAATCGTTGAAGACAATCATCCTCGACTGCAAAGGATTGTCAATGATGATGACGATGGTATAAGTTATATCCCATTTTAGGTTCATATCTCACAGACTTATAGACGTGATTAGCATCATCTAGGAACAGTCCTGTCTGAGTCCAATGGAACTAATAATGTGCTGAAACATTTGGTAACTTGTATCACTAAGATGCATGGTCATAACATAGTCAACACACAAAAGTTACATTTTGGAAAATATTTCCATTATTTAAATTTAGCCTTGAAAATTAGAAGCTATGCAACCAGACAAAAGAATCACGCTTCTTGCTTGGTTGTTGCTGCAGATAATAGTAACCTACTGCTTTTTCCTACTTTTATCTACCTTACTAATGCCACTGAAGTGTTTCTCAAAATGTCAGGCCACTGGTCCTTATACTACTTTTATATACGTCAATAATACTTTGCAAGGTGGATCGTTGTGGCTTGGTAGCTAAATGTCCTGATATGGTGCCAAGAGGCATGAGTTTTAAACATCACTCTGGAGTCACACAGAAGATAGTTGCCAGTCAACAAGGACATACATGACAATTTAGCTGGAGAACCAAAGGCAGCCAGACATGATTCTAGCCACAGCTCTCTGTTGTTTGTCACTGACTATAGAAACTAGGATGCCTTAATCAAGCTTACTCAATGGACCTTTTGACTCCACTGGAACCCTGACTTGGCTACCATGGCAAAAAATAAATAAATAAATCAAGCCATGGGCTACATCTGGGGGGTGGAATTCTTATGCCTTTGAAGTCTAACAATACCAAGCATTCACACAATTTAAAATACATACCTTATCAACTTCTACATGGCAAAGATCTAGTCTACATTTCTCATACAATTCTCAGTTGTCAATCAGTTCCTCAGATCTTCAGGATATGTTTCAAGACTGAACAAATGATTTACAGATAGCAACAAGCTGGAGTTATAAGATTCAGTGAGCTACATTCTTCATAATCAGGATCAGATTATTAGAATAGTAATTAGATCATTAGTAACCAAAAAATCAGGATTATTGTCTTAATATGAGAGGCATTTAAAATGTCATTCACATACTTGTAGTTACAGTGTTTTGGGAGACTAAATAACTGCACCAACTGGGCTGTATCCCACCACCCAGTTGGAGTTCTCTTCACACTTCTTTACCTAATTCATTCACATGGCTGCTTCCCTGAATTTTAAATCCTGGAATCACATGTTCAATGGGAAAAGCAGTTTACAAGTATCATCTCAGTAGAGTTTTTGTTAAGCAAAGGGATCTGGATTCCAAGAAAACACAGTGCATGTCATGTGGAAGTGTTCTTGCCATGCTTTAACTGATATAATTATTTAATGTTTAGTATTTGAAGTTTTAAGACTTATAAAATAAAATCCTAGTTATCCCTATCATTCCCCTTTTTTTATTCTATTCTGCTTCTTTTTAAACTCTTTCTTCACTGCTCATCCTCATTCTCTCTCCCACTCCCTCCCCACCCCCTTGGTTGAACTTTTACATTAGAAAAAAAACAAACCAGTCACTAAACCCTGCTTCTTCCATCCTTTCCACCATTCATTCATTTATATTAGTTAATATCCAAAGAAAACATTTTGGGGGTTTTTTTAAAAACTTTTGATCCAGAGAAAATACTTTTTTAATGCAACGTGTAGTTAACTTGTGGGATTCGTTGCCACAGGGCATGGTAGAGACCTAACCAAGTTCATAAAAAGGGACTGAATAAACTCATGGATGATTAGGGGGTAGATCTTTCTACAGGTTTCTAATCCAGTGCTCTCCCTCTATAGCATCTACTTCTGCCATTGTCAAAGAATGCCACTGCCATTTGTCTGACCATATGGCACTTTGTATATTCTTATGTATTTATGTTCTTATTTTCTAACAAGAAGCTCACTTAGCTTGCAACCATGATAGTTTTATGAGATTATATGGTAGGGGCACTGCCCTCCCTTACTATTGAAGATAATGGGAGTTCTACCATTGACTGCCATGTAATCAGGATCTGAACCCAAGAACTGAAACTGAGGCAGCGACTGTTTCCATATGCCACATTTTTGCCTTATGACAATAGCTTCAATCACTACCAATATAGACTAGACTTAAAATGGAAAAAAATCACCTAAAAGAGAACAGTTTCATCCCTCTACTACCAGCTACCCAAGGTATTTTGTCTGTCTAAATTATTAAACAGAAATATCCAGTCAGTAGAGTCAGTAGAAATAACATAATTCAGACTGAGCTGTATGTTGTTTTATTGAGCAGTGACTTAGTAATGTTTATCTATTGAAAGTATAACTATAATTTTTTCATGAATTTACTTTTTATTAAATATTTTTTCTAAAGTGTGTAAGCTACAATGATATGACTAACAAAATGTAGCTCATTGTTATACCTCGGCTGTTCTTACCCAGTCCTATTTATCCTACAAATAATAGAAGTTATCTAGAAAGTCTGTATAAAAGCAAGAAAAAGAAATCTTTTTCAGTACCAAGCTTGGCTTCAACTTTGCTCTGAATATGTATTTTTAAATGACTTTTGAGATGAGTGTTAGCATGATGTTGTAGCCATGATGGTCTAAGAATCACGCAAGAGGCAAGGGTTTCTTGTGGTGATACGGCTGGAATAAAGTTAAACAAGCTTTCAGATGCAAGATTCCTGCTGACATGGACATATATTATACAGGGAAGCACATATTGCATCTGTCTGAGCAAAGTGGTGACCCTTTCTGCTGAGTAAAGTGGAAAGGCTGACTTTCGCTTTGCTGTGTGGTTGGGCTGCACACCAACTTCGCTGAAAAGCAAAACAGTACTTTATTTTTTTTTAAGAAAAATAAATACTAGTTTGTATAGCTCCTGTTATGTATTAATTTCCTGTGTAAAGTTATGGGACTGCTTTGATTGTTGAAATGAATCTCACTGAAAGGACTGATTTCATTTTTGGTTTGGTGTCTATCGACATGGTAAGGGCTCATCACAGCAATGTCAAATAAAAGACCCAGGGGCAGAAGCTGATTCATTGTTTGCAACACAGGATCTACATGAGCTTAGCTGTTTGTTTCCCTGAGGACAAAGAGCAGTGACACACCTTCACTGCTACTTGTCCCCAGGGAACGTCCGTGCCACGTAATCTCTGGCACACCACTGGTTACCCTGGGTGGGGAACTGTGCTGGCTTCAGCACCTTACCTGCGGTCCTGAGGGCCTCAGGCTGCTGCAGCTGCAGTGCTTCTGCAGCTGGGAGCCTGGTCAGGCTCTGGTTTTGGGCAGCGTGTGCCACCATGTGTGCCGCTTCACTTCTTTTTGGCATGGTTTGCCTTTTTTGTTTTTTGTTTTTTACCCTGAGATGTTCTTGCAAGGTAGTGGCATGGGGAATGCCTGCATGTGTGGTGTGTGGCATCTGCAGTGCCACATAGCATACCATCTACACTTGTCTGGACACACTCAGGAATTGTATCTGCCATGCGAATAATGCTCATGCTCATAATGTCTGTCTCAGGCTCTGGGAAAGCTGTCACATACTGGCAATCTCTTTAAATCCAATAAAGAAGACTTTCTCTTATGAACAAAAAATGTCATGCCTATATATTATGTTACTCTAGAGTACCAAAGACACATTATATATACATATACATACTGATATAGATATCCCCCATTTCTATAAATCTAGATTGTTTACTTAACATTTCAATGATTCAAACTATTGTTTTGGTACATAGTCTGAAACTTTTGCAGCTGTCTTTTTGTCTTCCCATACAGACTATGTACTACAAACAGACATGCGGATATAATTACTGAAATAAAGTGCAGATGGCTTGATTTATGCTAAATTATATGACATGCTAGGAACCCAAGACAGAATTCTGAGGGGGTTTCATGAATGTCATAGATATGACAATAGTATACCTTACCTAGGAGAATCAGTTCTTTGTTGCTTGTAGAGTTCATTCTACTGTATTATTGCACAGTGCAAAGAAAATATCTTATACACTCAGCTAAATCCAATGGGAAATACCACTACAGAGTATAATCCCTAACCTATACATATATTTGTATCCAGGAAAGCACAGATCAAAAAATAATTGTTAGAAAAGTTACTGAATTTACACCCAGTTTTCAGGGTTTTATGAGAAATGAATGGCCTAAAATATACAGTGATCTACTCAATCCACATTTGAAATTTTCCCCTATGGACTCCCTACTTCTTTAACTGCTCCAACTCTGCCACGAGTTACAAATGCACACCTTGGTAGCCCAAATCGCATGATCCAAAATAATGTGGTTCTGATTCTTACCCCCCC
>JAGPOW010000290.1:16277092-16301800 GCA_030014935.1 Caiman crocodilus
ATGAAAATATTTCAACATACATTTTTATCAAGATACTTTAACATATTAGCACTTTGAATCAGAATTTGATCCCCCTATAACATTAAGACTATAAGTAACAACACTCTGAAGCCAGCTCCAGATATAAAAGATTTCTCTGCCCTTTGTAAAGAAGAAAAATATCAAAACATATGAAGTAAAAAGTTTGAAAGAAGTCTGACTCGCTAAGGTAGAAAAATGTGTCCTGTTTTTCAAAGGATATCCCTTGTGCTGACAGTCTTCCATGGCTTGATCTTGCTAGTGTCAAGTCAAGAGAACCAAGCTGGCCAAAAAAAAACTCAGCTGATATTGCATTTTAGTAGATCACTAAGTTTTTTGGTGAAAGAGAGAGGCTGTGAAGCTGATACAGATGGGATACCTAATCTCTTGTTTATGTTTCATTTTGCTAACATCATTTCAGCCTAACAGTAATAATGAAAAGTCAGGAAACTGAAAAAAAATGAAAGAACAAAAACAAGTATTATTTGACTGTCTTTTTGTTTACCAGATACAGATGAAATGCTAAAGGGCCATGAAGCCTGAAAAAAGTTTCTGAATCAATGAAAATGCAGTATTTCAGGGTGAAAATGATAAAGCACATACTAAGTAGTGGGTAAGAATTGTTTGGAGAAAGGTATCCAATGCTGCACACAAAATACCAAAAGTAGCAGCGATATCAAGGGCAGAAAAAATGTTGCCTGCTCTTTTGTCATCAGCTGAGCATAGCATTCACATTGGTCTCTCACTTTGTCCTTATGCTTATAATTTCACGTTGATCTAACTGAAGTTATACTTTAACAGAGGCATAGCAAGCTCCTGGGTGCTCTGGGCAGGGTGCCAACCACGAGTGTGTATGTGCAAAGACTTCTCTAGCTCACTCTGCACTGTGGTGGCAGCGCCTGTGGCTGTTTTCTCATATGCTTACAGTGCTACAGCTGAAGAACAGGCTCAGCCAGGGGTACCAGAATAGTCCTCTCCAGCCTGCTTTGGGAGTCTTTGCTACAGCAGATACAGACCTGTACTTTACAACCGTAGACAACCGTAGAAGCGGGGCAGACCTGTATCCCATAGTGAATGGGGGAAGGGGTTTTGCCATGGTAGGTGCAACTCCACACCCAGTTGAGTATCTGGGCATGGTGGAAGGGAGTGAACAGAGCACCAGGGCATCCCACAGCCAGCCCACAGTGGGGCTTATGCAGCATATGTACAGGAAGCGTGCCTCTCAGCTGCAACATTCCTGCAGCAGTCCCAACACTACAGAGCACAGGGCTATCTAGCTTCTATGGCTGAACAGTTCAGGGCTATGCTTGCCATAACAAAGACACCCAGGGTGGAGGGAGGAAGGAGTTCTGGCACCCTCTTTAAGTCAATACCCAAGGCAAGTGCCCTACTTGCCCTGCCCTACTTACACTATTGAGTTTTAAGAGGCTCAGTAAATCAGACTAGAAATAACAAGTAAGCCTAGCTAGAAAGCATATTTTACTAGGTTTGTATCAAATAGATTCCAACACTGATATTTTGCTAGTAAATAAGGACTTGTAAGCAATATCCTTCACCTACCAGAATCCTGTAGACTTTGATGCTGCATGGTATATGAATGCTATACAGAATGTTACAGGGGTGTAGATTGTAGCCATGTTAATCTAAAGACATAGGAGCTACCAAAAACTTCAAGGTTCTTTGGGTAAATCTGATATCTTTTATTAGATCAACTCAAATAGTTGGAAAAATTCTTCTTAGCAAGCTTTCGAGTTTAAACGCCCTTTGTCAGGCTAAGGAAGCATCTGCAGTTGGTGTGGGCTGTTCCTGGATGGAATGAATAGTAAAGAAGCCAGAGACTAGTATGCATGCGAGAAAGTCAGTTAGTGAAGATGTAAACTGAGGAGTCAGAAATCAGAATGCTATTTACTCCAAGTTCAAACTTGTGCTGCTCCCATATCAAAATGGTATAGTATTATTTCTGCATTTGAAATTCCAATTAAGTTATATAACTTCTTAAAAAATATAAGGCTACACTTCCTGAACGTTGCTGAAAATCAAGTTAGTTCTTTTTGATAACTGATACACACTTATTAAAAGTTGCACAAAAATAAGCCAATATTTTCAAGCATAGAGTATGTGTGCACCAGAAAATATGGTAATGAAGCTGTTATAAAGACACCCCACTACTGCACTCCTTACTCAAGCAAACTGGAAACAGACCTTGAGACTGAAGGGCAGCCCTCCCAGCAGTTTTTCTGTATCATTTCCAGGCTAAGCAGCAGAGAAATGGCAGTCAGTGGATTCTGCGTGCTCCTTGGCACCAGTTCAAAGACTACAGAATCGTTATAGTCATGTCTATAGTTGCCTATAATTTGGTACCTAAATATATGGCTCAGACTTCTAACGAGAGTGACCTGATTGTCAAAAGTGCCAATTTCTACAACTCCCAGTAGCTTCTTCAATAGACTGCATGAAGAACCACAGCTGTGCAAGGCTACAAGTGGCACTAAAGTATCCATAGCTCTTATTAATCCAATATACAGGGACTGACACTTGATGGTGAGCAATTTAACAAGTTTTATATGAATCTATGAACAGTTAGAGAGCCTAGTGAGAGCTTCTGAAATGACCCGTTTAGGCCAAATGGACAGAGCTGAGCCTGTGTGAAGCTCTCCTAACATCACTAGAGCTCTATTGTATCATTTCCCTTGCAGAGCTAAGGACTTAGTTTCCAATGAAGAGGAGAGAGACATTAACTGCAGTCACAATCACATTGACTATTGCTCACCCCACCTTTAATCAATTACAGTTCAATTGGTTAAATCTGTGAAACAATTACATGACCATGTGTCTAATCTCACAGATTAACAGCTAGGGTTGTAAACATGCCCAAACCCTGAATAATGCTTAACACGTCATTTATAATTTATACTTGCTTTTAATTGTGGTTTAGATTTTATTTTGTTTCTTTACTTAAATGCTTTGACAAACATAAGGGAATTCTATTTTGAAGGCTTTTTGGCATTTTCTGTATATTTGCATGTGGCAGAATCAAATGTGGAAATATTAAATCCAATCCTTATACAACAGATTTGTTTTGCTGATTTTCTGTACTGTTTAAGAATATTTGCGTTCCAAGAGTTCCCTTGTTACTGATTTAGACCTGGGTGACTACTGCAAAGAAAGTTCTCAGAAACATGGATTATAATGAAAACCATGAATTCACCTCAATGTAATTTTTTACTTTTTATTTATTTTCAGAAAACATACAAGTTCTTGTTAGCAAGAACAAAAGTGAAAAACACATATCTCATGAGTATTCATGCAAATCTGTGTTTGTACAAATGATCATGCCTAGGAAATGGCTCTATAGGCATCTTGAAACCCTTGTTTTCTTCCTTAAGATAATTTGTTAGAGGGCATGACTACACATTCATTAGTGCCACATGTTTACTGTGCATTTAGTTTAGTCCCTGTATTAAGAGGTACTAACTGCATATTCAGTAACTGGTGCTACTGCTCATTTATGTATAATAATGATCAGTAGCACTGGTGCACAGGGTTTTTGTGATGCTAATGTGCAGCACATTACTTCTACAGTGCATTAGCATGTTTTTTGCCATGATGCACTTAATGCACAGTAGAATTAGTCTACTGTGCATTTAGTGTTTCATGTAGCCGCTCACAAAGAGTAGGGGAGAAAAAAATAAATCAGACCTGAATAATAAACAGCAAAAATTAATACCTGAACAGAATGGCTTAAAAATATTTTTTGTCTGGTTATCCTGAACTATGGCCAGTCCATAGCTGATCCAAGGACTACATGTTAGTACTTTACAGAGAGCAAGTTGCTACATAGGAATATAGTAGATACTTTCCCATTACAACTTTTACATCTAAATAGTTATTGAAGTTGCTGTAGGAATATTAATAGATTAAAAATGAGAAGACAGATGTGTTTAAAAGAATTTGTCTCTATTAAGTAGTCCACACTACAGGCAATACTGAAAACTCACCTTGGTTCACTAAGCTCTTCTAGATTGAAAAAGGACTTTAAAAATATTTAATATACTACTCTCATTTTTACATACACTTCACAAAATGCAAAAGGAGCTGCTTCCACTAAATAAACTGTTCGCTACTAATAATTTGCTGAGTACTTTTATCATAAAGATAAAAGTCCTTTAAAAATTATTAATTTTCATCAAAGGAAAGTAAAAATGGCAAGATGATGACTGGGAGTGTCTCATGGAGCCTGGCAGAGTCAAGAAGTTTGAATCCCTTTTGTTCAAAAATTAAAAGCTTAATTCAGATATTCTGTTTACAAATCTGACATCTATTTCCAATGTTCTTGGAAGAATTGATGTTGAAAGCATTCATAAATGTGCCTTTCACGCTATAATTACATAATATTTCAATGAAATATGGTATTTGGGAAAAGAAAGATTGACTCGCATAATTCAATTACAAAAGGGGGAAAAAAACCTTTTCAAATAGGGTAAATGATCCCAGTTAACTCACAAAAGGAAGGAAATTCAGTGCTGAAACACCATCCACATTGTGCCAACAAGGTAACACAATACACATGGTGTGTAAATTCATGATCTATTGCAATACTTACATGAACAAGGTTGTTTCAACTGTACTCAAAAAAATTAAAAAATATAAACTATAAATTGTCCTTGGATTCATATAGTCTTTACTACTTCAGTTCAATTAATAGAATATTATGAATAGTTGACCCAGCTCTCTCCATGTTTTCACATGTGTGTGGACCAATCCCATGTAAATATCCTGATGCAGCCACTTTTAATTATTCACTTTTTTTAACTGTTATACTTTACTGTGGTACAGTAAGTGGGATAACCAGACTAAAAATCAGGAAAATTTAAAATAAATTTTGGAGGTGGTTTATGTTTGGTAAAGGAGAACATATATCCTAATCATGAGCATCTATACTTTAATTTTACTACTGTAAATTTAAGAACCAGGCAAATTTAATTTAAAGAAAAAAAATCAAATACAAATTCATTCCCAGTGGAGGTTAAGTATTTATTCCAACGTAGAGCTGAGACTGAAGGTTATTGCCAAGTTGTAATAAATTCCAGAACACAAGAATTAGTCATGCAATAGCTGAGAGACCTTTAACTCTAGTGGCAGAGTTTGATACTCCCATAATTATTATGCTGTGTGTTGATTTCTAAGATGCTCACATTGATTGACAAAGTTCCTTTTAGTCGTTTAATTAACATAGCACCATTTTCCCCCACTCCAGAAAAAAGTGCTTCCATACTGAGAGTTTCAAGCTATGAAACTGAAGATCAAAGAATATTTTGTACTATATATGAATCCGGCATTCTCAAAGTGCTTGAAATGTTACGCATATGCTCATAAGAATCTAATAAATCAAGTATATATATGGAGTGCTTTAAAACAAACAGGTATTAATAGGTACCCAACTGGTAGGTCTGAGTGCAGATTCAAGGACAGAATGTGCATGTATATCACTCATGAGCAAGTTTTGCTACTAACACAGTATTCAGCAGCATCACTAGGAATGCAAGAACAGTGTGTATGAAAAAAGAGATATGAAGTTTTACCTAGCTGTAACAGTCAATCCTTGAAAAAAAATCTTCAGCCATTCCAGTCTCTCTTTGATAGTCCTTTTTTTAGGTTTTCTTTTTGATCTTATCATCCAAGTATTCCACCTGGAGTTATTTGTACCTCCTGTTTACAGAGCTACACATTTTAACATTCCTATTATAGATGTTTTAACATATCACGTTTTAACATTTCACAATAGAAACCAGACAAGTGACATTAATAATCTTGTATTTGTATGGTATGTCTGAATGGGGCTTTTCAATCACTAAAATCTGATTAAAATATTCTTCTAATATTTTTTACAAGCCAGTCTCTTTATATTCAAACACAAGCATATTGCAAACTAGCCATCCTTCAGTGGAGGACTGTGGATGCTAGTGTCATCATTGTGAAATTTCATTACATATAAACCCAGACAAGTAAAAATCTTTCATTCTACCTAAGGCAGAATTAGAAAAATTCTTGACTCTTAATGCTACAGTAGCAAGCATTGAATACATCATACATGTTGACATATGTTTTCTCTTTTCCCAATGTCACCACACTTCTTTCATGCTCTGGGGCAATTTAGAGATGAACAGTAAATTTTGTTTAACAAAATCTACTCTGTTCAGCACTATAAGACACCAAATGGTTCTAGTAGGCAGGACATTAGGGAATCTTCTACACATATATCATTTAAAGCACTACAACAAAATGTACCCTTTAGAATAATAATTCTGATCTCTCCTATTGCTTTTAAAATGGTGGAAACTCCACTAACTTCAGTAGAATTAATATGAATTTACACTAGCAAATTTACTGGAAATCAAAGGCAAATTGGGCTGTAATAGTAGGAATGCTCCTTTTGTCTGGCTTTTTGGTTATCATCAGCATGTTTCCAAAGTCAAGGAAAAGTGTTAAAGGATTTACAGGTCACATGGGTGATTGGCAGTGCTGAAAAACATCATTAATTCATATTAGGCTCATACAATTGTTTTTTTTTAAAAGCTAGACCAAATGAGGAAGATAATAAACCATATCCAAACCCTGCTTTAGAACACACCTTGCAAATCAGATTTCACTTACTGTCCTTTTTCTTATGAGCCCCTAGATGAATCTGGTCTGTTCTTAATGTTATATTTTTAACTTATAGTTGGTGTTTGGTCCCAACAAGGCCCAAGATGTTCAAATTATTCTTAGACAGTCACCAAAAAGTTAAGGAACTTGTACAGCTCTTTGAAGATCCCTTATTGCTAATTAGAACAGTTTGAGTCAGTCAGAACAAAAGGCTGATACTAGAGACAAAGCCAGGATTTCCTTATGGTTTAGACCTTCTGCTGAAGCCATTTTGTTATAGAACATTTAAATAATCACATTTTTCCCCACTATTATATGCAGCAACCTGTGAAGCATGCCATTAGATAGAAGACATGTACAGTCTTGAAAAATACCATTGAAGTGTGTAATTTGTGTCACTTAAGCTTTTCATCTCCTCATTGTATTAATGTATGTGCATACACTCCTCTGCTTCCTACACAAATCTTGTGTCAAACTTGACTCAGAGTTACTGAAATATACTTTTTTATAAAAATTCAAACAGTAAAAATCACAAGGAATAATAAGTTAAGGCAGCTACACATAACACGATGCTATATTGCTTAATAAGGGCAATGCCCCATTTCAGTTTTTGCTAGAACTACTATATATTCCTAACACTGAAATAATATTAATACAAGAATGCCCTCTTTAACATCTGCATTCAGTTCAGTAAGATACCATTTCCAACAAAGAACAGAGAACAAATAAAAAAATCCAATGCATAACCTTAACTCTGACCACACTTTGTTATTATTTCCAATATGTAATACTGGTCTGAATTTCTATAAAAATATTTTATAATTTTTATCTATCAGAACCATAAGGTGAAAATTATTTCTGTAAAGAACAGGACCAATAGTTTGTGGAGCTGTTTGAGGATAATGCAGACCTAATTTATTTATTACACAAAATTAAAGCCAGGAAGCCTTTTGAATTATGGCACTATAATTCTATCTAAAGGCTCTGTTAACTACTCAAACCTACTCAAGCTTTGATTCATAGCTTTACCAGAACCTCTCAATAGAATTATACTCCTCTAAGTCAGAGTTGTCTGTGTTATATATATCTATTTTATTGGGCCGAAATATTTTATAGCTATATTTTATAATACAAGACAAGGCATGGGAAAGAGAGAGGGAGAAAGATCTTCAGGCAAATAAACATTTGATGCAAAATTCTTAAGAAGAGCAGATAGAACAGCAGCTTGCTTGCAAAATCTGCCAGAAATTTATGATGAACAATTCAATTCATTTTTCATTAGTAAGTCCTGCCAGGGTAACTCAGAAGAATATTTACAACCATAGACTAAGGAGGGTAGAAGAAAGAAACCATTTTCATTCATTCTGGCTTGCTTTAATTCATATTATATTTGCACTTTTGACCAACTTATGACAAAGAGATTCAAAAAATAATATAATTCCAAAATGTACTGCACACTATATTCTATTTTATGATCTAAAAATAAGAACATATTGTAGCTAAGAGAAAAAAAGGGAAATGTTTATCGCTTGTATGAAAGAAATGCCAAAAGTAAACAAATACCTTTAAAAATGAAACAAATTTTATATTTTCTCATGAAGTACTTTTATGTATTATTTGTAAAACATTTCAGTTTTAAAAGTATAATTTTTTCTTTAAGAATTCATGTTAGTTCAATATAATCACAAAGTAAAAATATCAAACAGAATAATATTCTTCGTCAATAGTAGAGAATGTTTTCAGAAGGTCAGAATAGTGTACAATATCATCTTGAGAAACTCATTTTAAGACAGTGAGTAAACATTTCACCTTTCTCCCTCATCATTTCTTTTGGCATAATGACTAACTCTTAAATTAGATGCATGTTTTATGTGCACTTTGGGGAAAGAGGCAAACATGCTAGGAGCTACCAAAAACTGCAATGGTTTTTCATCTACTGTCTCTTGAATTATATTATTTGAATCCAATAGTAGAACAAAATATCATTACTGTGCAAGGTCAATAAAGATCATAATATCTCTCTTGGACCCTGAACTTCAAGTTCTTAAGCATGTATGAGATGTCATTAAAACTTTTCATGTGGACCCAGTTACACAAGTAAAGCAGTAAATTTTTTTTGAAAAGTGACAGTGTAGCTTTGCAAGAAATAACTTGTGATTTTGTGTAGGTAGAACATTATGGTAGTGATTTTATGCCCTTGCATGCTATTGCTACTGCTGTGCATGCCATTAAATTATGAAATTTTGAAAAGACAGAATATTACATGGCCAAACTGTATGCATAGAATCACTATCATTTAGTACCTAATAGCAGTATCTAGCTGTGGGAACCTAAAAGAAGACAGTCTTACACAAAACCCCAAAGATTGTTCTATAGCACACTGTACATTGTACTTTTATCTTGAAAAGAAAGTTGGCTGGAATTCCAAGTCCTCTAATTAGTGACTGGATATAGTCAAATCCACACATCTGACCTGCCCTAAGCTGTGAACAGATGGCTAACAACATTCTAGGAAATCTAAGTGGTTCTGATGATTTGTCAGATTTCCAAACTGCGGTGATAAATACTCCCTTGACACCTGCTGCAACTCTGACTTCCAATCTTGAATGTTATTGACATTTTCCTCAGGTAATTTTTTTCCAGAATGGTTTTAGTAAAGGGTGTTTCATGTGTCTATTTAAAGAAGTTCTTTGTCTTTTGTAAGCATGTGGAGAAATATAATTGTGAATTACAAAATTATAAAATAGAATTTGGAAAATGTTTAAGACCCCAAGCAAATATACAGTCAACTCAGCCTGAATTCCCTAAGAGATTTGTTGCAGTTACAAATTAAAACTCTTTGGCACTTTTCCAGGGAATACTTTATCTTCCCTGGGTGAATCATTATATTTGCTTGGCTTAGATTACACTGTGCATTAGGGGGATAATTGTAGACCATTTTGGTCCCCCAATCTCACTCTACAAGTTAACATGCATCATAGCCGGAACTGGATATAATAATTAAAAATACGTATTTTTTTTCTTGTTAGCTAACAATTGAAATGAGCAAATTATTTGTATCAATTCCACATAATTGTTCAGAGAGACAATGTATAGGCAATTTTCATGTCCCGTCCCATCCCCCCCACTTATTAAAACAACAGCTTTATCTTTCCAATCGTAAGTGAAGAGTTAGCACTGTAGGAGCTGACCCTGATTCTCTCTTTATACTCTGTGCTTAAAGGACATAAGCAGGAAATGGTTGGCTTGAGGACACAATGAAAGGAAACACAGCAGCAAAGGTTCACTGATAACATGTGATTTGAAGTGAGGGAGCACATTCAGTCAGTCATCCAGCTGCTCAGGCCAAAGTCTATAGAGCACTCTGCTGACTCCAACAAGACTATGTCACAAAAACACGTGGAAGACTGACACTTGACATAGCAGGCAGGGGAGACAAACTGGTTTCACACCACTAAATTCTGTGGCTTGGTTATTATTTTATGACAGAAACAAGGAAAATTATACTGTTACTGACATTTAGTTTTATAACATTTAATTGTGCTAAATTTAGAAGTGATGATGATGTAAAACAGTGTAAATTACAGATCAGTTAATGGGTGTATGTAGGTGTAATAGAGCTCAGATCAATTTAGACAAAAAATATTTCAAACCCATAACCAGGGACAGATTTTCAAGAGTATTAAACACCTCTCCAGGCCACAAAGTATGTGGCTAATTTTTTATTAAGTATTTATCATATTAGATGCTGAGTTCTTTTGAAAATACGACTACAAGGAATCAGAAGAAGGCATACAGTAAATATTATTTTCACTTATATCCTCTTATGAGTTGCCTAACCTTTTTCTGTACCCCAATCTCCAAGCCCTTTGCATTAAAACTAATTCAAGTAGACTCAGAGAACTAAATTTGAAGGAGACAAGCAAGAAATTTAAGTTGTAAGTATACGTGACTTTAAATCTATGATGGTATATTTTATATACCAAAGAGTCACTCAGCTGATTTTGACTTGTCTCTGGTTTTGGCCTACAGTATCTTTCTGGGAAATATGCATTTCTTTCAAAGTCTGTTCCAAACTTGTAACTTGTACAGCGTTATCATCCTCTACATTTTTGAGGCACAAGAGACCAGAAAGAAAACACACTGATTTTTTTTTTTAATGCGAGGTAATATACAGATTACACTTAAGAAAACTAGAATGTGACATGTCAGGGGCTGGGGTTTTTTTTTAATAAAAACATCTTTCATTGGAAAATGCCAAGTCATCGAAACCAACCTATCATATTGGTGGCAATGAAGTTGAATTGATTTCTGAAATCAAGGGTGGAATTTCCACTCAACACCAGAAAAATATCACCTTAGGGTAGTCAACAGTCTGCTAGGATGCGATTCAGATTCCCGAAGACTAGCTTTCTCACTTTCCAAGTCACTAACAGATGCACCCAGCAGTAGTGTAAAGTAAGAGTGATTTTTTTCAAGGGTAGCATAGCCTGTCTGTGCAAAAATTAATATTCCTATGTGTCTCCCTGCTTTAAAAGAGTTTTGAATCATGACCAAAAGGGACTTGGGGGTCTTGATTGACCACATGATGAATATGAACCTCCAATGTGATGCTGTGGCTGGCAAAGCTAATCAATTTCTGACGTGCATCCACCTAATGCATCTCAAGCAAAACCAGGGAACTCATCCCCCCCAAACTGTCTTTAATTGGGCCTGCTATGTAGTTGGGATAAAGCTAGACAAGCTTTTGAATGGAAGACATTCTTTGTCAGGTGTCTTTTTTCCTGTAAAAATTCTATCACTGTACAAATTGTAACAAGTAATAGCAATTTCAAAATAAAACCATTTTGTGAACAATGCAATGAGTAGGAAACTACACAGAAGTGAGGAACAATGATGGCAGCATCGTCAAATGCACCCATCATCTGTGACTATCTAGAGGTATGATGTAAATCCGGTAAATGATTATTGCATACAAAATGGTTTTATATCAAAATTCTCATTACTTTCTGAAGGACCTTTGTGTATCTACTGTTCCATCAAAACTTCATGAAAAATAAATGCTAGTATTGTATGTGTCCCAAAAGGTCTTTAAGGCCACATCCAGATGAGCATGGCTGTGCGGTATGTGGCACCCTAGACATGTCTGAGGTGCCACATACCACACCTTCTGTTGAAATCCAGAGGTCAAAGAAACTTGCGGGAAAAAAAAGCTAGTGGCGTACGTGATGGCAGTGTACTCTGCTCAAAAAGGAGCCTAAGGGCATTTGTCCACATTACACCTCTCCTGTTTCCACGTTACACTTTTCCTATGTCCACATTATAAAAATCACCATTCAGTTAACATGGATACACAGACACAGCTGATTTTTTTTCATTTTAGGGGTTTTTTTCATGGTAATTTAAAAAACCTCTGATGTACTATTTTTAGCTACTGAATTTCTTCCATGAGGGTTTTTTTATTGTTTTAAATTTTAAACATGGATCTGACTTATGACGGAAAATGGGATTTTCCCTGCTTTGCAACAATTTCTCCACCAGGTGCCACTTCGGTTCACTCGGTAATCCATTGAAATTTTATTGCAATGCTGCAACAAAACTTTAGGGCTAATGTTGCAAATTTTTACTGGTGATTTAATTCAAAGGTCAGATTAATGAAATATACAACTTTTTTGGATTTCAAAAAAAATTGTTTCCCAATGTTTGCATGCACTTCATGGCAAAGATCAAATCATTATGGTCCAGGCAATTCAAAACTCAGGCTAATTGAAATTACTTTATTGGACTGCATTTCAGTTGTAGCAGCATTGGTCTAATGACATAGGCAGAGCCCTAGAGTATTAAACTTGGTGCAGTTTTTGTCTAAAGCCCCACGGTTCAGGAGCTATAGACTAGAAGTGAGGAGACCAGCAGGACTGGAAGAGAAGGGGTAACCCAGGTGGTAAATGTAACCTGGGTGGTACTCAGATGAGGTACCCCTGTCCAATTGAAGGGATTTAGTAGGTGTTAGTGTGCTATGGGAGTGGTAGCCACTTATGGGGGAACAGCTCTCCTATCCCCTATAGAGTAGAGCTGAGACCAATTGAAACTTAATGATATATGGGTTTAATAGGAAAAGAACAGGGTAGAATATAAACACATATGCGGGGGGCAAGGCGACCTGGGAGATAATGGTACCCCTGCTCTGGGCACCTGGGATGTGGGGGAGAGAAACCAGGGAAGCAAAAGCAGCCACCAGTACCTGAGCCATGCACTGACCAAAAAGCCTAGACCCATTCCCCTTAGGAATCAGTGGTTGATCGGAAGAATCCAAACCAGATCTACAACAGACATCTGAAATGTCAATGTTCTTTTATGGCTTGTGGTAATCCCTGACATCACTCCTTTTGCACATATTCTGCCAACTGTGGGAGAATATACACTAGAAGCATTTCAACTGCAATTGATGGAGTCACACATTTTTGTTGAAAATATATCTTTTTGAGGCCAACATTAGCAATTATCTAAATTGCCAACAAAATCTTAATCCAATGACAGTTCTGATATGTGGACTGCTGTCATGATATGGCCTCCCCAGGGATGGTTGTGATGTCCCTCGGGCATCGTGACCGCGCCAGCTCCACCCCATGGGCACCTACTAGTCTCAGGTGGCTGCCCTCAAGTTGCTGCTCAGTCAGTCCTGACAGACTCCTCTAAACCCAGTGGGTTGCTGGATCCCTTACTAGGTTCCACACTCAAGAGATGCCTTACAATACCTCCAACCCTTATAGCTAGGTGTGTGGCTCCAAAACCGCCCCTTTACCATGCCCCATGCCTCACAGATGGCATTGAAACGTTGTCTCTTGTGATGAGGCCTGTCTAGTTTGGCCTCTTGTTGTCACTGGATCCTTAGCCTCAGTAACTGCGCCCCTCCAGCACTGGGTTCTCTGCATCCCTCTGTTGCTATGGCCCTCCAGCACTGGGCTCTCTGCACTGTAGTTTGCCCCAATGAGGCCTCCTCCTCCCCAGTAGCATCAGCCCAGTCCACTGGATTAAACAACAACATGAATATGAGCCCCCCTGAGCTACAACTGAATAATAACAGTGACACTGGAGGCCACACTTTGCAACCTTTAAGAGGGCCAGTTTCTCCCTCAGCAATGTGTGCCTCCTATCCCCAGGTACTTTAGGAGCTCCTAGAGCCCATTAGTCTTACTTCAGCAGCAGAACAGGTAGCCAATCATCTCCATGGAGCTTTTCTGCACAAACTCCTTCCTCCCTACCTACTGCCAGAGCACTAACTGCCTCCAGCCCCAGCCCTGGGCCTTATATGGGCCCAGGGCCCCACCTTCTTCCAGCCAGCTGACTGGGTGCAGGTGCAAGCCAACTCCCTCATTATCCTACTGCCACAGCAACCTGCACCTGTGGAGTTTCTGCCTGGCTCCTAGGGCCCTCTCTGTAGATAGTTTCTGCCCTTAAAGGAGCAGGCATACCTTAGTGGTCTGTGACAACTGCACGTAGGAGCCCTTCAGGCTCCGGCCAACCGTCCTCATGCTGGGTGGCTAACCCAAGCAGCCTCCACTGCTCCCTGGCTCCCAAATTGGGTCCATGCGCTGCCCTGCACATCGTGAGACCTGGCCACTTGCCAGGAGATGGGGCCTGAGCCACCTCACTGTGGCCCCCAGTGTCCTGCTGGGGTTGCAGGCTCAAGCTGCTGCTTGCGGCTCCCAAAGCCTGAGCTCCGCACACCAAAGCATGCACCCTGAGGGCCCAAGCAGTCTCACAGCGCTCCCACACCAGGTCTCCGCACACCGTCCCTGTGTGCCGTCAACAGCCCAAGCAGTCTCACACCGCTCCCAAGGCTGCTCCTCCAGTGGCAGCTTCGGGAGTCTTGGTCCTATTGCCCACTGAGAGAGAGAGCTCCCCAGTTTTTCTTGGCTCCACTCTTCTCAAGTCCCTTACTGCATCTACCCATCATGCTGGGCATGCAGCTCCTTTATATTCTCCAGGGCTCTGCCCTTGAAGTCTTCTGGACCTGACAGTTTATAATCTTCAGTCAGGTCTGGTGGAGCTCTTTTTGCCCTTTCCTCAGAGAAGAGGCATGATTTTATTTCTCCCGCTGCCTCCTGATTGGTGGATGGGCTCCACCAATCAAAACAGCAGGATCTCAAACCTGGGACTCAACCCAAGCTCTGAAAGGTGAACCTACTACACAAATAAGATACCATTATCTGGATGCCTCTGCAGGAGAAGAATCAAAATCCCAGAAAAACCACTGTGACAGACAAGGTGTATCAATGCAGCTGTCAGTATGTGGTGATGCAGTCACTGTGTCTCAGTTTCCCTGCATGTTCTTCAGCCCACATTTATTTTGTATGAGACCTGGCCTTTCAGCCTTCCTTCAAAGTTGCAAAGTTCTTTAGATAAATTCCTACAAAATCACAAAACAAACATCTTTGGCCCATTAGAGTTTACAGCTGCAGCCATGGCAGACTGCCCCATCTTCCAGCTTAACTCAGTCAGTTCAATAATTCAAGTCAAACCTACTCGCTGCTATCAAGAGGTTCAGACAAGCATAGTCCCCAGATATATTTCAGTCACGTTTCTTCACTAAAAAGAAAGAACTTCCCTCCTTTCATGCCTATTAGTTATGGCTTCAACTATATAGTAATCTACATGTACACTTTTCTCTGTTAACTTATCTCACAGATACGTGACTTCTTTTTACATAGGAGTTAGCTTTAGACGAGCAGTGCTGATTCTTCAAAACTGACAGTGGCCTTTCTTATATTCTTTTTTACCATTGCTTCTTAGTTAAAAACTGCCATCCAGGTAGACATTTGTACCACATCATCTGTACCTCCCAAAATTGTAGGATAATGAGGCTTCCCGCCTGCTGCCCTGCTGCTAAGTGCCTAGCTGGCACAAAAAAACTGTTTAATCACAAGTCAGGCAATTTCTTACAAAATGTATTTCAAAATAAAAAATAGTTTGTTAAAGATCGCTCCCCCACTCATACATAGCATCAGGGTTCGAAGCTTGCCCTATAGACTGGTTTTTTCCTCTGACAATCAAAATAATCAGAAATCTCTGTTCCTTGTGTACTAGGTCAGATCTAGGTCAGGCTGCCCATGAAACTTCATACAGCCTAGAAGTCACATGTAAGGAATTTTCATTCCTCATGCTATCAATAAATATAATGTCCAAAACATTTGAGTTTACTCTGGATCATTCTCAGAGTTGTCAGTGAAGCAAAAGTCTGTGAGCACTCATCTGTAAGAGAGCTTACAGCCTTGTGCCAGTGAAAGGATGGCAGATTTGTGGAATGAGAACATGATACCAGTGAAGCACTGAATCTATCTTGGCTGTTTGCCTTGAAGTCCAGGGGTCTCAATGAGAAGACAAGGGAGAGGGAGTAAACACTGTAAATACAAATTGTACTCTGCTTCTTTAGGACAAAGCCTTTTGTTTTGTATTGCTGTGTCAATTTAATGTTTATTTCACTCCCTTGATTGTTGCCATGTACTCAGTTCCAGCAGCTGCACAAAAACCTGTCATGTATACCATTTGCAATACGTTAGTTCAACATGGGTATAGGCTTCTATGTGATTTAGATGGCATTTTCCTTTTAGCAAAATATCTTTCTTCTACAGGTGAGAGAGAGGAGTAGGATAGCTCAAAAAGTTCAACGTGGAAAAAAGGGTTCCTCAACACATAGCATGCTATTTGAAGTCTAGTCTAGTTTCATAGTGGGAAAAAGTTGTTCCCCTCTATTTGTTGCTTGGTTTCCTATGGGAAAGGGAGACATGGATGTCAGATATATGTAGCATTTGGGACAAAGACAGAAGCCTGATTTCTCCATGTTTAAAGCTTGTTCAGACCAGTTAAGTGTATAACAAATTGAACGTCAGTTCAACTTGTAAAGAAAATGACCTTGGCAAACTGTGCTAATTGAGCCTCTTTGCAATGGGTGGACTAGGAGCTCCCTTAATGTCTTTTGCCCTGGCACACCATGTCAGGAAATCTCATTTCCTTGCTTAGGAGAACTGCTAGGATACAAGATTATATCAGCCACCCTTTACAGGCAAGATCTGCTTTTTTAATACAAAGAAAAGTTCATCATAAATTTTAATCCATGGTTACCCTTGGTATAAACTTCAGCTTTTATGCTAAAAACTGAGCAACTGCTGGCAATCCTGAGCAGTTGTAACTTCTATCCATATATCAGACAAATATAATTACAACTAACTTTTGTTTGTGTTTGCTGATATGCAACCTAGGTTTAGTTCTCCAATCTCTGGCAAATTGTCAATGTAAACATCAGCTGTACAATGTTTGGGAATGTCTCTGTTAAAAGACTACCTGGATTAAATTTATTATTTAAATGTTTTTCTTCAACCCACCTGCTATACTATCACAAATGAATAGACATAAAACATTTGAAGATTTAACCTCTATGTAGGATCAAATCAAAGGCAAGTCTAGATTCAAAGGCTAGTCTAAGTAAGTCCTAAAGGATCAGTGTTTAATTTATGTCAATTTAGAGCAAGTCTAGTAACTCTATGTTATATAATCTCTCTTAAGAAATGCTATATTTACAGTGCATTGGTGCCTGAAGTCCAGGCTGGGCCTCATTGTGCTAGATGCTGACCAAACATCTGCCCCAAAGAGTTTGCAATTGAAAAGAGAAGACATAACAGATGGATGACAAACCTTTAGGCTAGGGATAATAGCTAGAAGAGACCTTCATCACAGATGTGCATTTCTTAGCTGATCCATGGTACTAATCACAAGTCACTTCCTGCATTGCTAGGTTGCAGTTTTCTGGCTACACTCTGGCAGAAATAAGTTGTCAGTAGGAACAACATGTCCAGTAATGTCAACATTTTTTCATAAATACTGCCTGAACTGGGCCCAATGAATCCCTTTGATAGCTAAGTCTGAGGTAATATGCTTCCCATACTAAGGGTCTACAAGAGATGGACATAGTACAGATGTAGATTAAAACAGGCATGCCTGATAGCAGTGCTCTGAAGTATGCTAGTGCTGCTTTGTCTGGGCTACCTCCTACACAAGAAGCAATGTAACTATGTTCAGATAGGCTAATTAGCACTGTGTTAACACTGTATGAGTGACTGTACGCATTAGCCCACTTCTGTGTTAATTAGTTCACCCTGTGACAGGGTAAGCTTCCAGGCTTGGTGATAACACCAGCCCACCTCCTGTCTATAGGCAAGGCCTGCTGTGACTTGTTGGTAAATCATAAAGATAGCACTTAGACAGACAGCTGCCCACTTTGAACCTCTGATGTCTACAAACTTACTCTACACTGCGGCCCAAGCCTCTCAGATAGCACCCATGATTATAAATTCTCCGACCAGAAGCCATGCCAAACTCTACCCCATACTGGGCCTGTTCCATTCACTCACTCACTCTGCCCCCTCTTACAGGGCCTCTTTCATTCCACCCCTCTTCTAGGCCTCTTCCACTCTTCCCTGCTTCCCAAGAGCAGCCTTCAGGCCATCAGGCTTACTCTCACTCACTCTGGGCAATCAACCCCATAGCCCTCTGGGTGCCTCTTGCAACCCAGTTCACAAGTCCATGCCTAGCCCTAGGCTGAATCTAGCCACTGGCCCCTTTCCAGGCACTCAGCTCTTTCTGCCCCCTCTTGGGGCCATTCTCTACCCCTCTTTAGGGTCACCTCTATGCCCCTCCTGTGTTCCACACTGCCCCCTCTAGGGCTCCATACTGCCCCTTCTCCAGGACTAGCTCTATACCCCTTCTGGGCTTGGCGTCTTATACTTTCAGGGCTCAGATGCCTTTCTTTGAGCGTGCCTGGCCCCATAATTTGTACAGTCTCCACTATATAGTTGTGGCTGAGGTTTTACAGTGCCCCTATCCACCTTTTACCAGGGAGGTAACTGGCCTGGCATTTCCTGGGGTCTCCCACATCGCTAGGAGCCCCACCAGGCCAACCTTCCCCAGCAGGGTGCAGTTTCAAGTCACTCTCAGGACCAGGAACCTTCAAACCCCACAGCTCCTACCCTTACCTCCAAGGTGTTCCAGGAGCACCTCAGCCTGATATTACCTTCTTGACTGCTCAACCCAATCTGTTGCCTTCCTGGCCTCAGTTTGAAAATGGCTGCCACAAGCAACCACCTGGCAGCTCCCTGCTCCAGCCCTTAAAGTGACAGGCACCAAAGGAGCACTGTCATACACCCATAGTTCCATAAAATGTAGTTATATTGCTTCTTGCTTAGGAGAGTACCTACCTGGAGCATCATGGTCTGCTTGAAGATGCTGTTCTTGGGCATGGTAAGTACATCATATAGAAATGGTAGGATTTACATTTAGGGTACGATCCTCCTTGAGTCATCCCAATGAAATCACTAAAACTAATATTAACAAAATTGAATCCACAAGCATATGCTTTAAATGTAACTGATCATGATGAGGATGCGCTATTGGAAATGGAGACAGCTTTTATTGGAACCAAAAAGCAAAACTAACCACTGGCAAAACTAAAATTGTCCGTGATATTTTTATTGATCCAGCTGTTTTAAATGCAAAATTGCTAATAGTATAAGTAAGAAAAAGTTAGCAAATTATTAAATCTTTCAGTTTCAGTACATAGACATATGTGGATCATGTGCCAACAATATGGCCATCATAGAGATTTATTTTTTTAATTATGAGGGGTTGCCATATTTTTGTATTTTAAAACCTAACAAAGCCCTATAATAATTTTGTTTTGCAAAAAAACACTGCTATTTTCTGACTCTTTCAAGGACTGCATTTCAAGGCTCAAGACATATTTCCCCAGAAGGGAAGGAGAAAAAATAATCCCTCTAGTGGACTATTGGTATAGTAGGTTTATGGACATCTGTCATGATCCATCAAGTAGGATGGCTGTTGAGACATAATAAAGCATAAACTATAATAAATGGGCATATTCTGTAGCCCTGAATCATAAATATGATTTAACATGGGAAAAGGCTTTAACATTTGAAAATAAAAAATGATGCATTAATAATAAAAGCAAAATACAATACTATACCCAAGGTAGCACTATTAAACAGGGTTGATCAGCTAAAGGATCAATAGCAATTAACAGAGAAAGCACTGTTGAAATCTAGACAGTTACAGAAGCAGTAGATCAGAGCTTCAACCTAATGGATAGAAATCACAGCAGCACTAGCCAACATCTCACTATTAAGCTGAAAGAATTCAGACACCTTTTTCTTTGTAATGTTCAAAATACAGGTCTTAATTTTGCATCTGGAGTGCATGTCTGAAGTCACATCCTTGTAGTCATAATTTCTGTGCAGATGAAATTACAATGCATGAGAAAACTTTTTTTGTTTAGGTGAGTATCATTGAATTGGTCATGTTACATGGGAATGATTTGTTTTGTCTTGTAGAGAATAATTTGAAGGGTCTAGATTTACTAGATTTAAGGGATATTTATAAGGAAGTGACTGCTGCTTCATCATTTTGCTGTTGTCTTTGGCGGATGTGGTAGAGCAGCAAAGGGACAATCTTTTTTTGGCAGGAGTGCCTAAATCAGCCTCAAGTATCCAGGTTGTAGCCTTATTGGTCTAGAGGAAAAGGCAATCAGTATTCATAGTAGAGATTATATCTTTTATTAGACCAACAGAATAAATTAGCCTTGCACCCTCCCTGAGTGCCATTCTGATTTCCTTCTCCTGCCTGATCTTCTATTCTGCTTGTTGTTCCGTCTGTGTTCCCTGCTCAATCTGCTGTTATGTCTTCTGTTCCTTACCTTATCTGCCAATGTGCTGCCATTCTCTTCATAACCTGCAGTATGCTACACAGAGAGGGTGTCTCTGCCACTTGTGGCATGCATGCCACAAGGCGAACATCCCAATGAGCATGCACGTGCGGTTTACATCACGTGCACTCCTAATTTGCAGTGTTGTGGGGTATTTTATACCAGGAGATTCTGGTGTTAACCCCCTCCCCCCGACACTGCTAAAAAAAAAAGTGGTGCAGCACATACAGCAGGAGCATACGCTGCCAGAAACAGAGCATGGCCAGCCAGAGCCACATTCTGGCTGCTGGCCAAACTCTGAGCAGCTGGCTTGGTGCCACTGCTGCCCCAGGAGACCCCAGGGCCTAAGGTAAGGGTGCTGGGGCCAAAACAGGTACCACTGTTGCTTGTCCCATGGGAAATGCATGCTCCTGGATGTGCATGCTCCTTAGGGCATGTCCAAGTTGGCTACCCCTGTGCTACTGAAGGGGAATTCTGCTAATTGCCTTGCTAATCCTCCTTCAAGTCACAGCTCTGCTAGTGATTTTTTTTAACCTAGTATTTGGTCTAGTCCAAATCCTATTAAAACCAGATGGGGCATTTCCATTGAATGAGCTTTATCAAGTCACCCTGGGATCTTTAAGGGAAGACACAAATGTATAAGTGGGAAGTAGGAGGAAAACTCAATATTATGCCATTCAAATCTTCCCTTAACATCTGCAAGCCATAGTTTCCATATCTGTTACGTAGGAAAAACAATGCTTAAGCACACTGCAAAGTATTTTGCAAACTACAGATGAAAAGTGTGATACAAGTACAGTATTTTTAGGACTAGTATTTTATTATTCCCTCTCTTTTGAATTTATAGTCAAGGACCTCCTATTTCTAATTATAGCAAAATCTCAACAGTTTGAATGAAACCCCTTTAAATAATAAACCAGGATTAAAGTTTTCATTTGGTTACTTAATTTCAGATATGATCTCCTGGTCTTCACAACCTGAGTATCATAAATATCAAAATATCTGGCACGTCCATCATAATCTGACATACGGGTACAATTAAGTTATGAGGTTGCCAGCAGCAATTCGGGCTGGGTGGCAATATTAGACACTGTACAGCCAGGTCTGTAACTGTTTCATTTTTAAACTTGGAGTTCAAACCATTGTGTCAGCATTAATTCAGTCTTGATTACAGCACTGCTAGTACTGCTTTTATTGCCAGCTTCACAGTTCTCCTGCTGACCTGAAATATTGGACTCCTACAATTTCAGAATGTTGGGTTCCCTTTGCTATTGTAGACCTTGAAGAGCCAAGATATAGCCCTGTGTAGGGGGTGCAGTAAAACAGTGGGCAGTGGCTATTCATACCTTATTGAATTAGGTTCCTGCCAAATTCTACTTACGAATATAGGGTCAGTCAATTGATGGATGGAAAATTACATTTCCCCAAGCTCTTGTCTGAAATATGTGTTTATTTGAAAACACTCCACAGGCGACAATTCAATCAAATATATTGGAATTGGAGAGTTATGCAAAACATTGTCATGTTTTGCAAATTAAGTCAGAAAATCTGTCTTTAAAATTGTTTTCCTACAAAAGCAAAGTGAAGGAGTTCATTTGTATCAGTGCCACTTAGAAACTTGTGTCTAGAGTAGAGAGTTGGTTTTATCAACAAACATTTCTGTTAAAGAAAGATCAAGGAAAAGGCGGAGACACGAGATAAAAGTTCAAATTGAGTTTCCTGTATCATAATGTAGTGCCACATTTCTAGTGACATAATTACTGTGCTATCTGGGAGTGTATTCAACTGTTCGTATAAACTGGTGGAAGTTTCCCAGTTTAGTTTGAGTAGCTGGAAGCCTACCTGTGAAACCCTGTACAAGCATTTAAGGGGCTAGCTGAATGCTCTGTAGATAGCCTGTGCTACTGACAGCACCCAGCCATGGATGCTCAAAGCATGGAGACCAGCATGCTTTGCAGGCTCCCCAACTGTCTGGAGACAAGTGGCAGCTTCTGAAGGCACAGGTCAGGGCTGACAGATTGTTGGCCCCAAAAAGCCATGCCCTCCTTCCCCAAAATACTTTCTCTCTCCCTCTGAGCAGTCAGGCTATTAGATGGATGTATTTTTTTGGAGTTTAGACCCCTTGTTTTTTATTTGTCAGTTTACTTGCTCTTAGCCTTGTGGCTTTCAATTTTTCATGGGTAGCAGCACAGCCTGAGAAGCATGTTCACATACTAACTTTCTGACAGTTATGTCAACTTAACTTTTTGTAAATCATCTTAACTGACAGAGTGTACACATACAGAGTGTATGGCTGTATCAAGGAGCTGTACATGTGTAAACTGCAACATGGATTCACTTAAATCAACTTAGTTAAGTCGACTTAGTTAAGTTGCTTTATTTTAAATCAGCTTAGATGTGTGTATGCATTCCTGGGTACCAGGCAGTACCTCACCTTGCGTGAAAGTTACTTTCCCCAGTAGCTGGTTCAGCTTCTTCCCCCGGTAGATGGCCAGCTGTAGATAATGGGAATAAACCTGATGTTCTTGTGGTCCTGGGTAGTGTTACTTGCCAACTCAAGAAATTCAGCAGTCAAATACTCCAGCTACATTGTTTTGTGTCATTTTCTTTTTTTAAAGCAAATATGTAAATAAGTAAGTAAGTAAAATAGATTTCAGAAGTCCCTTCCAGTTATCGTCCAACCCAGCTATAATAGTTAAAAATCACTCTATATGTGTAGGACTGGATCCAGCCAGAGGTAATATATTGTTTTTTGTAGGATCATAATAAATCTCAAAGGTATCAGCCCTTTAGGGTAGGGCCATGGTTTGGAGGTGAGCCAGGAAAGTTCAGGGGAGGGATAGTTCCTGTTGGTGGTTGCAGGGGAAAGGGAGGATGTCAGTGGCCTTCATTCCTGGAGAGAGCCAAGCTGTTTGGATATGGGAGTGTGGGTCTGACAGTCCTGGCATGTCTAAACAGTCTGGTTTCCATCAGAAATGAAGCACACAGCCCCCTCTACTACTGAGAGAAACTGACCCTTCAGGTTGGGTTGATGTGTGGGGGCTTGGAGAGCCCTAGGCAGGGGTAGGACACAGCAGGCTGTGTTTGTGAGGAGGGTGGGTCATAGGGGCTCTAGGAATGGTGAGGGTAGACCAGCCTGGAACTGTTGCAGGGGATGTAGGAGGTTCTATAAATGGTGGGGTGGAGGCAGTGGCAGGTGAGATCCCAGGATGGGTGCTGGAAGGTTGTTTTCTCCCTCCAGTTCTGGGTAGAAAGCTGCACAACTCCAGACCTCTGGAGAAGGGCTGGGCTGACAGGGGTTTACTCTGTTTTTGGCCAGAGCAGTGGAGCCCAGTTGAGTCACAGACTCTCCTGGAGAGGGGCATGGAACAATGAATGTACTTTGGGCTTCTGCCAGAGAGGTACAGCATACACACATTTGTTTTTCCAGTCTGGGAGATGACTTCTACCTCATGGCAGGGCCCTTGGTACAGCTTTACAAGCGCTCATGGTACTCGAGCCAGGTGCCAGATGATTGGAAGATAGCCAATGTGGTCCCCATCTTTAAAAAAGGGAGGAGGGAGGACTTGGGCAACTATAGGCCCATCAGTCTTACCTCAATCCTGAGGAAACTCTTTGAGAAGATCATCAAGGAGCACATCTGTGATGGGCCAGCATCAGGGATGATGCTCAAGGGCAACCAGCACAGTTTCATTAGGGGCATGTCATGTCAGACTAACCTAATTGCTTTTTATGATCAGGGCACAAAAGCATTGGATGCAGGTGTTACCGTGGATGTAGTCTTTCTGGACTTCAGCAAGGCCTTTGTCACTGTCGACCACCCCATCCTCATTAAAAAACTAGGTGATGGTGGCATCGATGCCTACAGTCAGATGGATTGCAAATTGGCTGAAGGGTCGTACTCAGAGGGTGGTGGTGGACAGGTCATATTCATCCTGGGGGGAAGTGGGCAGTGGAGTCCCCCAGGGCTCGGTCCTTGGGCCCGTGCTGTTCAATTTCTTTATCAGCGATTTGGATGACGGGGTGAAAAGCAACCTGTTTAGATTTGCTGATGATGCCAAAATTTGGGGTGAGATGGGCATGCTAGTAGGGAGGGAAAGACTGCAGCAAGACCTGGATAGGCTGCAAGGGTGGGATAACAAAAAATGGATGTGTTTCAATACGGACAAGTGCACGGTGCTGCACTTGGGCAGTAGTAACCAGCAGCACACTTATAAGATGGGAAACTCCCTTCTTGAGAGCATGGAGGCAGAAAGGGATCTTGGAATCATTAT
>JAGPOW010000290.1:16311223-16330400 GCA_030014935.1 Caiman crocodilus
TTTTTTCCTACCCTAACTCTAGGGGGTTTATACCTTGATGGATTCTGATTTAAATATGTATTAGCTCGCTCTCTCCACTTGGTACAGTGATGGAACATATCATCAAAGACGGCACTGGTTTTTGTATGCTGATCTTTAATTCATCCCTGTATAGCCATGGTAATGGAATCAAATCCATTCAATTTTGGGGTGGTGCCACCTTACCAGGTTCCTTGCAATATTTTTACGTGTAAACAAACCATCCTATTATAGCTATCAGACCTGGATAATTGAGAGTGGCTACTCATCACAATTTTTCCTGTTTTTCTATTTCTTCCTCAGCCATGTTTGAACATGTCCTGTTGAGGGGTGGTCACCATGCCCTGGTCTCTTCATTATGTCCCTAGGTGTAAACAAATCACCTGTTGCAGCCAGTAGGTCTGTTTACTTGATGGTGATTGTCCTCAATTGCGCCGCAGATATTTCTTCAGGCATGCTCCAACATCTCCTTGGGAGGGACCCCCTTTATATTTATATGTATAAATATATAAAAATATATTAAGCAGAAAAGGTTATAGTACAAGACCCTTCATTAACCTTTTGTTATGTTTCTTTGGTCAACAGATCCTCACACCCATCTATGCTGTCCAAGGTCTGATTCAAAGCATCCCCATACCTCTTACCCAGAAGACTGAAGTATGACATTAGTGAGAGTGCATTTGTAATAAGACTTATTTCCAACAAAATCTGTACAAAGTTTACTGTTTTTGCTAGTTTCGTACTATATCCTAGATAAACTTTTTTTTGAGGAGCAGGAATTTATCATTTCTTGTCCTAATTAAGCATTCAGTGTAGGATAGCAGAGACTTATCCTCTTCATGGATCACTCCATATAAAGCAGAGTTTGGGTCTTCAGCAAAAAGGATGTGGAGAAGCTTGAGAGAGTGCAGAGGAGAGCCACGTGCATGATCAGAGGTCAGGAAAACAGACCTTATGATGATGAGAGGCTAAGAGCCATGGGACCTTTCAGCCTGGAAAAGCGCAGGCTAAGGGGTGATCTGGTGGCCACCTACAAGTTTATCGGGGTGCTCACCAGGACCTGAAGGAACATCTGTTCACCAGAGCACCCCAAGGGATGACAAGGTCAAACAGTCACAAACTCCTCCATGACCGTTTCAGGCAGGACATAAGGAAGAACTTCCTTACTGTCTGAGCCCCCAAGGTCTAGAATAGACTGCCATCAAAGGTGGTTCAAGCACCTACTTTTAATACCTTCAAGAGACAATTGGATATTTAATCTTGCTAGGATCCTATGATCCCTGCTGACTTCCTGCCCCTGGGGCAGGGAGCTGGACTCAATGATCTTCTGAGCTCCCTTCCAACCCTTATGTCTATAAAATCTATGAAATGTTTTAATATGGTTTATAATCACCACAACTTGAGCTTAATGTTTCTCAGTGAAGCACAGACAATCTATAAACTACGCTAATGCAATAATGACATTTCAAAAACTTCCCTTACACAGCTCAGTCCAAAGTACCTGAGGTGTCCTGTTTATAGCTTCATCTGTCAAATCCATGCACTCGTGGCTTCCTTATACTGGTGAAGCTAGGAGACAGGTGATGAAATCTTCAAAAAGTCTCTTTGATCAAGCAATATGCCAAAATAACAAACAAGAATAAAAGATTTCATGAGGCTTTTACATTCCTGCCATGAAACAGGGCCTATTCATTCAATCCCTAGTTGTCTTCTAAAGGCTGCAGCATCTTTTTCTTCATCTGAAGCACCAAGCCTCTGTTTATCACAAAAATAGTTTCTTTTTTCTAATATAGGGGTTACAAATCTGTTGATGTGCTGTCTGTCTGGTGTCATTAGAATTGTTTCATCAAGCTGCAGAGAGATTTCAAAGGAAAAACTCTAGTTAACTACTGTTTAAAGAGTTCATAGATAATTCCTTCCCCACCAGGGTCCCCTCAAACCTCTACCACCAACTCCTCTAAGGGCCCCCCCTACCCCTGGATCAAATCTCTCACAAGTACCTCTGCTCCCTTGGAGACATCTTCTCTCTCAGCGTCCAGCCCAAGGCACCCCTCTTCTCCAGAATCCTGAGCATCTGCTCTGGGTGTCTGGGCATCAGGCATCTCAGACAATCCTTGGATTAAGGAGCTACTTTCCTTAATCTCCCCCTCCTCAGAACTATTGCTATGGTAGCATTTTCTCAGCAGGCAGCTGCCAACCCTTTGTGGTAAAGAACGAATGAGGGACCTTACAGGTATCATGTAAGAATCCATACTTGCTTCCGTCTGTATTACCATGGTCTCAGAAAACACACAGCCTGGTTTGGAGGGTTTCCCAACAGGACTTGAAAAAGCGGTAGGCCAGAAACTGCTAGCCTAGGTCCCACCCCTATATTTGCTCCAACTGGATTAGCATCATTCTGGGAGGAGGTCTAATGCCCTGGAAGCCCTCTTCTCATACCAATTGGTTGAGGGGTACAGGGCAAGTTGTTAGAGGGGTCACAACCCCTCATTACCTGATATCCCACGCCTGTGCCTCGCAGCCTAGGGGGCTGAATTTCTGCAGCTTGAGGAGGTGGTGTTTCCCAGTCAAGAGGCAGACCTTCTGATGTCACAGGGGCATGTGATGGGGCAGCATGGGTTTCTGGGACCAAGATGGTGTCCAACATGGTAGCCAGGAGGGTGGGACTTCTGATGTCATGGGCATGTGATGAGTCAGTGGATTTGAAGGCCAACATGGTGGAGGTGGGGGGCTGGGACTTCTGATGTCATGGGGCTCAACATGGTGATTTTTGATGTCACTAGGATCAGCATGGTGGCCAACATGGCAGCCAGCATCGTGGCCTGGAAGTGGGACTCCTGATGTGACAGACCACGTCTTGGGGTAGCAGGAAATTATGGGACCATCCTGGCAGCCAACATGGCAGCCCAGAGGTGAGGCTTAGTAAATCTAATTCTGCAGCTTGTCCACAAAATGGGGGAAAAAGATCCTGAAATTCAACCATCAACAAAAAAAAGACGCAGGCTCTTTCTTCCATGTACCAAAGTCCCAAAAGAACAAATTCATTGTAATAAATAAGTGAGGTAATGTAAAAATTAATGTTGTGTGGTAAGTGTTGGAAGACACAGTCCTTATGGCAAAAAGAAAGGGAGATGGGCCTAGAAAAGAGTCACACGGTCTCAGCTTCCAGAATGCATGATTTCATGAGATAAGGGCTAGATAGGATGTCATAGATGAGAATAGGTTGTAACTTGCTATTACATATACACTTTTTTTCTTTTCTTTGTAATCTAAATTTTCTGCTGATTTTGCTAAAATGTGAATTTGGTAAACATTCCTTTGTTTTGTATTCATGTGTTTCTTCTACTGTATTGGGTCTTATTGCATCCTTATAAATAATATAAAATAAATGCAAATATTTGTATTTGATTGCGTTTCAAGGGTGTTCACTTTTGGCACAGTTCTTGAAGGCTTGTTACCAAGCACATTTGATGTAGGCGGGTCTGTTTGTTCTCACTACTTGGAGTAAGCAAGAGATTTTTGAAATGCACATCCAAGATGAAATCCTGGCCTCTTTAAGGTCGCTGAAAAGTTCACATGGACAGGCTATCATTTTCCCTTATCATCACCCTGTTAACTAGAATATTTTTCAAACAAAAAACTGAGGTGCAAAGAAATCTAGTGATTTGCTCAAAATCAAACAGTACATGTGTGGAAGAGCCAGGAATTTAAGCTAATTTCTTAGTCCTGATTCAATATGTGAAGTATTATTTGCCTCTTAATAATAAACACCACTAATAAGCACATGTACCAGGGCAATGAGTACAGTATAGGAAATTACTATTACCAACTCAATACCAGAATTTCTGGACCCAGCTCTCAAACACTAAAAACTTACATAATATTGTAACTCTATCATTCTCCTTTAGCCTTAACCTCCAGTAGCAGGCTTGCCTTCTGTAGCTTGGGTTGAGTCCCAGACTTGATATCTTGCTGTTTTGATTGGTGGAGCTCATTCCCCAATCAGGAGGCAGCAAGAGGAGTTCAGTCACACCCCTTTCCTGAGGGGAGGGGGAGAGGAGTTTCCCCTTCCCCCCCACCCTTTGGACCTGATTGAAGACTGCAACACTCAGGTCTGGAAGACTTCAGGGAAGGAGCCCTGGAGCGTATAAAAGGATCTGAGTGCCCAGCATGAGGGGAACACATCTGGGAGTGAGAAAAGAGAAGAGTGGGGCTTAGAAGAGCTGAGGAGAGCTGCTCAGCGGGGCAAAGCTGTAGTACAGAAATGCCCCTGGAGACTTCCATCAGCGAGGAACAGCAGATGGCTCCAGTGGCTAGGCTCTCGATTGCAGCACGGCACACGGCGTCCAGACGCTGGGAGCTGCGTGTGGTGGCTCAGGTCTGCAACCTCGGGTGTGCAGCCAGAGACATGGTACACAGGACGGTGCATGGAGTAGGACCTTTGGAGTGCTTGCCTGCTCAGGTCCTCAACCCCTGGAATGAGGCTGGGAGCTCGGTCCAGGAGGCGCTGCATGGAGGGCCTAGAAGCGGACTGAGCCTTGTTCTACACAAGGCAGCCCAGCCCTCCGACCCATAGCAAAAAGTTGAGTCCAGAGAGCCAGACAGTGATCTGGCTGCTGAGCCAGCTGACAGGGCCAAGCCAGAGGCCCCAGAAGCCCTGCATAGTAGAGCTCTGTTCCAGGGGACAGCAACCCCCCAAAGCACACTGCAGGTGAGAGAGCAGTCTGACACAGAGGACAAGGACCACCCTCCAGGCCTGGGAGCCGTGAGTTGCAGGAGAAGGAGGATTCCCACAGCAGAGGGAGAGTCCCCACCCTGGTTAGTTAAGGGGTCCTGTAAGGGGAGATCCCACTGAAGGGGCCCCTCTAAAGTTACCAGCTTCTTTGTAGGGCTTGAGAAAAGCCCAAGGGCACTGGGGTTTCCCTTAGGATTGAGTTTATCTGTTTCAGATCAGATACTTACCTGTATCTGGAGCACTGGTATAAGGTTTTATGTCCTCTACCCAGAAGGTATTGTTTATGTTACTAGTTTAGATATCTTATAAATATATATATACACGTTGTACATATGGTTTGTATCCATGTTCCTTTCCCTTGTGATAAGTTAATGTAAATAAATGTGCAAATAATTAAGTCCCCTGACTGTCCTGGCCTGGATCTATAGGGATGGAGGGAAACTGAGCAGTCTGCAGTTCCCACCCCACAGCACACCTGCCAGGTAACAATCCCCTTCAATTGAAGGAGAGTATATGCCCAAGTTACCTGAGCTACACTCCATTTAAACATTTTTATTTTAATTTCTAAATGCCCAACTAACTTTGATTGAAAACTATTAATCTGTTTTTGTTTTCTGTTTTTTTGTTTTTTGATGTGTTTTTTTGCGGGGGAGAGGAGTTACAGTATATTCAAATAATATTTTAACTTCATATTTTTCTGTTGGAATAAAATATCTTTAAAAACACAATACAAATTTGATGCAACCAGATCACTAGCAAAATATCTATTAAAATATCTTAAAGAAGACAGAAGCTGAGAAACAAGACAGAGGAAACTGGTATTTGAATATTTCTATGAATGACTGTGTGACTAGTCCATCACAGTTCATTATTTATAGGTCATTTTCCTGTTAGCTATAGGATTTCTGGCCTTAATCATGTGTGTCAACAACACACACTTCCGAAAAAAAACTTCCAACATGATACAGATAATTCTGAATGAAACAATAGATGCATTTCACCATGCTTTCCCCACCTTTTTTCTCTGATTAGGCCAAGCTATTTCCTGTTAACTCCTTGGCATTAAGAGTACCCCTTGTTAGCCTCAAAGTACCCCTCAGAAAATTCCAGCTCCTTGCTTTCATTCATTTACAGAAAAACGGTAGAGCAATTCTTCTGTTGCAAAGAACTCAGTAAAACTACAGGTTGTTAGAATGATTTTAACACTATCTATTCCTATTGGAAATTTCTAGGTTTATCTTGTGAATTATGAGTAGGTGTTTCTATACTTAAGAGTGCTAATATTGCATAGCATCTTTAAAAGAATTTCAAGGCATCCCTTGGTGCTGTGGCACCCTGGTTGAGAATCACTTAAGTATAGGTAAGGAGAACTGGTAGAATAAAACTATGTGAAAAAGAAGACTAATTCTTCTATCTTCATGTACATTTTTAACATGAGGTCCAGACTTAGATCCTATGCATTTTCCTCTTCCATCAGTGCTACAAGAGACAGTAAATGTACAAGAATCACACCAGTATTTCTGGATCATACAAATGCACTCTCAGAGAGAGATCCAGGGGATGTGCAGCAATGTAATTACATCCTTCAACCCTTTGACTACTCCTCCACAAAGTTTAAAATCAACAGCCTTGGAAGAGCAGTAGTAATTTCTACACACTGATGAGAGATTCAATTGACTTCATGTCTCAGAATCATTTCCCTGATTCCTGCTTATGTCTCTCCACCCTCTAGGGATCAATAACTCTCTTATCTTTTTTAGTGGCCCTGATGTCCCACTATTCAAACTGTCCTTTATTCTGTAATTGTGCTGTCTGTTAGCCATTCCAGATAATGTCTCTCTTCCATTTTATAACCCTGCAGACTATTTCTAGACATAGCCAAAAACTTTAACTCAGGTTGTAGCAAAACCCCCAGTTTTTCTTTATGTTTCTTTTAAAATGCATTCCCTCCCCTTCCCCAACCATTTCTGACTTTTCCTCTCCCTCTCTGTTCCCTATAGATAAGTATAAGTGAGCTAAGACATAGGATAAGCCTCAGCATTTTATTTTGGTAGCAAGCTGTATTTGTTTTGTTTTTTCTCCATCTTTATATTGTATAATTATTATGTTTATATTGATTTTTACTGTTCTATATTACTGTTTTACTGGTACTGTATGTAAGTTAGCACAAGTCATATCACGTTTCCATTTTGTTTGTCAAGTCTCCATCTTGTTCCCCATACCCTGTTGTATAACCCATGACTCACACCTACCCCTCCTATGTAAATTAGTTCCTGAATGAATGGGGATGAATGTGGGTGCTAGAGAGACAATAGCAGTAGGTCTAACAATAGCTCCCTCTGAATGACCGAACCATCAACACCAATACCTGAACCAATGACCTAGCCCTTGGAACCACCCTCAGCATTCAAGAAACAAAAGATGAGGCAACACATCATTGTGCCAGGCTGCACATGCTCAGTAAGAATACCTGGGACAGGACTGACATTGCCTGGACAGACCCTCCCCACAGGAGATCAGAGGTAGTCTGCCCCATAAAAGAGGTAGTTTCATAGTTTCATAGTAACTAGGGTCAGAAGGGGCCTAGAGCAGGCCATCTAGTCTGACCCCAAAGTGAAGACTGACTCCTTGGGACACCTTCTCCATCTGGACCAGCACCATGCCACACCACCTATCCACCCAGAGGCCCTGCAAGCGACTCCCCCCAGACAACACCTACTGACCACTTTCCAACCTGGATAGGTAGCTACCACCTCCCACCCCTCTTCAACCAAGGACTTGGACTTGGCATCTCTTCCCCACCTGGACTCCAACCCTTCCACTGAGTCCCTGTCTTCTGCTGCCATTGTGAGATAGTGTGCGTGTGTGTGTGTGTGTGCGCGCGCGCGCGTGTGCATGCGCGTGTGTGTGAACCAATAACTTCATGGGGCTGTGTAGTGTATTGTCTGTTTAAAAAACCTGTTATTTGGACCTCTAAGTTGGGTTTTGCTTTACTATGGTTTGGCCCTGCTCCAATCTCTGCTCCTCACCCCTCTAACTTCTGTCTCATTTCTCCCTCTCCTGCTTCTGGTTCACCGCCACCTCCAACTCCTGTCCTGAGCTCCTCTCTGCCTGCAAACCCCCTGTTTCTTTACCACTGTCTTATCCCCACTGCCTTTTCCCTTGATCTCTGCCACCATTATTGCCTTTTCCCTGGATCTCTACCACTGCTATTGCTTTGTCCCCACTGCCATTTCCCCTGAGCTCCCAGGTTTCTGCTTCAGTTTCTTTCCTGGCCGTCTCCTCCTTGCCACCACTTATCTGCCCCTGCCTCATCTCCCCAATCTCTCAGATGTCTGCCTCAGTTTCCAACCCCAATCCCTCAGCTGACTGCCTCAGTTTCCAACACCTGCTCCGAGGTTTCTGCCTCTCTCTTTTTCCTGTCTTCTCCTTGCCACTGGGCTTTTCCCCTTACACCAGAGACCAAATCCAAATCTGAAGGTTCAATGCTGATTTGGAAAATCAATGATTTGCCCATAGAAGCAGATTCAAATGTGTTTTCTACATACCTCTAGGTACCAGGCAGCTCATGAATACTGTGATAGTGGGGTGGATGGAGCATCCCACAGGACAGCAGGGGGAAGGGCCCTGTGCACTCAGCAGTGAACCCAGAAGTAGACCAGAGGTACTTCTGGTCCACTCCAGGTCTGCCGCTTAGCACACTGGGGGCACCCCTGTGCCTCCCCAGCTCAGCGATTGGCCATGGGGGGATCCCAGGTACCCCCTCCAGACCCAGGAAGCACCAGTCACTGAACCAGGAGAGTACAGGGAGCCCCCTGCATGCTCCCCAGCAGACCTGGAATTGGACCGGCAGTGCTTCTGGTCCACTTCCAGGTCTTCTGCCAAGCACACTGGGGATCCCTCCCATGCTCCTGTGGGATGCTCTATGTGCCCCAGTATCTCAGCATTTGCAAGCCACCTGGTACCTTGAGGCATGCAGAAAAAATATTTTAAACTATGACTATGTCCAAATTGTCAAATCTTTCTGAATTCCTCTGAATTGATTCAAAAGGTTTCGATTCGATTTGGAGAGATTAAAATGTCTCCTGATTAGATTCACGTTTGAAGATTTGACCACCAAATCAGGCCAAATCTCTGCCAAATCAAATCAGTGTCCGAAGTTTCACACAGCCCTGCTGCCTAACTGTAAGCCAGCTCACCTCCTTTCTCAAAAGAGCAGAGAGCCAAAACACCCAGTGATAGTTAACTACGTATATTTTTAATGATAAAAAATACTATAAAACTTATAACAATAAACTTTCATACATATATCTATATATCTAGATATATATGGATGTATATATATAGATAGATATATTAGATATATAGGTATACACACACAGGTTATTTACAAATATAGGTTTACACCGGCAATAGCTCTTTCAACCCTGAACTCTGGCACAGGTCTATCCCCTGTGGCCTTCTGATTAGACTGCAGTCACTGCCCCTCAACGGAGCCCTCTAGCAGCAGGCAAAGGAACACTTAAGGATAAAATACAGGTTAATTAACAATTCAACAAAAGGAATAGCTAGCAGTGATGGGACAATAATTGAACATACACATTCAGGTGACATCAGTAGAGTCACCAGCATATATATAGATAGCCAATACAATCAATTCAAATATAAACAGCTTATAATCCTCTCACACAGCAACAACAGGGTTGCAATACAGCAAAAGCTCTATTATCCAACATCCCCTGAGAATGGATGCTGGTTAATCAAATATGCACCATCCGGTGCACTCTCTGACATCAGTGTGCCAGGGGGCAAGGAGGGGGGCCCCATGCAGGCTGCTCTGCCCCAGGCTGTGGGCTGAAGAAGTGAAGATGTAAAGAAAAAGAATTTGGCTCATGGCGGCGAAACTGGAAGTGGGTCTTCTAGTTTTGCTTTTACTGCATCCCTCGGATGCCAGTTAGTGGAGATTTCTGGTTGATAAAGTGCCAGATAACACAGCTTGTGCTGTAGTACAATCAGAACCCCAATGGCATAAATAACCAGACCGCAACTATTGGCACAGCAGCTGTGCCCTAAGAAGAAATGGCAACCCAGGGAAAGATCCCATTACATAATAGACCATCATTATCCTCTCCCAGGTTGCTCAACTAGGAGGGGCCCCTAACCATGACATCACCCTTAAAAACAGGGGCCCTAGACTCCCTTCTGTGCTCAGGTATGGATCATTCCTACTCCTCAGGGGCTTTTCCTTGATCACCCACAGTGAGATAGGCCCCTTCTCTCCTGTGGAAATCCTCTTTCTGGGTAACTCACAACTCCCAGCATCCTCCCTTGTGGGGGTGGTCAACCCATTGAGTCACTGCTTGCAGCAGGAAGACCTGAGCTGCCTGGTGCAGACACCAGGGCCTTCTCTCAGCCCACCGTGTACCATAATGTGTTCTGGTACCCATGCTGCCTCCTGCAGCTGCAGTGAGCTGTCACCTTTACAGGCCTGTGCATCGATCCATGGACCGATGGCCCTCCTGCCTCATGCAGAATTGGGGACCCATGCTGCCTCATGCAGCTGCAGCAACCTGTCAGCTCTAGGGCCCTGTGCACTGATCTGTGCACTGATGGCCTAGATCCTGCCTTGTCCAGGGTTATGGACCTGCACTGCCTCATCTAGCTGCAGCAACCCATTAGATCTAGGGCCCTGTGCACTGATCTGTGCACCAATGACCTAGGTCCTGTCTTATGCAGTGTTAGAGATCTGTGCTCCCTTGTGCAGCTGCTGCAATCCATTCCAGATCTCCACCAGCCCCGTGCACCACTCTGTGCACCAAGGAGGCTGGGCTCCTGGCTCATGCAGGGTTGGAGACCCACGCTGCCTTGTGCAGGCACTGGGGTCCCATGCACTCCCATTTCCTCTGTGCACCAAGCTGTGTACTGTCGTTTCTGTCTCATGCAGTGTTGGAGACCCCCACTGCCTTGTGCAGTCACTGAGGTCCCATCCACTTCTGGACCTGCCTGTACTGATCTGTGCACCGTCACCACAGCTCCCTCAATGGTGGGGCAGGGATGCAGCTGCTTGCTGCTCCCCATTCAGTAAAGGTGTCTTCAGGGTATTTCTGGGGCACTACTATGCCACGCTGGTCAGCTCCATCAGCTCTTCTCAGCCCTTTTTCATTGTCCCTTGTTGAAGCCACCCAGGTGTTCAGTACACAGGCTTTTATTTCCTCTGGAGGCTCCACCCCCCAGATTGGGAATGGACCAATCAGGAAGCTTGATCAGTTTTAATAGCCTTTCAGGTCCTCTCTCTCTCTGTGTCTCTGGGTCAGGACAGGGCTGCCTTATTTCTGCCTTTCCCTGATTGGTGGAAAAAGGAAACTGCCTTCATCTATGGGAGCCCGAGTCCTTCAGACTCAAGGTAACAATCCAGGCTGCTGGTGAGACCAACAGCCAGCCTGCCACATATTACATGTGATGATGTGCCACAAGATCTGTACCACCTTTTTCAAAATCCTGGATCTGCCAATGTGTACATGTGATTAGCACATTTATGAAAGGGTCTGCAGGATCAAGCTCTTGCTGTGCATGTGAATCTATTGGTTGCCAATATGTATTTACATATATAGTGCCCTTTCCTTACAAATGACTAACGGCTTCCATCCTTTCATTTAAAACCCCAGAGGTTACAGGAGTATAAACATTGCAAACTGCCTAAGAAACAGGTGTCTGTTTAAACCAAATGCTACCATCAGAAAGAATTACATTTCTTGAATTTAATTTCTATGCGAAAGTTCAGCCAACAAGATATCTAGGCATTATGGCTATTAAATGCAGGGGCCAAGGGGCCATTGTGAAACTGTTGGCAGGCCTTTAGCACCCTATAGACCAGTAACTGTCTATAACAATCTTAGAATAATGCTTAACTTGCTGGTTGTGTAAGAGTGTTGCAACATGCCTTAGAATATGTTTCTACAGTACAGACTTTTGCTGACATACAGCTGTGATACCTAACTGAATAGCTTTGCCATCAGAAGCCCCTACTGCAGACACAGTTATACTGGCAAAACTGAACCTTTAACTAGAAAGACTTTTTTGTTTTGTTTTGTTTTGTTTTTACTTGTGGGCACTGGTAGAAAAAAAAAGTTTATGTTATACCAGTAGGAGTGCTGTGCTGATATAACATACCAACATTTCCATCTGCAAAGTGCTCCTAGTGAAGACACCTCCTTAGTCTCTTTGGCTAGGCACAAGCATCATATTTTTACTGCTCTAAGTGTTTGGAAACCAGTCTAAACCTGTTACAGAACAGAAGTTCAGTGCACATAGACTGGTCTAAAAATGGTGGAACCTAGTCTATAGACCTGAATGGATGTGCCCTCACTACCAGGTCTTCCCTCAGTTCAAGTTAGGTCACTTTTTGCCAGCATCCTAGGCTCCCTTGTGGCTCCTTGCTAGCCCCCTAACAAATTTGCACTGGTCCCATGCTTAGCTGCTCCTGCCTAGCACCCAACAGGCTCTGCCCCCAAGCTGTCACAGAACTGAGTCAGCACAGACGCTTTCTGGCCGTCAGCTGCAGGCAGGCAGTGCGGAGACAGGGGTGGGGTGTTAAGGATGCATCTGTGTCCCTGATGAACTCCATCATGAAAAACCCCAGATAGAACTGATATTGAGGCCAAAAGAAACCCTGCAAGTGGGCACAGTACTAAGGAGCCTGACTGGGCTGCCAGGCATAGGCAAACACTCCCCCTTCTTCTGCCACATCAGCTGTCAGCCCAGGGAGCCTATGGGGCCTGCTGGGCAGCCTGCAGGAGTGCCCCTAAACTGCTGGCCTTGGCCAGTGTGGGCAGCCTGCATGCTCCACACAACAGGCAAGCATGTGTTCTGCTTGCTACCAGTCTAACCTATGCCACTTATAGAAGACCACACAACCTAGATTGAGTCTGCCTTGGGTTTTTGAGTGTCTGTACTTAGCCTTTGTCAGAATGGATAGGTCAGTTTGTGCTGAAAAGAATCTGTTCTGTAAGGCAGGTCTAAAAGCTGCTTGTGATTTTCCTTTTTTAAGCCTTCCCCTTCAAAGAAGCAAATGATTACTTTGTTGTACTACCTTGATATTGAACATCAGAAATGCTGATAAGAAACTTGAACTGATGTGCATTTATCTGGCTCCCTGCACAATCTGCTTTATATCTAAGCACATATATATGTGGTAAGCTTTGAAAGCTTAGTAACTGTTAAAATCCAACAGGCCTGAAAGAAACTTCATAGTCAAATACTCAAACAAAATAGTTTTACATAAATAAATGACAGAAATTTAAGCACAGTTTATTCAGGAGAAGGGTTTGACCACACAAGCACTTGAACATAACAATAGATAAATGTTTATTTTAAAAGATTTATTTGGCTTCAGTAATCATTGAAAGAAATCTTGATAGCCATCAAAGAGCTTTGAGAAAAATGATCGTGTAGATGTTGTAGTAACCATTTCCGTTGGAAAAAACATATTAGCTATAGAAAGTCTTTAAGTGAAAAGGAAGATTTGTACAATGTTGACTTCAGCTTTATTAAGTTGCAATTTAAGAGCACGCTTTTTTCCTTTATCGTTTTATCAAATTGTGAATGGTTTTAAGATAGGAAGTGGTGATTCAGAATAACAGCAGATTTACCTGCCAAGTATAGGACTGAACTGATGCAGCTCTGTAACTGCTTACAAACAGACTACAAAATTCAAACATGGATACATATGAAGAAAAAGCAATAAATCATAATCAAGAAAAATAGTTTAAATGATTAAACAGTTTTCCCTTTGGAGCTGTATGATTAGAACTCATTCTAAACCCTGATCAACTTGGTGAATAATGCCAATTACTTTTTACTCTGAGATAATCAATTGTTTCCAATTGATGTCAAATTAAGGTCTTAAAGTTAGAGAGGACATCTCCAGTTCCTGAATACAGTGCTAATCCTCAAAGCAAGCCAGAAAGAATAACAGGATGTAGTATGCTGTTCATAAAGTGAGCTTTCCATCTAATTCTTCTGCTGTATTTCCCCACTATTCTGGAGTGCTGGCAGAGGAAAGCACTGTTTATTCACTGACTTCCATACTAAGGCCCTGCTTCAGGAAAGTAGTCACATTCTGAAATTCACTTAAAAGCACGTGCTTAACTCTAAGCATATGATCAAATCCCATTTGGCTTAAGTGTATATTTAAATACTTACTTGAATCAGACCTAAGAGAATAAAACTTGTCTAATCTGCCCTTCTCTAGTCACAAATGAGAACCCTCCCCTTTGTCTACCAGAATAGTCAATAGCAACAGTGTTAATGTTCCATTTCTATGTTCCCTACTATCTGCCCTAGTGTGGGCATTAAAAACTAAAACTATGGACTTGTGAAGACACATACACACCACTGGTTATCATTACAAGAATGCAGTTCTGGGATTCATAACACTGAAGAGGAATAACTCTAGAGAAATACTCACATTTTTATGGTGTTCTCTACTACATTTAACAAAATAAATATTTGTGCTCATAGGTTGTTTTATACTAAATTTTAGGCTTAAACTAAGTTGATAATTTTCCTTTAAATATGAAGGGAACAGAAAATAAAAACATTTACAGGACCTCATGGAATAGAACTGTTAGTGATTCTTAATTTGGATATTTAAAAAATATTAATTTAGAAGAGATAAACCTAATTTAAAATATTTAGCTCACATTTAGAAAGGTTTAAAATCCCAGCTCAACCAAGAGCTAATGTTTTGATCTAGTCACAGTTGAAAGGTTTACAGCCTACTTGGATTTACTAATGGTGATAGTGAGTCTGTTATATTCTGGATCAAAGCCAGATTATATATATTTTTTAAACTGACTTGTTCATAACAAAGATTTTCTCCATCTGGGGGGAAAAAAGTATTGTATACATTAGTGTCACTTTCAAGGACATATATACAAGGTTATATTGTTGTAGAGAAAAGTAATAACATAAGTAAAGGCATCAAAGTTAAACAGTAGTGGAGATCCAGTATGAAGTCATTCGTTACAATTTCCTGAAGTGCTTGCTACCACACATGAAGCAAACTACAAATATGGACCATGGCTGTCACATAGACAAACACTTCTCAGTGGGCAAGTCTACATGAAACTTTCAATGTGGAGCTGCCTAATTAGGTCTGCAGTAAAGTCCCTATGTCTACATGTGCAGCTCTATTAGACTGTAGTGTTAAACTGATCAGGTTAGTACTTGAAAATATAAATACTATCCTGCAGTGGAGTTCTTTGCTGTGCATAGGGCTGGTGGGACTGCCTGTTAGCCCTGCACTGAAACACCTTTGTGCCCCAGCCAGCTCCTCTTAAGCTGAAGTTTATTGTTTTACATTAATTTCACATATAGACATGCCTAGTTATACTAATTGGACTTAACTGGCCTCATTAAAGTTTATGAGCAAAACTCAACCCTAACGTAAGTGGTAAGTTGCATGAATTTCAAATGGAAATGCATCTTTTCACACCAAAATGGAGATATACAGATGCAAAAAAAGGCCTGCACCTATAAATCAAAATGGTCACAATGGGACTTTGGCTAAGGTAGGCAGGAAGGGACTTGGACCTATGAATGGCCCTGAGCTGAGGGCATTTTCCAAAAATATTAACACTGCTATATTCTTCAGTGATAATCCTTATATAAATAAAAAAGACAACAAGGCTGCTTCTTACTTCAGTGTTTCCCCAGTTTTTCACAATGAAAATTTGCTACTTGGTAGCTGCTGACTACATTTTATTTTGTTAAACAATAATTTTCTTCTAATAAAATACATACCATATTTTAAAATTAAATCCAGGGTCCTGGTCTGTATCAAATTGTATTTTGTAACAGAAGCACCATCACAATTCCTGGCAGTTTCTGGAAACAGCAATAGGATACCTTCCTTCTTGAAGAAGGATAGGAAACACATCCTATCACTACTGAAAAACTGACATTTTAAGTCTTTCATTCAGTACTTAAGGTAGGCAAGGAGAGTTAAAATCGGGCATTTGGGTAGTAAGCTACATGCAGATAAATAATTCACTCTCATTTAATAATTCAAGGATGCTATAGGGAGAATAAGATGGTACCGATACTGCCTGGGAGCAGGCAGGAGCCAGGAAAGGGAAAAATTGCTCCCTCGGAGCCACATTTCCAGAGTTACTACTCTGTGAAGTTACAGCAGCTCTGGAAGAAGGAAGAGACAGTGAAGGACCTGGATTAAGAAAAGAGGAATGACACCACGTGGCAAAGAAGCGAGGAAGATGGGTGGGATAGCTGCAGCAGCAGTGAGCCTGCATCCAGCTGGCTAAGGGGCTCAGAAGAATTATTCTAAGACAAGAAGCTGAAGATGTGCCACTGACAATGTGGTGCCAGATCAGGTACAACTTCAAAGAGAGTGGAGGCTAGTTGGGAGAAGTCAGCTGAGCCCTTTCAGAAACAAGTAAACACTTTTCCTTTTAATTACTATGGTTTAAAGGTTGAGCCAAGCTGATGACTACAGAGAACTACAGGTTCTAGACAATGAACCTCCAACACAGTTAGTCAGATTAAAAGTGGAAGAATGTTCTTTGCATGATTTGTATATCCCTAAGAGAGGGTTGGATTAAGCAACCACAGCCCAGAAGAGGCTCCTACTCATTTTGTTGGGTACACTTATTTATTTTTCCTATTTTATTCCTATTTATTTATTTCATTTTCCTATTTTTGATAAAGACTGGACAATGTACTTACCTGAGGCTGATCAAGCTGTCTGTTAGTATTTGGAGATATACATCCATCGCTCTAAGCAAGGAGAGATCCAAGGTACCTAGAGAGCAAAAGAAAAAATATTTAATCAATAAAAGAGAATTAATAAAGACAGCAAGCACTGTGAGTTTTAATAATAAGAGCTGCAGAATTTTCAGTGTCTTTGAGTTGTTACAAGAGAGTTTGACGCTACAAGAGAAAACAACCTTGGTCCTCTTGTCTACTGGTGTTTAAATTCAACCTTCCCAATATAAATCCTTTTACATCAAGACGTGGCAGGAAAGAATCAGTATCACCAATAAGATAACCCTGTAATTGAATGGTTTTTGTTACTTGAGATCTAATCTTGAAGGCTGTGGCTAGCTATACCTTTGAAAAATTAGTCTGACAACCTCATAGATGCTTTATTGAGTTGGTCTAATAAGAGATATCAGATTTACCCAAAGAACCTTGTCTACCTGTGTCCTTAGACCAACCTGGCTACAACTTACACCCCTGTCACTCTCATATAAGTACTTCTATCCATTTCAGGAGATTATTTTAATAGAGATGACATAATCAGACTTAAAGACATCAAACCTGCAGGCACAATGGGATTGCTTTCCTGTGTAAAACGTGTTGGCAGTATTGGAATCTATGACTGTAAATATTCATTCTAACATCCTTATCACTCTTGTCTTGCTTTTCTCCAATTATGTTTCCCTCTGAACTCTTATATGCCGGAACGCAGGGAGCAAGGTATCAAGGGATATCAAGGATGCATGGGATAGATACAGGCAAAATTGATACAGAAACGAAAAGACTGAAATATAAGCAAAGCCATAAACTTGATGAAGCAAGTTGTGGCAACATTCTGTTCTACCCTATATCCATTGTTGAGCTGATAGCTGGAATCAAAGAAAAAGAAAAATGTCTAATTTTCTACATTAGTTGCAGTGTAGGTCTCTGCCTAACTTTCCAACAAATAAATTTATACAGGTTTACTAGCTACAGCTTCACATTTGAACATTTATATAAAACTGGCTTTCTCTGTTCCTCAGAGGAATAGCGTTTGAGCCATCAGTCAAACTCATATGAAAATGGTATTTCAATAACACTTCTATTAATGAGCTTTGGTCCTACAAGATGTAGTATGGCATAGCACAAAAACACAAATACCGCCTTGGTCCAGAACAGGTCAATACAATGATAATCATGCAATTTTTTAATCACCTACTGTGTAAAGTAGATTTTTTATTAAATTATGATACATAAAATTGGTGACCTTAGCACATTTTTATTGCTCCCTTCTTCCATCACCTTTCATGGAAGAAATTAATACAATTTGTGTAAAATATTAACTCTAATATACAAGAAAGGGTACTTACAGGGTTGCAATCCAATAAAAATACATTACTGTCTAAGCAGTGGTATATTTGGGCAGCAGCACAATGCATTAGGGTATGTTTGATCATGGACTTTTAGAACACTAATGGCAAAACATCAGTGAAGAAAAGTGACTTCATCCCACACTCTGCCAATATATCACTTCCACACCTTTTTAAAGAGGATATTTGTGAATTTACATCTGCTAACTACAGTAGTTACAATACCACAGCCAAGGTAACTCAATGTGATTGCCCTAAAATTGTATGCAGAAAACTCGTCAATCCTTCATCATGAAGGATTAAACAGAGAACATCTAGGACAAACAAAAATCATCAAAAAATAGTAATTTGACATAAATGCTCAGGAAAAATAATGCACTAATTATAAGGAAGAACTCAGGAAACTGATACAATCAAACTCTCAGTATCTTAATGGATAGACACATCATTAAACAACTGAAAATGTGTTTTACAGCTTTATCAAGCATATCCCCAATGTACTTTTTTGTAGACGAAAAATGAATAGGCAGATTTAATGACAAGACTAAAGTGAAAACTGTATAAAGCTACTCATTTCCCCCAGCAGACACAGTATTCACTGTTAAGTTTTTAAAAGTCTGCTGGTAAGCAATTCAATTGCCAGCTTGCAGTTTTGTGAAAGGTATATAAATGAATTCTTCTACTTGGCTGCGTCTACATGTTCATTAATGCACCTTAGATACTGCACATTTAGTTTAATACTTCCTTAATAAAGTACTAACTAAACGTGTAGTATCTAGAGTTACTGCACTGTAGTGCCAATGCATAGTTATTTAGTGACACTTACTGAGTATTAGCCTAATAAAACTGTACAGTAAGCTATTAATATGGGTTTTGCTGTGACATGCTACTGTACAGTGTTATTAAGCCAATGTGCAGTAAGTGTCTCATGTAGATGCACCACCTAATACCTAGTTGTTGATCTCAATCCTCTTGGGACTGATATTCAAATTGTGGAACAACATTTGGCAATTACTTTGTACTCTTTTTAGCCTAATTATCAGTGTCCAAGGATGAAATGCGTAAGTCAAAGAGACTGAAACATCTTCCGACACCTAGGATTGTCATCCTTCATCTCAGCTTTTGTGTAGGTGATTAAGTGTGTGGGGTCACAAATGCCCTGATGGTAAATACGTAGCAGAGACCAAACAACAACTGGCACTCACAAGCTGGCAGAGAGTAGGTTTAGATTAGATATTAGGAGGCGCTACTTCACAGTCAGGGCGGCTAGGGCCTGGAATCAGCTTCCAGGTGAAGTGGT
>JAGPOW010000290.1:16334693-16346598 GCA_030014935.1 Caiman crocodilus
CTTATAGGCAGCCACAAGGTCACCTCTCAACCTTCTCTTGCGGAGGCTGAAGAGGTCCAGGTGCCCCAGTCTCTCTTCATAGGGCTTGGCCTGCAAGCCTTTAACCATATGAGTGGCCCTTCTCTGGACCCTCTCCAGGTTCTCCACATCCCTCTTGAAGTACAGCGCCCAAAATTGCACTCAGTATTCCAACTCTGGGCTGGCCAGTGCCCGATAGAGGGGCAGTATCACCTCCTTGGTTCTGTTCGTCATGCATCTGCTGATGCACAATAAAGTGCCATTAGCTTTTCTGATGGTTTCGTCACACTGCCAACTCATGTTCATCATTTCCTAGGCAGTAGGTATGCTATACATTTTCCCTCCCTAGGAAAATTTGCATTTCTCCTTGTTGAATTGCATTCTGTTGTTTTCTGTCCATATGTCCAATCTGTCCAGGTCTGCTTGTAGTTGTTCCCTGACCTCCGGTGTGTCCACTTCTCCCCACAGTTTTGTGTCATCTGCAGACTTGGACAGAATACACTTCACTCCCTCGTCCAAGTCACTGATGAAGACACTGAAAACTATTGGTCCAAAGACCGAGTCCTGAGGGACCCCACTGCCTACACCCTTCTAGGTTGATACCAACCCATCCACTAAGACCCTCTGGGTACGACCCTCTAGCCAATTCGCCACCCACCGGACTGTGTAGTCATCCAAGTCACAGCCTCTTAACTTGTTCACCAATATGGGGTGGGATACCATATCAAAGCCTTCCTGAAGTCTAAGTAAACAACACCAACCCCTACTCCTGCATCCAGGTGTTATGTAACCTGGTCATAAAAAGAGACTAGATTAGTCAGGCATGATCTACTTGCTACACCCCCGGGCTGGTTTCCTCGCAGCATAATTTGTCCTGCTGGGCTCTCGCAAATGTGAGCCTTGATAAATTTTTCAAAGACTTTGCCTAGGATGAAGGTGAGATTGACTGGCCTATAGTTGCCTGGGTCCTCCTTCCTCTCCTTCTTGACAATGGGGACCACATTGGCCCTTTTCCAGTCCTCCGGGAACTGGCCCATGCTCCATGAGTGTTCAAATATTCTGGAGGACAGGAGGCTCCTGAGGACCTTCTCCCAGGCCCAGGTGGGGACTTGTTCTGGGGTGGCAGGCAGGATCCTGTCTGAGCTACAATGGCACAGGGGGCAAGCCCAGCCTGCCCTGCACCACTTCCTAGATGGCTACCTGTGACAGCACTACACATCCCTACCTCTTTCTGTTAAGAAGCACATTGCCACTGGCACCGACACCTTTCCTTGGGGTGTGAGAAGCATTGACACTTTTCCTTGGGGTTTCAGAGGCCCATGCCCACCTAGCTCTGGGGACATAGACAGCTGAATAAAGTTCTGAACTGTGTCCCACCTCCCTGCATGCTGTAGATGGGTAATTCATGGCCAGGGGAATGTGGGCAGGCCAGAGACAGGCAGCAAGGGTAGAGGTCAAGGACAGGGACTGTGTCAGGAGCAGGGGCAGGAACTGGGAGGGCCCTCCTCCAGTGTGGGACTTACCATGTGTCCAGGGCTGGTGAGGCTGACAGCTCAGCACGGGTCTCTCCATCAGTGATGGCATCCAGCTGCACCCAGTGTCCATGGTCCATGATGTGTGGTGGGCCAGCAAAAGACCTGACACTGCTGGCAGCTGGTGGTTATGTTGCAGGCCACTCCTCTTGGAAGGGTCTGGAGCTGTGCTGAGGCTGAGGCAGCCACTAGCCAGGGCTCCTTGAGCAGCCAGTGGATGCAGCAGCCAGAAAGGAGGATGGGGCAGGATCCCTCCCAGAAAGGAGGATGTTGAAGGCCCAAGGGCCCCTCTTTTCAGGACATATCACCAGAGGGGTCAGGGTGGGGCAAGGGCTTGGCCAGGCTCCCCCTTCTGGTGACACTTTCAGGGGTACAGCCTGGGTCCTGGGGCATCACAATATGGGTCAGCATCTGCATAAAGCCCATGATCTTACAGCCACAATTGAACTGATAATTGTAGTCAGTCACAGCTATCTACTGTGCCCACAAGGCTTTGATTTTAATGCAGCACTACCACACTGACCAGAAGTGCTCTCACTCATGTACACCACCCAACAAGGCCTCATAAATGTGGTTGTTTAAGTGCGCACACCATGCAAACTGCTTTTGCACATCAGCAGCTATGTGGTGGGCCCTGAACAGAACTCAGGAGTGCTCAGCAGAGAGGCATGGCTGCAGACTGGAAGCCACATGGCAGAGGCACTTCACCACAGCACCTTCAAGGAGACTACCGAAGGTAAGCAGCAACAGGGAGACAGCTAGTTAGCAGCCCTAAGGGGATCTCAGGGCTGGGCTAGGGATGCAGCAAACTTCAGCCCTTTGCAACACTCACCTGTGGCCCAGCAGCCTGCCGAGGAAGAGGCAGCATTTGACCTGTCCAAGGGAACACACGAGGTCTGCTGGGCTCCTGGATACTGAACAGGCTCCCTCAGGCTCCCTGCTGTGTGTGCCCCAAGGTGCAAAATGGCTGTAGGATTTTATACCCAGCAGCTAGGGGCTTCCAGAGAGCATCCCAGCACCAGAGCAGAAAGAGGTGGCCAGCCAGGAGCCCAGGGGTTGGACTCAGGCTGGCCCACTACTGGCAGGGAAGACCAGGCACTAAAGTAAGTGCTGGATCACATCTACATGTGTATTACTGCACATTAACTAATTGTGCCTAAATGGGATACTGGCATTTGCAGGTATCAAATTTAGGCATGATTAGCCATTTTTACTGTGCAGTAAAGTCATGCATGTGTAGATGTGTGCCCATACTGTGCAGTAAACTTCAAAGCTTAGCAGCTTTGATGACATCAGCTCCAAAGAGAAGCAAGACACTTACCATCACATTAAAGTCAAGACCCAGAGGAAAATTTGAGAGCAAAAGAACACATAGGGAGAGAACAAAATGAAGACTGAAAAGTTTGCCAACAGCCACAATATATATGGTTTCTTCAGCACAACCAAAGCTGTCTATAGGTCATGCACACAAGGAGCCATCCCTCTGTTCCAAGGAAGGAACAACAGTCTTTAATGACAGCTCTACCATCAACATGCAGTGTCAGGAATTTTTCAAAGCTAATATCATCAAAGGCATTCCACAACACCCCGTTAAGGATTTTCTTGCGGATCTACCAACTTAGAGAGGCCTTGAAAGCCATTAAGCAGATGAAAAACATCAAAATATGTGATCCTGATGGAATACTAGCTGAAATTTACAAGCAAGGTGGGAAAAAGCTCTCTCATCAAGTACACATCATTATTATGAAATTCTAGGAACATGAGCAGATTCCTAGAATGCCAGAATCATTGCCATATTCAAGAAAGGAAATAGGCTGGATTGCAGCTGTTATCATGCTATTGTGCTTCTGTCTATATCTGGGAGAGTGTCACCTGGATTCTCCTCAGTAGACTCACTTTTGTTGCTGAGGAGATTCTACCTGACTCCCGGTGTGGTTTCAGACTGCTCAAAGGTACAATAGGCATGACCTTTGTTACTAGAGAGCCACAAGAGAAGTGTACAAGCAACATCACAATCTTTACATAGATTTCATTTACCTGACTAAGGCCTTTGATTCAATCAAGACAGAGGCTGTGTGGAAGAGCATGATGATATCTGGATGTCTGGCCAACATTTGTTAGTATTATCAGACTTCTTCATGATGACATGACAGCAGTGGCCCCCAACACCATTAGAACAGGAGTCAAGGAAGGATTCTTGATTACACCACTCTTTTTCATCTATATCTCAGCTATTCATCATCTTACTTCTGATAGACTTTCATCTGGAGTCAGCATCCAGTATTGCATGAATGGGAATCTCTTCAATATCAACTGGTTACATTCCAAATCCAAAATAACCAACACCTCCATTACTCAACTTCAATAGATTGATGATTCTGTCATGCATATTTACTCATTTGAAGACCTGCAGCTCACTCTCAACCGCTTCTGGGAATCATATGAAATGCTTGGACTCACTGTCAACTTCACAAAAATCAAGATACTTTACCAAACCAACAAATTCTCCCTCATATTTTACAAGTAGAGGGCAGTTCTTTGAGGGTTATCCCTACTTGGGTAGTCACCATTCCCAAAATATAAGTGTAAATGTAAATATTCATATTCAACACCAAATAAAATCTGTCAGTGCTTCCTTTTGACATCTCTGAAATCATGTCCTAGATGATCATGACATCAGGTCCAAAACCAGACTTCTTGTTTACCAGGCTGTTGTTGTCCCTATCTTAGTGTATGGGTGTGAAACCTGGACAACATATTGGGAACACCTGAAAGCTTTGGAATATTATATGACCAATGTCTTTAGAAAATCATCCATATCAATTGGAAGGAGAGAAGAACAAATGCCAGCTTTCTGGCTCAAGCAAGCACCACCAGAATTAAAACCATGTTTATATGGCACCAACTTCATTTGACAGGACATGTCACAAGGATGCCTGACAACCAGCTCCCAAAATGGATTCTATACTCCCAACTCACCAATGGTCACTACTCTAGAGTTGGGCAAAAAGAGATTCAAGACACCTTGAAGGCCAATCTGAAAAAATGCAATATTAGAATCAATACCTTGGAGACTCAAGCACCAAATCATTCCCAATTGTGCCATGATGTATGTCAAGGTGTCATGGGTAGGTGCAGTAAGATCTAGGCCCTCTCAAGCCTAGAATCTTCTGGCGTTATTCTTTTCTTACCCACCACAACTTTGATCTTTCTTTTTAGATAAGGGCCTGGTTCTGCTGAGTGACCGGTCTTAGCCTGTTGGAGGAATCTCTTCATGGGGCTCCACCTCCCCAACACCCCACTCTTACTACTTCCCACATGTTAATTTGATTCAGACGTTGTCTTGATTTTTGCTTTTTGGAGATTAACCTCCTATGCCCAATTGTGGGCCTTCCCTAGGTAGCCAGGGTCTGAGTCAGGCCACCCATTTGATCCCCGGGGGGGTCAATCAGTGCTCCAGGTTTACCCAATACCGCCGTTCGCATACAACTCACCCATTTTCTTTAAACAGACTAGCAACCTTCAGGCAAAGCCACCCAAGTCAATCTACCTGACTTGTCTATTGTGTATCACTGAGGTACAATGGCTGCTGTCCTTTTTCCCATTCAGGTTTTGCCACCCATATCAATTCCTCAGCCAATTCAAACAGGTAAATTCATTCCAGGCTACCCCTTTATCCCTGGGACGAATCCCCACTCTTCCCACCCCCCTATTGCCAGGGCACTTTGACAGTCCAAAACTGAACCAGAAAGGAAAGAAATAAAAAACAAACTTAACTTTTGTCTTTGATCTGGGATAAATCTTTTCCCCTCTTTTTAACAATCCCTTCATGGATTTTCACCACATCCAAGGCAAAAAACAACTCAAGCCTTTTCCCATTTTTTAGTCAGGGATGATTCCTCCTCATCAGTTTATAGCATCAGTCCCTTCCCTGCCTGAATCAATTGCCATGGGAAGAAGTTGGCTTAGGCTGCTACATTCCCAGAAGGCTAGGATCCCAAACTGCACATCCTCCCCCAGGCCTCAGGTATTTGCTTGGCCCAGGTTTTGCCTCCTGTATTAGGCAAGCTGGCCCCACAGTCTGTTGAGGATTTCACTATTTGTGGGTAGCCCATTGGCCACCCATGCCTATTGCTGCCCACCCTTCTTCTGCAGTTAGCTGCCTGCAGATGCTGACCAGAGAGTCCTCTGATGTCTTCCCTTTGAAGACACTGTCATCTCTGTCCAGCTGCCCCTCCCTGGGGCCTAAAGTCTTGTCATGCTCTCCCTGGTCACCAACCTGGACAGAACATTCACTCTGGAAGTGAGGTGCAGTGGTCCAAGCTCCAGCTGTGCTCCTTTTCCTGCCCGGGGTAAATGAAGGGTGATTACCACCCTCAGGTTTCCCCTCATTCCAGTCTTCCCTCTCACACAAAGCATTGTACATTTTGAACAAACTTTCCTCACTATGAAGGCAGATAGAGAAGAGAGGCAAATGGCAAAAGCTGTGACTACACATCACCCTCATCTGCTGCTTCATCCTGGAACTATTTGCCATGTCTAATACTAAATTGCATATCTCAGACCTCCAGCCTCCTCAAACAGAGCAAGGGTTCCAGCAGGGTTCTGAATATGAAACTAACTGTGTGCACACACGTGTATGCACATTATATGGTTGCTTTGGCTATTTCATCCATTTTTCTTTTAAAAGTTTCAGAGAAATTGTAATTGGTTCTGGCCAAAGGGCATGATCTAATGAGAGACCTGCAGACTGAAGGGAAGCTAGGTGACAATGATCACAAGTTGATTGCTTTATCCATCACAAAGTTAGCAAATCAGTCAATCAGGTAATGCAGAAATCCTTGACCTTAGGAAATCTGACCTTTATGTGCTCAGGAGACTTGTTGTTGAGGCCCTGAGAGATCACAATCTGGAAGGGAGGAAAGTCCATGATGAGTAGTCATTCCTTAAGGATGTGATCCTAAAAGCACAAGGGAAGTCCATTCTGGCCTATAGGAAAGGTAGCAAAAGGGCTGGGAGACCCCCTTGGCTCAATAGGGAACTCATGAACCTCCTGAATGTGAAAAGAGAAGCTTATAAGGAATGGAAGTTGGGAAATATCACTAAGGAGGATTATGCAACACTGGCCTGCACCTCCTCAATAATTACTTTGTGTTGGTTTTCCACCAGCCTGACAGGACGCAGGAATACCAGGGTAAGGGCAATCATACACCTATAATTGGCAAAGAACTTGTGAGGGAATATCTTGAGAGGCTGAACAGCTGCAAGTCAGCTGCTGCAGACAGAATACACCAAAAGTGCTAAAATAGTTGGCTCACATCGCAGCACAACCAGTGGTGAGTGTTGAGTAGCCACCGGATATGGACGTGTGCCCTTACTTCCGACAGACATTTGTTGGCCCATTCAGGGGTGATTTCAACCTTTGGTCAGTCTAGTGGGGGTTCCTACGCTCTCTCTCTTCCCGTCTGCCACAACTTTGATCTTTCTTTTAATTATTGGAGATGTTAATGAAAGGGAGGTGGTGATTACTCACCTTCACTGTAACCGACCATCAATTTTCGGCCTGGTTCCCAAGACTGTGAACAGTCTTGAACTAGGCTGGAGAGGTTCCTTCCTTTCTTTTTCTTTTATTTTTAGCATTAAAACATTTGGGAGCTCTTGGCTCCCTAGGAAGCAGGTCCTGATCATCCCTGGGGCTTGTTACCAGGCCCCTCTGGGCTGATTGAGACCAAATCATGCTTGATTGGCAGCATGTGGTCACTTAACAAACAGAAAAAAAATGTCAACGAAATTGTAAAGGTCGACCATGAGAGGACACTGCCTTTGCTGTCCTTTCTTCAACCAACCCTGGCTTCTTTTTCCCCTCAGGTCTAGGCTGCATATCCCTTGGAGTGGCTAAGTTTCATTTCCTTCCCCCTGGGTCTCTCACCCTTCACTTAACGATCTAATTTCCTGCAGCTGTTGTGCCTGGGATACTCGGCAGCCAGCGGCACTTAATCACTGCCTCTAAACAAACAAAACAACCAGCATCCCCAGCTTTGGAGCATCTCCCCTCCTTGGCTTCCTTCCCTTTCTTCTCTCTGCCCTTTTCTTTCCTGTCTTCAATTGGGTTCTTCCACACTCCAGAGCCCAATCATGTGCTTACCCATCTTCCAGATGTCAATCTACCATTGGGTGCTCCCAGCCTCCAGCCTCTTGAGGGTTCCTCCTTCTTTGCCACCTCTCCCTAGCTCTGCCCCTGGCCCTTGGATATTGCCCCAGCCACAGATTTGCCCTAATCTGCCTCACTTGCTGAGGTGATAAGACTGGGCTGCAGCATGCCATGAGCTCCTGCCATGGTGCAGAGGTCCCATTCTGGTTAGGTTGGTGTTGGCCTCCTAGCCAGGGAGGCATTCCTGGTAAGTACCCCTCAGCTCCTCACAGTGAGGATATTTGAGAACTCATGGCAGGCAGATGTTCCAGAAGATTGAAAGAGGGTCAACATGGTACCCTATATTCAAGAAAGGACAGAAGGAAAATCCAGGGAACCACAGGCCAACCAGTTTGACCTGAAGCCCTGGAAAGATCTTGGAAAAAAATTTTCAAAGAATCCATCAATGACAGGCTAATGGAAGGCAATATTCTGAGAGATGGTCAATATGGCTTCATTGTGGGTAGGTCTTTCCTGACCAGCCTCATTTCCTTCTGTGACTAGGTGACACATCACCTGGACAAGGGAGTAGAGGTAGAGGGAACTGCAACCTTGACAACCTTGTGGTCCAATGGCTGGGGGACTGGCTCCATGGTCGGACCCAGAGAGTGATAGCTGATGGAACTGAGTCAACATGGTGCATGGTGACCAGTGGCATCCCCCAGGGTTCAGTACTTGAACCAGTACTTTTTAATATATTAATAAATTCTCTGGATTCAGGTGTCAGAAGTGGACTGACTGTCTTCGCAGATGACACCAAACTAAGGGGAACTGCAATCACACTAGAGGATAGGCTGGGGATTCAGGCTGACCTGGACAGGCTCACAAGGTGGGTAGATCAAAACTTGATGACATTCAACACAGAGAAATGCAAGGTGCTCCACCTAGGGAAAAAGAACACACATCATACTTACAGGCTTAGCAGTGACACTCACTAGCACTACAACTGAAAGTCTGGGTGGGGGGTCATGATTGATCACAGAATGAACATGGGCCACCAATGCAATGCCACAGCTCACAAAGAAAATAAAACTCTGGCTTGCATCTACTGATGCATCCCAAGCAAGACCCAAGAAGTGATCCACCCACTTTGCTTGCCCCTGGTGAGACCACAGCTGGAGTACTCCATCCAATTCTGGGCTCTACACTTTAGAAAGGATGTGGAGAAGCTTGAGAGAATCTGGAGGAGAACCATGCACGTGATTAGAGGTCAAGAGAGCTGGCCTTATGAGAAGAGGCTGAGAGGCATGGGACTATTCAGCCTAGAGAAGAAAAGGATCAGGGGGGACTTGGTGGTTGCCTATATGTATATAAGGGTCATGTATCAGGAACTAGGAGAACATCTGTTCACCAGGGCACCCCAAGGGAATACAAAGTCTAATAGTAAAAAACTGCTTGAATAGCATTTTAGATTGGACATAAGGAAAAACCCATTTACTATCTGAGTCTTCAGAGTGTGGAATAGACTCCCCACAGAAGTGCTACAAGAACCCAGGGACATTCCTGGGGAGGGTGGCAAATTAGGGCAACTGCCCTGGGCCCTGCACACTGCTTGGGTTGCCTCTGCAAGCACCTACTCTGGATTCATTCAATAAATGCCTGGATGCACACCTTGCTGGGGTCATCTGACCCCAGCTGACTTTCCTGCCCTTTGGGCAGGGGACTGGACCCAATAATCTCACAAGGTCCCTTCCATCCCTAATGTCTATGAAATCTATAAAATCTATAAATAAAATGTTTATATGTTGATCTTGGATGCTAACTCTTTAAATACATACCATATTTTCTTGCATACAAAACACACCTACTCCCCAAAATCAGTCCCACCAAAGTTGAGATGCATGTATTTAAGAGGGAAACTGATATTCTGCTCAGGGTAGAAGCATCCTAATAATTCCTGGTCCAGAGGTCAGCAGTGACCACATTACTATTCAGACATCTGAAGGAATCATTTGACTTAATGGCCCATTATTCTTAATCCCAAATGTGTTAATGGCCATTTCTCCTTTCTTATTGGTTTTAGTATTCCACTGGTTAAGCTTTCTTAGGGTAATTTTGCTGATTGCTAATAGCTCTGGTTTACAACCTATTTCACAGACAAGGAGACTGTTTAGTTCTTTTCAAAATCCTAGATCCAGCCATGGAGACCAATCTTCAACAGCAGCTAGAGTTTCAGTGAGGATGAATAAATTTAAGATTAGACTCTTAAATTATTATGAAACCATAGCTCTACAAAAATCTTTTTTCCCCTTCATTCTGCCTCTCAAAAGCAAGGTGCTATTATATTCTGAGGTGAGTTATATGCAAGAAAATATGGTATCTAGGCACCCTTGTAAGCGTTTCATTTTTAGAGGTGAGCATCCACAGTAACCATTTAATTTGATAAGATAAGGAGAAGAAAGAATAGCATGTATCATCATAACCTCACATTCAACTAACTGTTAGAATGAAAAAATGATAGCAAGAGAAGAAAAGACTCTAAAATAATGATTTAGTATCCTCCTTGTGCTCTTTTCTAGGAAAACAGGGCTTTGCTTTAAGAGTCTGTCTGGCAGCAAGAGAGTTGAAACTTTCTGTTCACATCCTTACAGATCTGTAAACCAGACGGCATTTATTTAATTACATTATTTAAACCAGGAAGTTTCTAGTCAAATAAGTCATTTAACTTCTTGTGATTTTCTGCTATGTTACAGTTAAACAAATACATTTTTTTTTTTTACTCCTAAATGATAACAAGTATGAAAATTGTTTTAACTACTAATTACAACATTGGAGTGGACTGATTCTTGTAAATTAGGATAGCTTGACTGAAACCACTGGAACTACATTATTATTACAGGATTGGGTTCTTTGGCCAAACACAGGTTTTATGATCTGAAACTCATCAATGCTTAAACTAAAATTCTTCAAAACACTTTCTTAACACAGGGAGGCATGGCCCAGCCCCAACCTGGCTTCATGTGGGGGGAAGGTGGCATGGTTCAGCCCCAATCCAGAAGCAGGAGGATAGGAAGTGGGCCAACCCTATGGGGAAAGGGAGAACATGCAGGGCTTGGGACTCAGAAAGTATGGCCGTATATTAATAGCCACTGCTCCCCTACCATATTTCAGAACCCATAGGAATCCCCACACTCCAGATAAGATGGCACCATGGGCCACAGGCTGGAAGTTAAGCATTGCTATTTGGTGCATGACATTCTGCAGACAGAATATATATATTTGATCTGAGATATTTTTATTGACATAAATTTTGATATAAGGTAGATATAAGTACAAACTTATAAGCAGGAAGGGGGCTGCATACTATAGGCTGCACCAGTGGAGACCACACTAGTATAAGCCACATGCCCCCAGGCTGTAGCCTCCCTTGTGGCACATGGGAAGCTATACCATGAATGCTGCATGTAGGTAGGGGTTGTACTGCAGCATGAATGACCCCTACCTTAGCTCCCTCACTGCACATGCACCATGCCATGGGCAGTACCATCCCTTCCTCTGTGTCAAGAAGCAAAAGCTGAGGGAAGAAGGGAGGGAGAGAGGGGAACCCTAGAGACCATGGCTGTGGCAGCAGCTATAGCAATAAAGCAAGCAACAGCTGTGTTGGAGCACAAAGGCCATATATTAATGTCTCAGGGGCCACATGTGGCCCACGGGAGTCCAGTTGGGCAGCCCTGATGCTTGCTTGCCACAAATAACTTTATACTACATATAGAAAAGTAAGTTGGGAGGGTTGCTAATATTTGTATTCACTAATTGTTTTGAAAAGAGAATATCATGCAAAACAAATGGTCACATTAGGCTACCATTCTTAAAGTGAATTCAAACAATACTGATCTCATATCCTTGCCAATCAGAACTTAATAGTTAAAAGCAGGAACTATCCACAGACAGGACATACAGGGTGCCTGTACATGAGTGGGGAGGCTGCTCTGGCATACTGTAATTAGATTTATAGACATTAGGGACTGGAAGGAACCTCACAAGATCATCAAGTCCAACCCCCTTGCCATAGGCAGGAAGTCTGCTGGGGTAAAATGACCCCTGCAACATAAGCATCCAAACACCATTTGAATGAGTCCAGAGGTGCTTGCACCACCTCTGGGGGACTGTGTTCCAAACCCTGGACACTTGGATCATAAAGAAGTTTTTCCTTTAAAAAAAAAAA
>JAGPOW010000290.1:16346698-16374536 GCA_030014935.1 Caiman crocodilus
AAAAAAAAAAATGCTAAGAAAATTACAGCACATTGGAACAGACTCAATTAATCAAGTCTGCTGGAGCATGGTAATTACCTGCATTCCTGCATCTCTTGTATCAGCATCTCTGAACTTATATATAGCAGCAGTGGCACTTAAAGCTCATTGAATGAGTTTTAGTTCAAGCTACCCCACCACCATTTTTAAGCATGGGGATGCTAATACACAAGATGCTAAGGCACTTAATTAGAGTGGTTCTCAGAGAAGCTCTAACTAAAGTACTGCCCCCCCTCCACCCGAGCATGTGTAAAAGTGCCTAAAAAGCCTATTTTTTGCTTCAGATTCAGACTGACAATTCACCAGAAAGTCCCACTGCAATAGAGGCACAAACCTATAATCAAGCTGGGAAAAGAACCTATATCTTCCTGGATGCATCTATATGACAACATCATATAGTGACATGCTAGGTCACTGTACAGTGCACTACAGTGACATAGAAATAACATGTGTCTACAGGTGATCGCAAGCTATGTCACTGTAGTGGCACACTTCCTGGTTATAATGCACCTCTACAGCAATGTAGCAGCCAAATCTAACCATGCACTGCACGCACAGCACAGTAACCACCTGTATTGCATCGTGCTAAAGCACAGTGCAGAAACAACATCTCTGTATGGTGACATGTAGACACCCCCCCCCCGAAAGTATAATAGCACACTTAGCTGCTTAATCTCATGTTACAGTAGTAGATTTTGTTTTAAGGAGCTTTCTACTAATGTGACTGAGTACATTTATGGACATATGTGAGGGAATTTGCCTTCCTGAGCGTATTTATTTAACATATAGTGAAACTGAGTTTACCCTCTGTATTCCAATTACATAGAAAAGGGAGAGAAAAGGCCAACTTCTCCTTACCTTCTAGGGAGTTATGGAGAGAGAAAATCATGAATATCATACTTGATTTCCCTCAACTAGATACAAGAGAATTCTGTGAATATTCTCCAAACATACATAGATAGACCTGACTGCCTCAAAATGTTACTGATTTGTTACAATATTGTTTGAATGAGACCTACAACAGGAAATGACAACATTATCTGCATAATAATACTTAAATCCTTGTATGATAATTGCCAATCATTTTCAATGATAATATAGTTGGAATGTTGTCGTAGCTGTGGTAATCCAGGAAATATGTAAGGCAAAAGTTTACTTAGGAGTGATACATATTTTTTGGGCTAACTGTATAGTGGGAGAAATATTCAGCAGTCTTCTGGGGACAAGTGTCCTTTTTTTGGTCTGAGAAAGTATTCAGGTTACACTTGCTTCTTTCCGATTATAAAGACAGAAGACAGATTACAGCATTAAAGACATTAAACCTTTTCTGACAGAATGCTTTTCCAGTGGAAAATGCCAGTTCACAGAAAATAAACTTTTCCTCAGAAAATGATCGATTCCAACACAATTCCAGAACCTGCCAGATTTTCTGTGATTCCTACTACTCAGCAGTCTACCCATTGTAGACTTGGGAGCCTGGAGGTCAAAAAAGTCACAGGGTAAAGTTACACATTACACTTATATCACATTCAATTTGTAGAAAGTTATTCAACGTTAAAGTTAGAATGTGCTGTGAGCAGTTGCACGTTAAAGGCTAATACCATTTCTTGCCTGCACACCTCTGACTTGCCACTGGAAACCTGCTAATCATGGATATGGCTAGAAGCTGGGATGCCAGGTCTCTCTCTCTGTTCTGGGTGGAAAGAAGGGGGGAGGTTGGACTAGTGCATCCTGGGATGCTGGAGGGCTGCAAATTGCTCAGTTTATCTCCATGGAGCAGACTGAACACAAGCTAGGTAGCAGCCCTGAGTTAACCCTTAACTAAAGTGGCATGACTCTGAGACGCTCAGAGGGAACTTAGCAAGAGTTAACAGGCTAGCAGGCTTTAATGTACTGAGGATTGCATTTGGTTTAAGCATAACATGCAACTTCACCCCTAGTTTCTCAGTAGCCAGGAGTCCCAGCTTGGGGAGAACCCACTGAGTACAATCCCTATAGCTGGAGCTCTATGAGAACTTAAAAAGCTAACAAACAAACAAACAAAAAATACCAGCCTGTTTTGTTCCATTTCAGACTAAATCCTTATCTTGGAATTTTCCATGAAAAAGGAATTCCAGTTTCTGGTGAACAGTACAAACACAGGAAAATATAGATAAGAATGGATTTAGTCCTCCAAGAAATCTATGGGCCTGGAAGACAATTTTGTGAGGTTTCAAAAACAGTATCAAAGTCCTTAGAGAAAGATAAAACTTATATCCAAAATTTATTCATGGTTCACTGCATTATAAACATTTCCCATTATTCAAAATGACAATATAACAGAGCCCCGTGGCCTAAATCCAGATTGAAGCTGCAATAAGAAGTCAATGTTTATATCAGTTCTTGATAAGCACATTACTCAAGGATTCTTGTCAATATGTAGGAACACAGAAATAGGAAGCTAATTCAATGCAGATTTTATTTTTAATCACTGTCCATCTGCTGCATATCATAGCAGTTTTCCATATACATAATACCGTCCCCTTTTGCTTCAGGAAAAAAAAACTACATAATGCACGCAGTGTGATCTAAATTGAACATTCAGTTAGACAAAAATAAAAGGATCAATATTATCATTTTCCACATATTTATATGGATCTAAAAGTAATAGTTCTTTCAAAATTGGAATAGACTTCAATATCTTAAATCTTAAATGTCTACAAGTTATTATAAACCTCACTGGCTTGGGAGATATTGATTCAATGTAATTTTGTGTGTGTTTTCATGAATAATGTATAAACGTCTTGAGCCGTAACTGGGTATCTCTGAAAAATATAAATAAATACAAGAAATAAAAACATATAAAAGACACAGAATCTTGAAGAGCAAATTTGGCACTGAGTGCATTTTGGAGGTTAGAGGTGCTGTTGCAAATAATCGCAAAAGTATATATTTTATGCAATATGTGTCTTTACTTAACATATTATTAGCCTTAGTTAAAAAAACAAAACAAAACAAAAAGCCCAAAACCTAATGCTATCAGGAAGTTTTTGTGCTATAGACAATACTAATATATACTCACGGAGGTCCCTTCCAACCTCAATTTTTCTATGAACCAATTATAATAGTAATGGTTTTTATAATATCTGTGCAAAGAAAACATCCTCTATGGGAATTAAATGTTTCAGTCAGCCTAAGTAGATTCAGACTACTTTGAGCACTCATGTATTTAATAAAATACAATGCAGTTATTTTATCTGTAGCTAATATGACTCCACATTAATTACTTAAATATTAGAGCTTTGAATGCCTGTCCTACCTACCACAGGATGTATATCTATACAGTACGATGAAATTTGAGTATATTTACTTGACACTGTCTCAGAACAAATAAGGTCAATGTATCAAGACATTCCAAACATTTTTTCTTCAGGTTTAAAGCAGATCTACTTCAGCTAGCTCTGCATGGCATTGCATCATGCCACACAGGGCGCATCTACATGTGCAATTAGCACCTAGCAATAAACTCCAGTGCTGTTTTCTTTGTACCACTGACCAGCAAATAGTGCTTAGGGATTGTTAAAGCACAATTAACCCTTAAATGGACTATGAAATACAAACACAGACAACTCAAGAGTCCTAAAATCAAAGTCTAACTTTATTAACATAACAAGTATTATCTTAGCAGTTTCTATATTCAGAGAGAGAAAAACACTTAGTACAATGATCTCACCCAATCCCAGATGTTACTTGGCTTCACAGGAAAGACGGTCACACAGTTCCTGAAGCAAAGGCTGCATCGTTGGCTGGGATAATCCAGACAGTTTTTGAAAGTTGGATTCATGATGAAAATGATGATGACAAGGACAACACACTTAACTTCCTTACTTCCCCCTTTTATGCTTTTCTTTAACATGACTCCTTTGATGACTCCTAACTACCAGCAGAGTTAATTAATTTACTGTGCCCTAATATGGGTGCACATGTAGATAGTGAAACTTTACTGTGGAACTAATTAGGTAGTTTGCAGTAAAGTGCACATGTAGATGCACCCATAAACATAACTTTTTATCCCATTCTGCTGCTGCAGTTCTTATTCCAAGTCTAAGAGGCACTGAAATAGCCAATAAAGTTTCATCTTTGCAACCTCATTATCACACTTCTCCTACTAAAGGCCATGTCAAAAGAAGATTAAGCAACTAAATGTGGGACTTCAGTGGAATCTAGGTGCAAAACTGCAATCCTGAAAACCCCTGCTCAGGTCCTACCTAGTCATGAGTTATCTGAACTCTTCAGAAGTTGCAGTTTTCAATATTAAAGTTCCCTGGGATCCTAAATTTGTTTCTACACATGTGCAAAAGTGTTTCAGTCTTGCCAGGGTTGGGCAGCATTATAACAGTTTTTGTTGGAGTCCTTCCATGGATAAGGAGTTTGAAACGTTAAATCATTTTGCATCTTTTTTTCCTGGTACATATTCCATCATCCTGTTGTCACTTACTGAAGGTACAGATTGAAAGCTGAATTCTGTGCCAGTGAAGTCAGATCCAGCTGAACATAAATGTAGTTTTGTGAGCCATGGAAGCTATAGTAAGATGTAGATCTTGGCTCTGAGACAAGATGACCTACAAGATGAAATAACTCAGTTGTGCAATAAAGGGCAGGAACACTGGGCTTGACAGCAAGTCCTCTCTTAGATTTGTGTTTCAGATAATTCTCTCCTACAGGAGAGCTTCCTGTCCCTACTCCCACAACAAGATTGTTTGTCTCATAAAAGTCCTGTATGAAAATGAACTCATTTTCAGAACATGTATGTCCTTTTTCCTTGTTTTGAACTAACTTACAACTAGAGGGTGTAAACCAGGGAATGGTGCAATGACCTTGTGTTGTACCCTCTAATATAACTTTTCCCAGTGGATTCATATTCAAATTAGAAAAGAAAACATCACTTCTACAGTTTTATGAATCTTACAGAAGAGTAGAACAAGAAAGTTACCTTTAGACTGATGCCACGCAGTCAAAGGGAAAAAGCATTCTTCAAAAAAGCTCATTGCAAAACCCTTTTTCAGAAAAATGGGGATTATCCTTGGTTTCTTACTTCAGTAGTTTCCTCACAAGACTATAGGTTGCTTAGAGCACAGGCAAAGAGTACGTTCACCTTTTGAGGAACCTGAAGATTACCCTATATGGTTAATAGCAATGATCATCTCATGAACAAAGGAAGAGCAAGATCCAAAAGTCCTAGGGGTGTGTGTAGACGAAACAAGAGACGTGTACACAACACTTTAAAGCAGGTTGAATGCTTTTGCACCACTTTAATGGTGTTAGTATATGCACATGTTGGCCATGTATTCCAGCTGCTTTAGCACATCCAGTGGGGTAATACACTTTAAATGACTTTGGGGCACAGAAAACTAAAATACCTCCAAGGAGTTTTAGTTTGCTGCCCTACAGCTGCACAGCAAAGCACTAGCCTCCATGCAGCTCAGGGGCTGTGCAGGCAGCCCATGTGGCAGCAGCCTGGGAAGGCAGGCTCCACAGAAGAAGGAAAAAAAAGCAGCAAGCTTGATCTTTTTATTTAGCCTCCTAAAGCAGGGGTCAGCAACCTATAGCACGCGTGCTGAAGGTGGCACGCAGCACGGGCTTGATTGGCACACAGACTGCTTCCCGCCCCAAGGGGCAGGAAGAGCCGTGACCAGATTGAGTAGCACATGGCTGCCTGGGAAAAGCCTTGCACTGCCCCCAACCCCAGCAGAAGAGACTTGCCACCACTGGACCCCAGCCCAGGAATAATCTTGGTCTGGGGCCATGCTGCCAACCCCAGCAGGGCCCCAGACCTGGCCTGGCATCACCACCAGCCCTGGCTCTGGTCCCGGCCCCAGCCCCAGCCCCAGCCCCATGCTGCCAGCCATTTGCTGCCAACAGGCCCAAGCTGGCACCACCGCCATGGCTGGCCTCAGCCCCAAGCCTGGCCATGTGCTGTAGAGTCAGCACCAGCACTGCCGTGGGCCCCAGCCCAGTGCCATTACCGGGCCGGAACCATCGGCAGTGCCAGCATGGGGCCGGGGCCATGGACCTGCGCAGGACTTGGCTTTGGCCCCATCCCAGCACTACCAATGGCCCTGGCCCCAGCCATGTTCTGTTGGTGGTCCCAGCCCTGGCCAACACCACTGCTGCTGTGGACCCCAGTCTAGTGCCAGTACCAGGCCAGGGCTGTTGGCAGCGCTGGGATGGGGCCAGGGCCCAGGCCACTTCCTGGCACTGCAGATGGTCCTGGTCTCGGCCACATGCTGCTAGCTGGCCCAACCCTGCCCTCACCACTGCCACTGCTGGTGGCTCCAGCCTAGTGCTACTGCTGATCTGAGGCCATTGGTAGCATCGGAATGGAGCCGGGACTGTGAACCTGCACAGGGCCCAGCCACATCCCAGCACTGCCAATGGCCCTGGCCATGTGCTTCCACTGGGTCTGGCCCCAGCCAGCACCACTGCTGCCACTCGCTTCAGCCCAGTGCCACCACTGAGCCAGAGCTGTCAGCAGCACCGGGATGAGGCCCGCAGACATGCATGGACCCTGGCCTCATGCCAACAGCCCTGGCCTCAGCCTGGCACTGCTGGTGGGCCCAGCCATGTGATGCCAGTGGATCTGGGCTGCTGCCTTGGCCCCATCTCAGCACCACCACCATCATCTACCCCAGCCCAGCCCAGCACTACTGCTGGGCCAGGGCCATCAGTAGCGTTGGTATGGGGCCAGGGCCAGGGCCCACATGGGGTTGGGGTAGAACGATTCAAACACAGAGAGATTCAAGGAAGAGGGCCAAGTTCACTGCTACAAAAGAAGGCAAATTCCTCAGCAGTCCATACCATTCTGACCATGAGATAAAATTCCCTCCTGATCCCAGTCCAGTGCCACTGATGGCCCCAGCTCAGGAAGAGCCCAGCACTGCTGTTGTTTATGATTTTTTTCCCCTGAAGTTTAATGCTACATTTGACAAAATGTCAGCTCCTAAGAAAGCAAAGTTAGATACACAATCATTTTAGCCTTCTTGGACAGATGAATTTGGATTTATTCGAAAGAAGGATCATGCTGTTTCTGCTTTATGTCGTGAACGTGTTGTTTGTCACACATCAAGTGTTCAATGACATTTTTAAATTAAGCACAAGCAAACGTTTCTTGACAAAGCAGACAGAATTGAATCAATCAAAAAGGCAGTAGCAGAATACATGAAGCAAATCAGTGTTTTTAAACACTTAAGTGTCAGTAAAATAAAGCCACAGAAGGAAGTTACAAAATTGCATAGTGCATTGCAAAAAATGGAAAGCCATTTACAGATGGGGAATATATAAAAGAAGCTTTCCTCAGCAGTTTGGAGGTTTTGTTCAATGATTTTCCAAATAAAGACACTATCCTATCTAGAAAAAAAGAACTGCCTGTCTCTTCCAGAACAGTTGAGAGATGCGTGAGTGAAATGGCAGAAAACATAAGCAAAAACAGACAACTGCATTAAAAGACAGCGGTGTTTAGCATTGCAGTTGATGAGGGTGTGGATATAAATGATGTTCCATGTTTGCCAGTTGTACAAGATATTGTGCTTCTGATGAAATCCAAGAGGAACTTTGTTGCCTAGAACCCCTGCATGGCACAACAAAGTGGGAAGATATCATGAAAATGTTTGTAAACCATTTTGAAAAATGAGGAGTCAACATTAGAAAAATAATGTGTGTGACAACAGATGGTGATCCTGCCATGGCTAGAAAACAAAAGAGATTTGTAAAGTTACTTGAAGATCAAATTGGCCACCCAACAGTCAAATTTCACTGTATCATCCATCAAGAAAACCTGTGCACTAAAGTTTCTAATTCAGAGCTTAGTAATGTGATGAATACTATGGTGTGAATTGTCAATTTCCTTGGTGCTGGATCTGCTTTGACTCACAGACAGTTTCAAGCACTGTTAGAAGAGATGGACAGTGCATATAACAGCATTCCACTTCACAGCAATATCCAGTGCCTAAGTTGTGGCAAGGTTTTGATGGACTTCGTAAACTGTTTCGATGCAATCAAGGCCTTTTTGGTCAGAAAAAGGACAAAGCTACCCTGAACAAGATGATGGCAAATGGCTGTGTAAACTCTTGTTCCTAGCTGACATCACTGCTCACCTAAATGAACTCAACCTCCATCTCCAAGGTTCAGGGCAAAAGGTTCTGAATCTTTGTGAAATCTGGAAGGCATTTCTTGCAAAACTAGCAGTTTTTTCTCAGGATATTTGAACTTCAACTTTCCTCTACTTCAAACATATATAAAAGAACTATCAACACATTGCACGGTCAGTGTTGATGAGATTGGAATTAACTTGCAAGAACTAGAATCAGAATTTTCTGACACGTTTCAAGATTTACAGCCATTTGGCCCAATGTCTTCTTTTCTATTTAAACCGGAAAACTTCAACAAAAGCTACTTGGATTTCTCTGTATTTCAGTGCCTGGGTGTTGAAGATCTTGAAATGCAGTTCATTGAGTTAAGAAGCTCAGAATTATGGGCATCAAAGTATAGAAATCTGCAAAGTGCACTTGAAGCTACCAAGAGAGATCATGGGGCCCCAATTCTGACCTGCTGGATATCCCTGCCAGGACATCCCTGACACTGAAATTTAAGTTTGAAGAAAATTGTGTTCATAATGCTTTCAGCATTTGGATTCACATATCTATGTGAACAAGTATTTTCACACATGAAGGCAGTTCTCTGTCCCTCTCAGAGCCAGTTAACAACTGATCACTCAGAAACCCATGTGCAGCTTAAAGTATCCAAATATTAGCCGGACATTAGAAAACTCAGCAAGGAAAAGCAAGGGCAAGGATCACACTAAACTGGTAGGATCTGCATTTTAATTTTAAATGAAGATTCTTAAGCATTTTAAAAACCTTATTTACTTCACATACAACAATAGTTTAATTATAGAGAGAGAGAGATCTTATAACACTAATATGCAGCGTGTCCTGCTATGTACTCCTCTGCCCTCATTTTGTTGTTTCTGATATGCCGGAACTCTGGCACCTTCCAAGATAGATATTGTGGGTTTTTTTGGCACTCCAGCCAAAAAACGTTGCCTACCCCTACCCTAGAGCCCACCTGCATGCAAGAGCTGTGCGGAAACCCAGTCCCACCTTCCATGGTTGCAGTGCCCCCTGGTATCACCCAAGCTAGATGCCACCTGGTGGGGGGCAACTGCTGCTACAGAGGGAAGCACCACCTACCACTGCAGCCCAGGGACCACTCTACCCATCGGCAGCTCACCCTCTCCTCCACCTCACAAGAGAGGCAAGTAAGATATGGGTGTACATGAGACAGGGGTTTACTTCACCCTAAATTGAAGTGGTATTTTTAAAAACCAATATAGGGTCCTGTTTTGTTTTGCTACACATGCCCATATCCTCTTATACTAGAAGGAGGGTAATTGTGGGGCAGAGTTAAAAATAGCTTTAATGGGAAGTGCCATAAAAGAGATCAGAATGCTCTAGAGAAGTGTGGTGGCAAGACTCAGGAGTTTCTGATAATCTAGAGATAGAGATAGAGATATACACACATACAGGCAAAATTCCAGTGCTGTGGACCCTATTAATCTCTATTAACACTGCGAGTATTTCACCATATAACTTGTACTTGTGGATTAGGTACTAAATTGCACTGCTACACCTTAAGGCACTGACAGGATGATGTTTTGTCATGTGATCAGCCCCCTGAAAGCACTCTACAGCCATGCCCAGGCAGAAATGCATGGCTGCAGAATGCTTCAAAAGTGCCCAACCACATGACAAATTAACTCTCATTACATGAAAATTCAGATGAAGGCGTTCCAAAGCAGAGAACCTTCATTAATTTCTATCAGCCCTGCCCTGGAGCAGGGCTGTGTTGATGCAACTTAGTCCCACCCCAGATGCTGTCTTCAGGATGGGAGGAGTGATAAAGGTAGGGAGGGAGCTCAGTCTGGGGCTTGCCCAGCCTTTGCTGGATGGGGGTAGATTAGAGCCCCCTCCCGAGATGAGGGTCTCCAACCCACCCTGCTCCCCAGTGAAGGCTGGGCAAACCCCAAACCAATCTTCCTTTTCTCCCTTTTCCTCCCTCCCATCCTGAAGACAGCAATGGAATTGGGAGGTGGGGAGGCAGGGCTAGGGAAAAGAGGCTGTAGACATTCATCCTGCTCCAAAGTGGAGGTCAATACTCCTTACCCCACCCCAGAGAATACCTGTTGGGTTGAGGGGGAGGTTCACTATAACTCATGGCACTTTATTTGAAGTGCCATGAGTTACAGCAAGGAGATTCACATCTTTCAGCGCCCTTAGTCACATCAGGATAGGAATTATATTTATACATTTTATCCATAGTACTAGAACAGAGGATATGGGTACTCCTTTTTACCCTTTGTATATATGAAAAGAAATAAAATAATATTTAGACATAAAATAAGAAAACTTGGATTTTCAACATAAATACTCCATATATAAACTGACACCCTTCTAAAAATACTATATCTTCTGTAGGAAGCTGAATTTATTATAGTGGCAAAGTTGGCATTACTACAGAAATTCCCAAACTCCATAACACCATCAATTACTTGTACTTGAAAATTTCTTCTGAAAAACAAAGGACAAATGCAACTCCTATTTGTTACAAAACTTTCTTTTGGCATTAAAAATAAAGAAAACATCTGTTTAAAAATTATACATAACAAAAAACTTTAGATGACAAAAAAAATTCTGAAGCATGGAAAAGTGTTCTATTAGATCACTGCTAGATTTGCTTTAATTCATGAATAATCAATCCATATTCTTTTGGATATGTTCAACCAAAAGGAGTATGAAGACCATCTTATACACTACAAAAGTATGTTGTAATGAAAATGCCAACAAACCTTGAATTAGTTGACACTCTTCCTGTAACAGGGACTCAGGCAGGAGCCCTATTACTTGGGCAAGGTTGGGCCAGATTGACCCAACGATGAACACTGGCAGGTGGGGAGAATTACACACCCAAGAAAAGATTAGCCTGCCAAAACCAGTGGGACATGGACTGATTGTCTTCAGGCACGAGAAGATGAGGAAGGAGGGATGGAGATACCTGAGAAGAAAGAAGAAGCCATACCTGCATATAGAAAAATGCCAGGGGGAGCAGAACTCCAAGATACACAACAGGTCAGCTGTGATGGGGATTACCTCCCTGCGAATCCCCACGGCACTGGTAAGTGCAGGGAGATACGGAGATGCCAGGAGGTGGATCCATCGGTGGCTCAAAGGAAGAGGTATTGCACCCCTCAGGTAAGGGAGAAAGTTGGAGATCACTCCAAGCCTGGACTCTGTTGGGACCGTTTTTGTAGAGGGTGGGAAGGCAGACTGAGAGAAAGCAGCAGGAGGCTGGTCTCAGTAGCATGCACCCACAGAGAATGAGAGACGCAGAGAACACATGCCACTAACGAGGCAATTAGCGGTGATAACCAAAATCCAAAATATCTTTGTACCAAAATATCTGCAAAATATCAGGCATGGGGATTTCCTCACTGTAACACAGACTACCCTCACCAATGAAGTAATTGGCAAGGATACTGTATCTATACCACTGTTAAGTAGAAAATAAATTAACGATGTGAGCAATTGACATCAGGGTGGCATTTCTCTGTCTCACAACCACAGACAGCACTGATCTCCTTTCTTTTCTTTACAATCCAAGTTGTGGCAGGTGAGTAAAATGGAGGGACAAAGATTAGATCATCCATCCCACTCACACTTCCAGCTAATGAACACCTTCCTGCATTTTTGTGGTTACATTCATTGGCTAGATTAATTATTGGCCAAATCCTAACTCAGGGATGAGAAAAGTATGTCCTGCAGGCTATACATGGCCCATTCAAAGATTTTGTCTGGCCTGCAGTGAGCCCCTTGGTCCCATCCAGGCCAGGCACAAGGGGCAGCCTGGGCTGTGGTGAATGCAGCCAGTCCCATCACCTCCACATGCATAGCAGGGCTGAGGTGGCACAGCAGCTGGACTCCATTGCCTAGCCCTGTCAGTGGTAGCTTCTTTTGGCTGCCACAGCTGCAGGGCCCAACCCCACTTCTGGATATCAGACCCATCTGCCTCGCACTTACTGCCAGGGGTGGGACCCAAACACCCACATACAGGGGTGTGCTTGTCTGGACAGATAAGATAAGGCCACAGAGCATCAGGGAGTAGCCTCCAGAAGCAAAATGGGCAGGCAGGGCCATGGAGACCCTGGGATCTTGCATCAGTGACCACACAGGGCTGGGGCCCAGGGCAGAGCCACAATCTGCTGCTCGCATGCCCTTTCTATGGATGTGGGTTCCACAGGCAGGAACATGCAGAGAGCAGATCATGGCTCTGCTCCATCCCTAACCCTGGGCCTAGTCCCATGCTGTCACTGCCCTGAGACCCCGACCTTGCCCACCCATCCCACTCCTGAACACTGCTCCCCAAACACCTGCAATTCCATCCCACATAGGAAGTTTTGGAGCCTTGTTGCATGGGTGGGAGAAAGGGGACGGGGGGAGGTCATGCTGACTTGGCCTGTGACAGCCTGGCAAAATTCCCTATGTGGCCCACAGGCCCAACTAATTGCTCACCCCATTTGAGCTGCTAAAGTTATTCTGGAGTACAGACAGAATCCAGTAGTAAGCCTTTAATGTCAAACATGCACTTGCCATTGTAAGAGTGATCAAGTTGGAAACAGTGCCTATATATATACATATCTCTGAAGTGCAATACTACACATAGCTGCTTAACCTCATGTCACATAGGAATAGCTATTTCTTCAAGGACCTTTCTATTAAGGTGACCAAGTTCTGACTTTTCATTTATGTATGTTTATGGGGTATATGCCTACCCTACCACATTTATTTGTTTAGCCTACAGTGAAATCAAATTTACTTTTCTGTACCCCAGAGGCATATTTCTTGGATTTTTTTTCAGCTTTGCCTCCCAACAATATATATATATAGCACACTGAAATAGCTCAAATTCAAGTTCCCAACTCTAGATATCATATTTTATAATAGGCATGAACACAGCAATTCTGTTTGTGGCATCCATAGCTATCAAATTGCTTTAGCAGTGACATTCATTTTTTTAGCAAATGGAGGAAAAGTTAGGAGTTCTGTTCTATTTAGTATGGATGCTTACACATCCCTCATCACCACTATCTAAAAAACATTCAGATTGGCAGGGAGTAACATGACTAACATCTGTCACAGGTGAGTGTCTCATCCTCTCTCAATAAGGAACGAGTTTTTTGGAGTGTTTTGTTTTGACTTAGAAGTATGTATTACATGCACATAAACTCAAACATGAGTTGCTATGTCAAAGGCCAGGTCAAAACAAAGCTTCTTGAACATACAGCAGTCAGTAGTGAAATCTGCAATACTCCTTAGTTCTACTGGAAGTTGTACAGTCTTGAATCAGCATGGGAGAAAGTTATACCACGTACAAATGTGGAAAATGTAGAAATTTTGATCGTGTCAAAGGAGCAAGGTTGTCATTCAGGATCTCCATCCCAAGCGCCACTTGACCTTTAGGATACTTTAAGCCTCATCCTTTACAGTAAAGTTCAAAACCTTAACCTTGATTCAATATTCTGTGAGAAGCCTGTAATAGAGAACTGCATTTATGCATTCATGATAACCTGTTTTGTGAAGAAATTAGCTGCTAACTTCTGTATCAATTGAAGTTTCCAAAGACCTGAAGTCTTTATATTCAGGGCTATTGCTTTGCTATAGTTCAGTTTAAAGGGTTCCTCTGCATCTCATGTATTCAGCACCCCCACACTTCAAAATGGTGGTGGGGGCACTTTAACTGATCCTCATCCAATGACTTTTAGTTAAAAGTTGCTAACAGTTACAAACTCTTCCAAGACCATTTTAGGCTGGACATATGAGAAAACTTCTTTTCTCAAGTCCCCAAGGCCTGGAATAGACTCCTTCCAGAATTGGTGCAAACACCTTCTCTGGACTCTTTTAAGAATTATTTGGACACTTATCTTGCTGGGATCCTTTGATCCTAGTTGACTTCCTGCCCTTGGGGCAAAGGACTGGATTTGATGATCTTCCTGTGAGAACTTAGCATCAGTGAGGAATCCAGTCCAGAAGTTTTCCCTAACTACAGGCTGCACTAGGCCCTCATGGGTATAGGCACTTAACCAAAGCAGAATGCAGTGTTCAGAATGCTTTTCTCTGCCACTATGTTAATCACTGTCTTGTTTGGATTCAGGTTATACTGTTTGATATCAACATGGGAATGAATAAACAATGGGTCATATGGAGGGCAGTGTTATGATAGTTTTTGGTAAAGAATGTATAATGGAGATACCCAACTCCTGATTATCAGGCCATTTACTTAGAAGCTGCCTGTAGACACTGAATAGGATCAGAAATGGAACTAATTCTTGTAGGACTTCATAAGTGAGAAGTCTAGTAGTGGCTGTGTGGTTCCCCATCACAAATTTTCAGGTAAATCACTAAAGAAAGGAAACAAATCATTTTAATGCATTACCCTTAACTCTTGTGCTCTCAAGTGAAATAGACATATCCTATGTTTACTAGGGCCAAATGTTGTAGAGATTTCTGCCCTCTCCTTATGAGTAGGCCTGTAACAGTGCACAGAGTGTGCTCTGTTACTCCTAGGGGCGTGGGCAGCAACAAAGCAGCCTGGAGCTGGCTATTCTCCCCAGTCAGGCCTAATTACCTGATTGGGAACAGAGCCCAGCTATTCACTGTAAGACCAGGTCCCTGAACAGCTTGGCCAGTGCTAGGGCACAGGGGCTATGAAATCCAGTGGGGAGTGAGAATCCCATGTGAGACTCTGGAGCTTGAGACCCAGTGTGAGGCACTGGAGGAACATGGATGCCATCTGCAAGGCATGGGACATGGTGTAAGGGGAGGTTCAGAGCCATGTACATAGGACCTTGGCATCAGGGCAAGTAAAGAGGTAGCCTCCTGCCTGATTGACACCTCTTAATCTTTATCATCAAGGTATGGCAGATGAGGTAGGCAGGTGGTTCGCCCTGAAGCAAATGCGTGGGCCTACATTTAGACTGTCCCTGGGATGCCCACTTGTTACAAGGTCCATCACCACAGAAACCTACAATTTACAAACCATGCCATCCAAGCACAATAGCTGATCTCTTCAGCTGCACACTGGCAGAAACTAGAAAACGAATTGAAACTCAGAGAGGAGTCCTATAGAAAACAGAAACCTGGTCATAGTACTAGGGAAGAGTATAGAAACATCAGATGGGCATGCAGGGAGAAAATTAGGAAGGTGAAGGCACAATTTTAGATGCAGCTAAAAGGGGACATAAAAGACTATTAAAATAATTCTATAAGTATATAAAAAGTAAGAAAAACAACAGACAAACCATAGGTTCCTTACAGAATGTAGAAGAAAATCTTGTTATATGGATGATGCAGAGAAGGCTGAATATTTAAGGACTTTAGTTACATCTTCACAAACAGAAGCAGCTACCAGATGATGTGTGCTATTAGCAGAAAAGGTAGGAAAGGAGACAAATAGTGTACAAGAGCAAGTTAGGGATTGTTTAGAGAAACTAGAATTGGCTGAGGTAGTTTTGAAGCCATTAGCTATCCTCTTCAAGGAGTCATGGAAATCAGGTGAGGTTCTAGATGATTGGAAAGGGCAAATACATCTTTAAGAAAGAACAATCCAGAAAAATACAGACCAGTTACTCTTATCTCAATACCGGAACAAATCATGGAGGAGGTCCTCAAGGAATTCCTTGAGAAGCACCTAGAGGAGAACAAGGTGATCAGGAACAACCAGGATGGATTCACCAAGAGCAAGTCATGTTTGACCAACCTAATTTATTCATAAGGTGACAGGCATTGTGAAAGAGGGAAGAGCAGTCAGTGTGATACAGCTTGATTTTGGTAAGGCTTTTTGCAAGGCTCTCTCTCATAACATTATTAACAAGTTAAGAAATACAGGCTTGATAAAAATACAGTAAGGTGGATATGTAACTGGTTGGATCAACAAATAGTCATCAGTGGCTTAAATTTTAGTTGGGAGGAGGCATTGGGTGGGATTCCCCAGGCGTCTCTTAGGTACAGTATTGTTCAACATGTTTCTTAATGATTTGGATGATGAGATTGAGTGCATATGTACCAAATTTGTGGAGGATGCCAAGTTGGGTAGAGTTTCAGACACACTGGAGGGAAGACTTAGGATCCAGAATTACTTAGTCTGGAAAAATAGTCTGCAGTCTATCAGATGAGAGTCAACAAGAAGGACAAAATCTTTCACTTTGGAAGGAATAACAGCATGCATAAATACAAACTAGGGAATGACTGGCTAGGTTACAGTACTGCAGAGAAGGACCTGAGCATTACAGTGGACCATAAGCTGAATACAAACCTACAAAAAGCCTTTGTTGCAAAAAAGCCAACAGCATACTGGGTTGTATCAACAGGAATGTCACTTACAAATGAAGGTCAAGGATCAATGCACTGGTGAAGCCTGGAGTACTACATCCAGTTTTGGGCCTTACACTTCAAGATGGATGTAATCAGTTTGGAAGAAGAGCAGCACAGAACAAGAAAAAATCATTAGGGGTCTGGGAAGAAAGACTTATGAGGAAAGGCTGAAATAATGGAGGTGTGAAGGAGCGAGACAGAATGTACAGCATGGAGGGCTGGCAGGACTGCAGCTGCAGCCAGGAAAGGAAGGAAAATACCCACCCAATTTCTAGAGCAGCATCTCACTCAGGATTGTTGGAGGGAGGCAACTCAAAGGTATTTCCAGCCCTGGAAAGGGTCAGAGGGGGGTCATTTCTCTGCAGGCCTCAGGGAGAGAGGAGCGGCTGAGCATCTCAGCAGGCAGAAACTGCTTAGCCTGGCTGAAGAACAATGTGGGAGTCACCCTGAGGCAGGCAGAGCCCTGTGAACAAGCGGTCAGTGGGAATCTCTGGAGCAGAGCTGCAGCTGAGGAGCCAGAGCAAGGGAGTTCACAAGGCCAGAGTGAATCTCCAGACTGGCGTTTTTCCAGCAGAGGATCCGGAGGAGGGTCCGAAGGGAAAAAACTCTACGGTCACAGGTAGAGCCTGCCTGCATTTTTTGTGGGGGGGAATCCCAAAAGACTGTGAATGTTCATGGGATGCAGGGCAGGCTCACGCAGCAGAGAATGCTAAGGGATTTGTTTTGGGGACATTGCCAGAGTCTGACAAGAAGGCTGAGAAGCATTTGGGGGGTGGGGGGTGTTCTGTGATTTCTTTTGCTTTTTTATATATATGTGTGTGTGTGTGTGTATATATATATATATATATATATTTATTTTGTTTGAGCACAGGCCCCTGGAAGGGTGTACCCAAAAGAGGCACTAGGACATCCTGGGGTGCAGAGAAGGTTACAACAGGTGGCACTGCAACCTGGCTGCAAAAGAGTATTGTAAAACACCATCTGGAGAGGTTAGGCTGGGGTAAAGGGGAGGTTTGGAGCCCCACCAAAGACACAGGGGATCAAGACCAGGCAGAATCACCATGGGCATTGCATCCCAGGAATATAAAGGTCAAAGTCATGGCAGGTGAGAAAAATGCAAGATCCACTTCCTGGCAGACCTGGTGATCCAGAGCCAAGGTCTACCCTGTCGCCACCTGTAAGCAGACAAGCAAAGGGCAGTACTAGCAAGCTCTAGTATACCTAAAGATGTCACAGGGTGTTACTTAGTCTGGAGAAGGGGGGACTGAAGGGCAATTATAGAGAGTATGGAGATGCATTTTTCTCCATGGCTCCAGGGAACAGGACTATGAGCAACTGCCTCAAGCTTCAACAGAGAAAATTTAGGTTAGAGATTAGGAGGACCTTTCTGACAATGAGGGTGGGCAGGCATTGGAACACCCTACCTAGACAAGTTGTGGAATTTCCATTCTTGGAAGTTTTCAAGAGCAGGTTAGACAAACACTTGGACAGGATAGTTTAGTCAGGGATGATAGTGCCTTGAGCAGAGCCTGGTCTAGATGACCTCATGAGGTTCTTTTCAGCCCTACTGTCTTATTATTCCATGAAAATTAGTAAAGTAGATGGCACTTTCCTACATGTTGTCTTTGGTCTCTGGCTCACTTCTTGCTCTTCTGTCTTGGCAGTTCAACATACTGATTCCACATCATCCAGTACTTTTATTAGTCTATTTCTTTATTTGCACATCAAGGAAATAAACTAAGCTATTGACAGAGAGGAAGAAAAGTAAAACAACTTTGTGTCAAACCCAAATAGCGTGGTCAGTACTGACAAACTAACCAGTATCACTTTTTTTTGTGTTTGTTTGTTTTTTAGAATCTCTCTCAAAGTTTTTGCTTATAAAAACTGCACTTTGTGCTTCATGTGTTGGACCTTAATCACAACTTTATTTGCACAAGTGCTTCCAAAAAAATTCTTAAGTCCATATTCACAATAGCAGCCAATAAATTAATAACACACCAAATGTTTTTGTGACTTCTATAGTGCATTAGGGCTATAAACTTAGCTTTAAGTTGCTTATGCTGATGCAGATATGGGAAAGAAAACAGGCATACATTGAAAGAAACAGACATTATGATCAAACATTGAAAAAGAACTGCCAGCGCCTAGCACGTCCCAGTGTGTCTGCATGTGTGGGTGAGGGTAACAGAAAGAGAGGCACCGTCAAAGCTGGTTTGTCTCATTTAGGCAAAGCACACAGTTACTTGCTTAATGTCAGTCCAGATGGGATTCCATAATGGGAAAACCTGGATTGACACAATACTTAGATACTCAAATGAAATGGATTTGCAGTCAAAAAAGGAAAAGCTTCTCAAAGGGAGGAGTTCAATATACTGATGTACTTGAGGTTAAAAGTAACATTGAAATTGAACTCCTAAGAGTTCAGTCTTCATAATACATCCTGTTGGTTTCCCACTTCGATCATACAATGTAACATGGGAAGTGGGATTGAATTGGATGATGGGCTACACATTTTTTCCATTTTTTGTGGCTTCAGTAAAATATGGCAGGAATCATGTAATAAGGTTGCTTCTCAGAGAAGTGTTGTTAGTGTTCTAGGATTAAGAATCACACATCAAACGCTCCTGGTATTTCTGAAGAAAAAAGTATACTGAAGTAGTACCATAAAGTGTTATATGGGATAATTTAATAGTCTGGCCAAGCTTCTGAATGGTTTTTGGTCAGGGTCTCTTTCCCCCACCTAATCTGTGTCACTAATATTAACTTAAAACAGACTCATAAGTACTTACCATGTAAAGAAGGAACACATGCAGGATACTTCAAAAAGCTCCACTCAGCAATTCAATATTTATTTTAATCAGTTCAACACTGATACATAGAGATCAATGGCAAAGTTATGGATGTTGTTGAAGGAATACCAAAGTGTTCTTTTCTGCTACAGTCTGCATCCCCATTAGTAAACATTAATTGCAATGAACCTCACCTTCTTCCCCCATCTTTCTCCCTATGGAGCAATACACATTTCTTTAAAGTTCTCATATAAAGAGTAATATGTTGATACAAGTTCCTCACAGAAGGCTATTAGAATAATATAATTAGTTTAAGTCATCCAAGATTGGAACATGCTACAAATATTTATACTGATAACAGCTGGCATGTATAGAAATATATTACAAAGAGTGAGTTTGTGTATTTGTACTCTCTCCCTCTCCCTCAAATTTCTAAACACCAAATTCTTCAATCCCATCACCTCAGTGGAATTGTAAGGCTGTTACTGACATTGCACAAGACACAGGAAAGGGGTCAGGACACAGGTAGGATTGAGACAGAAAGAGGACTTGCCAGCTCACAGATATTCTATTTTCTCTGCAAGAAGATCTATGTCAGCCACAGGCTTATGGTGAGCCTGGAAAAGCTTCTGCAAAGCTGCAGGGCTGCTCAGTAGCCCATCAGAAACAATTCCTTCCTGCTTCTACATTTGGATGTTCAAGTTAAACACATAGCAATCACCTTTATCCTTAACACTGAAATTCTTAGACTGGTAAATTTTGAAGAATTCCTGGACAAATTCCTATATTTTCAAATGGCAAATTAGTTCTATTCATACACATAAGTTTACTCAAAAAGAACAAAAAAGAGGGGAATAAACAAAGAGGAAAAAAGGTTTTTTTACACAACTGCAACAAGTTGTGTAAAAAGGCTTGACTTACAGATAAAAAACTGTCAGAAACCAAATACTAAATGTAAAATCTGTTAGAAGGGAGATTATTATTTTCTCATTTAGTTTCATTTACTTTTTTTGGTTTCTTTCCTTTGAGAACATGGGAGCTCCGTTGCTCTCATGCCCCTTGTGAGTTTACTATCCAATTACCTATCATCACCTACCAGTGATTCACACCCTGAAGTTAGATTTAGTGGTTTAAAAATTCACTTCCAGCACAGTTCAAATGAAACAGGTCAAAGGGACACATCACTGGTAATTCTGAGTGCACAGATGTTTAAGAGAGACAAGTTTAGATCTCAGTTTGGCAATACTGTAGCATTTATACTCACAACAGAATTTAGCCTGTTGAGCAACAAGTATCCATGACACATTCAATTTCAGCAGTTTGTTCTGGATTGTAATACTTACATCAATGTAACTGTTATTTTAAACCCCCTCAGAATTGACTTTGGAGGGGAAAAAATACAGAACATTAGTTTATTAGTTCCTGCAGACTATTACTTGAGACATATTTGAAAGGTGGAATAATACAAAGCACTTAGAATGTTATTCCACATCAAAGTGTTTAACAAAGTTTAATTAAGACTACATAGGATCCCCGTAGTATTGTCAGAGTTAAGTGTGCTATTTCCATTTTTATAAGCAGAACTAAGGCAGAAAAGTTAAGTGATTTACCTAACGTCAACAAAGGAGTTGTGTCAGGCTCAGGATCCAACGTGAAAAACTTTATCTGTTAGAAACAGAAATTACTCCCAGTGTGATAGCACGCAATTTCCTCATATAGAGACAAAAGGAAAGGGCCATATTGTGTTGACTGAGGGGTATAGTACAGACACATAAACCTTATAGTTATCTCCCAGCCCTTTATTTATGAGAATATCTAGCATTAAGAAAATCTAGGCATTGAGGCACAGACTTAGGACTCTAAGGACTGAGCCTTAGCTCCAAACATTACCAAATATTTATTCCATGACTGTGAGTTAGTCCTTGTTCCTCAAATTATTCACTTATAAAAGTGGGCCAGGTACAGACATTACATTTTTACTCATGTAAGTGATTGAAAACTGGTCTATACCCATAACAGAATAGGAGCTTGGCACACAGACTGATTAAAACATGGTAGAACTCATTTTAAGATTTCCCTCCACCACCACCAACGGGTGAATGTGAGTTATCCAATCTAAACCATGCTGCTTACAGAAAAATCACATAAATTAGAGTAATTCCACCTTGGACTTTTAGAATGTTTATACCTAGCCTGGGATACAATATGTGCCTGTCAGAGAGATGTTTCAAGAATAAGTTAATTAGTGCTTGTGAAGAAGTTTGAGATCTTTTTTCTGAAATGTTATAAGTTAAAAACATTTAGGAAGCAATTTAATAACTCTTAGAAAACTTAGTCAAAGAGAGGGAGCCAAGTATCTACAACTGAAAGTAATGGAAAATGGCCCTGCCAAAAGAGCATGTAGACACTATAATAAATAGTCTTTCTGAAACCTGACATTTTCATCAAGAATGAAAGATTCTTAAATTTAAAAAAAACAAAGTTACTATTTATTCTGCACATTAAAATGACCTGGGTTGATATACTATAGAAGATCTGCTATTACCTTAGCTTTCTCTAATTAAAACCGTGTTACTATGCCATTCACATGACAGGTTAAAAGACTGCAACTTTGTTTCACAAAATTTATTCCAAACAGCTTTAAAAAAGGACTTGGCCATACACTGATGACAAATGGAAAGTCCTGTAACTTGCTACAAAAATTACTTCCGAATGTTCTGGGTTTTGATCCATTCTGCTTCCCAGAGGCTGCATCTACACAATACACTGGCTGTGCAGTCATTACTGTTCAGTTATTTAGTACTTGTATAAACAAGCATGAACAACTACTAAATGACAGCACATTAACCAGAGTTACTGTGCAGTCAGTGTCATAAAAAGCTGTTCCTCAGCATGACTACACAGTAGTTTTGTGTCATACTTCATGCCATGTGATGCTACTGCATAGTAGTCACAGGCTACTGTGCAGTTAGTGTCTCATGTAGAATGCTTAAAATTTGACCACCAACTCCCATAGAAAAAATACACGCACAACTAGGAGAATAAATGAGAAAAATGGGCCAATACATCTCTCTCTTTTTAGTTCCCTTCCAAAGAAACTTAAAGCTTCAGACTCTAGATTCACCCCACTGTATTGATGTTTCACTTCTCAAATGATCCTTTCTTTGCAATTTTGCTTCCTGTTAGCCATTCCTGGAAATGTCTCTCTCCTATTTCACAGCCATACAGACTGTTTTTTGTTCTACTTAAAAACCTTAACTCAAATAAGGTAACATTAATTTAGGTGTAGAAATGACTGACAGTCGAGGTGTTGGCCAAATCTAGGATTTAAGCAAATAAAGTCATCAGCTAACTAGTAGTTCAGTGAGCGAGGGCTAATGTGTGCAGTTTAAACTGCAGCATTTATTAACTGGATGCTCAGACCACTCTGGAAAGGAGCCAGGTATCATTCAAGAATGCACTTCTCCAACATGAATTTTAAACTGGAACTAACTATGACAATTTATTAACCACAACAAATGCAACTGGCAAATAAAAAAACTATTATAGTATTTTAAAACAGCTTGGTATTCTAAACATCCACTGATTCCTATTCTTTATATTATTATGCACTGGGGTACATGCAAGACTCACAGACATAGAGCAGCAAAAGGAAAGGCTGGGATATACTTGCCTCAGGATGCAGTAGTGTTAACTGAACTCTCATCAGTGTTGGGGAAGTTCAGTCACAAGCTGCCCTTCAGGTACACTTCCTGTCACCACCTCTTGCACAGGCTCTCATGAAAAATTTCACACCCTCACAAGCTGCACACGTTCTCCCAGGCACCCACAGATGCACACACACACCTTCTGAGGTGAAGGATCCTTTTCTATCTAGACTGCACATGGCACTCAGAGCTGACAACACCTCCCCCAGGTGATAACAGACCTTTTGTGCACAGCACCCTATTTTCTACCCGTGCCCCTCTGCCTTTCACTACCCGCAGGCTGCAGGGCCACCTAAAGGTCAAACTACATATACAGCCTTACAGGAGCACCTACATGAGATGCTGCTGCAGTCGTTACTGTGCATTTATTTAGTACTTGTATCAACAAAAACAAATACTTGTATAAACAGGTACTAAATAAATGTGCAGTAATGTAGTTACTGCTCAGTAGCACCAGCGAACACCTTGTGACATGACTGCGCAGTACCCTAACAGTACCACACCGTAACATCCCATCACACAATGCTACCGCACAGCAGTGTCGGGCTACTGCGCAGTCAATGTCTCGTATAAACACACCTTGTATTGAAGGCACTGTCCGGACAATCAGTTTTGGTTCATGAATCTGATTAAGAGACCTATATTTAGCAATAATGACTCTACTGCTAATGACATACTATCTTTTAACTACGTTGGCCATATTTTGGCTAGTTTGTTGTGTCTTCTTGACTTGAAATATGAACTAGCATATTAGTGCACATTCCAGTAGTTATATTTGTGATTGCTTTCATCTTGAACTGAATAATATACCACTCGCCCCTACCATATTAGTAATGCTTTCAGTTCCTCTTTAACAGGAGAAAAGACTCTGTGAGGATACACTAGCTGCACCCTCCTTTTCAAAATCCTACATCGGCCCAGGCTGCTGTGATAAAGCCACTGACATCAGAAGGCAAGAGCTTACCCTCATACAAGAGGTAATGGAAAGAGCCAAATTCTGTGGCTAGATAATTATACATGGAGTGCCCCATATCTGCCAGAGGTGCCTTGAATATGCAACAAAGGATGGCATTTGGTCTGAAAACATGTACCAAAGGTGATGCAGCTAACCTGAACTAAGGAATATCTTCTCCTTTTTTACCACTTACGCTTTGCTCCAGAAGACAGAGGGAGAAAGGGACTTTCTGCTTTTTGTAAAACTTTATTATATCAATACTAAAAACAAGTAGTGAATGTGCAAAGGTATGTGGCCCTCTCATGGGTTAAGCATGAATAGGGTGCAATATGCCCTGCTTTGCCTGGGATGGTCCCGTATTTTGTAGACTGGTTCCAGCTGGTTGGTCAAAATTTAAACAGAAGGCCCGGAACTGCAAGTGCACAGGCCCAATGTGGCAGGGAGGCAGAGGAGCATGGTGGAAGAGGAAGCTTGCAGCTGGAATAAGGGGAAGAGAGAGCAGTGTGCACATGGAACCTGGTGTGCCTACGTGGGGGAGTGCAGAGTGGAACTGGAGAAAGTGCACATTCCATAATGTTTAATCCAATGCTCGAGTTGTTTTTATCAGTGATGACATTTCCTCTTAATTCTTTCAGTGGAGCTTTTTTCTTCCTGACTGGACCAACTGCTCATTTGATACTTTCATATATTCTGTGGTTATCAACTGCATCAGCTGTTTTATGACTATCAGAGTTTTGCTTGACTTCTATTGCACCAACTACTCCCTCTCTCTTTCTGACTCGTCTTCTTTTGGAGGATGCAACATAGTGGTCTTTTATCTGAACTGCTCCGCCACAAGTAGCCCCAACACATTTTCACCAGCTTCTCCAGTCAGATGCAGTTGATGGTCATTTGCTAATCACCATCTAGGGCAGGCTAGAACTCCTGTGCTATTGGTGCCACCCCTTCCAGGATGCCTGAAGGGCAGGGGTGGAACGTGCTTCACAGTCGGATCACTGTTAATTGTTGATACTTTTGTCCCATTTTGTATCACGTCATTCAGTTGAGAAAGGTCTTTGGGAAGTGTTGGGACAAATGCATGCACACTCCCTTCTCTGTTTTCTTGTCGCAGTGCCTGGGGCAGCAGGAGTCTCTTTGGTTTCAGCAAAATGTGGTTGTGAGCAGTGGTGCCCAAATCCGTTTTGTTGCCTTGACTATGCACTCCAGCCTCTTGGGTGCCAGCTCTTAGGGCCAGACAGTTTGGTGCTCAATAATTCCCACTCACAAGGCACACCCTCCAACACACCCGCCACACATTATCTTGTAAGAAAGAGGGAGGGTCCTGGTCATTTGTGGTTGCCCCCACAAGTAGGTCAAGTTGCCGGTCCCTTGGGGCTCCTCCTTCCCTTTATACGCCTTCCACATGCCAACCAGTTCTTACACAGTAACCAGGCTACAGTCCTTCTCCTGGGAGCCCTGGGAAAAATACGAGTTGCTGCTTCAGTGCTCCTCTGAATGAAGCAATGCTCTCTGGGGCTTCGCCTTATTGAGCCACTCGTGTTTTCATGTGAGGTTAGAGCCCCTCCAGCTGGAGATGCTTTGTAGCCTCCAGTCTGGTGAACAGGCTTCTGCCCGACTTGTTTCGCTGCTGCCAGGGCTTGGCTGCAGCTGGGCTCTGTGCTCCATCCTCCCGGCTCCTGAGGCTCACCCTTTCTTTTGGCATGGGGTGCGCTCCAATCCGTACCCAGCACAACATGATGAATCAGGGTGGCCGCAGTGCTTCTGGTTCTGCTGGCTGCACCACTGCCCATCCTGCAGGTAAGTATTCAGGTGTTTAGGTCCCTGCCACACATATGCCTGATCTCTGACTGCCGGCAGGACTGCCCCCAGGATCTTGCTATTCTGGCTGCACTCACCGAAGTGCACGCGCTGCAAGAGTCGTGCATTTCCTTCAGTCTGAACAATTTACACTTTGCACTGTTGGCTATAATAAAGAGAAAAATAAACCAGTTAGAGAAAAGTAGGCTAAACAAATACCACAAGGTGGAGAGTCACTGGCTGAATAGCTGAAAGCAAAGAACAATTATAAATGTATCCATATGAGAATGGCAGGAGTCCTGCAGGAGCCTGTCTTGGGCCTGGAGTGGCTCAACATGTTTAATTCTGACTTGGATACTGCAATAAATTGCTTCCCAAGAAAATCTAAAGAAGATATGAAGCTAGAAGGAATTGAAAATGCGAGGAAAGACAGGGGCACAATGCAGAAGGACCCTGGTAGCCTGAAAAGCTAGGTTAGAGCCAACACGGTGAAGATCAATGCTGATAAATGCAAGGTGCTGCCCCTTGGGCAGAAGAATCAAAAACAGAACAAGAACAGGTGAGACATAGCTGGATGGTGGATGTACTGAGAAAGATCTGAGAATCTTGGTAGACAATGGACTCAATAGGAGTCTGCAGCATGATGTAGTTGCACAAAAGGCACGTAGAGTTTTGGGCTGTATCAACAAAAGCCCTAGATGAAAGAGACAGGAGGTGAAAGTGTCTGTCCACTCCGGCGCTGGTTAGGCCTCATCTAGACTGTAGCATGCAGTTTTGGGCCCCACAGTTTGAAAAGAATGTAGAGAAGTTAGAGAGGGTTGAGAGGGAAAGGAAAAAATGATCTAGTCCTTGAAAAGCAACTCGTACAAGGAAAGGCTGGGGGCCTTTGTGAAGGCCCTTTGAAAACGGATGGGTGCAGGGCCTGTTAGACTGGAAAGCCTGTGCATAGTGCTCCACAGACTAGACCTAGCCCTTAGTAGCAGAGCTCCCACAGTCCGCCATTAAGGGAAGGAGAAAATAAACCTGCTGCAAAGAAAATGTCCATTTTCAACCAGAGAGGGGTGTTGTTGTAATCTCCCCAGTTTGCTGTATGCCACACATAAAGGCTCCATCTGCCACTTGTGGCACCCATACCTTAGGTTGGGCATCTCTGTTCTAATCTGTCTCCATCCCCACGTCCCTGTGCTGCTACCTTTCTATCACTTCAGAACCCTGGTGATATGTCTCTATTGCCTTGACCCCGTTCCTCCCCACTGCTGCCTCATACCCGTGCTCCTCATACTCCATAAGCTCATCTCCTTGCTCCTCGCACTCCATGCACTCATCTTGTCCCTCACACTCCATGCACTCATCTCCTTGCTCTAGCACTGCATACACTCATCGCCTTGCTCCTCGCACTCCATTCGCTCATCGCCTTGCTCATTTTCACACCAACTAAAAACTTCTGGCACTCAATCACTGCTCTTCTGAGGGCAGAGCAAAGCAGAAGTAAAATAGGTAGGGAAAGGTGAAGAGGAGCCAACATTTATCATGTCAAAGCCTTTGTGATGTCACTGTCCCACTGCCCAATAGCTTGAGGCCCTCTCCAAGGCCCTGATGATATCACAGCGGGGGATAGCTTGTAGGACTGATGTCCTGACCCTCGCCAGCCCAGCCAGAGTTTGCAGTCATTTTCCCCCGAATGCACTGGATCACCCCCTTCACGCACTCATGATTCTGGATACCAATCAGGTGATGCATTAATATAGCACAGACTTTTACCTAGGTGATCCTGACTTGTCCAGCTTCGTATATTAGGAGGTTGAAAGGGGCCTGAGGATGAAAACCAAAGTTCACCCCAACGCATTTAGCATCTAGGTGCAGGTTTTAAATATTGAGGGTGATTGACCACTGGAAGCAGCAACCATTGGAAGCAGCAGTGATGAATTCTTCATTGCTTACTACCTTCTTACAAAGACCAGTGTTTTTCTGGAAGATGTGTCTTAGGCAAGCACAAGCACCTGAACCCATGACCAGAACAATAGTCGGAAGTGTAGTCCCCATGGGAGGTCAGAGTGGATGATCTCAGACTCTTCAGGCCTTAAACTCGAT
>JAGPOW010000290.1:16377124-16399058 GCA_030014935.1 Caiman crocodilus
ATAAAATTAATAATAATGATGTTTGGAGTAAACTCAAAACTGGTAAGTCTGGGGTTTGGGGAAATTACAGAAATCAAATTTAGGTTTCAACTAAAGAAGGAAAATTTAAAGTACACTTTGAAACAAAATTCAGATGGGGACTTACTCACCATTCATAAAAACAAAGCAGAGGAGCAGACAATGATCCTGGTAGCAGCATTATTCTTCTTCCCAGTTGCTAGGGCATTAATTTCAAAATGCAGATATGTGGGCTGAAGTACCCCCTTGACGTGACTTGGAGAACAGACATGAACTTGCCCACCTTTCCAGTAAATTCCCTAAGCCGCTGGTTATAAGGTGTTTTTGTTGGGTCATTGTCTCCTATTGAAGCTGACTGATTTTGTCTAAATAACCATTCATTAAGCCAAAGAGAAAATTATCGTGTAGCCTAGTGTTTATGACACTTCTCTAGGAAGAGGGAGAATTGGATCCTGGTCCCAGCACCAATGAATATTTAGTTGTTTATATAGAGCAGAACAACTCTAAGAATGACAGAGCCCCTAGAATATCACATGGGTAGTGTGTTTGCCTCTGATTCTGGAGTAAATTTCCTGTTTTAAATCAGGCAGATATGGCATTTGACATCAGGCCTCCTCTATCCTGATTTAATTCCCTAACCACTAGACTCTCATGCAAGAAAGTTACTGGTTTTGTGAAGTTCCCCTGCAACTCCAGCCTAAAAATGTTTTGTTTTAAAAATATCAAAACAAACATTTCCAAGTTTTCTGGCTCTCCCCTGTCCCTACCCTATTTTTATATTTTGAGTAAAACTATTCACCAAAAATTACCCAAATTCTTAGAGAGGTTTGGTTGTCTTGGAACTGCATTTTTTGGCAAACACATTTTACTCAGTTTTAGCAAGTGGCATGATTTAGACATGGGCATACAGTCAAATATAAATACAGCTTCCGAGTGAAATGTGTCCTTGTTTAACAGAAGCATGTGCATGATAGTTGTGAAAGGGTGGTTCTGTGCATGAGGCTTCAAAATTCTAAGCTTCCACTGTAGATATCAGAGCTTCAGTATGATTACAAGCTTTTGTCCCTCTCAGAGGAAGGAATTAGAAATAATTTTATTCTTTAAAGATGCAAATATTTAATTTTTGCCCTGCCGTGAAGTTTCATCAGATTTGTTTCCAGAGCTGAAGATTTATATTGCTTAGAAGAAACATAAGTTAGAAATATATCTGAGCATTGTCCTTCACCAATTTTTGTGGGTTGACATTTAATTTCCAGAAAAGTTTGGAATGTTTAATTTCTAAAAGGTATTAATTAGCATGTATCTTATTTCCCAGAAAGTTAATATAAGCAGAAAATTGTAAATATATTCTTTTAAATATTGTTCTTAAAAATAATAATATTTCCAAACACAGCAAAAGAATATTAAGAAACACAGTATCAAGCCAAAGAGGTTCTCATCCAGTCAAAACTCGGTTGTGGCCTGTAACCAATAAAAACCTTCCTGAGATGTGCTTCTATAATGGCTACTTTGTATTCTAAAGAACAAATCTCTCCTACAGCTCAGAAATTAACTATCCCACATTATTCTTCCTTCACCATGAATGTTATGATCAACCAAGTATGGACATCAAACTCTTGGAAACAAATGCTTGTATAAAGTTAAACTGAAATACAAACTAGCTGTGGTTTGGTATCCCACAAGACAAAAGGCAAGATTACAAATATGAAACTGCAATGACAAAATATTTTTCTTCTTTCAATTTCCAATCTTGAGAAATAATGAAAAAAAATGAACTTCTGTTTATTTAAAGGAAACTTAAACCACTCATAACCTTGCAAGATTACTCTCCACTGCTGTTCACATAGTGCTCATTTATAATATATGAAATATAAATGTTAAGCTACATAAACAGTTTACAACATCACTTCAAGCACAAATATACAAAAGTAGAAAATATTAAGATAAATGCTCTTAAAATATAAATATTTATGTTAATATATTCACCTACTTAGGTGAGTGTAACAGGGGGCCTGCTTGGGGCCAATCTACCAATGCCCCTTCCACTTGTTTCTGGGCCAACTGCCCTCCTTCTCTCCCACCATGCCTTGATGTTAATTAATTAATTGTTGCTAATTAAGTGGAAGGCTGCCCATTTCCTTGCCTTGATATGCGGGGGTGCTATCTGCTGCTCTGTACCTCCCCTACACCATAGGCCATGCCTCACAGATGGTATCCACTGATGTTACTCTCACCAGCCCCACACTGGGCCCCAGAATTGTCCAGTTTGGACCCCAACTGGATCCCTCTACTCAGGCCCCCTAACCTGCTCTCATTCAGGGCTACTTAGCTCCCTGAACAATTTCCCCTCTCAGGCATGGTCCTCCTTTGGGACCTGTGGCCACACAGGCCCTGGCCTTGCCTCCAAGGCCAGTTGGAAACCTCAGGTCCTTCCTAGTTCCAGGCATCCCTCACTGTGGACCCCTGGCCCTTTTGACCATTCTGGTCCTGGCCCCAGCCCAGGCCAGTCAAGGACAGTCTACAATCAGGCCTCCAAGCCTCTAGCCCCACTCTCTCTTGTGGGTCCACCTTCTGGCCCCTACTAGGGGTTAACCCACCCAGTTGTGGGGGCTGGGGTTAAGGTGCCCTGACCCACCTTTCACCAGGGTGATCACTGGTCTGGCATTTCCTGAGGGCTCCTGCACCACTGAAAGTCCCAACAGGCCACCCACTCCTGGCAGGATATAGTTTTAGGTCATGCCCAGAACCAGGAGCCTCCTGACCATCCCCTGTGGCTCCTCCCTTACCTCTAGGATGTTCCAAGATGCCTCACAGCCAAGCAATGTTGGTGCCTCCCTGCCAGCAGCAAAATGCCCTGCTTATATAGACAGCCCTGAATCTAAAATGGCTGCCTTAATCAGGCACCCACTGGCTGCTTGACTTCAGTCTTTAAAGTGGCAGGCACAAATAGTGCCCTGCCACAGTGATCTAACTTAGATCAGGCCTGCCACTTTTGGCTCAATTTAAACCCCCCAAATGTCTACATGGATCAGCATTTAGATCGACCTAACTTGATCCAAAAGTAATATCTGTACATACCCTTAGACTTGTCTCCCAGGCTTATATTATGGTGTGATATATACCAAAGCCAGATGTGTAACAGATTAGGAATGTAAGATAGCAGCAATGGTATGACCATTTAATATAACAGCAGCAAAGTAATCCAATAAGATGCCATTCACAAAAAGAAACATAGAGGTAAAAAGCATAGCCCCGTGCAGTTGATGGCAAAAATTCCCATTGACTTCAGTAGAATTTCACCCTTAAGACCATGAGAATTAATGTCTATTTGCCAACACTGTTCAAAAAAACCCAGGTTCTATTCTTTCTTCCAATGACTGTGGGTAAAACCTATTCCACCTGCATAAAGCCCAAGTATTCTGGTTGTATTCTGGTGGAATGAATAGGAGCCAGAAGGCACATCTACACAAGATGCTACATTGTCATAACAATGTGCTACAATGATGTAGCGTCAACAGGGAAAAACTGTAATGTTCCATCTACACTGCTGCAGTGATGCACTCCCTCACTATAGTATGTCGCTATAATGATGTAGTGGCTAAAAATACTAAATGACAGTACAGTAGCAATGGCACCATAGGGGTACGTGTAGCTTTGCCCAGAGATATTTAAAACTAAGGCACTGCAGCATCTAACTCTGAGTTGCCCAAGTGCCTAGTAAAATCCACAGCCAAAGGTTAGGTGACAGTCTCTTTCTACAAGGCATGGAAAATCAGTGTAAAGAAAAAGATCCACAAAATCAAATAAGTAAGGTCAGTGAAGAGCTACAAAAGAAACAAAGGAAAGAGGTTCAAATCAAATGTCATCCCTTACTCTGAAACTTCCCCCAGATTGGGATTGAGCCCAGAACTTTTCTTCATGGAATTATGTACCTATAGTACCTGTTTTTTCCCTTAAATTCAGCCCTAAAACAAGGTCTCACTATTCCTCTCCCATTTATCCAATAGCTGCATTGTTCACTTCCTGGATAAATTTGGGCAGACTAATTAGCACTGCCTGAATTAACCCACCTAAAGCACCACACAAATAGGACGACAATCCTTCTTATATGGGGGGATAGTATATGTGAAGCTGAATGGAGTTTTTGAAAGTGCAGCTGATTGGCAAACATTGTTTGACCTGAAACAAAATATTTGGTTTAATTTCAGGAGATATTGTCCATGCCTTTTCAATTTAAGTCAATTTTCCATATCAATTTAGGTCAATTTTTAAGGGGAAAAAATGCCATTTTGAAAATAAAAGTTTTGGTTTCAAAATTTGAGCATTTCTTAAATGATCTCAAAATTGAATGTTTTGACATTTTGTCCATTTTGGCTGAAAATATTTGTGAAATACAATCACATTCATGAACAATTTCAGTTCTTCTGAAATTATAGTTTTGACAAATGTCCTATTCATTGAAAAAAGTTTTCTTATCTCTAGTCAAGATGATAGAATCTATGCCTATAAATTTCACAGGTCCAAATCATTTTATTTCACAAACTGGACAAAAGGTCAATGTTCAAATGGTCAACAACAAAAAAAATCAACAACTAACATGGCCACATCTATGATAATATTCTGTCAATTTCACAAAATATAATGAAATAGCTTAATTTTAATTGACGCATGTAAATCCCTATGGGTTTTTATACAAAAATTATTTTAATCAAATGTATTAGTCATTCAATTAAACTGATTTTTTTAAATGCTATTTGCAGCATATATGAAAGCTCCAAAATCCTCCTGGATATCCTTCTTTACTTTCTCAGATACCAAGAATAAATTTGAACATATAGTAACTGGAGTGAGAACATTTTCTGTGGCTAGCCTGCTCTTCTTCAGGATGATACGTAGCTACAACTACTGCAGTCTCACAGCATGGATAATTATAGAAATTCCTCAAATGACTAGTCAAAAGAGGGACGCTATCATAGTAGGAGATGGCCACTGCCCCAACTACACACGAGTTATCTCACTGAAGTGAAACCAAAGATTCCAGAAAGTTTTCAGTTGGAGAACAGCATGGATACAGAAGCTGATGAGACTATGAAAAATAAAGAATATTAGAAATAAAATTCACAGAAAAGGAACTAAATTAAAAATGCAAATACATTTTACTGAAATGGTCACCAACACTTACAGTTTGAAAAAAGGAGCTATCTATAGAAGGGGGTTTTGCTATGCCCTTTTCTAAAGTCCATAGCAAAACTTCAGTTGACTTCACAAGAGCCACAATATCATTCAAGGTCCTTAGTGCAACCTCCACTATTCTGCATATACTATAATGTGCAATTGTCATTTCCATGTTGGAAACCTTTTTGTAATGATTCACGGTACACCAAAACTAAAGTTTCATGCAACTTCACTACTGACAGTAAATGATTTAAACTTTTCCCAAACAAGAACTTTATCCTGAAAACAAACATTAACTTCTGACCTTTATAATTAATCACACTTAAACTCTGGTAGCCGAGACATGCTTAAGAAAATATATTCCTTTCATCTCTGTGTGGCAGTGTAACATAGCTTTTCCTGCCGATGTTGGCAAGTTCTGACTCTTATATTTATGAGAAAGATTCTGAGTAGGCAACTTCTAGCACTGGTTCTCAGCATTATATTTCCTTCTCTACTGAAAATAAGGAAGTACATTACGCAAGAAAACAACAAAAGATGAATAACTTATTGCCCTTTTGAGTAGCCCAATGTATTTACAAATCGACATCCTTGCTGACACAGTAAAAAACACAAACTTTTCAAGACTGGTAACTTATCTTGGCTTGCTGGTCCAAAGCATTCTTTCTTTTAGATATTTGATTTATCTACAACTGGTAAAACTGCAAATATGAACACCTTTTCTCCATTAATCCATCTCTCATCCATAGGCAGAGAGGTAAAATTCACAATTAGACTTCCGATATTCAGTCTTTAGTTCATGGAAACCAAACAATTGTGACGTATCTAGTTATAACACTGAAAAGTTACAGGTGTTATTTTATAAAGGAATACTGTCCAAAAATAGGTGCAGAAATCTTAGCATTATTCCTTTCCTTCAAAGATAAATTTGTTTCTGTGTATGTTGAGAATATAGACATTTAAGGAAACGGTATTCTCTGCCTTTCTATGCTCTTTACATTTGTTCTTTAGCTTCCATTTTTTCAGCAATGCTGCCTCCTGTTACTTGCTGTTTGATGCCTTCTTGTAGCCTCAGCTTCTGGGAGCATGGAACTTGTGTGACAATCTGGGCTTTTATATTTAAAAAGTGTTTCTATCATTTGTGAGTAAAGAAAAAGTCTCCAAAATGTAAATATGAAAGGCTCAGATAACAAAAGTATCTAAATTCTTACTTTACCAAGATCCTAAAATAAAATAAGTCTGTTTCATGATTTTTTGGCAATTCTATTCTCTTTAATATATCATGGAGCAAAATATACATGGCACCTGATTTTTCTTCATGAAGAATATAAAAATAAAAAATGCATCTTTATTCTAAAGTGAAGGGAATGTCCAAGGGGAGTAATATAGGACATCGGGGGTGCATCTACACATGTTTTACTGCTCAGTAGACGAATTAGGTCTGCAGTAATGTTACCATCTACACAAATGCCAGTGTTAGGGTGCAGTAAATTAATTAACTCTACCAGAAAATAGTACTGTTGGGGACACAGTACTATCATATGGCTGAGTAATTTACTGCACTGAAACACATGTGAAGATGGTAACAGCCACGTGTAAATTCCACCCACTCATCCCAGGCAGCCTACCAGCTAGCCACATGGTTCCTGGTAGGCTAGTGCATTTTGGGCACTCTCATGCCCCAACCAGCTTTTCCACTGCCCTCTGATGCTGTCCAGAGGCCAGGTTTAAGCCCCCCACCCCCACCTCCTCCCTGCTCCTGCCCTCCATGAGCTTACTACCAGGCCAGGTCTGCTCCACTGTGGCTCAAAGTGCTGCTGTCCCACACGTGTGTAGGTACTACACCTAGAAGCAGAATAATTAAAGGGCTCTGGAGCCTATCCATTACATTAATTTCACATGTAGAAAATGGATGTCCCCTGAAGTCCATTCCCAGTCCTGTCACTGACCCTATAATACTAAAGACATCATTTTTTCCCCCTCTGAGCTTGCTCATGTTTTCCCAATAAAATGTATAGGGTTGCTGTGAGTTTTAAATAATGTTGTGTTTTAGAAACAGATCTTTAAATAAAACACGCTTCATAAATGAAAAGTATTATTTTTATGGGAATAGCTAGAAAAAGACAAAAACAGTAATAAAGATTTCACAGGAATCATTTCAGTTTCATTTATTTCAACAATATATTTACTGTTTAAGGAACTGAAACTCCCAGGTGTGTTCATTTTATAGACTCTAATTTAGAGTGTAGCTTTCAAATTGTAGACCTGTGAACAACACTAACTTTCACCAAAATGAAATTATAGAGAGTTTTGGATAAAGGAAAATAGGCACTTTCCTTTTAGAATCAGGTTTTTCAATTACTTTTGAGCAAAAATAAATCAAAAGCAAAATCCTCTTCTAAATAACCGAGCTTTTCTAACTAAATTCATGCTAACAAAACTATAGAATAATTTTATATTTGGAGCAAAATCACAATCTGGAATTCCTTGAAGAACCTATAATCCTTGAGAACTCATATAACAGCATGAACAGGACCAAAACAAAGAGGTTACCAACAATAAGTGTGCACATATATAATAGCATGCCCTTGGTAATTACTGGTGAAGGTTATGGGGGTTTTTTACTGTTCCAGAAGCAAGCAAGAAAGTAACAGAAGAGCATTTGCTTAGTTTACAGGCCGTATTAAATCCTAAAACTTGATCTAACTAAGGAGAGGAAAAAGGGTGAAGGCAAAAACATTCTGATTAATTTTTCTATGCATGCTAAAGTACTACATATTCAGACAATAAAAGGAATAATAGCTAATTACAAAACTGAAGTACAGGTTTGGATTTAAAACAAATATTCCTTGCCCTCTTAATATGATGGGGTACTCAGACCCAAGGTTATGTTTCAGGTCTACATCCAATAATAACATATATTATTCATACAATTAACATTCATACTTCATTTAAGGACTGATCCAACTTTCACTAAAATAAAAGTAAAGGTTCCCATTATCATCAGTGGCAAACAGCATGGGACAGATAGAGCAATATTGGCTCAGTTCTATAGTCTTTATCACCAAAATACTCATATTTGCCATCTTTAAAAGATGTAATCTAACAATAGCCTATAGTTCACTTAGGAAATCCTTTGTTCCCTATCCAGTATATACCACCCAATGCACACTAGGATGTGTGTATGTTTAAATAAAATCTTCTTTTTATTCATGTATTCAAAAAGAAAATGAAAGGTTGCATTTACAGTTCTGATGCAAGTACCTACCACAAAGTTTCTGCAGTCTAACTCACTGAAACGGTGCCCTAGAAACATTAACAAAAGTGTTTCAAGAGACTCTTAGAAATGAAGAAACATGCCAATACTGAGTATTTCTTGTACAGATTGTTTTAGTATTAAAATGTAGAACACACCCTTCTATAACAAAATTTCCATTAGTGATAGTTACCATTAAGCATACAAATAGAAGAGAGGATATTTTAATAGAAAAGTATCTTAGTGACTTTGAGGCTTATTTGCATGAGCGTAACTGTTTCAATGGAGTTGATTCTATTTATGCTAACAGAAGGTAATCAGAATGTCATAGTTAGTATTCCAGAAGAAATAATTCAATTTAAATGATTAACTAAAAATTATGAACACAACCAAAATATAGTCACAGTAATAATGCTGAGACTCTCTTACAAAGGATTATGCATATTTTTTCTTCAAAGATAGTTATGAATTCTACTTGTACATGTCATATTTTATTATGATCCCCAGCAGCATGAATGGAAAAAGCTACATATCTTCAACAGAATCACAGGATAACCTATGCAGTCTCTACTGGTTTGTAGTTATGATTAGCTCTTAAATATTTCTTTTAGCAGATTCATGCATCTTTTTCACTAATTAGTATTTACCCAGGTTGGATCATATTGGGTTTGTTTTGCTTTGCTTTGCTAACAAAAGCAACCCCATATTACTCTTCTATGCTCCATAATTGTTTGCCAATAGAAATATATGATTTTTTTTCCTATTTTGGTAAGCTAAAATATTATTAAAATTCCTGACATATAAGGCCTAGGAAACTGGAGACAATAGGCTTCCATTATTGTGGTAGACTTACAAGTAGTATGGACTTCTAGGTGTACAAGTGTAGGACAGGTACTAGTGGCTTTAACTTCCTGGCTAGGGAAAGAAGTTACACAAACTGGTTTATTTAATCAGAAATTGGTTTAAACTTAGAACAGAAATTCAGTGCATATAAACCAGTTCCAAAATGGCTGAAACTGGTTTATGATAAACCTGATTGAATACAGTATCATACTTAACTGATTCGGGTCAAACCAGTTTATGAAACTTCTGTCCCAAACCCCTTCCTGCTTCAAGTTAAACCTGAGCCCCACAGTATATTTTGCATCCCTGGGCTGGGCTCTCTGCCCCAGCAGAGAAGGGTTAGGGGAGCAGGGGTGGGAAGAGGCAGAAACTGCCCCACCCAGGAAAACCTTGGCTGGGGTCTAAGCCCAGGGAGGGAGGTTAAATCCCCCTTCCGTCAAATACAGAGCTGCCCTGCTAAACTTACTGAAAGTTACTGCTGGCTGCAATTGTGCACTACAAATCCCAGAACCACCTGGAAGCAGGAAGAGGAAATAATGAGCAACCTTGCAGAATCCTGCTGGGAGAATCCTGTACTGCAAATCCCAGGGTCCTTCAGGGCAACAGGAAGAGGAAGTGCCAGAGAGTGATGCTCTAGCACTTCCCAGCTTCTGGCCTGAGCCACTGCAAGCATGTGGCTGCATTTCTTAAATCAAAGGTGAATGTGTCCATTTGTTTCTCAGTCTAATCTTTACAGCTTAGACTAACCTGCAAAGACTGAATTGATTCAGTCTCAGGCTTTTTGATTTGATTTATGGATTTGGGGCCAGTATGCTAAACACTGATGACCCACCATCCTAATGCATTTAAATCCCCTTTAGGAAAGAGCTGCATTTCTGAGGTGTATTGTTTCACTGTTTGACACACTTATCAGGCAGCATGATAAGGCGGTCAGTTAATAGTGCCAGATAGACCCAGAGGGACTAATGCTTGATGAATGCAGGGTATTAAATTCATTTAAGCTGTAAGGAAAGTAGTAAGTAGAAACTAATTATAGTCATGGTTTGCTTCTCTCCTCTGAATTAATAAGTTTACCTGAGGTAGGCTGTACAGGTTCATTATCCAGTCAGTAACAAGCACTGCAAGTAGTCTGAGTTCCAGGAGAACTCCATTTTGAGTAAGATAGTGGAGGCTGACTGGCCAGAACTTACTGTGGAAGGAGCAAAGACTCCACAAAGCCTCTGCTAAACTTGAAAGATTAATTCAGCTTGATTGTCAGGTTTAGAGGTCTGCTCCAGCCAGTTTAGCTTGGCAAAGGCCCAAGTTATCAGGGGCAAAGGGAAGGGAAATTTTATTCCATCTGGATGGAGAATTGTTCTAACTCTGGGGTTATTTCTCTTCAGCTGGCAACTATATGACTGAATTTGCTATGGGGATTTTTTAAATTACATGCATTTCAGTTGCCATTTGCACATATATGTATTCCTCTACATTTTATTATTCAGAATCTGCCACAGTGTGAATGCTGGGTGGCACTCAGGCCCCCTTTACATGTTACAGGTATTTTATAATTAACTAGTTAATTGCACAGTTACCTAGGAACCAACTATATGTGCAAAGTAGCTGTCAAATGATAAAAATGTTCCAACCAGCTTGAAACTTAGACCTTAAAATGTATACTAACTTTATAGCTGGTTGCTATTGAGTTTTAAATTGCATGTGTAACAGGGTCCCCCTGTGTTTGAGAGCCCAGTCAGCTAATAGGACTCCCAGGCTTCCAGCCAAAGGGGTATATTATATCCAACATAAAACTTCCCAAACCCTAGGGATATCAAATCCCCAGGGTTTGGAGATTTCCGACACCCCTAAACCCTGGGGATCGTACCATGATTGTGCGAATCACACATTAGATCCCATCATGCCTTTAGCTTCGTGTGTACAAGGGGCCTCAGATATCAACCTTTCCCATTTTTATTTCTTGTTTGAATTTGGGTTTTCTATGGGGTTTGATGGTGGTTGTTTATACCATAGATGTAAATGATTCCCTACCCTGAAGGAGTCACTAAGTGTAATCATAAGGCCTGTGGTAAATCGGAGTCAACACTAGGTGATTCTAATGGCTTCTTAAAAGTCATTATTATTCTTTTATGGCCTGTTCCATTCTGATCTAGTCATTCAAGATTTAAATGGGTAACATCGCTGAAGAACCATTTTCATAGCTTTAGCTTTAGGTTTGATTGTTTGGGAATGAATTAAACTAGTTTCCTCCCTCAGTTACTCTGACAAGCTAAATTGCTACTAATGTAGCCTAGCAATCAGTAGTGTTAACTGAAATCTAGCTTTGGTCAAAAAAAAAAGTGTACAAACAACTAAATTTCTCTTCTCAGATGTAAACAATGAGGTTAAATGTATATGGAGAACTTTCTTTAATCATAATGAAGCAAAGGGTCAAAATCAAAGCAGCATTTCTGAAACTAAACCACATGAGTGAAGCAGCTTCTAGGCCACAGAAACTGAAATAAACCAAGCAAAAAGAAACCAGTGTCACAAGAAAGGCAGAAGTCATTTGACTTTTTTCTCATTATTCATAATTTTCTATAATTTATAACTGATAGACATGTGAATGATTGCATTCCTCCTTGCAAGCAACGATCAGTATAGTAGTAAATTTGATGTATTAATTATACAAGAAATGATGCTCCCCCACCTTTAAAAAGTATTTGAGATCTTTGAAAACCACTATGGAAATGTAGAGCATTAGTAATTTGGTGATGTGACGCAAAGAGCAATGCTGTGTCAGGAACATGATCTGCTATGATAAAGTCCATATGTTGAAAAAGTGACATAAAAAGGCAGAATATGGAGTAATGTGAACAAAGAAAGTAGGAACTGTATTAGATTCACTGGATTATATAAAGATACGAAGAAGCATGTTTTTCTTGTCACTTTATCTTCCAACCTTGCTGGCCATTTCTGCAAAACACGTAATAGAATAAAAGTCACAGTCAGATTGCATATCTACTCAATGTTTTAAAAGTCTTTTATCTAGAGTTGTATCAACATTATAAATATAAATTGAACAAAAGCCATGAGCTCATTTTTGGTTGATTTCACCTTTCCTCTGTGTATAAATTCAATAATTTTGACTACAGGAGTGGTCAAAGAAACCTAAAGTCTTGCAAACTCATTCATATGCTGCAGTTATTTATTCAGCCAACATGAAATCTCCTATTTGCCTCTTGCTTATGAAAATTTATTTTTGCTTCCTCATTTAGATAAACAAATGTCACATGACATAACGTTAAGAAACTTATGATAACATTTTTATGCATATGTACTTGTATCTGAGATCAAACAATGTGCCAACGATGCATATGAATTACTTTTGTCTTCTGTAAAAAAAAGATTTTGTCTTGTGTGTCTAGTTTTTAGTTTGAGATTAGTAATGAAAATATAATTAATTAAGTTTAATTTTAAGTTTAATTAATTTCTTGGCTTTTATGTGCTTACATTATGTGAGTATGAGCAAAACAACTCTTTGCTTTAACTTGCTTTTGTAATGGCAGACTTTTACATTTTTTCTAATTATTTTTGTCTGCTGTGATGGCAAAGTTTTTCTTTTCCTTTTTTCTTTCACTTATTTTCAGGTCACATATATTAGGCCACGGAGTTAAAATCAGGGTTTCTGGTGTGCCTAATCACTGGAACACCATCTCTGTCTCCCTTTCTATTGTTCTTTCTCTTGAAAGTTGTAAGAAGGACTAAATTTGAGGGAGGATGATGGAAAAAAAGTCTGGCTGTATGAGAGGGGTCATCAGGCACCAATTCCCATCTATGAAATACAGCTCCTGTCTGAATGAGAGAACAAATGACATTTTAATTATGCTGTTCTTTCTTTAGTAATTGATTTATTTTATAATTTAATGCATTTGTTCTACACATATTTATCTAGTGGCATGAGAATTTTTATCCAATTTCAAGAGTCCTGAATTTGTAGTTCAAGTACACAGTTGGCTGCCTGCTTCACATTCAATTTTCTGAACAGTTTGAGATTCACTTTTGGCAACTGTACTCACTGATATTTTAAATTTCTTTTATGACCTTAAAAGCCATTAACACATTTTTAAAATTCCATTTCCAGGATATAGGCAGACAAGGTTCCTTGGGTGAATTTGATATCTTTTATTAGACCAGCCCAAATGGTTGGAGAATAGTTATTAACTATTCTCTGGACTTTAACTTTAAACTATTAACATGGACTTTTCATTCCATCCAGGAAAAGCACACACCAACTGCTGAAGCTTCCTTAGCCTGAAAAAGGGTTTTTGAACCCAAAACCTTGCTTAATAACTATTCTCCAACCGTTTGGGCTGGTCTAATAAAAGATATCAAATTCATCCAAGGAACCTTGTCTGTCTATGTCTTTAGACCAACATGGCTACAACCCAAACCCCATTTCCAGGATATGGCATTTTAAATATTTTGCTCAATTGTTAACCTTATTCTAATGTTCACTGCTTAGAAATCTAAGATTATGTAAGACTTGCAATATTTGGTTTACAGTAAATCTGTTCTTGTGCAAGTAAATTAAAATGACTCATTGTCCACAGCAATTGTATTCCTGGGGAAATTTGATACTTGATTAACCAACTTGTTCTAACTGTATGATATCATGTTCAATCATGAGATTTATGAGGCTTGCCAGCATACAAAAAAACTGGCATGTGGCAGTCTGATAGGTGAAGGGCTTATGCTGAGCCTCAGGCAACCAAAACAGTAAGAGAAACCAGTCAGTCCAAGATTTATTCAAGTGTTCATGGTAACAAATCAGAACTACATGCATCTCTCGGCAGGTAATTAAAGTGGGAAAAGTTAGCTAGTGGGCAAAGCCAAGGATCCAGTTTTAAAAGGCTAAACTTCATTTTTGCCAAATAAGAACTTGGTATTTAAGCTTTCCCCATTTGGTTTGGTTTGTACCTAAACAATATGAATATGAGATGTTGTAGATATCCCTTTTAATTGTTGAGGTATTTAACAATAGCATCCAAAATTTCTACCTGTCCCTTTCACCACTTACAGCAACTAAGAATGGAGTAAGGCAGTAAAAGGAATAAAAGCAAAGACAGTCCAGTTACATCCTGATCCCTTGCCTAATGATATAGGTGAAAAGGTTCCCATGAATTTAATGGGCATTAAACAAAGTGTTTCAGGAAAACATCATACCTGCTGTTGGCTATATTTAGGCACATCTAACGACTGCTAGAGATCATTATGAAACAGAATACTTCATTGAAAAGAAGTTGGCTTATAGAACAACTGATTTATGATCAAAAGAATCTCTTTAATAAATAAATAGCTCAATTTAAATGTTCAGCTTTTGTTTTTAAATCACTAAATTAACAGACTAATCATCTACACTGTAGGAAACTAGGAGCAAGTATTTGAAGTCTTGTACTACTATCTAACCTGTTAATAACTGTACTCGCCTATAAAGGTGACAAGTCATTCAGCATCTTTCTTGGGTTTTTTTCAACTTTACATGTCTGAATTTTGCAAGAAACAAACATGCAGATAATAGTAGTTTGCTTGCATTATGATGTACTTCCCAGTATTGTCTTGGGGACCATACCTTGATAAATAATGTGATAGCTAATCAGATATCACAGTCATTTAGGTGTTTTGTGGGTAAACAAAGATCTAGTAGCAGTGTGAAAACACAACTATAGGCACATCTTCACATGAATTTAAGCAGGCTTAAATTTAATGTGCCTTAAATTAATGAGGATTAAGTAGGTTTTGGCAAGTGTCTCCATATGGTGAAACTTGGGACTAACCTTAGTAACATGTAGATATGGACCCCTAATGCAGTTTAAAATTTGGCTAATCCATATTAAATGACCATGTGTAAATGACCCAGTATCTTTACATTCAATCTTATAAAAAAAAAAAAAAAAAGTATGAAAGAAAGTTTGGGTGATGAGGAAGCCCAAATATACACATGAACTAATAGAACTCAATATTAACAATGAGCACAACAGAGAACGTAAGTGTTGCAGTTCAAATGCTATTTGCACTAAAATTCACTAACTCCTTTTCTCAGGTGCAATTTCAGTCTCAAATATTCCATTAATGAGGTTTACAGAAGAGTGAGACACCCACTATGTTCAAAGTAATAGATATAGCATATCACTGTGACATTCCGAGACCAAGTAGATGACTACGAGAGGCATCCATTCTGCAAAGATTGTGTTCAATGCAACATATATCTATATAAACACAATCATTGCAGAATATATAGAGACAGAGAGAAGTGTATGTGTATGAGTGGAATTCCATTTTAGTCATGGAAAAATGTGGATTTTTGGGTTACTTTTTTCAAATCAGAACATGTCGGATTTTTTTTTGATTGGAGAAAACCAGGATCTCTGTTAATAAGGTTACCCATGTATTAAAAGTTAAATCTTTTTGGATCTAGGCCATAGAATCTGTCCAATGGAACTGTTCAGTAACTACACAACGGGAAATAAAATTTTCTGTAAAACTGTGAATGAGCTTTCAATGTAGAATGACACCTACAGGAAGTATTCTGACTGATCTAACTAAAAAGGGACAGGAGGACACATCAAGCAAAATTTCATGAGTGTTTTATGATTATTTACTGTACCCACCTGAAAATAAAACTCCAGAAGCAGTGTGAGATTGAGAACGTCTTAGGTAATATCTGCACTACAGGTATTGAAGTGATTGCAGTGTAATCTAGAATTAGGTGTCAACTAGATAGTTTGCTTTTTGGCAACATAAACTAGTCTACATTTTTTTTCTGTGTTCTCATAACCTGCTACCTACCTAATTTAGGTTTCTATACATACACTGAAGTCACTGACTGCTAGGATTCAATGTATATGTATTCTTAGTGTCATACTGGTATTTTAGTATCAATCATTTAGCGTGAAAGCGCTAGTTGGCCCATTCCTAAAGCATCACAGGTGAGCCTCTTTATTAAATTATATTATGTACGCGATAATAGTTCCCTCTCATGTCTTTTGCAATTAACTTTTTCTGAACTGTTTTATTTTGTGCCAAAAGACCATTCAGATCAGATTCAATAAAAGGGCCTTCTTTCAAAGCTTAAGGTCAATAACGTCAAAACTTGTTATCTTCAATTTTCACAGATATGATAACAACATCTTACATATAAGCAAGAACCTTCTGTGTCAAATAATTTGGTGTATTAGACAAAACTATATACTTTAAGATACTCAAAACAGATGGAGTTTTATTTGAATCCCATTGAATCCATGCCATGAATAAAATCAGTTATAGGATGTATTAAGCTATCTAGATGTCATTTAATTCAATTTCAGATGGTAGCATAAATAGGGAAGGATGTCATCCCCTGGCATTGACTCAGGGAGGGGCGTAGAAAAATATCAGCTACCTCTGCAGCTACATGATCATCACATCAGTGGCAGCTGGAAGTCACCATTGCCTCCCCACCCAATGCATCCCACTGCGCGTGACACCCGGCTGCTTTATGTCTCTGGTTTTAGAAGCATTATGCAGAGCTGGGTAACTCAGGGACTTGTATTCAAACCCTTCTCCTGGACCATGCCTTTTTTTCCTGTTTAATATTATCACTCAATCCCTACAAGCAAGGGAGAGAATTATAATAGCTCCAGTGGAGAGAGTTCAAAAATATAAACTAGTATTTTCATCTACCACCCTGTCTCAGGCAGCCAGAGCCAACCAGAGGATAGCTAATTTAATCAGATGTTAGGCAGACCGGTGATGGAGAGGCAAGACAGCTTATTGGTTTTAAAAGATTATTTTACTTATGCCACATGGAATGGCAGCACAGGCCTCGAGGTAGCTTGCTTGTGTTGTCACAGATAATCAAATGAGTTATGAGTTAACGAGTTTATGAACGAAAAGGAACCAGCAGGATAACGAGGGTGCATCAAAAGGACCTGGTGACGGGGAGATATTGATGGGTGATCAGTCCGCCAAGTTTCCTCGGTCGCGCTACAGAGTTCTCTGTGGTTACTCTGTTGTGTGCTTGGAGGTCTCTGACTTGAGCGGAAGCTGCATGAACTTTTATATGTCCAGAGCGTCCAATAACGGACTGCTAGGTAGGAATAACTAATGAGACAGAATGTGACCAAATTTGGGGTAATGGCTCCATGCGGTCTATTGTAACTTGGACACTCAACTGATTTGGTTATGACACACCCTACCATCAGGGTGGTGCCTGACAACCCAACAATTTTAGGGCAGATAGTGCAAAATACCTGTTCAATTCATATTGCAGAAGAATTTTAAGCAAGCAGAATTTAGTTACCCACAGGAATTTTCCCAGCTGCTTTTATAAAAAGTGCTAAAGCTCCACAAGAAGTTTGACAACTGTTCCAAAAAAAAGGCATGCTTCTAGTACCATACTGAGTGTAATGCTGATTTCAAAGAGTGTTTTTAATGAATCCATGCCATCATTTCCTATAGGGCCTAGACATTTTTAGGATTTTCCATCTAATACTGACCTAACTCAAGCCTATTTAGCATATGACATCCTATAAATGAAACCAACTTGAACCCACTTTCAACCTTGACTAGGTAATGGAAACCACACAGAGAGCAGATACAGGTTCTTTTAGTCTTCTTTGACTCAGATTAGACAGCTACTTGGAATCTGATATCTACCTTTGTTCTACTACAGTCTTTATGTAGGATAAAAAGAGCAAATAGAGTTGCCAGTGCCTCAGATAACATTAGACAGCAACATTAAAAAGTTAAAACAGATTCGTCACTTTAGACTTCCTATTACTTTCAGGAAGAAAGAAGTGAGCTTAAACTGGATCAAGGAGGTGACTGAAGAGTACAGTTTTTTAGTCTACAATCAGCTTTTTTAGTCTACAATGATATTTGCTCACCAATTACTTTTTGCTTAAGCCAGAGAAAATAAGCAGGGTCATTAAACACTACTTATTTTCTCAATACATTCTTCAAGGCCAAGCCTATTAAGTTTTTAGCAAGTACAGAACATCCAGAAAGTAACTAGCTCAAAATTATCAGGCAAAACATGGTAACATCTCAGGCTTCTTTTCTGAATAAATTATTTTCTAATCTATTCTTTCTAAGAATGTCTTATAATAAAAAGGACACCTTTACCATAGGGAGCTTGCAATCTGGCCTAAGGGTTTGTAAACAATAAGAAGAGAGTGTTGCCACTAAGTGCTTATTCTGAAGTTGTGTTAATTCAAAATACATACCCTGAAGATAAATAGCTCAGATTTAGAAACCAAACTGCTAGGCAATAAGAATCAAACATCAAATATGCTTTGGTACAGTTACCACATCTGTTTTCCTTTTAGTGATAGTACCAGTTCATTGTCATGATAATTTGGGCACAAATGAATTTCTTTACATCAAAACCTTTCCCACATGAACTAAAGTGGTGTTTGAAAGGTCTGATATACAAGTACATGCCCTAAAACAACAGCATGAAAACTAGAGAAGGCTGTAGAACTCTCACTGACCTGCTTCTGATGATAAAATAACTTATTGTCACAGATTTATATTAAGTTCACAGACTTCTGCCACCAGTATTATACTTATTTATAATGCTGCTGTAATATGACCAGAACTAGTGCAGTCATAAATGACAACTGAAATGAAACTATGTTTGGCTCAGTTAAATAAGTACATTTCTTCCTGGTGAGAAATACATCTTAACTTTTTAATGTCCAGTTTCCATGCAAAGCAAAACCATTTTTTACTCATACTTGGAACCTGCTAGTTTCCTTTGTATGTGGCAGGCAGTCAAAAGACACTGTGAGGGGAATCATGGTCTACTCCTATTTGTTAAATAGTAAAGAAACACTTTGCTTTGTGTGAATGAAATTAAACAGCCATCAAAAGCCAAGTTAAAAGGCAAGCCATCAACTAGATGGTGCTTCACTACATGGAATACAGGGGAGGTTTGTTGACCATAGTACTTCTTATCTCTGTTTAAATGAATGGAACAAAGAAACAAAACCATTAAGAAAATGGCACATAGATCCATTAGCAAAGAGAAGGCATTTCTATCCTAAACACTACCTGAATGGAATGCTAAAACTGAGAAAATCTCAGAAGAGTCAGGAAATCCAGAGATAAAAGTTGCTTCATGCTAATTCCTCTTATATTTCCCTCTCATTCATTAGCTCTCCATTCATCTCAGTCCTTTTCAAAAGGTAAGAGGCGAGAAAAGGTAGAGCAGAGACTTTTAAGTTTTACACAAAATTATACAGAATTCTGTTTGTAGGTTAAACACTAGTCTCCATGTGATAACAACTCTGCATGTGCATGTTTGCACCTTGACATCTGTTTGTGAAAAGCTCCTAGCCAAAATAAAGAGTGAGTGAATGTGTCCATCCCAAGAAAAAGAAGTAAAAAGATTCTGAAGAGTGGAATTTTTTGCAGAGCAGAAAAGAAGGGCAGTAACCAAGCAAACATCAGGTGATGGATTTTCTACACTTGGTTTGTTATCATACTGTGCAAGACCATGCAAGCAGTGGGCAAGAGGAAAAGCTGAAGGAGTGGAAGTTCAGAAACCAAATAAAAATATCACCTTGATTTTTTTAAACTGAAAAAAACCCAAAGTAACATAATAATAAATATATAAATATTTTTTCATTTCAATATTTCTCATACAAAAACCAAAACAGATACAACCTCTCACTCCCCTCCTTTCAAGAAAGCAAACGAAAAAAATTCAGTCACCTCTAACATGAGGCAAGATGTTGAGGCAATAAAAAAAAATGGAGAGAATAACAAAGGTAAGCATTTATTGTCTTCAGTGACAAGGCACTTCATTACTGGAACACAGCTTTTTGTGACCTAAAAAAAATTAATTGTGGCCTTTCTGAATACAGTTTAAAACACAGGATTGAAAAATACTGTAACTGGTTAAAACAAAACCCTTGCCCTAAATACTCTCAACTTTCAGTGTTCAAAATCTAGATCTGTAGGATGACCCACTATAGAGAATTTTTCCATCTTTGTGATCTCCATTTATTTGTATTTACCAGTCTCTTGCTTCTGAGACTTTAGTTGCAGCTTTCCTTGTAGGAGGTACAACCATTTTGTCTGTGTTTGCGCCGGTTGTAGCACAATGCACTCCTGGTCCATAATTAATAGCATGTCTACATTAACAAGACTATGCTAATGAGGACCACAGTGAAGCACAGCACACCTACTCCCTACACTGTATCCCAAAAAGCAGCCCTGCATTCACAGAAATAAGCAGGCCCAACACAATGTACACTCAGGGCCACTGAAAGGTGGCTATATTATATCTGTTACATGGTGCAATATGTGTGGAGTAACATCACACCCTAACATGATCTGGAAGCAGGTTAGCCATGCCCTAAGATGTACTTGGTGCCACTACACTATAAATTAATACAGTATCATTACAACCCAGATAAGTTTCAGAACCAAGATTTTGATTCTGTCCATAAGGTATTAATATCTAAGTAAAGAGCTTCACTGCACATGTTAAAATACCAATAACTCTAAAGGCTTCTTTCCTCCCCTCAAGAAAACCTCTACTTAATGCACTTGGATCACATTCAGTACTAATTACTTTCAAAGTCTGGATTTTAAAAGCAAAGCTTTCTTGTGCTGCATATGTGCCAAGAATGTCTGAATGTCTCAAGACTGTCTAGGACATTGTACCCTCACTATTACAATAATACCAAGGAATTTGATGGTAGGAGAGACTGAATCTCTACTCTGCCCTGAGGCTTTAAATTGTCCAGATTGAGCAAAATATGGCAGAATGGCACAAAACAATAAAGTAGAGCTGTCTGGACTACAAACCAATGGTATGAGATTTATTCTGGGGGCATTCATACAACTACTAAAGGAACAAAGTAGAATCTTCTTCAAATGAAGCTGTGCATCAGGACCTTGCTTTGACAAGGTAAATTTACCGCTGCTTTTGACCATTTCTATTCTTAATAGCATTTGGCAAACTTGTCAAATACAGTGATCAGTTTGGAAATTCAGAGGTCATTACAATCATCACCTCAGTGGAGACTAGCACTGTAGTTATCACTGCACGCTGGGATTTACCATTGCTATTTCGCAGTTGCTTTTTTTACCCCTGGAAAATATGCAGTCCTGGCAGCCAAAGCAAAAAGATGGCATCACTATTTCCATGTCTATTTCCCAAAATCTGAATCTAAGGCTCCTGTAATGTTCCCAATACCTGAAATATGAATGCACTTCTATGATACACTTTCTATTTTCCTTTTTGTTTTGTCCAGTAAACCTCTGATTTAATCAGCCAGTCCAAATTTATCCTTGCAAAACTTGCCTGTAACCACTTTAGCAAGCTAAAAAACATACCAGACAGCCCAATCCACAGTGAAAAGCTTGCTTCCCACCAACCGGCAAAGAGACAATCTAGCTCAACATTTAATAAGCTGAGAGTCTCAGAGTGGTTAATTTGGTAACAGGTACCTTTGTCCAGTCCTTCAACTGTTTGAACAAAACCCCAGGAACAAAAAGAACTTTAACAGCAAAATCTAAAAGCTAACGGCTGCCACCTAAAATGGCCTTTTCTACACCTGTTCCCCCCACCCCCACCATGGCATTTGATACTCTAGGAGAGATCATCAAGCA
>JAGPOW010000290.1:16406640-16425651 GCA_030014935.1 Caiman crocodilus
GGACTTCCAGTGGCAAAGGTCAAGGGTTAGGGGCAGGACTTCTAGTCCCACGGTGACCAGGGGGTAGGGCAACTGTCAAGAGGCAGGGCTACCCATGCAGCCCTTGAAAGCACACCAAACCGCATTAAATGGCCCTCCACCCAAAATAATTGCCCTCCGTCCTAAATTAAATTCATGAATTCCAAAAGTTATATATTAAATGCCATTTGACTATCAGAAACAATTGAATTGAGTTTTTTGTGCGTGTGATAAGATACAAATACATATAGCATTACATATTGGGAATGTAGTACTCTTACTAAGAAAGAGATTTAAAAATATATAAACCCAGTTCATTATGCATAACAGATACTTATTGCCTCCCAGCTGCAAAGGCAAAGCCCTTTAAAAGTAATAGAAACCTTTTGGCTAGGTACAGACATGCAAAAAGCCGAAGGCAGAATTGATCTAAGCTACACGGTTTTCTTTAAGCAGCATAGTTTAGATTTGTAAACATCACCCTTTGGTTGGGGGACAGGAAGGGGAAGGAACCTTAGACAGGATTCCACCATTTTTAAACCAGTCTGTGTGTGCTGAACTTCTGTGCTGTTATGGGTATAGACTGGTTTCCAATCACTTACGCCAGTAAAAGTATAATGTCTGTACCTGTCCTTTATTAGTTCAGCAGGCTTCGGATTATAGGATTTTGTGCCCTTGGACATACTATGTCTGAATATCTCCTTATCCAAGAACAAAACAAAGTAGATTAACTAGATTACATAAACTGGGTCAAAATAGCTCCTGATGTTGTGGAACTAAAACGCCATGACAAATGTGGTCTTATAAATGACTATTCCCTGACCCTGGTACATGTAATTAGTAAAATCATTCACTTCAGTATGCTGTCTGGGGATTAAAAAGTATTTCATAAACAGTAATACACTACAACAGATATGTTGTCAATTAATTAATGCCTTCTTTCTTGCTGACCAAGTGACTTTATGAGGACTGTTCAAAAGATAAGCAGAAAATGTATTATGAATACAGTCTTCATTAACTTACAGCAAATACATGGATTGTCAGATAGACATTATTTAGGGCTGGTGAATAGAAAAGAAAATAGAAAAAAGCAGAAGGAAAAATAGATGACAAAATGTTTGCATGGATTGTTAGGCTTTTGGATATGCCAATATGCTGTTGCTTCCTTGTTCAGCACGATGTGCTTGAGTGGTCTGCTAGTAGTTCTGTTGAAAAAAACCCCACAATAAGTAACAATTAAGAATATATTTTTGAAGGACAATCACAGGATATGTCCTAGGGTTTAAGATTAAATGAATGAATTGATGGCTATGTGCCTGAGACCATTAAAGCCCAGCAGGACTGAACCACAGCAAATGCTCTGGGACAAGATTGCTATATTTTATTATGTTGCCAACATATTATTGTTAACTAAAATGTTTTTAAGCGCCTTGATGGGTTTTGCCATTTTTCTGACTTCTGATGCAAACGAAAGGTCACTGTGACACATGCACTGCTACATGTTTGCTCTTCAAGGCATGGCTGGAGTATAAATGCTCATTTGATTCCCCTATCTCAGTCTATTATTTGTTTGGCAGTACAGACTTCTGCTTATGTTTAATAGTAAATAAATAAACAAAACTGCCTGTGAAAGCCTCACAGCTGGCCCGTCACACATCCAAAACGCCAACAACCATTTTGCATTTCATTTACACTTAAGTGAGAAAAATCCAGATGTTTGGTTCACTCTGTAATTTTTAATTTTAGAAATATGGTTTTAATTGGAGTTTATTAAAGAAAGACTCAAATTACTAGTATAAACACAAACTTTAAATTTCAAAACATATCTGGGAAAAGGGTAAAATTGGCTTTGCTAAAGTTTTCCATAGAACTGACACCCCTGAAAACATTTCTATTACCAACCCAAGCAGTTTGCAAAGCAAGAACCAGCACACTGCTGATCTATTTCAGCCAAAAGTTTGCACCTTGAGCATTTTTTTCCAGAAACAATGCTTTGTAAACCCATAAGCTGAACAATGTAATCATGCTTTGAAATGCAAAGTCAACCTAACTACTTACTCAAAAAAAAAAAAAAAGTTATACAGGCCCTATTAGGGTTACTAGGACCTGGCTTGAAAGTTTCTACTCTTATACATCTTTCATCAAACACATGTATAAGCCTTCACATTTGCTTATTTTCAAAACCTTCTTCACAGTCCTTCAGTTCCCTCTCCATGGGATCTGAAATCTAAGTTAATTAGAAGCCTGACAGGTACAACAATTGTGTTTGATCTTCACCCTTCTAACGTAATATCCAATATCCCTTTGTAAACATATTGTCCTAAAGATCCCTTCACTCCCCACTTCTAATTCATTCATAATCACCACTAAATGTTCTGCTACACAAATGATCCTAGTCATGACAGATCATGTCAAGAACATGGAATAATTTTTGATGAGACACCCACTATGTTGGCAGTTGGTATAAGACTATGCAGTTGTGTATGTGGTGATACTTCTGGTTAGGTTTTGGGAGATTTTGCAGAACCCCCACCACGTGGCCACAGGCATAGAGAGGAAGCAGGCACACAGAGGAACAAAAGAAAGAAAAGCAGGGACCCTTCTGAAATCAAAGCATAAACAGGAAGGAAATAATAAAGTGAGACAAGATACAAGAGTAAATGGAGACAACAAAAGGGAGGAGAAGAGAAGAAAGAAGACAGGTAATCAGAAACCATTAAGGCAGGCAGAGAAACCATGTACCAGCTTTGGAAGAGCTGATTCAGGCAGAAGTGGCCTGGATCATTTGATGGTATGATGAAAAGGAACATAAAAGACAAGTTAGGGGAAGGGGAACAAAAGGATATGAATCATAATATTTGGATTTAAATTGGGTTTAGAGTTCTGGGACAGAGCAACTTTTCAAACTAGTTTCAAGAGCATCTGAGAAATTTTGAAAAATACAACTTATCACAACAATACAGAAGTCTACACACTGTTCAAGCTGCATTCAGATGGAGAAGTGAAGTTAGGACATAAGTATGGACACAATGGTCCTAATTTAGGGGTCAGCAACATGTGGCCTGCAGGCCAGATCTTGCCCTTGGAGTCATTGGATTCAGTCTGCAAAGTCAGGGGGCTATGTCTCCACTGTGGCCAGGTAGCAGAGAGAAACAACAGCAGCAGTGGCTGGGTCAGAGGCACCAGCCTGCCACAGACATGAGCTGGGTTGATTTGTCCCACTGCTGTGAAACCTTGCTGGCTGCTGCTTATGGAAGATCAAACACAGTGGGATATGTTTATTCTCTGATCCCTCATATGCCATCCTTTGATATGCCTCTTATTTCTCTTACCATGATGCAGGAAGCATGGATTTTCCACTCTTCTTTTGTAGCCAGCTGAAGGCCAATATGTCACTTAAACTGCCCTTACCTGACTGAACCACCATAATGGATATTGAAGGAATGAGCATTCAGAAGGAAAGAAGACGAAAACAAATGAGGTGTTGAAAAACAAAGGAAACATGCAAGTCAGTACACAACAGAGCATGGCATGCATGTGTATACAACAAAAAGATGCAAAAAAAGCCCCAATTTGTCCGTTCACATCAGGGATTGAGCTAGTCACAAATTGGGTGTGCACTTAAAGTCTTCACACTTCTAGAAGGTCACACTTAATTCATACTGCATACAATGGATCCACAAATCATTTCCTTAAAGCGCTCATAACCTTGACTATCCTTTAGTATTTTTTCACTTGTTTCTCATGTGCCATGGAAGCTTCCAGCAGTTCTGAAACTGTCTTTAGCACAGTCACCCAATCGCTGTAGTTTGCAAAATGTTTAATTGATATTGGCCTTAATGCTTTGAAGGTCATCCAACCACTTATGCAGAGTATCTGCATTCTGATTAATCAGATAAGAGAGCCACAGTAGCAAGATAGCAGCAGGAAGAAGTACTATATGGGTGGCACTGTACTAACCATAACTCCTGACACAGCAGCAGCACCAGACCAAGCTAAGCCCTTTGCAGGACTACTTTTCTTTTCTTTTCTTTTTTTTTTAATGACACAATAAAAGTTTAAAAATAAAGGGAGGGAGGTAGGAAGGGAGAATGGAGAATAAGGAAGAAGGAACATATGGGCAGCATTTGCAAGCAGATGGGAAAAATCAAGTCAGGATCAATATTCAGAAGACAGAACAGCAAAATAAACTGAAGCTCTCCTTGCTCCTGTGTGCTGACAAGGTTTTCCCACATGGCTCCCTTCCAGGCACCCACCATTGTAAACCCGCTCTTTGCAGAGTACAAGATCCCCAGCTGAACTGTGCAAACTGACCAGCAAGAGCCTGGTGAATTTCAGACCAAGACCCACATTTTCAAGAAAGCAGTAAATAAGGGAGAAGATTAAGTGGCTGGAGGTGAGCTTCTCTGTGCCCAGCCTTGAAAAAACATTAAGACAGATAACAATAGAAATGTTTGTGGAGTGCAGAGCTTTTGCAAGTATTAGCAAAGTTTCAGACATGCCTTGTGAGGCATCTGTTTTAATCCAATTTACAAACTGGGGAAATTAAATCACAGTCAAGTGAAGTGAGTTAGGAATCTGAACCCAGAGTCCTTTTGTCCAAGTCCACACCCTGTAAATTATGCAATACTTATTTTAGCAACATAGACAAAAAATTAACTATTTGCATAACCGGGGGAATAAAGGGGAAATAAAAGTTATAAAAAGTTATTTATAAAAGTTATAAATAAAAGCTATAAATAAGGTATTACCCCTTTACATAAAGGGGAAATAAAATTGATAAAGACTTTCAGTCTTCTTACTTCACAAGATAAAATGATCACCAGTTATGGGCACCCTAAGGTTTTCCATTGACTGCTGTCACAGAAAAATTCTTTATAGGCACTATTGATCTATTCATTAAACTGACTTTCACCTTCTCTTGTTTTTATCCTACCCACATTCACATTGCACCAGTTTCCATTGCTTAGATTTGGTTTTCAGCTCTCAGGAAAAACATGGTCAAGGCTGCTTGCACCAGCTTTTCTTAGTCAGACACTCACCCATGAGATTGTTGTAGAAGATATTACTTGTACAAAATGCTTTCAAGGTAGTTGGGACTAAATGCAACAGCAAAATCATCGCAATTCTTCCGCTCTAAAAAAGAATCCATTTCATATAAACAGAAAGCAATCTAGATGGTAACTTTTTCTTTGTCTTCTTTTTTCCTTTAAAAAAATGTATCCCGAGACTCTGATGATGCTTACTTGTTTAATATATATATTGAGGGCATATATATACATATATACATATAGGACAGCTCTAGTACTGGTCATCATAGAAGCAGTTTCCACAGCAACCATAACCATGCCATTTGAATTACAGACTGTCTGAAGTACTCTTGAAGTACTCACCATATGCTATATATTACCAAAAGTTAGCATGTCAAAAGGCATGTCAAATTGAATGTTCCCAGTGCCCTCTAGGATATGGGCACCTGCTTATAGGAATGATGTCAAAAAGTCATCCTGAGGAAATGTGAAACGCTACCTCACCACAAGCATGCTCTATTGCAGCGGTTCTTAACCAGGGATCTGTAATCCCCTGGGCAGGGACCACCTTGGCCCCCCAGAGCTGAGGCGAGTCCTGAGGAAGCAGCAGGCTCACCCTGTCCAGCCCCACAGCCTGCATCTTGCAGTCAGCACAAGTGGGTGGGCAGGCAGGTGAGGCCCTATAGTGCTGCTGCTCAGGTGAGTAGGGCCCCGAAACCCACCTGCTGCACCTGGGGCAATGCATGCAAGGTTGGTGAGCCGGGCAGTTGTGGTACAGGTGGGTGATGAAGTTTTATAGCATGCTAAGGGCCCTCAGGTGTCAAGGAGGTTTTCCACATGCTCCTGCCACACAACCAATCAGAAAGACCTGTAGAGATAGATCATGCATGCGTAAACCATTATATGACACGCAGAAATCTAATTTCCTGGCCGCCTTCCCATACACAGTGAAAAGAAACCAGTTCAGTTTCTGTAGTATTTCCACAGCCGATGAAATGGAGTTTAGATTTTCTGTGGGGGAGAGAGCATTTAAATGGAAATTTAACACCCCTCAAAATACCCACTCAAATATATCAAATACATTGATAAAACTGGCCTGCTGATTACATTTTAACAGTTTTATTTTATATTTGTGCTTGGACTTCAGTACTCCCTGTAAAAAATAAGAGCAAGTGTGGCAATCAGTTTTCCTATGTGACAAGACAAAGCAGACAAAATGGAAAAGCATATAACAAAAACGCAGTGTTTCCAATAATTGCTAGGAAACTAAAAGTGTCAATATTGAATCTAATAGCATCTTTGAGAAGCTCCTTTGAGAAGTAGCACTCTCTATTATTAAAGGAGCTAGAGCATCTGCTTACAGAAAAAAAAACTTTACAAACTCTCATCTGAGGGAAAAATGTCATATTGACTTCTTCAAAGGTCATCCCTACAGAGCTTGTTATTAACCGACAGCTTTCTAAAAATAATACAACAGCTAGTATCACTATAGGACATTTCATCTTTCTGAGACTGATAGAAAATAATCTTGCTGTTAGTCTATCCTACTCCAAAATCATTCCCACATTGACAGTGTAGGTAGAGTTTCAAAATAAAAACAAAAAAAGGAAAGAAAGAAAGGAAAATAAAAACAAACATGAGTCTGGCTGGCAATTTATATTCGTCTACTAGCCAGTTGCCCATCAGGAATGACGGGAGCGGGAGCATGGAGGTGGAGCTCCATGCCCCTTCACCCCGATCCAGGACCACTCTCCCTTTACCTCCTGCTGCTTGGGGTCTGGGTCCACTCCCCTCCTCCCTGCCCCAGTGGTGGGGGAAGGGAAGGAGTGGGCCCAGGCCTGATGCAGGGGAGAGCCCAGCCTGAGGGTGGGGAGAAGCCAGCCCACTGTGGCAGGAGAAGCAGCGGGCCTGGGCCAACCCAGCAGTGGCAGGGGAACAGAAGGAGTGGGCTCAGAGCCAATGGTGGGGAGGGGGGAAAGAGTAGGCTGCATTGGGCCAGGAGTGCTGTTCTGCCCCCCCACTGCTGCAGTGGGCGGCATCTCCCCCAGCTCAGGGTTGGCCCTTCTCCCCCCACTGCATTGGGCCCAGACCCATTCCTCCCCTCCCCTCACCACTGCCACCACAGCATGCCTACTATTCCCCCAACCTGCACCAGGCCCACTCCTCTCCCCACTGCCGCCCCATCGTCCCTTGTTGGGCCCTACAGCGACAATGACAGAAGGGGAAGAGGCGGGTTGGGGCCAGAGCCAGTGGCCTCGCCCCCCTCATAGCATCCTGATCCCACTCCCATGCCACTGCTGCCATCACCTGCAAGGAGCATGGGGGGACAAGGCCAGTTCTGGTGGGCTCACCCCCTCCGCTCCATCATTGCCACCTGCAGGGAGTAGGGCCTCACCCCCCCCAGTCCATCCACTCTGTTGCCCCCACCTCCAGGGAGCAGGGTGGGGGCTGTGAGGCCAGCTGTGCTGCCAGCTACACCACACTGCCAGCTCCTGTTCAAATGCTTGTTCACACTCTGATTGGCTGTTTGTCAGCCAATTGGAGTGCAAATAAAGTGTTACGGACAGACAGACACACCGACAGACTTAGGTTTTTATAATATTAGAATACGTTTATTCTGCACAGGAACAGACCATTGCACTAAGTCACCTTCCTTCTAACTACTATAGTGGACATTTGTGAGTATTAACAAAGTTGATTTCAGCTGAGCTGCTAAGTTTCTCTTCTTTTTTGATTGCACTGATTATCTAAATTTAACCAGATTTCAAAACATAAAATATTAAGAAAATAGTAATGGTCTTTTATGCCATATGTTTTCTCTCTTCTACCTGCAGTATATTTAATGCTAGTTCTAGTTTAGCCTATGCAAGGAGCATTCCTTGTATGCTTTCCTCCCAAGCTATTTGGGGTTAAGAATATTCACATTATGAAATCTATTAGATAGAAATAATTTTCTATAAAGTGTGCACACACAAGAGGAGTTTCTAAAAGCTGTCCCACAGGAAAACTGCATTGATCAGCTCCCCAAACACAGATTTAATAATCATCATCATCCCTCCTCAGACTATCTCTTGAATACTACAGCACCAACATCTCCTTTTTAAACACTATGATAAATATCTAGAATGGTAAAATACAAACCACCATATACAAAGAAATGAGAGATCTTTCCAGAACCACCTATCCTAGCCTTTAAACAAGCACTGAACCTTGCTAACCTCATCTCCAGAACCAAACTTCCTATAGCCCAAACCACATCAAATTGATCCAGACCATGCCAGGATAAGAAATGTAAGACCTGCCAACAGAACCATCACCATTCCTGGATCTTACACCTTCACCTTCAGAAATGTAATATATCTCATTCAGTGCATCAAATGCCACGATGAAAAATATGTAGGAGAAACCAAACAAAAACTACATACCAATGAATGAATGCACATCAGAAATCTATCAAAGACAAGAATACCCAACTACCTGTGGGTGCACACTTTTCACAAGATAACCACTCTCTCCAATCTCTCAGTTCTAATCCTGAAAGGAAATTTACAAAACACCCTTCATACATGAGTATTTGAAATTCACTTCATAGATCTAGTGGATACAAAAAATCATGGACTAAATATAGACATTGGAAGTGTGGCACTTTAAAACTGTCTGCTTTCTGAGAACCTCAGGTATCCTCTCTACAGTTGACTAGCTACATTCTTTCACCAGATCAACATCCCCTCTTCCCCCCACCCACAGCTATCGTCTACCATGCATTTGCATTTCTCAGATCTGCATTTTTTAATATTGGTTTCTATTTGACCCAGAAGTGTACCCAAACTAACAACAGACTCTCTCTAATGCTTGTAGAAAGATTTTGCCCAAAAGCTTGCAAAGAACAATTTTTCCAATTATTTAGTTGGTCTAATAAAAGATCTCACATTTACCCAAAGATACTTGTCAAGCTTTAAAAACAACATTTTAGGTTGCCTCTTTTGATCTTGTAGGCCCTATACATAGGAAGATGGCTATATTACACAAGGTAGCTATATCACTGAAAATAAGCTCTTTTATATCAGTGTTCAGAGGATTAGACATGGATTCATTAAAAGGCCTTTTCTTAAACATGCACTTGCTAGAAATAAAGTTGAAAAAATAATTCTAATGACAAAAGGCACACTGCTTACAGCCTCACATAGAAAACAAATGGGATCCTAAACATAGTTTCCATGGAATCAGTGAAACCTACTGATGTAGGAAATAAAACTAAGTTCCAAAAAATAAAGTCATTTCACCCAAGATCATCATAAGCTTAACAAATGCCAAAGAATATGAGGAGGTGATGAACATACAATTCTAAGAAGTCCTGAGTAAGGATGTTGTATCAAGTGATAAGACTGCTAGTGAGACTGAAATGAAATATTTAAGATTGCACAGGGTCTTCATTCCCATGAATCACAGAAGAGTTTATTTGTTATCGGTGATAACAGCTTTTCTCTTGGAGAGAAGAGAGAGATACAGGAAACATATGCTCCAGGCTGTTTCTGAAGATGTTGCCAGAAAATGGTGTAACATTTTGAATATGGTGACCTGAACCTGCAGGACATTACTGTGTGTGAAAGGAAAATTAAACAAATGGGCCTATATTACAAGGGAAAAAAGGAAAATATAATCAATATAATGTCAATATAGAGTAGCTTTTTGTTTGCTGCCAAATTCAGCATTTTCTTCCCCTGACCTCCACGAACATGAATTTTGGCAGCAGAAAAATGACATGAAAGTCCTTGTGCCCCCAACCTCAAACCAGCAGTAGTAAACTCCACTGTTGCCAGCTATGATTCCCAGAACACTTTGCAATCCATGGCATTGCAAGGGAAGAGTGGAGGGAAGGGTTAGATATGGATGCATTTTTCCACACTATGACTTGGATCTTTAAGGTAGTATGTACATTGTTCCCAGTTAAATGAGACATAGTAAATTTATTTGCAACATGGTATTTAGCATATGTCCCCTTTTTCCTTGCTCTGTGTTCTAGGAATCTTTTTGGTTTTGGTTGAAGTCAAGAGCTAAGGGTTCTCCTACCACTTGTAGAGAATATCTATGTTTATATTTGTTTATTATGTTTATTTTACAGTTAAACTTTGGCCTCTCACCTCCATTCTGCCCAAACAGTGAATGAGAACTTTTAAGTCACACTTCCTAAAAACAGATTAATTTTGATTTCCAAATGTTAAGCATTTTCTTTCTTGCTCAAATATTTCACAGATTTCATAGACATTAGGGCTGGAAGGGATCTCAGAAGATCATCGAGTCCATCTCCCCGCCCCAAAGGCAGGAAGTCAGCTGGGGTCATAGGATCCCAACCTTGGGGGCTCGGACAGTAAAGAAATTCTTCCTTACGTCCAGCCTGAAATGGTCTTGCAGTAGTTTATAACCATTTGACCTCGTCATCCCTTGGGGCACTCTGGTGAACAAACGTTCTCCCAGACACTGGTGGTCACCCTTAATAAACTTATAGGTGACCATCAGATCACCCCTGAGCCTGAGGTTTTCCAGCCTAAAGAGCCCCAGAGCTCTCAGTCTGTCATCGTAGGGTCTGCTTCCCTGACCTCTGATCATGTGTATGGCTCTTCTCTGGACTCTCTCAAGTTTCTCCACATCCTTTTTGACTTGTGGGACCCAAAACTGGATGCAGTACTCCAGCTGTGGCCTCACCAAGGCCAAGTACAAGGGGAGAATGATGTCCTGGGATTTGCTTAAGAAGCAACTATGGATGGAAGGCAGTGTTTTGGTTGCTTCACTAGCTGCAGCATCACATTGAAGATTCATGTTCATCTTGTGGCCATTGATGACCCCCAAGTCTCTTTCTTCCATAGTACTAGCCAGCATATCACTGCCAAGCCTATAGGGATACTGCAGATTTTTCCTCCCAAGGTGGAGAACCTCGCATTTTTCAGTGTTAAACACCTTCATCTTCTTGTCCGCCCATTTGCTGAGCCTGTCCAAGTCAGCCTGGATTGCCCTCCTGACTTCAGGTGTGGATGCTTTGCCCCAAAGTTTGGTGTCATCGGTGAACTTGGCCAGTCCACTTCTGACACCAATGTCCACATCATTAATGAAGATGTTGAACAACATGGGTCCAAGGACAGAGCCTTGGGGGACCCCACTGGTCACAGGGCACCATGATGAGTGACTTGCATCAATTACCACCCTCTGGGTCTGATCATGGAGCCAATTTCCCAGCCAGCTCATCATGGTGGACCCAAGGCCACAATTGACCAGTTTCACCAAGAAGTAATCATGGGATACCAGATCAAAGGCTGATCTTCCCTGGGATAGAAGTCACACTGATGGGCCTATAGTTTGCCAGATCCACTTTCCTCCCTTTCTTGGAGATAGGCACCACGTTGGCCTTCTTCCAATCTTTGGGAACTAAATCACATAAATGATTTTTCTTTCGCTCCATATCAACGATGAGCAAAATTTAAAAATATACATACGAAAGAGCTTGAAAGATTCTAAATTATAAAAGAACAAAAACTTTTTTAAACAAGTTATGCAAGTTATCAAGGATATTTATTTCATTTGATGCACTCTGTGAAGAACTGCAACCAAAATTCTCATTTATCTGTTGTTTTCATACAACTTACCTTGATTACCAGTCAAAATTCATATCCTGTGCAAATCAAATAAAAAATGGCTTTGTTTATTTCCAGCCAGGGTGATTAGTTGACATTTCTGTTTGGTCACCCAGAGCAGGTACAAACATAATACTTTTAGTGGTATAAGTGATCGGAAATCAATCTATACCTGTAACAGAACAGAAATTCAGCACATAAAACCAAACTATACCTATAACAGAACAGAAGTTAGGCCCACATAGACTGGTTTAAAAATGGCAGAACCTGCCATTTAAGGTTTGCTCCCCAACCAAAGGCAGGGGGGAGGGGAGAAATGTATGTTCTCTTCACTACCAATTTAAAAAACACCGCTTACAGAAAACTGCATACCTTATATCAATTCCACCTCCAGCTTTTTGAATGTCTACATCCAGCCACAGTCTTCTTCATGGAAAGAAAGGTTTTCTATACACAAATACATCAAGCACGAATGTCTGAATAAAACCCTAAATAGTACTGATATGGTAGTTAGTGATAAGAAACTCTATGCTGGGCATTTCTATACAAGATGTTTACTATGGAGCCATTAATTAGCTCCATGATAAAGTCTTCACATCTACATGTGAGGCCCTATTAGGTCACAGGAAACTACTAAACAACCTTGTAAGTTAGTACTTGTAAACACAAGTACTATCCTGTGGCAACGTTATTTACTCTCAGGAATGCATGTGCAGACACTGACAGGGCTAGCTGAGGCACAAGGATGCTTCAGTGCTGTTGCTGCCAGTTGGCTAGCCCCATAGTGAAGTAACTTCGTGCCCCTCCACAGTACATTGAGCCTGGTCAGAGCAGCCCTGGGCTGGCAAGCTGACCCCTGGGGCCCCCTGCCAGCCAGGTCTACTCTGAGCTGTCTCAATGTGCTGCTGTCCTGGACACATGTGTAAACATGGCACCCTAGAGGAATAAACTCCAGTGCAATGTGTGCTGGAGTTTATTTCTTTGCATTAACTGCATGTGTAGATGCACCCACTGAGTCCTTAATTTACTTAGTACAGCAGAAAAAAATGAAATTTGATTTTCCTTAACTACTCTGAGCCATGAATAACTTTTCAATCAGTACTAAGAGTGTAGAAGGATACAACAACAAAAGAGTCTGGAGACTGAAATATAAAACATGATTAAACATACATAACTGGAATGTCCATAGGATTTATTATAGAATCATAATATCATAGAAAATTAAGCTTGGAAAAGAACTCAGGAGATCATCTAGTACAACCCTCTGTTCAAAGCAGAACCATTGTCAAGCCAGGCCTTAAAAACCTCCAAAGATGAAGATTCCACCATCTATCTAGGTAACCCATTCCAGTGCTTCACCAGCTTCCTAGTGAGAATGTTTTTCCTAATATCCAAGCTAAACTTCCTTTGCTGCAACTTGAGACCATTTCTCCATGTTCTGTCATTTGCCATCACTAAGACCAGTCTAGCTCCATCCTCCAACCCCACTTCAGGTAGTTAAAGGCTGCTATCAAATCCACCTTAGTCTTCTCTTCTGAAGACTAAATAAGCCCATTTCCCTCAGCCTCTCCTCATAAGTCATGTGCTCCAGCTCCCTAACCCTAATCATTTTTGTTGCCTTGCACTGGACTCTGTCCAATTTATCCACATCCTTTCTGTAGTGGAGGGCCCAAAACTGGACACAGTACTCCAGATATGACCTCACCAGCACAGAATAGAAGGGAATAATTACTTGCCTCAATCTGCAGGCAATGCTCCTAACAGCCCAATATGCTGTTAGCCTTCTTGACAGCAGGGGCACACTGTTAGCTCATATTCAGCTTATTGTCCACTGTAACCCCCAGGTCCTTTCCTGCAGAGGTGCTGCTTAATCAGTTGGTAGGATTCTTCCATCCAAAATGCAGGACTTTGTATTTGTTCTTATTGAACCTTGTGAGATTTCTTATGGTCCAACCCTCCAATTTCTCTAAGTCATTCTGACCCCTAGTCCTACTCCCAAGCATTTCTGCTACTCCCCCCAAGCTTGGTGTCATCCGCAAACTCATCTTCTAGACTTTTAATGAAAATATTGAACAAAACCGGCCCCAGAACTGATTCCTGGGGCACTCCACTTTTTAAAATTTCATTTTCCCTTCTTCATGTATAATAGGCCGTCAACTCATAAAAACTGTTGGCATATTTTTTTTAATTAGCTACTTTATATTTTCAAAATTGAAAGTCCTGACCCAAAATTCCATTAAATTCCATAGAGGCTTTGCCATTGATTGAGGTGGATTTGGGATCAGCTCTTAAGCAAATTGGTTTTCTGTCATCAGACTTAATTGTGTTGCATTTTCAGTTTCAAAACTCTCTTGTTGCCTATAGCCCCTTTTGCTCTGACTTCATGCCTTTCTTCAATCCCTTTTTTCTCCAACTCCCTTTTCTAATAGAGGTTAGACCTTTCTCTTAATGGCTGCCTAAACTCATTTTCCAGGACAGTTCTTCTCTAGTGAAAGGTCCCTATACCATCTAAGAAATTATCCTGGAATTTCTATTTAAACTACTTTCCACATAATAAATATAAGCTACACTTTAAATCCTCTTTATGCTGCCAGCACATAAAGAAACAAATAACAGTCTACTATTATGGCTACAGTGGCTGGCCTAGAACTATAGGTACTATTCCTGATTGTACACAGTGGCCTGATAGGTGATCTAGATGTGATTTGACCTCTCTGCACATCAGTTTGTCCATTTATAAAAATGTGGAAGATGAGACATACTTCAAAGTTTAAGTGCAAAGTACAAATGAACAGTTATGCATGCATTTTTAGACTGACTATTCTCAACGGTGGATAACCTTTACTACAAAAGCAAGTAAGTTTTGTTAATTTTTTTTAATGATTGTTTTTCTCCCCTTAGGGAAATTCGTCTGATACCTTCTTATGGGTAACTGAATACAGTCTATACTATGACATCACTGATAGTAATGGAATCTCTCATATTCATGATGTTACTTTCTGAATAACAGGTCCCCTTTGAAGAAGGGGGAAAAACAATGCATAAAATGGGCTTATCTGAAACATTTTGGTGTTGAATGCTGTAACAGGATGCACTGGCACTTACCTGTTCTGCCCATAGGGAGGTTACCCTTGCAGGCTGCTTACTGGGTTGGATCCCAGATTGCAGCAGGTGAGAGCTGGATGAGGAGAAACACCTAGGTGAGAAAAATGATACCTGGTCATGTGTTTCATGTGTTTGTGTGTCAGGACTTCAGTGGTCCAGAAAAATTCTGGGAGGGAAAAAAACATGCAGGGCAATATATATATATATATATATATATATATATATATTATACACACACACACACACATATATATACACACACACACACACACACACACACATATATACATAGAAAGAGAGAGAGAGATAGGTAGAGGTGGTCTCACATGGCGGAGGGTGTAGGCAGAGGCAAGCCCAGAGCTGCCATGCAGTACTAAAGAGAGCGGAAGCAGGGAAGACACACAAAGTAGTGTACCAGGGCATGTGGTAAGCCAAAAGCCACAGTGTATTTTTACCTATTTTTTTCTTTTCTTCCTCATGTTTCTTGCAGAGTTTATTAAGCATCTTAATTGATGAGTAGCCCAGATCAACTGTTTTCACATCCATACAGAGGAGTGGACTTTAGTTTTCAACTGAAGTTCATGAGTTAATGGATTATGGTTATTTGATTTAGATCAGACTTTGTTCTTCTCCATGAATATTCATAGATTAGTAATTGATTTTTCTTGAACTAAGATGCTGAGCCCCACAAATCCCTAGTTTCTAAGCTGAGGAATAATAAATGACTGAGTGATGCCCTTTGAGGAGTGGTAGTTAGCTGATGGTTAATGGATCTTGCTGAGTGGCCACAAAACCTTATGTGGTGGGATGAGGTAATGGGTTCTGCACTGTGAATAAGACACCATATTGACTGAGCTTAATTGATAAACTGAGAATTGCGGGTCTCTATCAGGGATAAGACACTAACGTTGGTAATTGACTGAACGTCAAAGTGAGAAAGCAAGGTGATACCACTAGACAACATAACAAGTTCGGCCACTGGTGCTTTGGGAGGAAAGGGACAGGGTGTAGGGATGGAAGAGCCCTGTGAAATCACCTGTCTAGGTTAAAGATAGTCCACCATCTTCTGCATGATTTTCACCCTCCCTTTTCTACATGTATATCAAGATGTGGCAAGTTAGACGGGGGGAGAGTGCAGAGAGTAGACCCTTATACCAGACAAGTTGATATGAGTGAACAGGGCTTGCTCACAAATGCCAACAAATCCTGATGACTCAGCACAGAAATATCAAGTTCAGTTTCATTTTTTGATATTCAATTGATCTGTAAGTTTTAGCTTCACCAAATGTGTTTTATATTTTCACTAATAAAAAAGGATAGAGTTTATGTTCAGACCGCAGTTTCTTTGTGCTGAATTCTGCTCCTGCTGAAGCCAACTGGAGTTTCGCCACTGACTGAAACAGGAGATTAATGGTGCCGTAAATCAACCTTGTCTGAAACATAACCCAGCATTTTCAAAAATATCCCCTTGATTTTTTTTCAGCCTTTTCTGTACCATTTTTACTAGAATATAAATCAAATGAGTTTCTTTTTGTTGTTTTTCAATTGTATGTTTTCCTGGGAAAAAAATACCAGTAATTTAACATGAGCGTTCATAAGAACATCATTGACATAAAAAAGACGTGTAGACACGTTTTTCTTTGGAACACAAGACTAAGGTGGTCTTCAGTATTCTCTGATTTTCCCACTGTATGTGGAGTGACTCATTCAGACTTTGGCAGTGTTCACTATTTTCCTGCTGTTTGAAAAAAAAAAAAAAATGTGAGTCTAGAGGGGCCAATACAGACTGGCTCCATCTGTGCTTCCTCACTGACTCCTAAGCTGTCAGAATGTCAAGGACAGCCAACACTCCTGATGTTCCAATATCACCCTTTATGGCCCATTGTTTCCCTAAACTTTATTATTGTTTTAGGCTGTCATATAAAGTAGGCATTATATGTATGGTTCTACTTTAAGGCCACAGTAATGCCATAGTAGTAGAATGTCTATTAAATGTACTGCAAGGTGTGCTTTGTTAATACAGGTATAAACTGCATTTAAAAGATTTTTTTAAAAGACATCCTTTCACCTTGCTAGCAGTAGGCTTTAAATATCACCTTACTGTTACACCCTAAATAAGTAAAGCTCAGGCTGTCACCTTTACCACAGTCAAAAAATATCTTTGCAAATAAATCACATTTAATATCTGAAGTTCAAAGGAATTCAAGGCTGCTGCCATACTTTTGTAGGATTCTGCTTGAGTAATTCCATGTGCAGGAGCAAACCAAAGCAAAGAAATTTGTAGAATTATTTAATGCTTCATTGTTTAATTACAATTCTCACTGACAGGCCATGGACAGACAGACATTACACATAACCATTACACATAAACCAGTTTAAACCTGTAACAGAACAGAAGTTCAGTGCACATAAACTGGTTTCAAAATGACCAAAACTGGTTTAAGACAGACCTGGATAAATGTAGTATCAAACTTAACTGATTTAGGTTAAATCAGTCTATTGAACGTCTGTCCCAGATCCCCTCCTAACTTAAGTTAAGTTAACTCACAGGTCCCCAGCATCCCAGGATGCTTTGCACCTCCCATTCAAGCCCCACCTCACAGGGCTAGCATTGGTCAAACTGTCTGCTCCGGCCAAGCCCTCCTGCCTGTGCCAGTCAGCCCAGCTTGCCTCAGTGAGGTCTCCCCAGCTCTGGGCATGGTTCCCTGATCCATGCTGCTGGTACAGAGGGAAAATTCCCCCTTTCATTCCACTGCATGATCCAGTGATGCCTTAGCCCTGCCCAAGCAGATGTTGGGAGGTATAGTCCCTCCAACCTGGGATGAGCTGGAGTGGTGTGAAGGGGGCATTTCCCTTCTGCATTGACAGTAGGGCTTGAGGAACACTCTTGGGGGTGAGGAATCACATTGGCTGATGTGGGGCACCAGCTCAGCCCAGGGCTAGAGGCACTGTCCCCCCATCCCCTCCTCCTGTGAGGGGCACAACAAGTGGTTGAGGGGTATGTGCTGGGCAGCCCATCAGGGATGAGCCCTACTTGGCTGCATTTGGATGCTTTCAACAGGATGGAAAGGTGTTCTCTAGTGCCCCCTGGCTTTCAGCCTAGACCACTGCAGTCATATAGCCAGATTCAAAAGTAAATGTCAGTTCACTTCATTATCAGTTCAATCTACGTAGTTTAGAGATACCCGCAAAGATTGAATCGATTCAGCCTCTGGCTTTTTCATTGTCTGTACTTAGACACAGTTCTCAGTAATTTGTATATTATATGGTTAGTAAAAAAAGCCATACTTTCATTAGGGAATACAGATCCACTTATCCAGTGTAAAGAATTGCATAGCCTAAAAAACAATTGTATAGATATGAGTCAGTAATTATACATGCATCCCTTTGATTTTATTGACTCAATTTGACTTGAGTATCACTGAGGCTATTGATGTTCTTTGAATGAATCAGTTCCAGATAACATATAATTTATAATGTCTATGGAGGAAATAAAATACAGTTATTTCTAAAGTTTAAGGATTTTGTAATAAATACAGAGAAAATTATAAAGGAAGATAAAAAAGACCACTATCTACAGCCTGGCATAATATAAATTATTGGCAGGATGCCAGACTACCAAGTGTAGACCCTGAGATGGTGCAGGGTCACTTGGAGGAACAGGATGCCTTTAAGTCGGCAGGCCCGGATGAGCTCCATCTGAGGGTACTGAAGGCACTGGCTGACATCATTGCGCAACCACTGGAGATAATATTTGAGCAGTCATGGTGCATGGGCCAGGTCCTGGAGGACTGGAAAAGGGCCAATGTGGTCCCCATTGTCAAGAAGGGGAGGAAGGAGGACCCAGGCAACTATAGGCCAATCAGTCCCACCTCTATCCTAGGCAAAAATCTTCGAAAAAATTATCAAGACTCACATTTGCGAGAGCCTGGCAGGACAAATTATGCTGAGGGGAAACCAGCACGGGTTCATAGGAGATAGATCATTCCTAAGACTAATCTAGTCTCTTTTTATGACCAAGTTACGAAATGCCTGGACACAGGAGTAGGGGTTGATGTCGTATACTTAGACTTCAGGAAGACCTTCGATACGGTATCCCATACCATACTGGTAAACAAGTTAAGAGGCTGTGACTTGGATGACTACATGGTCCAGTGGGTGGCGAATTGGCTAGAGGGTCACACCCAGAGAGTCGTAGTGGATGAGTCAGTATTGACCTGAAAGGGTGTGGG
>JAGPOW010000290.1:16425751-16456165 GCA_030014935.1 Caiman crocodilus
GGGAATTGGTGAGGTTTTATTCACCAAGGTGCCCTCAGGGGTTACAAGAAATAATGGCCACAAGCTAACAGAGTGCAGGTTTAGACTAGACATTAGGAAGAACTCCTTAGAGTTAGAGTGGCCAAGGTCTGGAATGGGCTCCCAAGGGAAGAGGTGCTCTCCCCTATCCTGGGGGTCTTCAAAAGGAGGTTAGATAAGCATCTAGCTGGGGTCATCTGAACCCAGCACTCTTTCCTGCCTATGCAGGGGTTCAGACTTGATGATCTATTGAGGTCCCTTCTGACCCTAGCATCTATGAATCATCTATGAAATGGTGAACAGATTTTTTTTAAGAACATAATTGTGCATTTCCAAAATTACAGTTTTGTGAATTGTTCTTCAGACTTTGCAATTATCCAACTTTGAAAAAATTATCAAGGCTCACATTTGCGAGAGGGGAAACCAGCACGGGTTCGTAGCAGGTAGATCATGCCTAACTAATCTAGTCTCTTTTTATGACCAGGTTACAAAACGCCTGGATGCAGGAGTAGGGGATGATGTCCTATACTTAGACTTCAGGAAGGCCTTACACTAAGTTCTTTCTGAGATATCTGTGCAAGTTACTAGTGCACAGAGCAAGACAGTAATCTAAATTCATTGCCCAAGGTTCTCTGCAGCTGTGGAGCACTTGGTATGCCTATTTCATTTTTTTCCCTTCAATATATGTCCAATAAAAAGATATACATGAATTCATAAAACATTACATTCAAAATCAACATAGTAATATTAAATCTTTTTTTTAGATATTCACAGGAAGCCATCAATAATAGCATTGTATGCTCATTTTGAAGAACTATTAAATTAGGCCACAGTTTGACTGAGGGTGAAAAAAACTATTCACTGCACCTGGTCTAGGTATAGGCGGTTTACTTTAAGGTAGAGCAGGTGCATGCAGCACTTTGCTGCTTTGAGGAGCAGCATTAGCCATTTCTGGCCCACACAGGGAAACCCGTGCAAGTAACTCAGGGTGAGGTGGTCTGCATGGGGGAGTTGTCCTGTTGGGGGATCAAAAATAGCACAAGGGAGTTAGGATTAGCACAGACCTGGGGCTGGGATGAACAACTGAGCTTTCCCAGCCCTTAGCTGCACTGCAAATGTGTGCAGACATGTGTGAGATCAGGTTAATCCTTTCTTAGATTGGATTAACCCAATCTCAATCTAAGTTAGTGATCTTACTCGGGTGAAATAACTTAAATTAGGTGCACCATTTTTTGCCTGATTCAACTTCTCTGAGCACCTGCACTTTGCATTTAGATCAGTCTAATGCAGTTATGTGCCATGAAAGTCTGTCATTGCCTTCAGAAGGTTTAGGAATAGGCCTGACCTAAATCAGATTAAATCATTTCTGTAGAGAGCTCAAAATGCAATTGGTTGGCAACCAGTTCACATGGGGAAGCAACATTGCTTTTCTATGGATTTTTTTTTGTATCTACTTGTCTCTTGCAAGCACCTCAGTCCGTTCTGTCCACAACCATTTCCTGCCCAATTATATGAAAAAGAGATACGAGTATAACTTTCAACACTGTGCCAAAAAGCTAGATTACTTTCACAGGAGACTCTTTTGCTATTAGTTATAAAGTGTCAAGATAAAAATCACCAGCAGTATTCTCATTTAGCATTAGGGCTGTGTGAAATTTCACCGGCTGTTTCAATTTGACACTGTTTTGACTCATTTCGAGCTCGAAACAGAGAAATCAAATTAACTCAAAACAGCCTTGAAACAAAACAAGGCAGCTGGCAGCCAGGTGGTGGGAAACAGGGGAGAACCAGGGCTGGACTCCCAGCAGTAGCCAGGAGTGCTTACCCATCCCAGGGACTGAAAGTCTGTAGCTGCTGGTGCTGTTGCTGCCACAATGTGGATTCCTTGGAGAAGGAAACTTTGATGGTCCACATTGGTACCTCGGGCTAGTTTCCCCTTCACCCACCCTTAACTACACTATTATTTTTGTGTCTAAAATGAGAGAGACAAAAATTATGCTGGTAAATTTAACTGTTGTACACTTCATTCTCTTACTATAAGCACCTTTCCAACACCTTTTGTCATATTCTATGTAAGTGTCCAATACATCACATTATCCAGACCAGGCACTATGGGCTGGATGAGAGGCATAGGCCTGGTCCATGAGCTACATCAGACCTGCAGACTGGCACACAGGATCAAGTGTGTGGGGCTGGCCCAGTGAGGGTGACACATGCAGCAAGTGCTCTAGACAGCCATGCATGCCACATACAGTACACTCCAGACTAGCTCCATACACCACATGCAGCATGCAAAGCCTGTGGCAGAGCCAGGGCATGTCATGTTCAGTACACAAGCCAGCACAGAGCATGCAGTCTGAGCATCCAAACCAAGACCTGTGGGCAATACATGGTAGGTCTGGGGACACATAATAGGTCTTCAGTCTGGATCTAGCCCATGGACCAGATCTAGATCAGGGGTATCAAAGATAATACACTAGAATTAAAGTTAACACAATGTTGTTCATCTCAGAATATCAACCACAATGCAGGAATTCAGAGAGGAAATACTTAATGACCACATGAAAAGGAAGCCTGTGAAGCAATGAGACACAGATGGCCAGAATTCAAGTCTGAAACACCACAGGAGTCAAACAGTACACAGGCTGAGATGGGTTTTATCTGCATACTAGTCTGCTCTGCAAAAGACAAAGAGCAACTGTGCCTATGACAGAGAAAAAGGAAATGTTAGAACGGCTAAGTACAGCAGTTTTAGGAATGGAAATATGCCAGGAGAAGGTTCAAAATGTGTTTCCGTTGCCAATAAGGAGCAAAAAGATTGAAATCTATGGATTAAAACATGCAATCTATCAGGAGTTAAAAATAAAAATCAACAAAGTATGGCAGTCAAAGTAGATTGGGGTCCAAGAGAAATCAATATGATATTTGGTGTTTTATGCACACCATTGGTACTATTTTAATATTCTTTCTAAGTTGCCAAACTCAATACAATTCACCTTTTCCACGTTCTGTTCAATCCACCATATTTTCAAAGTAGAATGAGGGTTTTGTGAAGGAGGCACTGCACTGGGCCTTAAAAGTGCTAGGTTTTATTCTTCCAAGCTCTGCTATAGAAATGATGTGTGATACTCAGCTAGTCACTGAAGCTGTCTATGGTCAGTGCCACTCCTGTACAACACAAAATAATATTTCTAATTTCCTGCCCTCCACTGTGTCATTCATGTCTTCAATACAGATAATGTTAGTGTCTATGTCTATATGCAAGTACAGCATCAACCTGTACTCAGCTGAGACTTTTCAGGGTAAGTTTATTCCACTCCTGAGGAGACCATCTAGACTTTTGGCCATGACTACCAGCTCCCAGTCCACATGCCAAACCCAGAAATGAATAAGAGTGCCCTGAGGAGACAAACACATCCCTATCACTCACAAGCATCCTAGCAACAGAGACCTTGAAGAAACAGGTAGGAAGCACCTTGGGCAATGTGTTGCCTATTTTCTGTGTCTGGGGCATTCAGGGCAGGGGAACAGGGGTCATGCTTCTTGGGAGTGCTGCAAAAACAGCAAAGACATACAAAATGATACATAATTAAAATAATATGAAGTATTATTGTAGGCACATCCTTGCTGGTTCTTTAAAGAGGCAGAAAGAGAAATTAGTTTAAATAGTAAAACAATGCAACAATAATGACATTAGGAGTCTACAGAATTGGCTCATATTGAGCTACACCCATTTTTTTCAACACTATTCCTACCACAGCACTTTTAAAGAGTATTGTGAATTCTGGTGCAACATATTTGATCTTATGGTACAGAGGAACAATTCATCTTCAGTGAGACTCTACAGAATATAGAAGTCAAAACCAATTCTGTCTTATGAACACTATTCTGAAAGGTCATGTCATTAAAAGATTTCTTGAAATCAATGTTGAGCAAGTTTTCCCAGCCCTAAAACTTGAAGACTATGGTTTATTAAAGTACAATTTCTGCTGCTTTAGAAGGAAAGATATTGTCCTTTGATGTCATTCTGTGTTATTGTACTCTGCTTTTAAACTACGATCAGCGAAATAAGGTCTGAAGCAGGCACAGCAGAACTGGTGTATTTACTTAGAAACAGAGAAGTAGAGACAATACGAAGTGTATGAACAAGCACTTTCGAGTCGTGGTCTGTTACAACTACCATCAGCACATTTTTCAAATGTATTCCTGAACAATGGAAGATATTACATTGTCACAAGTTATCTACACAGGATATGGCAAGAAGTACCTATATCAAATAAACACTGGCCTGACATTTATTTAAAAATTATCTTTTCTTCCTCTGCTAGACAGAGGAGAAAACTATCATAGTGCCAAATAGATCGGCATCTACAGCCAAGACATCTATAAAAAGAGGGTGCCATTGTAAAGAATTTTAATTACAGTGCTGGTCTCTTTGTTAAATGAGACAAAAGCCTTAAAAAAAAAGCTTTGCCATTTCTGTCTAGAAATTATCCAATAGACAAAGCAAGATCTACAACAAGCAATTCAAAATTACAACTGCATGTGTAGGTCTCTGAAATTCATTGCTTTCTCTATTGCAGTCAAGCAGTTTTTACCATTTCAATTCAAATTTAGGTCCAGTGTAATGTAGAAGTTGAAGATTATTAAGATTTCACAATGGAATCCTTTAAGTTAAGCTCCAGTGTTCTCTATAAAAAGAAATTGAACACAAGCAGTAATGAAACATAAAGTCTATCCTCTAATCCATATTTGATTAGAGAAAATGTCTTGTAATACTTTTATTTATCAAGTTGAGCCTTCCAAAGCCAACCTATCCAATGCAGGGAAGGGTGAGGGGAATTATAATTGCATTTAAATATCAAAATACTTCTGCCTAAATCAATGGGAAGTGAATATATTTTAGGATCTAGCACAAGGTCTAAGTCAAAGCACAGTGAAATCTGTAACTTGAATCAGGCCTATCCTGGTCAAGCCACCAAACCAGACAGTTCATTCTTAATGCCAATAAATCATAAGCAGCCTGAAACCTTTCTTCTCAGCTGTTTATCCTGTCAACAGACCGATATTCCCCAAAACATTTATTTCTGACGCTCCAAAAGAGTGGTCTATCACAGCTTAGTGATCTCCCAGGAAGGTGGAAGCTGGAACCTTATGACTTCTGGCAGCAAGCAGAAATCTTCATTTCCACCTGCCACAGGTCATCTGGAGAATAGATACAGAGCCTTAGCAAAAGAGAAAGAGGATCACTTTCCATTGGTACTATGACGTGATTGGAATAACAGAGACTTGGTGGGATAGCTTGCAGGAATGGAGCATGTGATGGATGCATATAAACTGTTCAGGAAGAACAGGCAGGGGAGAAGAGGAAGAGGAGTTCTGCTTTATGTAAAAGAGCCATATGATTGCTTGGAGCTCTAGTATGAAGCTGGATAGGCCTGTTGAAAATATCTGGGTCAGAGGAGAGAGCGATGAGAGTAATGTCATGGTGGCGGTCTGCTATAGACCACCACACCAGGAGGAAGTGGTAGATGAAGCTTTCTTCAAACAGCTCGCAGAAGTTTTCCCCAATCACAGGCCTCTCTTTCGAATATATATAACACTGTGAAAAATGACATATCTGTATTTATAACAACCTGCTAAGATGTTTACTAACAGATTAACTACTGTGCATGCTCCCTTCCACATCCCCTCAGGAAGAAGCGTCAGGTAACCAGCAGGACCAATGACTGAACTTTCTCTTTGGTCTGTTTTCAGCCTCAGGTGCACTCATCAGATGAGTTTGACAAATGAAAGATGACTCAGCATGTGGACTGAGAAACAAAAGGGCCTACACCTAAATTTAAAACCACAGATTCCCTGAAGTTCAGGGGAGAAAGGAATCTGTTAAAAGAAACAGACTCTGTTCGGGATGCATGTGATAAGAGAGACCTACCAAGGCTGTTAAGTCCAAAGGTCTTGTTACACTTTGCACTTTGAGCTGTTCATGTTGATTGGTGTTAGTGCTAACTCATGTTTGGAGCAGTCATACCATAAGGTTAAAAACCTTCTCCCACTGTCCCCCACTTGCACAGCTCTGACTTGCCATTAGAGGGCTGGTGAGCAGGGGCCTGACTGGAAGCTACATCTGTGAGTTGCCACTATACAGCTAGTAAGCCAGGACAGGCTTCTACCCTGTTCTAGGTCGGGGTGTAAGAGATATGGGTTAAGGGGTTGGGAACATGAAGCTGGGAGGCAGAGAGTTCATGGGATGAGGATGGGTAATGAAATGGGAAGTGGAAAGGAAATAGTGGTGGGGGAAGGGTGGTAAAATGAAGGAAGTCATCTACTGAAGGATAAAATGAAAAAAAAGTTAAAAAAATAAAAATAAAAGAGGAAGCAAATTAAGACAGGTCCCATGTTTTAACAAATTGGGATTTGAGGTATGGGGGGGTGCTGGTTGTGTTTCCTGGGGTGGCTGGAAGGTGGGAACTGTGAAGGAAGGTGCTTTTGGTAGAAGTACTTCCTACCCCAAAAAGGAAGCCCCGGCTCATGGGGACCTGATCTAGTTGCCTACCTTGTTTCCCTCCCACCTCCTTTAGACCCCACTCCTGAACCCAACCATACCCTGTAACCAGGCTGTCTTGCATGTGCTCTGCAGGCTGTTTGTGCAGGGGTGCAGCCCTTGGGTAGGAAATTCAGATTCCTGAGAGTGGGAAGGGGGTTTGGCTTGGTACCAGAACCATCCCCAAGGCAGTAGAGTTCAGGGGGCAGGAAGTTTGTCCACACAGAACAGGAGGGTAGAGGAGGGGACACTATATCCTCGGATGCTGGAGGACTGCAGCTTGGGTAGATCACCTGTGTGGAGTGGCCACACATTAATGGAACATGAGCTGGGTAACACAGATCAGAAATAAAACTGCCTTGTACTGGTGTAACTTTAATCTACCTAATATGTACTTAAAACTAGTTTCAGGTGTTAATGTGTGAACAATCCAGAGGTTAAGAGTTCCAAGAATGAACTAAAATCAAAGTGTAACAAGGCCCTCATACATTTAGTCCTTCTGTGCCATAGGCTTATCTAAGTATTTCCCTGTCAGCTGCATGGTTAGGACATACTTAGATTTTTGAGTGCCATGCAGTTGGTCCAATAAAATATATCACCCAAAAAATCCTTGTCGCTCATTTATTTCCTGGATACCATCATGGCTGCAACATAACCCTTTAGTCTGTCTATTTTTTTAACCTGTTCCTCCCCTTTTCCTGTGGAGGATATAGATAGCTATATAGCTATCTAGATCTAGATCTAGATCTAGATTAAAACTCAAGGGACAAAGACCAAGGCATTCGTTAATCCAGGATATAGTCAACAGGGTTTGCTTGCACGTTATTACTTTGATAAAACACTGTATTTGGATACTAGAAATCTGTCCTATCCTTGGGATTCTCTGTTAGCATCTCCTCAGCAAACATAGCCAGCTCAAACTCTGACACCCGTTATATTTAGACTAAGATATTTTTATTATTATTTTTCTCTTCTACTATTTTTCTTGTCCTGGAGCAAGATCCTAGTCATCACCACCCACTAAAAACAACTATTTTGAAATCCGTACCTGATGTTCAGCAGAGTGACAAAAAGAGGAATCCAGCCAAAATGAGATAAGAAGTTTATATCAGGAAGTTTTTATCAGTAGATGGTCACTTCCTACAAAAATCAGGCATCAGGCATTACATGGACTATCATTTTAATTTGAAATGAAAATATAATCATCCAAAAATGTTTTGATTCAGGCTTATAACTAGTCATATGTCATGCTGTCATTTCTAGGCTTTCACTCTCAGCATTTTTTTTAAAAAGGAAAATGTCACTAAATTTGTGATTATATCACTGAGTTTTGATAAGAGAAATACATTGGCACATCTTGAAAAACCTCGGAAAGTTCATTGTTTGAGTGGCTTCAGCTCTTGAACAAAACATTAGATATTTTGCTCCAAACTCCACTGATCAAATTATGATGTTTACTCTGCCAAGCCTTTCCATGAAAATCAATTAATACTTGTTAGTGTACAGCTCAAGCTTTACTATACTCTTTAAATACTGGCATCCATATTTTGTTATTATGGTGGAGTTTTGCCATGAGAAAAGAAAACAGAGATAAGTTTGTGTGTGACAGAGGGTTTTGGGTGTTTTGGCAAAGGGCAGGGTGTTTTGATGACCTTTTAGCCTGCAAACTAAGTGGTTAGCAAAAGGGATTACCACATCTTCTGCAAAAGCAGAGTGGAGAATGACCATCCATTAGTTACCGTGGATACCTGAAGTGGAAATGAATGATGTGTGAATGAATGCTGACCTTTCAGATGCATCTACCCAAAGTGGCCAAACAGGTCTAGGCCTGTCATTTATATAGAAATTGCATTAGGGTAACAAGTTACCTCAACATGTTAACATGGGCTTGGGTAAGTTGTTACTTCATATGGAAAAAACACATTCACGCCTGGGGTAACATGTTAGTCTGGGCAGTTTTTCATCCACAGAGAGCAAACCATTCATGTAAGCTGGCTGTTCTTTGGGGATATTGTGCATTGCAGTGCCAGTGACAATGTCCTAAAAATAAAAAAAAAATTAGAATGAATTAACTTTAAGATACTACACAAAATATGCATCTGGGGTAGGAAATTACTCCATGGGAATGTATGAAGGTTAAAAGGTGCAGAGGCACAAAACTGAATTCAACAGAACAAATTATAGTAGAAATCATAGTAATATATTTAGGCTGAAAAATCAAGGAATAGTTTATAGCGAACATCAAAATATACAACGCCTAAAATATCCATTAATTTGATCACTGAACAACGTATCACTGCTAATAGAGTGAAGGTCACAGTAAGCCAAATAAAAGATGCTCTTTCAGCTATTAAGTGCCGTACAGTGCATTTAGAGATAAGGTAGCAGATTACATTTGCACAACAAATGAAAGATGTGAACAAATGACAGAATGGACAAAAGAAACAGACCAGCAAGTTTTGATTCAATGACCAATTAATGGCTGCTTCATGTTTAATCAATATTTTATATTCTCAACAAAGATTTTTCAAAACAGTTGTCTTCACATTCACTATGCTTGGTGACTATTCCACATCTGGAACTATCCATTCTTCTAAGATTGTTTCAATTACTTCCATGCTTAAATAGCTGCTTCTATTAGAGACAATATTCATTAAAATTGTGAAGATTGGAAATCCATGATAAGATTTGGCACAGGGAATAAAGAACTGCTAGTGTTTTTATATGGAAACGTTTTGGCAGAAATAACAATGTAAAATTGTTATGTTCACTGAGAATGGGAAAGCCTGACTTTAACAAATAGCAAAGATTTAACCCTCAGATTGAGCGCCTTTAGAAAAAAAAATTACCAAGTGATAATTTTCCAAGTGCAATTTAAAGTTAAATTCAGATCAAGAGGCATGGAGAAGAACTGTATGCATTTGGGGCTTCTATTCTGTGATTCAGTGACATAATTTTGACAGCATGGAAAGTAACAGTTCTACAAAGTAAGTTCACTCTCTCCTGCTAATTCCAAACATAGAACTGGAACCACATCACTGGTGAAGACGGACAATTAGAATAGTTTGAATAGAAAGTGGATGGAGTAACAGACAGAGAAAACATAAGTAAAAAGGAATGGGGGGATAGCTAGAAAGAAAAAGAAGCAAAAAGTTATTGTGGCTTACTTAGAAGATTCATGGCAGTGGGTTTGATCCTGGGTTCGGTGAAATCAATGACAAAGCTCCCAGTAACTTTAGCTAGAATCAGAGATGTAATTACTACGCAACCCAGGAAAGAAAGATAAAAAAAGAGTACAGAATATGAGGCGGCAAAATATTCAGTTGGAGGGGAGGAACTTGGAAAGCAATAATGCTGGAACAGTTTATGCTTGTTAAAAGTAGGAAATTGAATTGAATTGAATCTTTGTGTCTCATTGCCTCCAGGAACTTGCTTGCCCTAACCGTACTACATCTGAGCCATGAGGGTTGAGAGGGCTTTGACTTTTGATTCAAAGTGGGTTCATCTGCATAAAATGCTTACTGTGCATTAGCCTAATAATGCTGTGCAGTAGGGTGGTGCTTAAAAACCATGCTGATAGCCTACTGTGCAGTGTTATCTGGCTAATGCTCAGTAAACATCACAAAATAAGTGTGCGTGGATGCTACTACGGAGTAACTCTAGTTACTGGGCATTTAGTTAGTACTTTATTAAGCAAGTACTAAACTAAACAAGCAGTATTTAGGGAGCATTAATGAACATGTAGATCTACCCAATTTGTAGTTTAGAATAACTTGTCTAGAAGTGTTACTGCATGTTAGTGAATCTGCCTTCAGGACATTTTCAGCATTCTGTGACAGCATAGATGGACAGGCTTGTCTTTGATTGTTATTTATATGTATTCAGCAGTAATCAATTTTTTTCTTTTTTTCTGCAGTCCAGGATGAGAAGGCAGCGCTTATTCAGTGCTGAAACCTGTCTTGCACAGGTAACTAGGAATGACAGCAGCACATCCACTGTTGAAATCTTATCTCAAGACAGTGAGGATGCTGACTTTGTTCCAGACATGGGAGACTGTTCAGAGCAAGAAGACCATGTGTCTCTGGACGCTTCATCCAGCTCAGATGAGGAGGAGTTGGTGCCACAAGCAGAAGTGATGCCAACACTTGCAGTGGGAAAGGGAAGAGGACCAGCCTGGGGCCACCATGAAAGACCAAGGAGGGCTTACAGCAGGACATGGAGCAGAACCACTGCCACCACCCCCTGGAAACATTGCAGATGATAACACCTTTAGAGGAAGGAATGGCCAAGTGTCCACAGCTAATACATCAGAGAACAGCCAAGGCCATGAAAGTGCTGGGCCAACAAGAGAAAGTTATAAAGACAGTGGTGGAAATGTTCTACCTGTTTCTCTCTCAAGATATCCTGACTGTTATCATAAGAGAAACAAACAGAGAGGCAGAAAGAAGATTCATAGAGTGGAATGATAGCCATCCTAAAAAAAGAGGAGTTGAAAAAGCTGGACAAATCTGAGCTGAAAGCCTACATTGGCCTCCTAGTGCTGAGTGGTCTGTACCATGGTGGTCACGAAGCACTGGAGGCAGAGGTGGCTCAAGCAGGGCGCGGGTCTTGGGGCAAATCAGCCAATGTGGGGCCCCACCCCCACAAGCCATGGACCTGAAGAAGCTGCTACCACCATCAGCGGTTACAGCAGGTGGGGGTGTAGCAAGCAGCTGGACACAGAGCCACCGCTCCACCCAGCTCTATGCAACTGCCGCTCCTCCTGGCTCCACGAGTCCCCCAGAGCACAAGGCCTGGGGCGGTCACCCCAATTCACCTCCCACCCAGCAGGGACAGCCCTGACCAGAGGAGTTGTGGGAGCACATACTGGGTGTCCTTGCTTCCATGCCACCATGAGTTTAAATGATTCTGTCAAATCACCAACTACCTGAGATCTGACAACAAGCTGACACGTGAAGAAAGGAGAGCTGTGGACAAGCTTGCTGCCTTCAGAGATATTTGGACACAATTTGTGGAGAGCTCAGGAAATGGTATATTCCAGGAATACACCTAACGGTTGATGGGCAGCTGATTCTGTTCAGTGGTCTCTGTCTCTTCAGACAGTAAATGCCCAGCAAGCCTGCCAAACATGGCTTGAAAATTTGGTGGTGCTGTGATTCAGCAACATCATTCCCCCTGTCTGGAGACATCTACCTGCACAAGCAACCAGAAGCTCCATGCTGAGGTAATCTTGGTACCCAGGTCATTGAAAAACTGTTTCATCCCTGGTACAAGACAGGAAGGAATATTGTGGATGATAATTTCTTCACAAATGGTGACCTATCAGAAAGACTGCTACAGCATGACTTGACCGGTGTGCGTACAATTCAGAAAAATAAGTCTGATATTCTAAACAAAATGCAAGAAATCAAAGAAGGGAAACTTTTTCATCCATTTTTGCTTTTGATTTGGGAATTCATCCTAGTTTCCTATGTTCCAAAGAAATCCAAAGTTGTGCTGTTGCTGTCAAGCATGCACCATGACCTGTCAGTGGGTGGAGAGCAAAGAAAGACAAATATCATCCATGACTACAATAAAAACAAGGGTGGGGTGGATAACCTTGACCACTTAGTCCATATAACCACCTAAAGGTGGAAAATCAACAGGTAGCCAATGACATTATTTTTCAATATGCTGGATGTGGCTGCCATTACCAGCCTCATCATTTGGCTAGGCCACAATGCAAACTGGAAGCAATTATCACATTTAAGAAGGTGGCAGGGATTTTTGCAGGAGTTTGAAGAAGAGTTGATCAATGGACAAATAAAATGAAGAATGATGGATACATGTAGTCTGTCTAAGTCCCTCAAGTCTGGTATGACTGCCCTAAGTTACAAATTGCCACACCACACCCCAGTAGAACCTTCTGCAAGCATGAGTGGACGTTGTGCTTTTTGTCCATGGACAGATGACCGCAAAACCCAGAAATGACAAGAAGATTGTAAGCAATTTGCTTGTGTGCACCACAGTACATCACTGCTGCTTTGGGAGGAATGCAATATTTAGTTAAAACACTTAGGAAATATATTTGGAGGTAACTGTTTGTTTGCTAAGTCTGTGGTTAACGCTGTTTTCAAATTGTTCATTCACATTTTGAAACTCTAAAAAAAGTTTAAATGTTGTTCATAGCTCTAGTTAAATAATATTTTGGGTTGAAATCATCATAAATACTCTTTCAAATAATCTGTATATTTAATAAATAGTTCTTGGTACATTTATACTGTTATCACTGGTTCCATTTTGTTCATGTGGGTGGGGTAACAAGTTACCCCATGAGACCAACAATGTCAAATTGGGATAACAAGTTACCCCATAAAAACAATGATGATTACGGTTTCATGAGAATGGATGAGGGTTAAAATGCAAGATTCTCTTTTTTACTTTTCCTGAGTTTTCTCTTGGGTAACAGATCTAAAGTAGTATATGTAGAGCTGGATATACATTATCTACAGTTCCAGCTTTGGATAAAATGCTGCCTGATTTTTTTCTATAAGATAATTGGTTATTTAAGAGGTAGTATAGAGTAGGATATTTCCCTATAATACCTTTGAAACTGGGCATTTATTCTTTTGCTATATTCTCCTGGATATAAAACTCAGACTTAATGAACAAAGCTATAAGGGAAAAACAAAGCAGACACTGTAGGAAAATGGTAATCAAGTCCAGTCTCCTGTGGTTGCACCAACAACCACATCATGCAATTCTTTTTCATAAAATGTTCAAGCACCATCTTAAAACTAGCTAGGGTTTTTTGCCCTCCCCGCTTCTATTGGAAAGCTGTTTCAGAACATCACTCCTCTGATAGTTATGAGACTTTTAATTTCTAGCCTTAATGTATGTATGGATAGTTGATATCCATTTGCTCTTGTGTCAGCTTTACTTGAAATAGCTCCTCACCTTCCCGGCTGTTTACCCCCCAATGTATTTGTAAAGAAGAATTATCTCCTTTGTTTTGTTATGTGAAGCAAGCCAATCTCTTTTAGGATAGATTCTCTACTCCTTGATCAACCTAGTAGCCTTGAGCAGTATTTTTCTCCCTTTTAAAAATATTGGCACTACTGCTGTTTTCCAGCTATAGGTCTCAATTGCATAGATTTATTTAAAAAGTCCCTCCAACCACACTTGTGATGCTAGGTGCCAGCTTTTTCAAAATTTTGGTAAGAACATTAAATGGTTCCCGATGTGAAGGTTTGGCTACAGCGTGGGAGGCCGGGCCTGTGGGTAAGCCTCTGGGGAGCAACTGGGGGGTCAGCAAAGCAGGTTACTGGAGTGTCAGGTCAGTGTCTGGATTGGAGAGGCTGAGGACATGGGGACCCAGTTCTAGGAGAGCAGAGAGGGGAAATCTGAGAGACATACTCCGTGAAGCGAGCAAAGATTAGGAACAAGGGGTAAGAGAGCGCCCTAGTTCCAGGGGAGATTCAAAGCCAGGGTCAAGAAAAGCCAAAGCTGAGCCAGGAGAACCAGACAGAACAGTGGACGTGAGGCTTGCTGGAACAGACTGAGACTGGTGAGGCTGCAGGCATTCTTCGAAGGGGTGAGTTGTATCTCCAGCAGCCAATCTGGTTGCAGGGAATTGGGGCAGTCACATAAACCAGAAATCAAGGGCAGGTATGATAACTGAAGTGCTTCACCATAAGCCTTGCCAGCCCATATCTGAAATCCTTGAGCAATATTGAGTTTTTTTTACACTTCAAATATGATAATTTCCATTTCCATAATACCATTCTCCTTAGCTGTCTTGTACATGCCTTTCCCTATCTAATAGGACTATTCAATTGATTAAAGATATGCACCTACTCAAGTACCATGCTGAATTGATATATTATTACATATAGAACAGAAGATTCTTTTGCAAATGCTCAGATTTGAATTCTGACACTACACTATGTAGAAAGCAGAGTAGAGAAGCAACTTAGAGACTAACTGAATCAGAGATGCGTACACTTTCATCCAATGCTATGAAAAGATAAGACAATCCCTACTTGAAAGAATGAGACACAGATCTGAAACACAGTGCAAAGGCCTGTGTCAGAACACTTGAACCTTTGTGGATGGTCCATATCTGACCTCAAAGTAGCTGTTCTTAAGCACCAAAACTTTGAAAGCCAGCTTAAATCCAAAATAATGAAACAAGAAAGCATCCACAGACTAGATTGTATTAAGTATGGTCTGAACAGGGGCTACTGTTTCTTATCCTGTTACCTAGATCAGCTTTTTGTGGTCCCTTTGTCCCCATGGACCTATTGCTTGTTTGTTTCTCTCAGCACTGCCTCCCTTCTCCATTCCCCCTGTCACCCATGTCTCCTGCTTGTCTTCCTCCCTTACTTCTCTGCCTTGTGTATTCAAATCTCCCTCTATTTGATAGTCTGCTCTGTGCATGTCCTTTCATAGCATCTTATAAAGTGAGCTCTTGCTCACAAACACTTATGCACCTCTGATAAAGTCTATAAGGTCAATATCACTCTACCTCACCTTTTGCCTAACACACCTAACTCTCTTTTCTGAATGTAATTTTTTTCCTGTTGATCTTCTTATATTTCATAAAATAGTAATTTATTAGTATATAATACCCTAAGCATTTATTTACTTGACACTATTTTTGTTATTGACTATGACAGTCTGTTTATGCCATGGAGTTGCTGCTTTTCTAGCAATGTTGGCAGAACCTCCTAGTAAAGATAGAGAAGATGCTAACAGAAAGGACTTTACTGCCAGTTCTTACACCACCTCCTCAAACTACACAAGCCAAGCCAACAACAACCATCTCCTTCAGTATAACTGAATACACACCATGGGTTTTATCACCACATATTAGATAACAGATGTGTTCTTTTCACATCTCAGTTCAACGTAGATATCCAGACTACACTTTGAGGTGTAGAACTGGCCTGATGCTCAGTTTTGAATGATTCCAAGTGACAGACACTTTAGAAGTAACAGAATGACCAGGCAGATGTTTGCTGCATCAGCTGCAAGTCTATTCCATCCATTCAGCACTCTGTAAAATTGTACGTATTTAAAATGTTCTTGCAGATGTTCACTCTTAAAATTAAGGTCTCAACTATTGTAATGGAATTCACTGTAGAAACAGTAGACTGGGGCAAACTAATAGCCAAGCAGTAAAATAAGACAAAAGCCAGGGTTACAGTAATGCCATTTACTTTAGTATAAACTGCAGCTGCATAAGACCCATGTTGCACACTGATGTAATTACAAAAGTCTGAATTGGTTTTGTGTAGACAGGGCATAAATACCCTAATAAATTAATGAGTATGATTATGTAAACAGTTCCACAGTAAATGTGCATAGATAAGGCAACAAATTTGAATGATTGGTAGTGCAAATGCTTCGGTAAGATCAAAAGCCTGAGAATGCTACAAGCTTGCTAATCGCCAGTCTTGGCAATGCAATTAACCACCCTCTGTAAATGCTCTGTCAGCCTTCTTTGTTGGATATGTTCCACTTCTTTATGTTCTAAATCATTTTGAGTTCAATGCAGCGCCTAATCAGATACAGGGCCCTGAAGCACAAGTATCAGTCTGGTAAACAACAATGCACTCTCTTAGATACAGGCAGTTTTGCCCAAGGGCTCGGTGAGAGTTTCTAATCCCAGCTTCACACTGCTACACATTTTTATGTCTCTTACTGTGGTGCTGGTGACGTGTTTCAAGCAACTCTAGAAAGAACTGCTTTTGACCACAATTCCTTGATGCTATAGCATTTCTTATGTTTTTAATGACGTAAACAGTAATGTTCTATGGGACACAGAATTTCACAATGGCAATGGCCTCTTCTCACCCAGCTCAGCCTTTACTTCTAAAACCCTCGTTGCTCTTATCCTCACCTGTCCTTCTTCCCTAACTCTTTCTTCCATGTTTCCAATTTCTCCTCTCTTTTATCAGACACTCTGAGGAAGGGTCCCTGATGCCCAAAAGTTTGTCCAACCTTTCACCCAACTATACAGTTGGTCCAATGGAAGACATCACAAAAAGCCATGCCTTTTGATATTTCTTCGACCATCACAACTACAACAGTACTTCAACCCTACTATCAGACGATCCTAATTTTTTCCTCCCTTTCCCCACTCGTCCTCTCTCTCTACTCCAAAAGTCCCTTTATTAAAAGAATTAAGCTACCTGCTTGGTCTGCCTGTACCTTTCATGTAGCAACTATCTTTAGCTTCACTTTGCTACTTTACAAAAAGTTTACCTATTTTCTTCTTTTACCACCCCAGATATCCTACCCTTTTGGTGAAACCACCTCTATTTAGAGCCATTTTAACTTCTCCTCCTACAGAGGCCTTCCAGTGGAGCAATCATTTGAATACAATATTACTTATGAGTCATAGTGTACTTTACAATAATTTACAGCTTCTTTCTAAATCAAATGACTACAAAAATGTCTAATGGTCAGCTAAGGATCAGATTTTCAGGTCTGAAGATGCAGAAGGGCAGCTTAAGGGATTTTGTAAAATGCTTGTCTTTGTGGAAAAGCTGCCCCTAAAGCCATGGCCAGAAAGATTGAAAAATGAAACAAAACAAAAACCCAATCAGAAACAATCTTTTAAATTTCATTTTTTCCATACTCATTGTTCCAAAACACCTGATTTTAATGAGAATAAGATACACCAATGATGCTTCACTGTAGCCTACCACATATTCCATGGTGTCAGTGATGTCATTCTAATAGACAAGTACTTCAACCTTTAATAACCATTATTCTCAAGGGTCCTATTAGCCTGTGACGTGAAGCCAAAAGGTAAGAATTACTCACAGGCAGAAGGCTGAAAGATTTCCAGATGCTCCTTTTAATTTACAAATCAAATTTCTCAGGATTTTTGAGAGAGAAAATGGTTATTATTACCAAATAAAAAAGGCAGAGAGGGACTGAAGCGGGGGTGGGAAGTGGTGGTTGAGAGAGAGAGAGAAAGAGAATAGTTGTATACTAATGCCCTAAATAAAAATGTTCAGGGTTTTTGAGAGAAAATGATTATTTAACTCCTAAATCTCATTATTACCCTAAAAAACATAAAGTATCGGTATACAACTGGTTCACTCTCACTTTCTCTCCCATTACCCTCTTTTTTTTTTCTTGCACCCTTTCCATTTCTTTTTCTTTGGCAATATTTTAAATAGCTTCTTTGTTTTTTAAAGTTTTAGGAGGGCCTTTGCAGATCCCTTTTCCACCAAGATGTCTGTTGTTAGGTTGGCCAAGGTTTGCACAAATCCCACAATTGGCACGCTCTTCTCTAGGAAACAATAAAAGCAGATGGACAAAGGGGCTGAAGCGGAGATTTTAACTGTTTGAAAGGAGAAATCTAAAATAATTTGGCCAGATACAATGTGATTTTAACCAGGATTAGTTTACATAAATATTTAGGTTTTTATCATTTTTCACATATAGTTTAGCTTTTAAAGGAAAAGGAAAATCTTTTAAGACACAAACCCACCTTTTAAAGAAAAACAAACACTCTACCTAACCCAGAACATTACAGGCTAGTAAAATCCAAACTAACTCCTTTGGTTCCAAAGAAGTTTACTTCAGATATACACCAGTGTGCCCAGTATCCTATTCCACTATGTGTCTAATTTAAAGAAGAACAGAAAAAAGAAAGCCATAAGAGATGTGTTGCTCTGTTTCACATAATGATTTGGAATAGCAGAGTAATGAGAACAAAATTTCAAACAGAAATCATAGGGGAATAACAGGATGAGATTTCTGCAGAGGCTTGTAACTGTAGTATAGCCCCAAGCTATCTTGAATTCTACTGCAAAACAACTAGATATTCTATAATTCCAACCATCCAGAACTAAATAGACGTTTCCGGATGTATCTACACATGCAATAAACTCCAGAGCAGTTTGAGCTGGAGTGAACAACTACCAGGTGCAGCATCTACACATGTGGCCAAGACAGCAGCAAATTTTATGGCAGGGCCACTCCTGCCTTGCTCTGTCTCAGGCTCTGAGTGGCAGTGTCAGGCAGCAGAGGGGCTGACTGGGGCACAAGGGTGCTGAAAGTGTGGACCCGTGTGGCTAGAAGTCTCCTACCCATGTGACTAAGAATCTGGCCCCTACTGGCTAGGCTAACCAGGAGCAATATATGCCTGTATTCACCATCTACACATGCATTTAATTGCAGTTAATTATTCCACCATAGGATAGTATTATCCCTGAGTGCCATCTCACAGTAGTGTTAATTAGTTTACCGTGGTCTAATACTGTTGCATGTGTAGATGGCCACACTTTACTGTGCAGGTAATTGGTCTACTCTTCAGTACAATGCACATGTAGATACAGCCACTATTTCGGATTTGTGTTGGTGTAATTGTAGTCAAAGAAGAACATATGCATTCGTGTTTTGGTTCAGCCCTGCAAGCCAACCCTTCTTTCTGGAGGAAAATCAATGCAGCACAAGAACAAATTTTTCCATCCCCATGCAATTATGCATGGAATCTCCTTTGGAAAGTTTCTCAATAAAAAGCAATGAAAATTATTTACCTTAAATTGTAGCCCCTATGCTGAAGCTAAACCTAGTTCTTTTTTCTCCTTATATAACCTTTGTTAACACAAAAAAAGATCCTCTACCATTTTGTCAACTGTAATTACAAGTCTCTCTTAAATGCACAATCTTCAGATTCTATATGATGTCTATTCTTGTCACTACATCATACTTTGTGCCATCAAGCAAACAAGGCTCTGTACACACTTTATTTTTCTGACTGAAGACAAAGTTTTATTTTTTAACATTAAAAAAAATATTTTAAAGGTCAGTAGCACCAAAGTGAAAATGAAACCAAGTTATGCCCAGAATTATGTGAAAAAGTACCTCTCTAATCAGGCTGAAAAAGGCAAACACATTTTAATAAACCTTTAAAAAAAATCCTCTTTTTTCCATCAACTTTTTTGGTTTGTTGACACCAACACACAAGGAAAGCATCACAAATACCAAAAATCTCATTACACCCAATCTTTGGTATTTAAGGTATTGCAAATGGTTGCATTCTAGGATGCTTTCAGTAAATCAGAAAACTCTAAATTGATTTCAGTGAACGTCACCTGAGACCATACTCTGTAGTTAGTGGGAGCATTTAGCATATTTTACCAGCTTATGCATTTTGTCTTTTTGTTTTAAAAAAATTACGTTAACCATATTGCAATGCACTGCACAGGGGGATACAGCATGGTATCTTTGCAAGATATTAACATGACAGATACATAGGCAAGCTTCTAGGAAAATTGGAAAAGTATCAATAATATTTAACAACATTTAAGTTAGATCGTGCCAAAAGATGCAAGGAATTAGGAAATGAATACCAGACTTTGAACAATACTAATAATAAGTTGGTAGCAAAGCTGAGACATTGGAGTCTGGGAGAGCAGCATGTCAGCAGTAGCCTGTGTATATAGTAGGGGTATGTGAAACCACAAATATTCAATTTGGATTTGGCCAGAATTGGGGACAGTGATTTGATTTGTTGATTGAGATCACGGTCCCGATTTGATTTGGCCGAATCCAAAGCTGAAGATTCAACGTTGATTTGAAGAATCAGTGATTAGATCACAGACACAGCTTTAAATGTTTTTTCTACATACCTTGAGATACCAGGCGTAGCTCATGAATGCTGCGATGGTGGGGCAGATGGGCCATCCCATAGGAGCACAGGGGGCAGGGGGACTGCATGCTCGGCAGGGGACCCAGAAGTGGACTGGAAGTACTTCCGGTCCACTTCCGAGTCTGCCACTGAGGACGTGCCTCCGATCGGTATTATGTCAACTTCTGATTAGATACCCGAATAGGTGTCCTAGTGCAAATATGATACTTTGGTGTGTGTGGGATAATTGACAATGTTTATACAGGTAGGAAGAGATAGCTATGATTCTGTGAACCATTGAATGGAATGGGTATATTGCAAAGCCAACAGGATAAGGCTGTGTAAATCCTGTAGAATCCATGTTTGTGTGTGCTGGCTGAACCAAAGCCTGTGGACCTTTGTACATACTCACCGGTAAATTAATTAAATTGACCCATGCCAGTTTGTATAGGGGTTCATGTTCCTATAGAATTTAGCTGCTACAATCAACAGCAAGAGCATGGCCTTACCTTGAGTTGAAATTAGCAAAGTATGGGTCAGTAAGTTTTCATTATACTAGGAATCAACAAGCAATAACAGTGACAGATAGTCTGTCAGCAGATTTAGTTATTGGGATCCAAAGCTAAGCAAGATATTATAAACAGCTTCCATCTGTTCAGGTACATTCTTGAAGAAACCAATGTCCTGTTGATCCCACATGACAGACAAATTACAGAAATAAGGAGTCATCCCATTTCCTCCCACAGTCACATCAGGACTTGAAAGAAGAAAATAAGTCTAAATTCTTTTCTAGGCTCCTATAAGTCAACTGATATATAAGCTCCAGGCCCCTGTGAATACGTTACAGAAGCCAATAAGGAGGAAGGAAGAAGTAGCTAAAATAAGCAGATGGATGGGCAGGACGGAAATAATAAACAGTGAAAGAGACTTCTCTGGTGAGAAAGTACTGGAAGAATTTATCTAAGACAGAAAAAGTGAACACTTGGAAAGTAAAGCTAAAGTTGCAAAGTGGAATAGGATGCATAAGGGTGCACTTTTTAAAGTTTGAGGGGATTAGTGCCTGCCTCATGTTACACTATTACTTTATACCTGCAGCAAAATAAAACAGTGACTTTTCTTTTTCCTTTACTGAAAGTGAGTTCAAAATTCAAAGTACTATTTCTCTGAGTAAAGAGAGATTTATATATAGATCATGGAGTAAAAATGTTCCACCTGGAAATAATATGCACTAAAACAAAAGAAAATGAGAAGTCCAGGGTCTGTGTATACATCTTATGATTTTAAAATGTATATTTTTTAAGCTTGTAATATAAGATCTGCCTCAACTGATACATTTTAATTTGACAAAACTCTTTTCAATACTGGGGCAATAACCAATGACTCAGCTGTAAACAGATTTTTTTATGTCACTTGCAGTGAATATTGTTAAAACCAGAAAAAAAACAGGCATCAAAGAACTTCTAAATATATTATAAAGCCATCTTTTTTTCTCTCAAATACTTGTTATAACATTCAGTCAATTGAGCATCACAGTTATCTGAACAATGTAATAGGCAAGGCATGAATTGTGCTTCATATCAGCTTTTTTGCTTCGATCAGGGTGAAATCTTCAAAACTAACATGAAGCCTGAGAAAAAGAGGGGTAGATCTAAAGTATCCAGGACACGTAACAGCTTACTGTGCCCAAATGTACTATGCTATTAAGAAGGCTTGAATGCATTGGTAAAGAGGAAATGAAAAGGGAACATCTGTGATGTATAAAAGATTCTAAAGGGAATACACAGGAAGGATGTTACAAAACGATTTGAGTTAGTGTCAAATAGCAAAAAGGGAATAAAAGCTAAAGGACTTGAAGCTGGAATTCTGCCTGCTAATATAATTGAATATATGGAATGAGCTTTTGAAAGCTACAATAGAAATTATTAGAATGGAAACAGGTCTAGAAGGGGATCCCCCTGGATCAACCAGCTTGTTAGATAGTTCTGAAAAGAATCAAATAGGACCACGTTAATGATTGCATAAAAAACTGAAGTTGTATTGGTATGGATTTATCCTATACTATAGAGTACATAGCTAGTACTCTGAAAGTACTAGCTAGAATCTACCTGAAAGAGAATCCATAGCCATTGTTGAAGCCAGTAGTAATTTCTTTCTGTAGGTATTATATTGCCATCTAGTGAACGCAATGTGTATTGTTAAGTTTAGGATTTACATGTGTGTTTGTGTATGTATACATAAGAGCTGAATGCCCAATAACCTGCAGACTTCAGTGCACTTTTATCTTAACAGCCACGTTGATTGAGACATTATTTCTTCCAGCTGTTCAGCTCCACTTTTCTCAAACTCTTCTGAGATATGGACATGCAGTGTAATACATGGCATTTTAGGTAAGTTTCATGCTGACCAAAAGAGGAGCTAACCTTAGAATTTTATGGCACCCAGATAGATATATCTATATAGATATAACACTCAGTCACCTTTTTTAGGAGCTGAAATTCCTTCTTATAAGATGCAGTACAAAGATATAAGTAAGCATGGTCTCTGCCCTGGAGAACCAACTGAATTTGAAACAGGACCAAAGGTGTGCAATTTTATTGTTTACAATTATTTTTCTAAAAGCTCCAGGCTGAAGTCATCTGCATACCTGAGTGAAAATCTCAACTTTTCCCTGGATGTAAATAGATCTTTAATTTTCATGATTGCAGAGAAAAATTATTTTTGTGTTTCCTAAAAGCTCAATGTGTTTAAATATCTTCCTGAATCAATTCATGGGGGAAAAAAAATAAATACTTACCATTACTAATGAAACAAAGGCCCTTGCAAATGGTTAGTTGGTTAAATGCAATAATTGTATATTTTAAGGAATTAAATCCAGACACTGTGAGGGAAGAGTATAACTGCAAATAGTGACAATTAGTGCAAATTTATCCTATTTTTGCTAAAAGAAAAATGTGTCGTTTCCTAGAAAGACAGTTAATCCAAACCATATGTAAATTAGGGCTTGGTTAGCAGGTGTTTTTAAATTGTAAACAAAGGGATCATATGAAGTCATAATAAAACACTGAAATAACTAGCAGTATGGAAATTTCAGAATTGTTTGCATAACAACCCTGTGGCAGCTTATAAAATGACCTGCATTTTTCAGGATTAAAAGTCTGCCCTTTTTTAGAATTTAGAAATAACTGCTTATAAAGATATAATTACATATATTCTCTATCACATGTAAGTGACTGTTGCAGAACTATATCAACAAGACAAGAATTGTGACTCTTGCACACATGAATTATAGTAGTATTAGTATTAGCAGGGTAGGAATTGTTTAATGTTTTGAGACAGAATATGAAATGAAAATAGGCTCTAAACCCATATTCATGAGGCCACTTCCAGGTTCCAATACTCTCCTTTACCAGAGAGAAAAAAGCATATTCTCAGCCTATATGGAATACATACACATGCATGCATGCATACATGCACATCTGCACTTGACAGAACCATCTAATTTTTACTTTACATGGAAAAATGTGTGATGCAAGAACGTGCATATCAATTATCACCTACACAGCTTTTCATGGTTAAAATATACTGACATATTTTCATACATTTGTCCCACACATAAATAGGTCAATTTCAGAAGGAAGATGCTATTTACTGGGATCCACTATATGAAAGACAAAATTTCCAGAGAATCCAGCAGATAAAGAAATGGGCCCTTAACTGGAAAAGCAGTCTTACATTGAAATAGAACAGTCTTCACCTATTTAAAAACTAGCTTTGACCTTTATAAAAAAATCTATAGTGTTCTTATTTCTAGTCCTAAAAACATCTTAGTCTATGCTTCTTCAGCATTTTGCATATTTACTATATTGTATCTCCTTTATTAAGGAAACTACAAACTATTTGAGGCAAAACAGGATTGTAGTTAAAAAAGCCCGAGTATAAGTGTTACTGTGGCAGGGTGTCACTTCTGATAACCAGATGTGTCTGGTACATAGCTCTTCCAAACATTTCAGGTATGTGGCTTTTTCACAACATGGCACATTAGACCAAGTTTGCACAAATAAGAGGAAAAAGGTAACTGTGAGTGAAGGATGAAGTATCAGTGTGCGGCAAATTTCCATCACTAATAATATCAGAAAACAGGCCTGGGGTACCATGGGGAAGAAAAATGGGAACACAAAAATCACTTCTTACATTCTGTTATGGCATTTTTAATTCAGAGTAATTTTTCTGAAGTTAATACATGTATCGAACTGAGAGCAATTTTTGATGGGCACTTGAGACAAAAGGGTGTGATCTTGTGACAAGCTGAGTTTTACTTTTATTTTATTTTTACTTCTAAAATTGAAAACATAAATCTGAAGAACTTGAATATATCAAAGAGGTTATGGTAAACTCAAAAACTGGTATTTGATGCCTCTATCCTAGATTAAGGCATTTGTCAAATAGTGTGATGTTAGCAGTTACTGCTAAAACCACCATATTAGCACCTCTCATTTGTACAGGTACTCCTCTCTTAACGTTGTGCCAGTTAACGTTGTTTATTTTATTGCTGATCTATTAGAAAACATATTTGTTTAAAGTTGCACAATGTTTGGTAATTATGTTGTTTGGCTGCCACCTGCTAGTAGGTAACTACTGTGACGTAATTGGATTCACTTCACATCGTTTCACTTAAAGTTGCATTTTTCAAAAATGTAACTACAAAGCTAAGCGAGCAGTAACTGTACTGGGATCCACCCTCCCGTGAAATGAGGACATTTCTATCTTCCGACTGGCTCTTACACTAACTTCCAGATCCTCCTGCAAGACGGTGTGGTAGGCCAGTAGGGGGTGCTCCTGTACCGAGCCACCCACCTCACTGTGCCCTACCACCTACCAAGCTCTAAGTGCTTCCCCTGGGGAACACATGTGTTCTGAATGTCCCATTTCTTTCCCCCCACCCCTCTTCTTAGAGGACAGAGGAAGGGAACTATACACCCTTCTCTTTTTCTCCTTAAGCTATCCATCCACCACCCATCTTACTAGTTCTCTTACTCCTTTCTAGCTTGCAACTTACCACATCCCTTACTTTCCATACTGCATCTTTCCAGGACCCTATGTCTATGGAAGTATTAAGCCACATGTATTACCACAATACCACACACTCCATTTTTGTTTCCTTCCCTCTCCAGGTCCCCCATGCTCTGCTAGATTTGGCTGAGTTCTCTGCTTCTGAAGTTGATCAGAAGCTTCTGAGATAAGCTTTTGGTCAGAAGCTTCAGATACGCTTTTGAGAAAGCAATATCCTCCCTCCAAAACTTGTGTGTGCAACTGAATAATTCTTTGCCATGTACCTTAACACACCAACAGAATGCTACTGTTCTTACTGTGCCTGCCTATTTAGCATAAAGGGGACTGAGTGCTGCCTACCAGGTCCAGTAGAGTCTGGAGGGTTCTAATAAAGAATGAGAATTACGAAGAACTAAAACCTTGCTGGAGGCAGCTCCTTGCTGAACATTTGTTGTGGATAGCTGGCAGGTGATGAGCTCATCTAACTGAAACGTGTAATGGACAAATGACAACACCAATAGGAAGCTGGGAAGATCATTCACTTTATGTATGAAGAGAATGCAGTTGGAAAATAGGACCCTAATGGTGGCATTTAATTCAAATATTTATCTACAGAATTTCAGATTTATACTAGGGAATACATAAATCTCTTAAGAACGCTACAGGATTCAGCAGTGGCCATTTGTTAAGATGTATGTCGTAGGTCTGTACTGCAGAAACAGTTGATTGTACCAGCCAAGTCAAAAACCCAACAGTGAATCAACCATTCAGAAGAGATCCAAACTACTGTCTGTCTCCTACTAGATAGCAAATGTGTAGATTAATAAGAGTATCGGTCCTTTAGCTTTGTTCAGAAATGATCTACAAAACTTTCTTTTTAGAAAAGAAAAGAAAGTGGCTTAAAAGTGGCATTGTTGTTTTAAACAACACCTGGACTTTATATTCCTTTTCATGTTACTCCCTTCCCCAGTACCACCAATTCTACCAGGACTGCTCTACTACAGCATTTGTACATGACAAGGGGGTTTAATTCTTCCTAAACTAAAGCAGTGTTTTTTTAAAAACACTACTTCAATTTAAGGTGAAGTAAACTGCCATGTCATGTACACCCATGTCAAAGCTGCTAGTGGGCAGAGTGGTCTCTGAGCTGCAGGGTGAGAAGCTGATGCCCTCCCCCCAGTCCAGGCGGCACCTGCCTACAGACACCCAGCTCGGGCAGTCCCAGGGGGCACCACAGCCACCGAGACTCCTGCACAGCTCAGGCAGGCAGGCAGACATGGGCGTGGGGGAGAAGATCAGGCTCTCTGCCTCACATCTGGCTGACCCCTTTCCTAGAGCGCACTCACAAGCCTAAGGTAACCACTGCCACCACCCAGGGTCTGGTCATTGCATGGGCCTTGTGCCCACTGGGGTAGACAGGCCCTGTAGACTTTATGATTTTGGGGTGCTTCTATTAACAGGAATACTAACCAACAGCCTCCCATATGGAAGTAGAGTAAAATAGCTGAGCCCACCTTAGCAGGCCCCTTCCCTTTTAAGCCCACACAGCGAGGCATGCTAAAACAGATAGATATATTGATTAAAGATGGATGGGAAGGGGAAGGAATACCAATAGCAAAATACAGAAAGAAAACCAGCTTGAACAAATCTGAGTGGCTTGTCCACCTTTACTATCAACTAGATTCCTAGTTAGGTTTCTGGTAAGTTACTCACTTCCAGATCCTGAGTATGAGAGAGGGCTTCTGAAGTCCAGGCTGCTCAGTGTGTGTCTTAAAATGTCCACCCGCTTCCTCCTGGAAGGGACCTTTTAAATAACCCTTCTGACTTCACCTGCTTGGTCCAATCAAGGCCAAGTGTTGTTTTATGCCATCCAATCAATTTGAAAAGAATCACATCTTGATCTAGGCTCAAGCCCCTGCCTTCAGGTCATGGGGCTAGGTCTACTCCCTCTTACCTGAAGTCAGTCATGTAGACAGCAAGTTGGTAACCAGGGTGATAGACACAGCGGGGGAAGGGGGGAAGCATACTACCCCCAAAGAGAGGGAGGAAGCTGGATGGGGATTCTTTCACAGACAGGTAAAGAATTTCTCTAATTCTCCCCAAACTCACACCTAAGTGGAAAGGTAAGAAAAATATAGAGCCTAGCTCTGTCACTTCTTGGGTGAACAAATCTAAAGTAACCTGTAGACTTCCTTGTAAAACATGGACAATATTAGCAGCACCTTCTTCTCCAGTGAGGAGAGTAATTGGACTTCTATGCTTTGCGCTAAACTCACTGATGTTGGTATGTGTTCCAGATACTAAAAGATGACTGATGGATTCAGGTATCTCAAGGGACTTCAGCCTAGCTCATGAATCCCAAATGACCTCAGTACTCTCTCAGGCCTAAGCAGTAGCAGCGCTTAGATAACTAGGAAACTTTACTAGTAAACACTTAGGCCCAAATCATATTTGCATAAGTAATTCTTGGGTGCTTAAGTGCTATCCTGCCGCACCCTACATGAGTGCCCATAAAAACAACACCACAAAAGTTGGGTAGATTGTTCTTCTTTCTACCTTCTGTGACTCAGCCTTAAGGCTAAGGTGAAGGGGCATCAAAACAATGGAAATGTTAATGTTAAATGCTAATGATACAGGATTTGGATGTTAGGATATATCCATACTATTTAGCTATGGTGCCTGTAGGCACACCCTACCACTTTACATATTACTTCCCAAGCCAGATATAGTGTAGTATAGCAGTGGGCACATTGGCTCTGCATTTTGGAAAGAGCCAACTGCCATGTTCCTCGTGGCACACTAAGATGACTACACTACTTCTAGTTCATGAAATACAGAGAAGATATGTCAGTGCAGCACTTCCTAGTACTACACAGATGCCTCTGCGGATATTCTTACATGCCTATGTTCTTCTTGTACAGGGCTTGTCTACACCCATGCAGTAGCAGGTCTCAGCACTAAGACGTAGGCACAACCCAGGTCCTGCCTCTTTACACCCATATGGTCCAAACCCAAAAGTATGTAAGTGAGACTACTCTAGGCTTGTCCTTTTATGCTTGTTCTCAGCCACTCTGGAGATTGAGGCAGGCTCAGAAAAGTGAACCTGGGGCAGCCTTACTGGCACAGTGCCAGATCTGTACCACGCCTGCTGGTAGTGTACAGAGGGTATGGGCAGGGTGCACTCATATCCACAAGGGCTCTGACCCACTGCCTGTACAGGGTGGACAGATCTCAACCATATAAGCAGGATGTTTCTGAGCTGCACTTCAAGAGGCAGACGCCCCTGCTACATGACATATATTAGGCAATTAACTGGTTAACCAAGCAATAAAATTTAAACCAATCACACATGCAAATTAAGAACAGCCACATATGCAAAGTAATTATCACACAATAATAATGACTAGCCAGCTGTAAAGAGCCAACCAGCTGTAAATTTAGTGCTTAGAACTGTGCAACCAGCTCTATAACTGGTTTCTATCCAGCTTTAAGTTAAATGCATAGCAGGGCCCTAAATCTCTTTGTGTAACTTAGCTATAATCCTTTCTCCAATTGGCCTGTACATGCACTATTAGGAACAATGAAAGCTAAAACCGTGTATGGAAACACCAGGCTCTTATTCAACTGAGCATTTATCTTGTTTTCCCATTTGAACAACTTTTAGCAGTGTATTTATAGAATTTTGAACTCACAGTAAAAAAAACTGGCATATACACCTCAGGTACTAAAGCAACTAAAGAAACATCATTATTCTTCATGAGAAAATGAAGGCACAAGACCTGGTCAGCAGATTGTAGTACTTCTCTGTAAATGACTTTACCCTAATAAAAAGTTTTACAACTGTACAGTACAATAAACGTTTTGTAAGGGACCAAGGGAAGAGAAGAGAAATGCCACATGGCTGCTGAATTTCACCTTGAGGGATATTTAGAGGATAATACTACCAAATGACCATGTTACAGAACACCACAGTGGAAACCAGCATGTCCACTGTGTGCACGATACCCTACCAAAACATGGAATATAGCTGCCCTTAGGGAAGCACCTGAAACACAGCTTTTGGCATGCACTTACTTACCCCTGAGACCAGCTATATTGCATTCTTTAGGCTCACCAAGCACACAGAACAGATTTGCCATGCTTCTTTGCACCACTCCCTAGGGCAGGGGTGGGAAAAATGCAGCCCATAGGCCAGATGTGGCCCTCAAGGCCATTCTATCCAGCCTGTGGGGCCCCTAAAAAATTTAGAAAATGAATAATTATCTGTCTCTGGCTGCCTGTCATGCAGACCTTGATGGCTTGCCAAAACTCAGTAAGCGGCTCTCTGACCAAAATAATTGCCCACCTCTGCCCTAGGGAGATCTTGATGATACCATTACAGATTCTTGACAATAAAAAGGAGAGTCCTCTTCAATACAAGCTAGTTTCTAGCTTCCTTTGATCAGTATTTTAGAGAGAAAGAGAACTGAGTTAATACAAGCAAGCTCTGTATAGGCAGAGCTGGTTGAGCTCCGCAGAAGCAGCTCCAGAAGGAGGTCTCAGGTGGAGGTGGGCAGAATAAATATTTATCCCTCTGTTAAAAGTAAATGGGAGGGTTTGGGGCATACATAGCCGCAGGCAGGAAGGAATGCAGCTCCCTATATGCTAAAAGAAGAAAAGATCACCTATCTCTTCAAGGTTTGAGGAAGCAGCTCTTCTAAGCTACTATCTCCTTGGCTAATGCAGTGTGAGGTCCTCAGCTTTTTTTAGTTTTAACTACTGCTTGTAGTACAAAAGTGCTAAATAGAAATGGTTCTGGTATAAAGAACCTCCTCGGTAGTGCAAAAGGAGAAGACAGCATGAGACCTGAGGTCTTAGCCAAAGGTAACTGGAGGACCCAGTCATAGGAGTCCTAAATAACTTGCTACCTGCTAGAGTCCTCAATGCTAAACATCCACTACAGTGCATAGTGGCAGATGACTAAAACTGGGTTTATAGAAACTGGGCCAGGATCCACAAAAGCTAGCCAGTAGGAAACGCCAAGGGGAGGGATTAGGCCTATCATCACCTGTGATATCTATTGTCACATTCCTGTTGTGAATAACCTCGAGCCATTTTCCTAAAGGCATGATAAATGGCCTCGAGCCATCCTCCCAAGACAGGATACAAGGCGAGACTGGAAGATTGTTTT
>JAGPOW010000290.1:16456265-16492665 GCA_030014935.1 Caiman crocodilus
ATGCTCAGTAGAGAACTTTTTGCATCATTTACCTGTAACCAATCACTGAATAATATGCTTGTAGATTTTAGTATAAAAGATGCTTAGAAATAGTTTTTTCGTGTGCTTGCTACCTTGCACCTTAATTGCTAGCAATAAAAGCTTTTTTCTTTCAAACTTTCACATCCTGGTATTGAAATTGGCTTTGTATACCGGGCAACGAATTCAGACATGGGCTGGAGCATAACATTCCCACCCTGCCTGCTCTGGAGTTCATTGCAAGAGAAAGCTTGGACCACCAAACTACTGGGTGCTCTAAATGTAGGCTCTCCTGCTGTAACTAATAAACTGTTCATTAAGCCAGAAGGTTAACTCTAAGGCTTGAGGAGTAGGGCACTCTCCTGGGCTGTAGGAGAGTCAAGTCCAAGTGCCTTCTTCACATATGAAAGAGGTGGGATTTGAAAATAGGTCCCCACAATCCTGGAGAGTAACCACCAGACTAGAAGCACTTCTGGTCCACTTCTGGGTCCATCAAAGAGCACGCTACCCCCCACCCCTGGCTCAGCAACTAGTGCCTCCTGGGTCTGTGGGGGCACCTGCGTCTGGAGGGGCATGGGGGGGCATCCCATACTTCTATTCCACTTCCGGGTTCACGGTTGAGCATGTCCCCCCACCCCTCTCAGCTCCTGTGGGATGCTCCATTTGCCCCAGCATCACAGCATTCATGAGCTGCGCTGGTACCACAAGGTATGTAGAAAAAACATTTAAAGGTGCATCTATGTCTGAATCGTTAATTCTCCAAGTCAGCATCAAATCTTCAGATTTGGATTTGGACGAATCTGAATCACTGTCCCTGATTCAGGCTGAATCCAAATCGAATAGGACCTGCTTCATACACACCTAGTGCCTGTAGAGGTAGGCAGCAGCTGAGTGGTTGTGCTGAGATTTCCAGTCCACAAAAATATTGGACTTGGGTGCCTACTTTTAGGTATGCAAAGCTCTTTGTGAATTAAATCTGAAAACCTGCATTGATCAACTCTTGTTACTTAAAACATGGCCACATTTATTATTGAATCCTAAGGACCCTTCTCTGTAATAAACAGAAAGTTTTTCAGATGAAAAGCCATGGTTGTAAAAGTCAACTAATCCATATTCAATCCCTGTGCAGTTATTCAGAATTTAAGTGGCATTTATTTGTTCTTCTTTAATTCACTTCCAAAGTAGATTAAGCTAAACTCAATCAGGACCATAAGGCTTTTATATATGTGCAGGAAGCCTCCTCCAACCACTGGAAATCTAATGCACCAGAGCAGACTCAATTAATCAAGTCTGCTGGAGTGGAAATTGATGTGCGGCAGCCGCATTCCATGGCACATGTATCGGCATCCCTGCATGTCCCTGGGCTGAAAAAAATGGTAGCTGGGTGCTTTGAAATAAAATGTTTGATGAGCTTTAGTTCAAAGCACCCTGCCACCATTTTTTCAGTGCAGGGAATGCTGATACACATGATGCATTGACAATTTTAATTAGTGCTGCTCACTAATTAAAGCTCCCAGCACTGTCCCAGAGCACATGTAAAAATGACCATAATGGTTTACTGTGATTTAACACGTTAGCTTTAAATCTTAGTTACTTTATCTTAACTTTCCTGAGTATCCCTGTATAGATAAGTCCTAAATACTGCCCTATTGGTATGGTAACACTTGCACAGTCAAGCCCAATACAGAGGGTATAGGATGCTCACACTAGCTTTAAGAAAACATTTAGGGAACCGTTTAGCTTTATGGAACCAATTTAGGGAACCATTCAGTACAACTATATAAGGGCATAAAGATCCTTTGTAGGAGTGAAGATCTGTAAAATATATCCTTTGTCTTGGCCCTGATGTCTTTCTATAAAGGCTCAGCTTTTACATTTTTTTACACCCTTATGAAATAAGATTTGCAAATTTCTATTTAATTTTAGGTTTCTGTATATATTTCAAGCCAAAAAATGAGTTGAACATTTAACTCACTAATAATTAATTCAAACCAAGTCCCTTACCATGTTACAGTTTTCTGAGCAACAAAACAAAAAAAAAATCCATCTCCAAACCAACCTACTTTGTTATAAACCCTGAATATGTATATATTCAAAATTAAGGCTCTGCTCTAAATTAAAGTTCCTACTCTAAGAAGTTTGGTTTTGTTTCTTGACTGCCAGCCCTGCCCATTCATACAAGAATCTGAAAAAGCCTCAGATCTTTGTTTCTTGACAGAATAGCTGCAAAGTCCTAAATACGTGTCATGAAGATGCAGACCTGTGGAGCTGCAAAACTGATGGTTTGCAAGGCATTCTCCTCCTAATGATGCTCTCCGTTGGTTCTTCCTCTTCCATAACTTTAATGGGATTGTAAGCCAGTATTGGTTTGGGGCACGTGTGTTATTCAGAGGTGATATAGAAGCTTTTTGTTTGCTTGTTTTGAACAACATTAATTTTCTGATTGCATTGCTGCATAGTGGTTGTCATTTCTTATTTATGGTGTTTTCATTCCATACAGAACCACAGAAAAGTTGACCTAGATCCACAGCTGATAGAAATGTAACTATAGCTGCACTGACTTCTGAAGAGCAATGTGTGTTTATAACATCTGTAAGTCTTTAGCTAATGCTTTCAATGGCATATCAAAGAAATTCTCACATAAAAAAGAAAATACAGTCTAAAAAAATCTCCACAGGTTCTCAGCACTGGACTTTAAATTTCTGGTGTCCATTATTGGAGTCTAAACATCATGGAAAGTTTAAGTCCCCTGTAACTGAGAAGACAGGGTTTTTTCAGTATGCTCAAAAACAGTTGTGCTCTTTTAAGTGCTGGACTTTTAAGTGTTGCAGTTTGTGCAACATCCCATATTATTTTCCCCTCTAATTACCTGTAAGTGTTGATCCAGCCCTTTGTACCCCAAAAGAAAGAGCATTTCAGACTGCTCACCTTATAGTAAAATGAAGGAGGCCATTTTGAAAGGCTGGTAACTATTCTTTCTCTTTTTGTATATACATGACCTTCCTGTAGAGGAACTGCCTATTATTTAAGATTCTGAATTTATCTAGCTTTAGGCCTTGTTTTGCTTTATTTGCTAAACTGAAATGCCTTCTTCTCTGGTTTACCAGGTTGAGAATTGTTTCCTATTCATGTAATGTAATAGGGAATACTGGTAAACCTGGTAAATTTGGGAGCAAGTGTTTTAATAATAATCACTGGGTCTAACATTTGAAATCAACAAAAACATAATCATTCAAGGAACTAGTTAAAGAAAAATTAGATGGCCTTTTTCAGACCTGCCCATTGATTCATTCAGCATTCTTCTCTCCTACATTGGGTAAAAAGATAAAACACAGGGAAATGTTTCTGGCGAGGATGGATGATGATATTAAAACCTAAGAGAATTATTTTGCTATAAAGTGAAAAATTTCAGAAGTGCCTATGTGATTCTAGAAGTATTAACCATTTTTAAAGAATTTAAGTCACTAAAGAGTGCATGTTTCACTGAGTTTCAATAATAGACACTTAGTGAATACTTGTTTGGTTCTCTGATTACTTTGGACAATTGTACTCAATGTTCTGATTTTCATCTGTGTATTACTGTCCGAGTAGTACTTGCATATTTTGTTTTGATCTTGTCTAGTACTGTCTCCAATTTAAAGTAAGATTATAGAATGAAAATAATTTCAAAGGTCCTCATGAAAATATTTTCTAGTTTAGCTGCTTTTCAGCTAAAAACTTCCACTATACCAATTTCTATATTCCTGTGATAATGCTTGCATTAAATGTATATATTAATACATAATTAATATTGAATATTAAATATATTTAATTTTGGTAGGTTTTGTTTCAGGCAACCATGTAGCTAAAAACTGCTGCAATGTAAAATGCCAGAAACTTATGTAAAAGTATAACTAACAGTACTGAATACTTGCTTTATTAATTTAGATTTATCTTGGCATCTTGTACTGTAAATCCAGTGTACAGGCAAGCAAATATTCACTAAGCTAATTCAGAAAGTGTTCCAAATTTTGCTTTCTCTCAGTGGAGAAAATGCTTTAAAGCTATGTCTAAGCTTAAGACATTGCAAAATGATCAGAAGACTGTGCAAATCAATGTTTGATGTCCTGAAACTATGATGACATATTATCATTGCAATAAAAGGGCATTTGATGCTACAGCTTGTAGCGTAGATTTGTGTCTATGTGGAATGTGAAAGCAGAGAAGAAAGTCTCTGTTTTCACTTGAGCAGGAATGTATCGTGTCCTGGTGTGAGGTGGTTCAGCAGTAATTTCCCTCTTCATTCAGTTTTGCAGTCTGCTGAAGAAGGCACAAGTATTTTGAAAATTCAAAACCAGTACTTTATTATTCTTCCTATTTGATCTTAGGTTGTGGATGAGAAACAGCCACATGCAGAAAGACCTAACAATGCAAGCCAAACCAGAAGCTAGGACATTAATTTCTGCCTTTTCCAGACCACTATGACACCATCCAACAAAGCATTTACCTAAATACTAGGGCTGTGCAAAACTTCGGTCAATGATTCGATTCAGCAGAGATTTGACCCAATTTGGCAGCTGAATCTCCAAATCCAAACTGAATCAGGAGACACTTTAATCTCTCTGAATCAAATTAGAACCCTCTGAATCGATTCGGAGAAATTCAGAAAGATTCAATGATTTGGACATATTAAATATTTTTTCTACATACCTCAAGGTACCAGGTGACTTGTGAATGCTGAGAGGCTGGGGCAGAAGGAGCATCCCACAGGAGTGCGTGGGAGGTCCCCAGTGCACTTGGTAGTGGACCCAGATGTGGACCAGAGAACTTCCGGTCCACTTCTGGATCCTCCCAGGTTCCACAGCATGAGGTTTTATTCCAAAGCAATGGGTAGGGACTTTGGTTCTTGTGGCTGTATTACTGATTTACTATATAGATTACTGCTTAGAGCTTTCAACCATGAAGAGCAAAACCCTGGTTCAATGCTCTGCTCAGTCACATCTCTCATCACCAAGGAAACTTCCCTAGCCACCAGGATATAGTCTCTTTGGAGGAGTATTTGAGATACAAAACAGAAACAATCCTGGAAGTTGGCATTTCTATCTCCCAGCTGAGTTTCTTCAGTTTTCAGCCACAGATTCATGCTCCATCCTGTGTGCTTGCCCTGATTTAATGAATCTTGAGTGTTTTCAGGCAGTGTTACAGGAAAGGTGAAGAAATTCCCCCATCCAGCAAAGTTTATAACCTAGGCACTCTTCATGGAGGTGAATGATGCACGTTTGAATATTCTAAGGTAGAGGAAGAAATCGGAAAATACTCTAACCAGAAGACTATTATGTAAGGGGGGACTTGATCATTTTTTCTTCCTCTGTTTTACAAGTAAGCCCACTCAGTTTCTGAAAGAAAGTTTTTAAGTACCCACCTTCAGGGAACATTCAGGCTCCAGGTTCTTAACTACAAAAATCAGGCTCCTACAGTCCTTCACAGGATGTTTGAGATTTAGGACTTAGCCCAGACTTCAGCCTTTTTCTTACTGGCTCACTCTAGCTCCTTACTGGCTCCTGCTCAGAATGCTGATTGTTTTGGAACCACTTCCCTATGCACTATATAATGAGGAACCAAAACAGGTTTCTAGATCCAATCCAAAGACCCAGAAATTAGGCACTGAAACACCTAACTTAGGCACTAAAATCCTGTATTCGGCCCTAAATTTGTATAACTGAGCAAACTGAACACATGCAAAGGCTTAGATTCAAGCTGCCTCTCAACTGCTTTCATCATATTCATTAATACCATATAACAAAATGATTTGAGTAAAGGCATATTTCCCTTTGTGGTTTGCTGCACATTTATGATAAATGCTATATAGCACAAATGAATTCATCCTATCAACAGCCAGAACCTGGTGTGGAGACATGGTTTCCCTGCTCCTTGGACTGTTTCTATATTTTATCCAATATACATTAAATGTCAAATATAAGAACAGTCCTGGGAGTAGGGACCTGAATACTAATCTCCTCACCAAATGAGTGCATTAATTACTGGACTACAGCCATACTGCCTCTTGTTCTTTCTCTCTGAACCAAGAATTCAATCATTAATCCTTTGCCTGATATTGGCATTGCTTCAGTAGGAAGATGGAGAGTGTTTCCCTTTCATCCATCCAAACCAGTCTATTGCAGCTTTCCTATAGCACTCAGCGGGCTTGCCTACATGTGTGCATTTATTGCACCATAACCAAAATTAACTACATCTACATGTGCGCAATAACCATATCTGCATGTGCATGCCCATGCTGTCCAGTAAATATGGTGATATATGCCAACTTGAGCATAAATTTGATACCTGCATCATGCAGGTATCAAATTTATGCCTGACTACTGCGCATTAACCTGGAGGCCTCCCTGCTGGGTCTGCCCAGCCACTAGGGCTGGCTTGAGCTCAGCCCCAGGGCTCCTGGCTGGCTGCCTCTCCTGGCTTCAACTTGGAAGTCAACCGAGTCCCAAGTCCTGGCAGCCAGCTTTGGCTTCAACTTGGGACTAAATTTAGTCCCAAGGGCTAGCAGCCATGTAACTGGAGGCTAGAGCTCCCATACTGGCCACAGGGACACATGGCAGGCTGCTTTGACCTGGGATTAAATTTAGTCCCAGATTGCCTGCACATGTAGACACTGATATCCTACTTACTGTGCAGTAATTTACTGTGCAGTAAATTTAAGCCGGCGTAAATGCAAATTTGGACATGCACAATGATTGCTGCACTCCCCTGAAAGTTGGGTGATCTGGGTTTGAAGCCATTGAGGCCCAGAAGTGAACTGAATCTGGATCTTCAGCTACTTAGAAGAAAGTTCTATCAAAAAGAAAGGGCTGTATTTTGTAAGAAGACTTATGCTGTCAGTGGGCGCGTCTACATGAGTTGTTTACTGTGGAGTAGACTAATTAGCTCCACAGTAAAATGTCTCCATCTACGTATAAAGCTTTCAGACCACAATAAACTAATTAACTCTGCCATAAATTAGTGCTACCTGATACAAATACTATCCTGGCACAAACTGTGCTGGAGTTTATTTGGTCATATTAATTTCATGTGTCGACATGTCCAGTGTGTCTTATGTGTACACTGAACTTGCCTACTGGATCAGGCACCACAGATGACTTAAGTAAAGGGACTTCTATATCCTAATCAGCTTTTGATAAGAGATGGGATCAAGGCACTCAGATTGGGACAGGTGGTAGGCAGATTTGCAGGTACAGAGGGAACCTTAAACTGAAACAAGAAGGCGCCTAGGGATCTTAGGTGCCTCACATATTGATGACAGCTGGGGATTCTTGGCTCATCACTTTGGATTTAGATGCCTCAATTATGCATAAATCCTTAATTGGATTTAGCCCATGGGATTTAATATTTATTTAAGTAAGCTTTCAGACTACAGTTGTTAAAAAACTTGTAGAAGACATGTGTTGATAATGTCCACTATGTGCTAGATGTTTAAATCACAGAATACATTTCACGGGAAACCTGGCTGCAAAACTGAAACTTAGCCTGTAATTACCTTTCTGTACAAGCATTCTGATTTTATTTGAATTTCACGACTGGTATGTAACTGTTCCTTTTTTCTTTAGGGAGCTCAGTACTATAAGACAGCGGCAAGGGGGGCCAGAAGCATGCCTTTTATTATTGTCTGTTTCTTCTAATGAAATGAGGTCCACTGGGTAAGGGTTAGATGTGCATGTCTCAGGGCTACTGAGTAGCATCCACTGGCTCCTTGGATATGTTCAAGGGTAAGTAGACACTGGCCTGTGTTCTCTGGTCAATGTCCCTCCTTTAAACCATCATTATCAATCTATGACCGTCACTCCCATCTTCCTATTTCATATATTGCTGCCCTTAATCAGTAACTGCCCACTTCGCAGTTTCCCTTTGATTAAGAGAGGCTTATAGCTTCCAAGTGGGCCTGTGTAGTTACATCATCCCTGTGTAGTTAATAGACCTGTCAAGATTAGAGTGCCATTTTACTATTTGAGGTCTTTGTCTTCCAAAAGAAAAAGAAACAACCCCAGGTTAGAAGATATAGTCTGGTGGATGGTGTGTGGGGTTTACAGTAGATAATCTTGTGTTCTAATCCTCACCCTCTGTAACCTTATGAGGCTTTTTAAAACACAGCTGCATGGGGATACAAGCCTCCACCTGCTTCTACTTATTGTTTGTACTGTGAAAAGCATCATATTTTTATTTATCTGGGCTTTGGTACTAGACTGGAGATCTAAAGTACAAAATGAAACTTCTGCTGTAATTGTGATCACCAAAGCTCTCACTAATGCACCCATTCCTGGTATATCATGAAAAACCTATGGTGCAATTTCAATTGGTGGAAGTTTTGTCAGTGACTTCAGCGGTGCAGTACCTCTCCACAGTCTTTATGAGCTCATCCTGAGGCAGTGCACTATCACAATGTCTCCAGCTTGTGTGGGACCTTACCCCTGAGGCCCAGTCAAACCCTTAACTTTTCTGATCTTGTTTCAAGATGATACTTCTCTGAGAGAGAAGGTGCAACAATAAACTTAAGTTTATAAAACACTACTATTAGGATGAATTAGGAGAAAACAACTGAGACAATAGGAAAGGTTGGTTATAATCAAAAAACACTTCTCCCTATGGAACAGATTAGCTAAATTACTTGAGGGAAGAAGAGACAAAATGATTTTGCTCATCCCGTACAAAGCTATTGTGCATAACTGAGTAATAACTGTGGATAGAATTTTACTGGAAAGTCTCATGGTGACCACAAGAAACAGTTATCCAGGTCTGCTCAACATGCCCAGATTGATTGAGCAGTGATGCAATTAGACAGTGAAAGTCCTTGGTTATCGTCTCTGAAGAAATACACTGAGAAAGGAAAAATTAATTTGTGAAACAACTTTAAGGTTATAATTTTTTTCATCTGCTATATAGAAAAAATGAAACATTTTTATTGTTAGTGCAGCCTCATGAGCCATGGTAAACTGTGGCTGATCTACATCATGAGGGAACCAATCCCAGTGAAGTCAGTGGGAGTTTGTAAGAAGGCTTTAGATCAGGCTCTAAATGCAAAGAGATGTTGTTTTGCATTGTTTTTCTAGAGCCCCAATTAGCTTGTAATATTTTATTTATAAAAAGCTCTAGAGAACATGCTTATTTTATAAGGCCAAACTGTTTCCGATACTTTCCCAGGTGCCAAATTCACCAAATGTTTTCTATTCAAAGCCAAATTCTGCAGTTTCTCTGTCAACATCTACCAGGCATGTTCAGTGCAACAATCTGTGATATCTTAACACAAAACTAATACAGTGGTAAGGAACACAGGACTACTATCCTCATTTACTCATATTTAATTCTCAATATGAAACAGGGCTTATGTATGGATTGTTATAAAGGACATTGAATCTTGCAGTATCTTGCAGACAAAGGGCATGGGCCAGCATACATGTTAGCTGCTTTGAAGGGAAGAAACAACTTTTGCTCAGGAGCACTCGTTAGTTATAATCTATTAAGTCCATCAGTTATCTAAATCACCTTAACTTTTACCCTGAGCAAAGCAGAATTAAAGGTTACAGCAGCCTTGCTATGCTACAGAATCACATGGACATGACAATTGCATCAGAAGAACGTATATTGGGATCCTCTGATTTCAATTCAATAGTGAGGTCTATCTATATGCAAAGCAAAGGAAAAGAGCTGAGGAGCATTCAGTGCTGAAAGGCCTCCAGCTCAGCTCTGATATCTCTGCTTGTAATTATTAGTCAAGGTAAACAGCTATGTTGCTGGTTCTTGCAATTCTACTGAATTATATACAATTTGGTGTTTTTAAAACACTTAGCTCCTGGAGGCATAGGATTAAATCAGAACCTCCACTTCTATTCCCCCTAAAGTTAGTGTTAGCCCTAATGCTTGTAGAAAAACCTGAAAAACATGGAGTGCATCCTACATACTCAGAAATCAGAAGGGAAGCGGGGGGGAATAGTTTTGTGTCTTCTTTGTTTACTGCAGTTGATATCAATACTGAATTTGCAACCAAATTATTAACTATTTTAATCAATAGTATTTAATAATAAGTATTAAGTTAACCATAGTATTTGTCAGAGTGGGATCTTCTAAGGTGTCTGGGTTGGTGGGGCCAGAGAGCTGCCTCTCTAAATCTCATTGCACTAGGCAATAACCAGAAAGCTATTCTTGGTGGTGCAAGCTCAGGTGCCAAAGACAATCAGGCTCGGAGTTTCTAGACCTTTTAATCTGTTCTTAAATGTAATTTCTGCAGACCCTTAAACTCTTATATCCCTCTTTTCTGTGTCCTTTCTACTTCAACAAAATCTTTCTGGTCATGGGCATTTATATTAAATGTGAGAATTCAACACCTATTAGACCCACTAAAAAGATTTTGTGGGGAATGGGGAGAGACCTGGCAGCTTGTCCCACATGAGTCACAGTTCTTGAGAGAAATATTGTGAGTTTTGTTTAATTTTCCATTCATCTTACTTGTCAGCTCAGAAAAGGTCTGGAATGGTCAGTGCTGTGTTCCAGTTCATAAACAGCTGCTAGGACAGTGTCTATGTAAGGGGGAAAATATTACACAAAGATGATGTTTCTATTGAATTTGTTGGATTTACTTCATCACTAGTACTAAAGGGAAAGCCCTGACCCCTGAGCCTGCAGTTATGAGGGGTGTGGTAGTACCTCCCAGCTGCATAAACAGACAACCAATCCTGGGAATGTGTATGGAAGGAACAAGAGTGAAAGTATTAGGGAAGAGACTCATACATATACACCCTCGCAGGACAATCCTGTATAGGTCCAGAGCATCTCACTCCTACCCATGGGGCTAAAGAGGTTGTGTGGGAAAAAATGTAAGACACTGTGCAATGCATAAAGGATTCTGTTCTGGCACAATGTCCACAGCTATGAATTTGGGAGATTGCTTCCTGTGGGGCACATGCTGTAATCCCCCACTGGTTTGTGCACGTTAAAATAATTGATTCATTGGCTCCTCACTATGAATGCATATAGCATATTTCACTTATATTGCCAAAAAATAACACTTTGCACTGTAAAATATTCACACATCTTACATGTTAAATAGACCTGTATATTTATTGTACAATAGTACAACATATGCCTTTTTAACCAAAGAACTCTGCATCGCACAACATTTTAATCTTCCATTGCAACATACACAGATCTACAGCACAACTCTTTAACCAGAAAAGCTACATAATGAACTAGTTATTGAGAATTCTGGTTATGCTGTTCTTGAGCAATTTTACTTACAGTAAGAACTGTGGCAGTGGTTCTGGTGTTGTAATATTTAATTACATAAACTTGCTTTAATACTACAATAGCAAGCAGACATCTAAAGGAAAACAAGACAATTGCTTATGGGAAATTACATTTCATTACAAATGCATGAAACAATAGACCTGATTATGACATTCAAGAAATACAAGCAAGGATCAGAAATCCATTACGAGGTTCAGTTTGATATAATGTCTGCAATAACTATGCCACAGAATCCACCACACAGGAAGACTGGATGCATGAAAGGCATTGCGCCCTATAATTGTATTATATTCTGGCCTAAAGTTTATGGGGTTTTGTTTTCTGTACACTTGCCTTATTACAATAGGTTAAGTCTGAAAACAATTCTGCACCTATTTGCCAAGTATGAGCAGTCTTTTGCTTAACTTATTTTGCAAACTATTTTCTTTGACTTTGCCCAGCTCATTTGAACACAGGATAAGGATTTCCATAAATATAAGTATACATAAAAGTTGGGCTTGAATTTAACATCTCCTAAATTTTAAATTACTATATAGTAGGTATAGCTGAGCATTTATGCATACCTTATATCTTTGCACACATTTGTGGGGGGAAGAGGAGTTATATTTTATCACCAAAATGCCAATGATAGATGTGATTCTTTACATTTGCATCCTAAATATGATCCTAACTATGATTAGAGACCTACCCAAATTCCGATTGCATAGATTTCATGAAAATTAACAGATCTCCCCAAAATCTCTGGGGGGGAGCGAGGGAACCTTACTAAAAATAAAATGCTGGCTCCCTACTGGCAGCCAGCAATCCTCCCAGCCACATAGCCTGCCATGAAAGGGGCTGCCAGCATGAAGGCAAGCAGACAAGATGGCTGCTACTTCAGCCCCTAGCCACTGATTGGCTAGAAGGGCTGCTTGTCATGCAGCCCTACCCCCTCTCCACCAATCGGTGGCAAGGGACAGGTTCTAATGACAGAGGCCATCTCAGCCAATCAGCGGTGAGGAGCACAGTCATACGATGGACAGCCCTCTGCACCAATCAGCAGCAGGGGGCAGGGCCTCTGGGGCCCCTCCACCAATCAAAGATATGGGGGGGGGGGCTGCCATAATAAGCCCTCGAAAATAGTGGACAGCCCTGCAAAATCACCCAGCTGCTGCCTCGAGTTGATTAGACCCCTAACTATGAAATAGGTACTAAACATACCAGCATTTAACAAATCATTGCAACTTATATCCAGAAGTGTTCCCTTAGCAGTTGGAATACAATATCAACTGCGACATTGATCTGCATGTTATGGAGTAAATTTTTATTCAGGACTATTCATTTTTATTACTTCTCACTTCAGTCCCTTGGGCATTTTAGAAGGTCAAAGGCCACATTTGTTTTCAGAACTGCAAAAGTCCAAGGATAGGATTTGTTAATATCAAGCATCCAAAGCACATGTTTTTAGTTGACTTAATTATGAATAAAATTAGACAATGATGGCCTGATCTGGAGTTGCTGAGTTCCAACGACCTTCTGTTGACTGAATATAGGCCAGGGGTATCAAACATACAGCCTGAGGGCTGGATCTGGCCTACAGAGCTTCATCATCTGGCCCCCAGTGCTGCCCTTGACTCTGATCAAACTAACACAGGGCACAGCATGTGCCCATGGCATGGGGCCAGTCCATGGCCTGGCTGTAGTGGCCACCCTGGCTGGATTACTCTTGGATATATGCTGAACAGAGTGCCTGCTCTAGGTGGTCCAGGACCTGTGGACCAGCCTCATGCCACTCATCCATTTGATACCCCTGATGTAGGCAAACAACACTAGAGAAATCTTTGAGAAAAGATACAAAATATTTTAGTTCTTACATACTGTTACTTATAGAAAAAGATCTCAAACACCTGTTCATGAACGAACTGACACACAGCAAAAAAGTCTACATTTTCAGGCAGATCCTTAACTGGTATAATCTAAACTAGCATAGCTCCCTTGATTTCTGTGCATCTATGCCAAAATTATATCGTCTACGGTTAAGGTAGTCTATATGAATATTATCATTTCTGGCATTTCACTTTTCCAGGTTTAAATAATCAAACAAAAGGCTTTAGTTTAAAAAACTGAACAACTCAATTTTCAAAAACAAAACTATATATATACATACACACACACACACACACACACACACACACACACACATATATATTTATGTGCATATGTATATGCATATTATATATTTTAGCTTGGAAGATTTTAGCATATGTCAATTACTTACCTTCATAACTCCAAGTTTCAGGTTAAAACAACAGTAGAAGAAACAAGAGTTTAAAAGACAATTAATTCCTGCCTGGAGAGAGTGTATAATTAGAGTGTGTTTACAGTCTCAGTATATTTCCAATCCATTTCCAGCTAAAAGTTCAGCTATCTTTCAATGAGTGTTTGAGATTGTTGCTGCTTATCCTCTTCACAATGAAATCTTTAGACATTCTTTCATAAGTAGGCACCTAGTCAGCACACACATCACCTGAAACACTGAACATTTTTCTCACTGAAACACACTGCAAACACAAGAAGCATGTTAACAAAATGCACATGTTTCAACAGTTCTTCTTTGTCCATTCATAATTTTTAATTTGGTTAATAAGTGTCCAAAACATCCCAAATTCTATGCTGAAGGATCATTAACAGATGAAGGAATAAACTTGTATCACTCTCTGCGATTAATCTTAGATCCTCTTAAACAAGTTTTTTCCACTTACTAACATAAAAAAACCATATATGTATTTTTATACACTTAAATAGCTCCAACAGCCAACACATACAACATTTTATATTCTATTTTACTTCTTGTCAAACATACTTACAACACCAAACTGTTATTATATCCCTTTTCAATGACATTCATTAGCTAATTCAATACAGAATGGTCATTTCCTTATAAGTACTACCAAATATTTTGGTGATATTTGGAACTTAAAATATATATTTTTTTTATAATCAAGTGTTAACCTACACACTCTGAATTTGTAAATGACAAACAGAAAATTTTATTTCCATTTAGGCTGCTGAGGTGCTCCCTCTGTTTTTCTGCATCATATATGTAGGAAAATGAATGTTCTATAATAATATGAAAGAAATTTAATAACTTATTTGTCTAACTAGTAGCTTTTTTAAAATCAGGTTACTAATCCAAAGATTGCTGAAAAAAACCTCTAAATATTGTGAATTGCACAAAATCTAAAGTATAGGGACTGTCCACAGTACAGTATACTAAGTCAACATGTCATAGATTAAAAGGTGTAATTTCAAAGCTTCACTTAAAAATTTAAGGTTTCTGACATCATCTTCCACCACTCCATCAACTCTTCCTTTTCTTCTTCTTTTCTCTCAGACAATGATTCCAATTCAAAATCAACCTAGGTGAGAGAAACAATGAATGAGTGATTTTTTTTAAAAATATATGCATCTGTGCATGTACACCAGGAAAGGGACTCTCAAACTTCCTGAAAGGCATTATTGAGTAATTACTTGGATCTGAGAGCATATTCTCAGCAGGGGAACTGCATCCATTAAGAGCAAAAAGAAAAAGAAATAATAGAGGATGTATTCTCATGTTTGTCTGAGCTTTGCAAAGACCCTCAAGAATTAGGAGTCAGATTTTTAAACAGAATTATGACATCCAACATTGCAGTTAAGTATCTAATGGAATTTTCAAAAGTGTCATTGGGAATAAGATAGATAGGTGTTTGAGTACTAATCCAAATATATTTCAAAATCTGGCCCTAGGTAGCTGGAAATTCAGCAGTAGGTAAGGAAATGTATTACCATTGTGACTGTCTCAACTACTCACCTATGCATAGAATAAAACCACTAGATCAAAATTTTGACTGTGGTTCACTGCATGGTAAAGCAAAATGTGTGCTACATTTTACCACCAGTGTGGTTCAGAGTTTTCTGACATAAGACAACTGATTTTAGATATTATGTTTTATAGGACAACCTAGTAAATGTATCAGCAGTAAACTGACTTCTGTTTTAATCATCCAGAAACAATTCTGAAGTGGAACATGAGTCTAAATGGATTTATGCCAAGGTTGAATTTGTATTATTCTTCCTTTTGAGGATGCAGAAGGTCAAAAGAAGGCTGATGCTCCAATACACCGAAATACCCTCTAAGTCCTATATGGAGCACTACTAGAGTTCTAGTCCTGGCCTTCTTCATAAAGTTAGAGGTAAATCTACACTATTTTAGACATTAAATATACACTGAATATTTAATATCTAGTTTAGATTAGAAGACTATGGACATGTCTTCCCATGTCACTGTGGCAATGTTGTTACTGCATCATGATTTAGTACTTCCTTTTGCACAGGGCACAATTATTTTTAGCAGCTACTTCACTGTAGTGCCACGCTATACCAGGGAGCATGTCACTATAGCAAAGTAGCTGCTGGTCACATGTACACACTCACAGATGTTACATCACTGTACTGCATTGCTACAGCAGTGTAATGTCACATGTAGTCGTCCCCAATAAGAACATAAGAAGTGTCATATTGGGTCAAACCACTGGTCCATCTGGCCAGGATCCTGGTGACAGTGACAAAAGTGGATGCTATTATACAGGGGCTGCATCTACGCATGCACTTAATGTGACATGATAAACTCCAGAGCACTTTGAGCTGGAGTAAACTGCTCCTGAGCACAGCATCTACATGTGCACCCAGGACAGCAGCACTTTGAGCCAAGGCAGAGCTGGCCTGGGCTGACAGTACCCTCAGTGGTCAGCTCCTGGCTTTGAGTGGAAGCAACAGGGTTGGCTGGGGCACAAGAATGCTGAACATGCAGAGCTATGTGGCTAGGCAGCAGCCAGGAGTCTGGCCCCCACCCAGTCATTCTCTAGATGTGCATTTCAGCGCAGTTTATTACTTTGTCAAAGGACAATACTTTCAGAGATAGCACTATCCTATGGTTGAGTTAATTAGTTGTCTGTGTCCTAATACCAGCACACGTGTAGACTGTGATGCTTTACTAAGGAGCTAATTAGTCAACTCTGCAGTAAAGCACACATGTAAATGCACACTAAGGAAGAGCATTTAGCATGATCTAACCTCTGTTCAATACCCTCCCTAGCATCCACCATTTATTGGGTTAAAGATGGCAGAGGAAACATTTCCAACCACTCTGTTCAGTAGCCATTGACAGGGCTATCGTCCAGGTATTTATCCAGTCCTTTTTGAAACTTGGCCATGCTATCTGCCTCCCCCCACTCCTGTGGTAATGAATTCCACAAGTTAATTAAACAATGCATAAAAAAAATACTTTCTCCTGTTAGTTTTAAGCCCATAACCTAATTTTAGTGGGTGCCTCTTAGTTCCTAGATTTGGTAAACAAAAGTTCACCATTCAGTTGTTCCATACCCTTTATGATTTCATAAACTTCCATCTTCTCTCCCCTCAGCTTTCTCCTTTCCAAATTAAAAAGCCCTAGGCTTTTCAGTCTTCCTGATATGACAAGTGTTGCAGGCCCTTGATCATTTTGGTTGCCTTTCTCTGTACCTTTTCTAATTCTACTACATCCTTTTGATATGTGGGAACCAGAACTATACACAACACTCCAGATGTGGGTGCATAATGGATTTGTATAATGGCATAATGTTCTCCTTTTTGTTTTCAATTTCCTACTTACTTATGCACATTTTATTGGCTTTTTTGGTGGCTGCTGTACATTGAGCTGACACTTTTAGAAAACTATCTACAATGACTCCAAAGTCTCTTACCTGAGTTATAATAGCTAAAACCCAACATTGGTTCAAATCAAAATTTTAACTGTTTTTCATTCACATGCTCTTCATTCTAAGAGAGAGATTCAACAATCTTATCCAAACAGGCACTCGAGGACATGTATTTTCTTTCTTACTAAGCTCAGTACCTCCAGATTTCAAACAAAAGCAGTAGTGAAAGAAAACAGATTATCAAACGAGGCTGTTTTTGCTTGGTTACAACCAGTGAATACTGGAAAATACCAGTAAGAGTGCTTGTTCTGAATAGTCCATTTTTCTAAATTAGAAAGGCTGAAATAAATTTACTGTATATAGAGTAAGCACAAATAAAAGTTAGGATTTTTTTTAAAGTTAGACTTGATAGTTTTATGCAACATTTAGAAATATACATATATAGGGCATTTATACATGTGCTCTGGGAGTTGGGGAGGCACTTCAGAGGGGCTCCAAGAGCCACTCTAATTAAAACATATGAAGCATCTTGTGCATCAGCGTCCCTGCACTTAAAAATGGTGGCTGGGTCACTTTAACTGAAGTTGGTCAAATGAGCTTTAGTTAAAATGCCTCTGTCACCATTTTTCAATGCAGGGACACTGGCACACGAGACGCTGGCACTGGCAGAATTGATTAATCAAATCTGCTCCAACACACTGTAATTACAATGTGTCAGAGCAGCTTTGCTAATCTTAGGTAGATGTCCATAGAGTCTGAAGAAAGAATAATGGAGTACATGTTATAAATAAGACAAACCAACCAATAAACGAATGCTTACCCCAATGGCAGGGCTAAAGGGAACAGCCACTTTTTTAGTTATTGCTAGATAGCCTGGTGCTGAGGCTGTGAGTTTGTAATTTCCAGGCACAAGCAATCTCCAGTAATCCCCATCTTTGGCTAAAGAGAAAGAAAAAGAACAAAAAAATACATAAAATTAATTCTCACAAGCTAAAAAAAGTTGCCATGTATATATCAACTTTGTATACCTATTGATCCTTTAATTTTTTTGTTTGAAGTGTATTTCTGTGGATCTGAAAATATTCCAGAGAAACATTAGATACATAGAGAGTACAATATTGGCTTGCCTATCTCCAATAAGTTTGTACTCTTAAGTTGTAATGAACCTTTCTTCAAAAAGTTTGAAGAAGCTCTTTTCTGTAAAAACGCAACCCTCTCTTGTGTTAGAGGGTTGAAAGTATAATGCAAAAAAGACAATGTTTAGGTCTGTTCAAGTTTTAAAAGTATAGTTATCCATAGTGCAGCTCCTTTACATCAGCCTTTAAATCAGCCTACTGTTAATATATAGGGAATCCAGTATGGATTTTGATTTCCTGAACTTTCTCAAATTTGGGGTTCAAGTCCAAATATACTGGATTTTCTCCTCTGAAGATATTATAGAGGTGATAATTAAAGGAGTCAGCAACACACTGGCTACATAATATATCTGAAAAATATAATCTCAGAAATAACAAAGTAGATTTCAATACCTAATTATGCAGCAGCTTGTGGATTTTTTTATTTAAAGGAATTCATCAAGGTTTGAACCAATGTCATTTGAAGCTAAGAGAAAAGTTTTAATGACCTCAGTAAATATTGGCTCAGACTTTAAATATGGTTTCAAATGTATTCACAAGAGAGAAATATTTTTCATGTATTGTAATAAATATAAACCAGCCTTTCATTATAAGAGCAGGAGGGTTGGACTCAATGATCTTTTGAAGTCCCTTCTAGTCCTTAATTTCTATGATTCTATTAATAACTTGTATTCAAATACAAAATGGGGACTCCTTTCCATGTCATTATCATCATCTTTAGGTTCAGAAAATCTGTTTGGTATATAAGGTTTGCACAGGTAATTCCCAACAGCATCAGCCTGAGTTATAGAAATAAATCCCCATTCATATAGATTAGAATATTCTAGAGAGGAGAGAGAAGTATTGTTTCAACACACTGACCAATAAACAGAGACAGGGGCTAGGTTACTGTAATAGAACCTTTTCTCCTTCACAGTGAACCATTAAAAAAAAACATGATCCCAATGACACACATCCTCCTCTTCATTACAGCTCCTTTACATAAGTGAATAAAAAATAAGGCCCAGTGAATACAATAATGTCATATTTCTTCAGCATTTAATATTACATTGCATTTCTTAGAGAATTCTTCATACCTATCTGACAAGCAAAACTTATGACAATACTCTGCCACAATGAAGGTTACTCATTGATGCCACTTAAGGCCACTAACATTGCTTACACCACTATTTTCCTCATTCCTTGTTCATCCCTTTTGCAACTATATAGGAACTTTTAGAAAACTGTTGTGCACAGAGGGAAGTATTATTTAATTGCTCAGAAAAATATTCTCAGAAAATCTCAGTGTAGTTGGAGATGGTCAAAGTCCAGTTCAGAAATCCCTACTTAAAGGATTACTGGCTTCAAGAGGCATCAAACTAATTGCTCCCATAATTTTCTTATTTGAAATATGACAGAGATATTCTGTACAAAATTATAATGATAGTCAATTATACTACCTGGCACTACAACAAGACTGAATTTTAAGGCATACAGAAAAGAGCAGAACTGATGCTGAATATTCACCCTATATTTTACAATGTCCTGATTTTAACTGCTTGTTTTTTCAAATTTTTAGTGTTGTATTACTGTCACAGTCTTGCACATGCACAGCAATAAGGATATATGTGGATGGCTTAGATGCCCTTATCCCCATAGAAGTATGCCAGATAATATCATACCTGGATCTGTCACCATTGTAGCTCAGAAGATGATAGATATTGATCTTAAAATATAGGACAATCCTCTCTCCCTCAGCACTTCTTTCTTCCTCTTGATCCTTGGCACCTGTCTTCCTGTCCTCTATCTTTCATACCTTTTTCCATTCTTATATAAAGGAGGAAGCTACTGCTTGAGATACTGTCCACTTTTCTGGTTGGTAGTAATCCTACCCACTTTGTTATAGCATGAGCATATCAAGGAAGGAAGACCGGCTGAACATATTGGCAAATCTTAAACAATGATGGAAAAATAACACGTTGCCAGGGAAATGGGCTCCATACAAGATAGCCCTGGCTGTGTGGGACATTAATTATTATTAATTTAATTTGCACTTTGCATAAGAATGTCATTTTAAATTAAAAACTGTTAATATATAGGGAACACTTTACATGGCATCAACTAGAAATTTACCTCAAGGGTGAGATACAACAATGGTAGAAAGATACCAGTGCTAGACAATCTTTATAAACAAATGAGGGAAAGAATACCAAAACATCAGGGAGACTTATCTAGGCAGAATATCATTACCTCAATTAGAATGTGCCCAAGAGCATGCAGTGTTAATACTCCTCCTCCAGCCAAATGCCCACTGGGTTCTTTAATGATCACAAGGGACTAAAAACTCCACTTTAGATTTCACCCTCAATATAGTGCCAGTGGAAGGACACTTCTTTATAACAGAACTCTGCATACATTAGCTACACAGGGGGTGTTTCTATACAAGATGCTACGTGCTTCAGCACTACATAGCGACATAGTGTTGGCATGAACTGTGATGCCCATGCTACTGCACAGTAGCAACAAGCCAACCCTGCACAGTAGGGTCAGAAATGACCCATGCACTGCCAGGACTACAGCAAGTACTAAATGACTGCTCAGTAACACTGTAGACGTGCCCAGAGACTCAGAAGGAAGAGTGCCATCTACTGAGTTATCCAACACAGCTTCATAACAGTGCCTTGATGAGGAGTGTAAGACTGGACTGGACCAGTGACCTGTCTATTGCAGCCTTGCCTCCAACAGTAGCCAGAATCAGCTGCTTCAAAAGGAAAGGATGGCAGATGGCAAATATGGAATGCCATGCCAGAGGCAAATTTCCTTCCAAACCTCATGCTAGGAACATCTGGCAGCTTGAGGTAGCATGCTTAGTTAACAATATGTAATAAGACCCAAGATGATCTGACACCAGATTGCAAGGTTAAGAGGTATAATGATATTTTCTAATACCCTTTGTTGTTGTTTATTTCTTAATCATCTCAAGTGTGTTGCTTACCTGATGTAATGTCATGATTTATACCCTCCACAGAAATTGTAGCATTTGCAATTGGATTACCCTGAAGATCTCTAACAAATCCCTTCACTCCCCGATGTATCTAGAAAAGCCAACAATACATGGGCAATTAGATGTTTTCTAAAGAAAAAAGACAGCTGTTCAGGTCAGCAACATATCAAATACTGCATGATCCGAATCCCAACACTACATGCTGAAAATAACTAGCAAGGAAAATTTCTAAATATCAATGGAGTTACCCATTGACTGAGCCAAGACACTTCAGCTGTTGATGTGACTAATTCATTTGTGCTATGCAGCATTAACATAAGTATGCAGCAAACCATGAAGGGAAATATGCACTCACTTGAATCCTTTTATTATTATGTATTAATGAACATGATGAAAGCAGTTGGGAGGCAGCCCAAACAAGAGTTTTTGCACATTGTTTATTTTTCTCAACTACACAAATTTAGGGCCAAATAAAGGACACCAGTGCCTAAAGGTGCTGCAGCATCTAACTTTTGGGCACCTAGAGAGAAATCCAGAAGTCTGCTTTGATACCTCCATTTACAGTAAAAAAGGGGGAGCTACATGTCTGAGAATGGAGCCTGAATACTGAGCAGGGAACTGGCTAATATTAATACAGCTAGTACACAGCTACGTAGAGTTAGCCGTGGCAATGCATAGGGGTGCATGGGAGTGCACATGCACCCTTAAGAGTGCTGGTGCACCTCCTGACTGGCCGTGCTTGCCACTTAGGTGACAGATGGGGGGCGCAGACAGGAGCCCTGGTGCAAGCACTGGCCAGGGAGTGGAGTGCCGTAGTGCTCCCAAAGTGGCTGTAGCTACTGGCCACAGCGATCGGCTGTCTTGCAATCAGCCGTGCGGGGACCCCTCCACCATTAGTGAGAATGGCCATGGGGGGACAATCCCCCCCCCGACTAAGGCAGCACCAGTCACCCATTTTGCTATCTGACCACTAGGAAAAGGCTGAGGACTTTGGTGAATTAGCCTCTCCTGGCATTTTACAAATGGCTACAGGAACATGTTGGCTCACCTGGGCTGCAGACAGAAAATACACATAAACAAGTATAAGTGATTGGAAATCGGTTTGAATCTGAAGTTCAGTGCACATAAACCACTAATACTGGTGGTTTCTGAGTGGCCAAAACTAGTTTAACATAAATCTGGATGCATGTGATATTAGACTTAACTGATTTAGGTTAAATCAATTTATTAATCCTCTGTCCCAGATCCCCTCCAGATACAAGTTAACTCACAATCCCTCAGCATCCCAGGATGCTTTGCACCTGTCCTGCAAACCGCCCCTCCCTTGCAGAGTGGGCAGGATAGACTTGGCTCAAGCTGGCTGCTCCAGCTGAACAGGGAGACATGCTCTAGTGCCCCCCCCCCCCGCCCTTCTGGCCTGGGCCACTGCAAGTATGTAGCTGCATTTCCAGAATCAAAAGTGAATGTCTGTTCACTTGCTTATTAGTTCAATCTATGCAGCTTAGACTAAGGGCACAGACAGAAGTGACAATTTTTGCCTGATCTAGATCCTGAAAGTGTTCTACAGCCATGACCAAAAAGAAGTGTATGACTGAAAAGAGCCTGATCCCCTGACAATCTGAACCTTCATTGCATAAGAGTTCAAATGAAGACATTTCAAAACATAGCATCTTCAGTAACTTGTATCTGCCTGCTTCTCAGCCTCAGAGCTGCTTTCAGAATGGGAAGGGGGAAAGGGAGTCAAGGGAGCTTGGTCTGGGATTTTTTCAGTGAACACTTCACCTCACCCATTCCACCCTCCAGCTATGGCTGGGGAACACCTAGAATGAGCTCCCTCCACTCCCTTTCCCCCCTCCCATTCTGAAAACAGTGCCCAGGTTGGGAGGGAGGAGGCAAAACCAGCTGCAGGCTGCAGCCAGCAGCTAGATTCTCCAACCCCCTCCCCCACATCCCTCTGGACCCAACAGTGAACTTCTGTTTAAACCAGGAAATCATTGCAACTAAGAACACTTTCTGCAAAATGTTTTGAGTTATAGCAGAGAGCTGCTCTTCTGTCTATGCCCTAACTTGTGAAAATTGAATCAATTCAGCCTCAGGCTTTTTGACTATCTGTACTTAGCCTTGAGATCCATAACTTTTTACCCACTCTTATGTGTGGGGGGGTGTAGGTGCCTAGACACCATTCAAAGAATTGAGGGGAACTTACTTTTTTCTTTAAAACAGAAGAGGAAGATGAGGTAGTGAGACCTTTTATATAAGGGCCAAGTAGTGAGAGCATTCACCCAACAGCGGTTAAGTCAGTCAGGAGTAGAGACCGTAACTCAAGATCCCTTACCCTAGACCAATTATATCCTAATCACTAGACAACAAAACTTTCTCTATCTGATGCAATGAATCTTGAATGTTTTGCTGTACAGTAGCACAGCTTCAACAGGAGGTATGGAGAATGCCCCAATTAAGAGTATCATCCAAAGGAATGCTTGTGGGAAATATGGGATCTACACACTTCAGGCCAAGGTAACAACTTAATCCAGGTTTCTTGCTTGGTGAATGAGTACCCTAGCCATTTTGTTCTTCTATAAGGAGAAACGTAGTACTATTACCAGTTGTTTTTCCTCCTCCTGCCATTTTCTAAAGTAAGGGCAACCACCAACTAAAGTAAGGGCAACCACTGTATTTGCTAGGGAGTCCAATCATGTAAGCATGCTAGGCGTACTCTGACAACACCTGTGAGACTAAGCTTCTCACAGGATTTAGGCAACAGAACACCTAGCTTCTGGACCCTAGTCAGGTTTAGCCATGACCTAGGTTCTGAGTTGATCAGCCCTGTCAAGTCTGGAACAGTTCTGGACATGCACAAGGGCCTACTCCTAGGTACCTGGAAAGCGGTCAGTGAAACTAAGAGGAGCATCCAGGTTCAGATGGGTGCTAGCTGGGATGTTTTAGAATTGTAATCCTGGACTATGCTCCTAAATCATCCAAAGTCTTACTTTAGATGTCTAAGTCTCTTATTGGATCTACCTCTTAAGTGTGGTCTTGCAAGGAAGGAAGAATTTTATGTAAAATGTAGGCAGCTTCAACTCCCACTTTCATCAGCTCTTTTCCATTAGTCACAAAAACCCATGTAGGAGTAAATCCTTAACAATAATCAATCCTGCTTCCATTAACGTAATGGTAAAACTCACATTAACCTTGGTGATGGAGTAACCTCATTCAAAAATTGTGACCCAGGTTGTCTGGTGCAGCATAGCCATTTTTGGACTGAACTATGTCTTTACCGTATTGCTGGACTTTTCTGCAATAACTCCAGATTATCAGAAGACAAGGTAGATATACATCCTATACACTAACTGAATCAGATATACATAAGGGGATGCACATCAAAAGAAATATAACTGGCCAGTGAAGAGAAGTCCTCCTGTGGAACATACCTACTTCCAGTTCTGATGGGTGTAGAGAAGCAAGTGTCTTAACATCCAACATCTACTTTTTTGGCCACTATCGGTACTTATAACTTATGTCTAATTTATATAGTTTGTCGCAGAGCAGGTAACAAGAACAGAAAAGCCAGATCTACATCTTCTCTAGCAAAGGTACATCTACCAGGGTCTGTGCCATGGATAGCAGTAGTGGCAACAGGAGGCAGGCTGGGCTGTCTATGGCAGTGGCAGTGGCTGAACTAGCAGCAGCAGCAGCAGCCGCCACCATTTTTGCACATGCTCTAAGTGGGTGCCCAGGGCTGATGTCCCAGTTGCCCCTCTTGTTAAGCTACTGAATAGAACTTGCACTCCTTCACCATCTGGACAGAGGTAGCTAGCAATGCAAATCTTAAGTCAGGCAAAAGCCAGGGTAGAAACGCACCTTATAGACTAATTGAATCAGATAAGCATCAGTTTTTGTGAGCAATAACTCAGTCATGATGTACATTAGCATATGCATCTCTGATTCAGTTAATCTGTAAGGCATCTCCCTACCCTGGCTTCTGACAATCTGGAGTCACTGCAGAAAAGGCCAGCAGAAGGGTAAAGTATGAGAACAACCGAGCTTCAGTGATCAAGCTTGAAACTCCACAGCAGCAAGGAAAGATGGCAATTCAAGACCTCATACATATATACAACCAGGAAGGCTCCATGACAGACTACATTCCAATGAGTTTTGAAAAATTAAGTCTCATGCAGAGTAATGTGCAGAATTCCCAGACAGTCAACAGTGGGATCCTGTAGCAATGGAGAAAAACCCTAAAATACAAATACCTTGCTGCTTCATTACACACAGAACTTACATACAGACTCAGATGAATTTTATTCACTGCAAATATTTTATCTGGCAAATGTCAGCATTTTTCCTTATGTAAATTATTCTACAATAAATGTCTCTATTATGCAAACCAGTTATTTTGGCGAGTTATATCTCTGCTGTCATAACTCCAGGCATACATCTCTAAATTTTAGTCATAAATATTAACAAGTTTTAAATACAATATTCATAAACAGGCAAGGTTCTTTGGTAGATGTGGTATCTTTTATTAGATCCACTAAATAGTTGGAAAAAAGTTATTTGCAAGATTTCAGGCATAAACATTCTTCTTCAGGCACTGGGAAACTCTGCTGCTGTTCTGTGTTCACAAAAAGATTTCAAAAGACTCTGAAGTCAAGACTGTTAGGACCTCTGGTCACTGTGACCAGATCTGGCACGCAGGGTTAGGCTAGTGTGCAGGATTGCTCTGGGGCCAAATCAGGCATGCAGGATCATTCTGTGGCCAAACTGAGCTCTCACTGGATCTTGTACACAGACTGACCCCGAGCAAGGCATTCAGTCTGTAACCAAGCCCAACACAACTCGCCCAACCCACAAGGCCAGATAGGTTGGGCACCACTGCTCTAAGGTATCTGGATTCAGGATTGTGGTTCAGGCTCACCTGTAATCAGAGCCTATGAATTTAAAATAAAGTTGTAATCATAATAGATGTGTCTAGAGTTAATGTCAGCAGCTTTGGCAGCCATAGCACCCTTATGCACATCTAGCCACAGAAATAGGATACAATAGTTACTGTCTTCCCTTTTGTGACCAACTTTGCTTCATCTGTATGAAAGCATCAGCTGGGGTTTAACCCATAAGCAAATTATGGGTTAAATGGTGATTATAAATTAATCACAATTATGGTATATGAACGAATTAATACAGTAGACAGTTACCACTGTTTATCCCTATCTATCAAAAGAAAACATTAAGGCTAAGTACAGACAAACAAAAAGGAAGGGTAGTCAGTAGAGGAATGGAGAAAGCCCCTGAGGTGTGCCCCTCCTCAGTGGTTCTGGGTGGGTCAGGGGGCTAGGGCAGGAGTGAAGACCTCCACTTTCCCCCCCATATCTGCTTCCCCTCTGCCCCCTAACCATGAATGATGCATATCCCCAGAGGGTGGGGGGCACGGTGACTATATGCAGGCAGTGGTGGTGGTGTTGGCGACAACGGCATGACAGCGGCAAGCTCCCATAGGCAGCCACAGTGTCAGTGGTAGGGGTAAGCTGAGTGGGGAGCTCCTGCAGGCAGTCACAGCGGTATCAGCAGTGGGGGAGAGGGTGGCAAGTCCCAAGCAGTGGTCAGCAACCACCCACAGATGCCACCAGCATTGTCGGCAGCAAGGGGGGAGGGGTGGCAATTGATGACCACCCACAGGCACTGCCAGGCAGCATTGATGGTGCTTTTCTTAGAGGATGCACTGCCAATCTCAGGGAGTACACATGTATCTGCGTGTACCCCCTACGCATCACCAATGCCCCTAACAGCTAGCAGGGGGTGAGGTTAGGGAGTGCAGTCACATCAGGGCATCAGAGGGAGCAGAGAAAGCCCCTGCAGCATGCCCCCTCCCCCCACCCTGCAATTCTGGACCTTCACTCCCCTACCCCACTGCATGGCTTGGCTGACAGATGCAGGCATGACACAGGGTTGGGGAATAGAGACTTTGCTGTTTTGCTTCTGTGACAGCCCAGGGGCAGATGAGCAGGAGCACAGGCCAAGGCTAGCCTGCCTGCCCTGCAAGGCAAGGTTAGTGGAGTAGGTGTGTAGGTGGGACTGTGCAGTAATGAGTCAGGAAGAGATCTGGCATAGAAGTTCAATGGACTGTTCTAACCTAAACTGATTAAATCAGATATTACATCCATCAAGATCTATATTAAATCAGGTTCTGTCATTTTGGAACAGGTCTATGTAGGCTGAACCTCTATTCCGTTACAAGTTTAGACCAGTTTCAAATCATTTATACTGGTTTGTGTGTAATTTCTGTCCCTAGCCTTAGAGTTTTATACACTTCCTTTCTCCTACCTGCTCAATGTAATTGACAAGTGAGTTCTTGTTGTCCTCCCAGTATCTCTTCAGAGTTTCCTCTGGTGGGAATTTCTCACAGCTCAGTTCCACAGTGATTTCAAAGCAGTTGCTGCTGAGGTAATTGAAGTCCTGCATTCCTGCAATATCAGCAGAGAGGTGTATTCAGAAGATTTGCATTGCTCTGAGTACACAGTTTTCAAGAAAGGGAAATTCCTAGCAATGCAGGAATTAAGGGAAGTCTTCATTGAACACAATGGGACTGATTCCTCTTTCCCAACAGCATAACTGAAGTAATTAGTGCAGTTAAACCAAAGCAAGAGAGAAAAAAAAAAACAAATAAAGCCAGGCCCACAATTTTCTTGAGAGGAAGAAGAAAGTTAGGGGGGAAAAGTCCTTGGAACATTGCAGCTGAACATTTGACCTCTGTATTCTGATGGGACATATTGACTGCTGCATACTTGGCAGAAAGCACTTTTTTTTTGAAAAAAAAGAAACTGAGAACAGTTTCTAGGTGTGGTGCAGTTATTGTTTAAGTAAAAGCTGACTATTATGTAATCTATGGGGAACAGCAGTTACTGATAAATTAAACGAAAACATAATTAAAAAAAAAATTGTGAAAGAGGGCTACATTAGGTCCCGCCCAAACTTTATTTTCAATGGAAAAATGGCGTTTCAAATAAATTAAGTTTTTCATTAAAGAATACATTTTCCACAATAAATTTTTAATTTTGTCAAAACTTTTCTGACCAAAAAAATTTGGATTTTCTCCCCCCATGATTCTGCACACATATACACACACAGTTTTTATCTAGTGACTGCCTAATGTAGAATATACAACCAGTTCTTGGAGACCTGACCAAGAACCCATGTTTTTCCTTGCCCCTCAGCTAAATCCCTTTAGCTGTAGGCCACAAAGTCATGTCTCTTTGGCTAGAGACAGACATTACACATAAACTGGTTTAAGTGATCAGAAACGGATTTCAACCTGTAACAGAACAGAAGTTCAGCACACATAAACCAGTTTCAAAATGGCCAAAACTGGTTTAAGATAAACCTGGTTGAATGCAGTATCAGTCTTAACTGATTTGGTCAAACCAGTTTATGTAATATTTGTCCCAGACCCATTCCTGGTTTAAGTCAAACCAGAGTTCCCCAGAATCCCAGATGCCTTGCAGCCCTGGTCTATGCTATCTGTTCCAGAGAACAGGGCTGGCCCTACCCCTCTGCTCCCTAGCCAGAGCTCCAGTAGAGATTGCAAGCACAGCAAAGTCTGACTGACTTTCCCCCTCTGTGCTTGAGGGCTTTTTAGAGCTAATCAACAAGTCAGCTGGTAATGTCCCCCTGTTCCTTCCTTGAAAAAAGCTGTTTAAGAAGCTGCTTACACTAATGAGAGCTGATTAAACTAATGAGAGGGGCTTTTGTTTTGTTGATGGGCTGATAAAAGCAGGTTCCCTCACCTGCCAGGTTTGCAGAAAGCATGAAGAGGCAGGGTAAGAGATATTGAAAAGCTCAGTATCATCATATAATCAGCAGATGCATGCCCTGCACCCCACCCCCTTTGTCTCAGAGTGCTAGCCAGGGTCTGGGGTCTGGCAACACTCCTACCCTTTGAGTAGTGAGTGGGGAAAAGCCTGAGATAGTGCAGGCAGAGTGAGGGTTTACACCCCTTCCTAATCAGAGTATCCTGCTAAGGCCTGGCCGTGCCCCCCTCAGCTCAGGACTGTGGAAGTGGGGGGGGAAGGGGCTGTTCTAGCACCCCTCCCTTGTAGCCTGAGCCACTGCAGGCATGTGCCTGCATTTCTTTAGTTCAGAGAGAATGTCTGTGCAGTCATAAACTGGTTAAACCTAGGCAGGTTAAACCAATCTGCGAAGATTGAATCAATTCAGGCTCAGGCTTTTTGAATGTCTGTCCCTAGTCTTTCTGTTTGCATGTGGATTTAATCAATTCAAGCTGAGGAAGGCCTAGACTCCAGATCTCCTGCTTTCTGAAGAAGTACTCTAACTACTGGGCTATTATGCAAAAGGTAGGTAGTGCCATTCCACCCAACTCTCTCTATTCCCAGGCTTTATGACCTTGTCTATTGGGACCAGCCTTCTTGGGTATAGGTCCAATTTTTGACACGTTGAAACCTACAGGCCAAGGCCTTTCTTATAAGCCCAAACTAGATGTAACAGAAGAAGAGTCAGATTTGATGTCAGCTCTCCTCCATCCCAGTACTACCCATAACCAGAAGCTTCTAAGTGGAAAATGGCATACACCTGGGTGCTAAAAGCAAATTGTTCCTTATCCATCTCCCTCTTGCTATCTGTATCACCACTACTGACCAAATAATCCAGTGCGATTCCACCCTGCTCACAGAGACATGGATAAGTAAAAAGTTAAATACTGAATGTTATCTGTGTAACTAAAATACTGAATAGGAGATAGCCTCTACCACCCCACTTGTCTTGTTTGGCCCCAGCCAAATGAGGGGAAGAGATACCAGGCTATTTTGTGAAGAGCTCAGTACTTACACTGTGCACTAACGGTACAGTCATCACTAAGAAGAATGTTTGGACAGCAAATAACACTTCAGGATGCAAAGCCGTGAGAGTTGGGCCAGTTGTAGTCAGATATATTCTAGCCCTGCTTTCTATATCAAGAGTTCAAGACATTTTAATACGGCTCTCCTGACTCAAAGGTTAGTATTATCCCCATTTTACAAGTGGGTAAATCATGATAGTGAGAGAAAAGACAGTGGAAAGAGCAATAGAATCCAAGAGTCCTCAGAGTCAGAACCACTATATACACTAAGTGATGGGTGTCAAAGATACTGCCTAGAGAAGCTGGGAAGTTGGATGTGGGGGAGTGGGCATGAGGCCCACTGCTGATTTCCCAGCTATGAAGCCCTGTTAGGGATGTGTATGAGCAGTGGTTGGAGCAGGCTTAGTTAATCCCGCTCTGCCACCACCACCACTCACCCTACAACTGCTAGATTCAGATCCAGAAGGCAAGGCACCCTGCAATCAAGATTAGGCCTGGCAGTCCCTGCATTAGAGAGTGGTGCTATTTAATTCTTTTCTTTCTTGTTCTGAAATAAATAATCTGTGAAGGAGAGCCTAGGAGCTGCAAGAGACAATGCAATCAAGTCGCAATGTCACCAATGCACAACCAGCTGCTGCCTCACTGAGCTGTGGCCTCAGTGAATGTGGCCACATGCTCTGCATGACATGTTCCTTCCTCCTCGCTGCCCTAAGATTCTGCCAAAGCAAAACAACCAATTCAAGGAAAGAGCATGATACCCTCTCTCCTTGGCTTTCAGGAGATTCCATTCTCTGAAGGTCTGCAAGCAGCAGAACTAGGGTTGGGCAAGCAGGGCACAAATGCCAGGCACAGACGTAGAGGAGGTGCCAGAATGGCAGGGCTCAAGACTGGTATTTACCAGAAGTGTCTTCTGGGAGAGGTGCCCTGCATTTGGGAATAACTGCTATGGAGGGGATACTGACATAGCCAGCATGCAAAGGGTTTACAGAGTAGCTGCCAGAGGTAGGCACACTTCCCTCTAACCCTTTTCCCAGGTCTTTTCTTCCTGCCAAATTTACTGTTTCCAGTTGCCACTGGTGAAGAAAAACAGCAGCATTCAGCAACAGGGGTTCAGGAAGAGGAGCATGAGCAGGTCTTTATACCAGGTGGCTGCTTCCTTAATCCCCTAAGTGCTGGATCTGCTGACACATTCCAGGATCCAGAATGGCAGAAAGGAGGGTGCAAGAGCAATGACCTGCCCTGCAGGAATGGCTGTACCCTTGCACCCACGCTCCCCTTCCCACACCAGGGCATGCATACTGGAGGAACAGCAGGTCATAGCAGAGGGGACTGTTTTTAAGTCCCTCAAGTGGGTAAAAATATTTCCTCCCCCTCCATTCCCATCTGTGCACAGTAGCCTCTACTTCCCTCCCTTGTCCACAACTGCTATTGTCTCCAGCTGACCTGGGAATAGGCTCCAGAGCTGCTTGTCCTGCTCCAGCCAGGCTGTATGTGGAGCTAGGCTTAGTTAGACAACTGTGGTAGCAGAAGGGTTCTCTTCCCCTGTGCCTAGTCCCAGGCTTTCTGAGAACACTGCAGGGACTGCTGCTGTTGTCCCTGGCTAAGCCTGGGTCCCCAAAGAGCCTAAGTGGAGCAGGTCGGAGAGACTCTGGAGCTCCTTCATCTGCCCTAACCAAACCAGCCAGAGGCAGTGGCAGTGGTAAGCAGTGGAGGGGGGCAGATGTGCCACTAAGCATGGAGAAGATAGGGGGATTCTTGCTCACTCTGGGGACTTAAAATTAAGTCCCCAGCTGATGCTCCCACAGCACGATTGACTGAAAGGGGGGCTGCATTTGTGCCACTGTACCTCACTTTGGATTCAGCCCTGGCTATTCCCAATGGCAGGACACTTTTGACATAGACTGATCCATGTTGTAAACTAGTTGTGCCTCTGCTGAAGCAGTTCTATAAATTTCAGACTACACCTATTGCTTATATCCATGTCTTTCTGCCATGGGGTTTTTCTACAAAATAAGCAAAAAATGCCCCTTTATTTTATTTTACCCCCACAAATAGTTAATAGGGTTAACCAAGCTTTACACTGGAGTAAACAATTTCAGAATCTGCACAAAGACAGTATCTTCCATTTTTTTTTATTTTATAAATAGATACCATCAGCCAGATACTAGCACTGCTGAGATTCTGTGTAACAAATTAGCTTAGGAGTTAGTTTAATGTTAATGTCAGTATATGAATACTGATTCTATGTGGATACTTATTTATATGAGTCAGTATACAGAATTATTTCCAATATGCAAAACATGAACCTCCTAGAGTTCTCATGCTAAAGCCTAGTATCTTTAGCATTGATAAGGCAAATGGCAACCTAAGAAAATTGGTACAACTTACCATGTCTGTGAAAAAATAGAAAGACTCTCAAATAGTAGCCTAATTATAGAGCAGTGTGAGCTCCTTTGAACTCTGTATGATAATACAAGAATCTTAATAGACTCACTTGATAAAGTGCCATTGCAAGACTCCTTGGTATACTGTGTTGTAAATGATAATCAAAGTTAAACTAAAACTGAACAAGAACAGCAGGCATGCAGCTTGTTAGTGATCCACTATTATTCCTCTTGTTCTTGCCTATGGCCTCAAACCAGCATTCATTTCTAGTAGTGGAGACTTCTAAGGCATTTCTACCAGTAGACATCTTTCTGGGAATGTAGCACTATAGGGGAATGTCCAGACAAGTATGAATGTGTGGTTTGCGGTACAACAAATTGCACGTGGAGAATTTCCAGTGTAGCACACAGTTGCACATTTGCAGTACAATGCCCAAATTTGATACTGGGATGCCCTGTTAGCAAAAAAAAAAAAGCCACAAAAAGCAATGTGTGCGCCATCGGAAACAGAGCCTGGACATCCAGAGTCATGCTCTGGCTGCCAGCCAGGCTCTGTGCAGACAGATTGGTGCCACTGCTACCCCAGGAGGCCCCCAGGACCCTAGGTAAGGCTTCTGGGCCTGGTCTCCTCTACCCCACTTGAGACAATTTGGTGCATGCTGGAATATGCCCTGGGATGCAAAGCAACAGCACAAATGTGTGCTGCTGCTTTTTGTGCCCCATGGAAATGCACACCTCTGCATATTAGGACATGCCCTAGGTATTCAGTCTTCAGCTAAACCTCTCCCCCAGTCTATGCACCTTCCCCAGACTAGGGTGATCCTGGCCTGGGGAAGACATGCAGAACAAGAGTTGTTCCGTTCCTCCCGGACCCAGACTTCAAATGGCTAGGCAGAGGGCGAGAAGATCTGTTAGCTGCTGCAGTCCCCTCCTGGACTGGTTGAGGAGAGGATGGAAGCAGTGGGGCATGCCCCCCACCAACTCCATAGTCTGGGGTCTCCCAATCTAGACAGTGGGCAGCTGCTTCTCTATAGAAAGGAAAAGCAGCAGGCTGTGGGCACAGCTTTTACAGTACAGTGTCAGGGGAGCTCCTCCATGTACAGCTCTAAGAACTAGAAGCCTACAGCCGCATACCAGATGGGGAGAGGACTGTGGCAGTGAACCAGATCATGACCAGTTGGTCTGGAGAACAGGTGAGGAAAAGCTGGGCAATGGTGTACATGCCTTCTCCAGACTGGGGTGCTCCCAGTCTCAAGGAAACTGGAGAGGGTCAGGGCAATTAAATTTGTCCATGGAAGAAGTCAACCTTCATGGAAGTGCTTCCCCTCCCACCTTTCCCACACCACAGTTATCTAATCTGGGGAAGGCATGGGAGAAGCTGTTTCTTGGCTCTGAATCAGGGCAATGCCCTCACCTCCTGTCCTCAGCTGTAACAGCGATAGCAAACATGTCCCTTCCAACTTCTATGGCAGCCTTAGGGTGCAGACAGAAGTGCAGCTTCCAGCTGTAACTCAAACCTTTTCTGCAAAGCGTTTTGAGTTACAACATTACCCCAGACCAAACAGAAGGGCTAGGGACAGACATTCAAAAAGCCAGAGCCTTAATTGACTCAACCTTTGCAGGTTAGTCTAACCTGCCTAGGTTAAACCAGTTTGTAACAGGACAAACATTCTCTCTGGACTGAGGAACTGAGAGCATATGCCTGCAGTTGCTCAGGCCAGGGAGGGGTTTAATTCCCCCTCTCTATCTCACTAGCAGGGACCCAAGCCAGATCTGCCAAGTGCTCTCTCCTTGCTGCAGCAACAATGGGACACCATGGCCCCTGATGCAGAAGCAGGCAGGGAGGAGAGTTAGTCTCCCCTCTACTCCCACTGACAGCCAGATCTGCCCAACACTGCCACCGCACTCACACCCTGTGGGGGAATAGGCCCCATGCTGTCCCTTCCACTGGATGCTAGAGGGAGGACAAATAACCCCGGCCCGGCCCACCTCCCCTGCCATGCCCCCAGCTGCTAGCCATGGCCCTGCCCCACTGCTACAGGGCTGGAGTCCCCCGCCACATCCCCTTCTCAGCCTGTGGGCTGGCTGAGGCTGACAGGGAGTGCGGGGGCAGAAGCCCGCAGCCAGGCTTGGCTCTACCCCCATGCCCCCCTCTCAGCTGGCCCAGAGGATGAGAAGGGGATGGGCAGGAGACTTCAGCTTCTCCTCTCCCTCCTTCCTCGCCTCCCCTCAGCTGGCCCAGAGACAGAAGAGGGGACATGGCAGTGGACTCCAGCCCTGCTCCCAGCTCTGGTGTGGGAGGAAGCCAAGCCCCAATACAGGCTCCTTGATCCTCCCAGCCAGCCTGAGGCTGAGAAAAGGAACTCTCTCCCCTCCTGTGCTGAGAAGTCAGGCTGCTGGGCAGCCTCTCCTCCATCCGCACTTGGGACAGTGTCTGGAGGAATAAGCCCCCTTCTGCCGGGAAGGGGCTGGCCTGAGCACAGACCAAGCGGCAGCTGCCAGTAGGAGGGCAGCAGCCTGACTTCTCAGCACAAGAGGGGAGAGAGCTCCTCTTCTCAGTCTTGGGGCTGAGGGGAGAAGGAGGAGAGGGAAGGGAAGGAGGGAGAGGAGAAACTGAAGTCCCTTCCCATCTCCTTGTTCCAGTCAATTTTGCCCACTTGCACAGGTCCAGTTCTTCATTTTATTTTCATTCAAATTAGGCAACTTCCTCCTCTATTCTGCCTAGGCTCAGCGGAACATTGCAGCCATTAAAAAGAGACTTTCTGGTCAGTTGCTCAGACACAACACAACCTGCAGCCCCTCATACCTGCAATTGCAGGGAAAGTCCATAGCTTGAACATAACTAAAGCTTGAATATAAGACTCTTAGGAGATTATACCTGTTAAAATCTAATAAATCACTATTGAGCATGTGTTTTTCCAAGGGTTATATCAGAGTTAATTGTTTAATTATTTATAAATCCAGTTTTTTACATTCATTTGCTGAGTCCTTATAACTTATGTATTTCTTAGATTAAAATATTTTGCTTTTTTTCATCAAAAGTATGGGAGTGTTTTTTTATTTTCCACAAAATGGTCTAAAACTGTTTCTGAAGAATAGAATTGCTAAACTATTTCGAGACTGCCAGTTATGCTGGGTAAAAGATCAATATCGCAGTCAAATGGGCCACTAACTGGCTGGAGGACCACACCCAGAGAGTGGTGGTGGATGGGTCTTTTTCGACCTGGAGGGATGTGGGCAGTAGGGTCTCCCAAGGCTCGGTCCTCGGGCCTGCACAGTTCAACATCTTCATCAGCAACTTTCACAAATGGGTAAAAAGCACCCTGTTCAAATTCACAGATGACACTAAGATGTGGGGGGGGAAGTGGGCAGGCTAGAAGGGAAGAATAGGCTGCAATCAAACCTAGACAGGTTACAGGGGTGGGCACATGAGAACAAGATGGGTTTCAACACTGACAAGTGCAAGGTGCTGCACCTGGGGAGGAAGAACCAGCAGCATACCTACAGGCTGGGGGACTCCCTTCTCGTCAGAGCAGAGGCAGAAAAGGATCTTGGAGTCATTATTGATGAACATGGGCTGACAGTGTGGGGACGTGGTCAGGTCCAAGGAGGTGATCCTCCCCCTCTATGTGACACTGGTCAGGCCCCAGTTGGAGTACTGCGTCCAGTGCTGGGCGCCACACTTCAGGAGGGATGTGGACAACATGGAGAGGAAGGTCACTCACATGATCGGGGGCAGCAGGGCAGGCCCTATGAGGAGAGGCTAAGGGACCTGAACTTGTTCATCCTCCACAAGAGAAGGCTGAGGGGGGATCTAGTGGCTGTTTACAAACTAGTCAGAGGGGACCAGCAGGCACTGGGGGAGTCCCTGTTCCCCTGAGCATTACCAGGAGTGACTAGAAATAACAGTCACAAGCTGGCAGAGGGTAGATTCAGACTAGACATCAGGAGACGCTACTTCACTGTCAGGGCAGCTAGGATCTGGAACCAACTTCCAAGAGAAGTGGTGCTGGCTCCTACCCTGG
>JAGPOW010000290.1:16502554-16515766 GCA_030014935.1 Caiman crocodilus
CGCCGCCCGGTTCCCCCGTCCCCGGTGAGTCTCCTGCACCTTCCTTCGAACCCCGGGGTCCCTCTCGGGTCCCTAGGGACGGCCCGGCGCCGTCACATCAGCATTTAGCAGACCATCAAAAAACAAAGCATCGTTCATTAGTTCAAGCTCTTCTTAAACAGCTTTTTCCAAAGCAAGGAATGCAGGGACATTACCAGCTGAGCTGTTGATTACCTTCAAAAAGCCCTAAGTGGACACTGTCTTATCTGTCTTACACAGCATTAGCTAGCATACTACATGCTGGCTATGGTTCCTGCTGTGGGAGCTGGGCAGAAGGGATCTCTGCTTAAGCAGCAAGTGGTGAGGGGGGAGAAGGTGGGCATGGGGAAGCCAGCAGACCCTGCTGTGCCTGTTCCTGCAAGTTTCTGCCAGAGGTCTAGCCAGGGAGCAGAGGGGAAGGGCCAGCCTTGCTGTGGAGCAGAGAGCCCTGCCAAGCCCAGAGAGTATGCTGGGATGCTGGGGGAGTCTGATTTAACTTAAATCAGACAGCACTTTGGGGCACACATTGCATAAACTGGTTTGACCCAAGTCAGGTAAGTCTGATACTGCATTCAACCAGGTTTATCTCAAACAAGTTTCAGCCATTTTCAAACTGGTTTATGTGCACTGAATGTCTGTTCTGTTACAGTTTTAAACTAGTTTCTGATCACTTAAACCAGTTTATGTGTAATGTCTGTCCCTATCCAAGAAGAACAGACTCATTGAATACAACTGCAGGTGACTTGCAAAGCCAGAAGTAGAAACCAACTGCTCCATTTCCTAGGTCTGTACTTTAAATACCAGCGTGACTTCACAGAATCATAGAAAGTTAGGGTGGCAAGGGACCTCAGGAGGTCATCTAGGAGGTCATCTCCCTGCTCAAAGCAGCACTATCCCCAACTATATCATGCTAGCCAAGGCTTTGTCTAGCCAGGTGTTAAAAACCTCCAAGGATGGCGAGTCCACAACTTCTCTGGGTAACCTGTTCCAGTGTTTTACCAAGTCATACAAGTCTTGTAAGTCATACAAGTCTTGTTCACTCCAAGGTATGAGTATCCAGAGGAACAGAAAAAACAAAATGGCCACCAAGCACTCCTAACCACTTAAGCACCAAGAAGGCTGGCAGTGGCATCAAAGTAAACATGCACACCAATTATGGTGAATAATGATTTACTAGAACACCAGCTGCACTCATAATTGCTCCATTTCAAAAAGGAAACTACAATGGATTTCATGGAAATCTCTCATGGAACATCACACATAGGAGGCGAGATTGAAGAAATGAGGACTATTTACATTAGAAAGCACCTTATACAGAAGACAGGCTGGGAATAAATTTTCCCCAAACCTTCATGAGAACAAGGGGACATTCACAGAAATATGCTGAGATCAGTCAAAGAGACAATTTTTAATCTAATTAATGCTCTATTAATTCCACATAATGCTAGCTTGTTTTTTAATTAAAGTGTTACAGGATACTAAGTCAAATGTTTAAATAAATGCAAGGATACCCTGTCACTGCAATTGCCTTTATCAATAAAACTTCTCATACTACTAAACTAAGCTATTGTCCTTTTTATTTGGCAGGGAAGGGTAGGGAATAAGATCTAGTTTCTATGAAACCGTACAGCTGGTATCAATTACACATTTATTAGCAAAGATTTAGAGGCTAAAGTTCAAAATTCACCATTCAGTTATTTTAGATTTGCATCAAGCTAGGTAGTCTGTATTGTCTTAGTTCCCCCTTCTCCTTTTTTTTAACACTGGACTTTATTTGCAACCTTCTAATCCATTAGAATTTATGCATTTTTTTATATAAAGATTTGTTAAAATTCCCATTAATTGTTCAGATAGATCTCTATCTAGTGCCATTAAGGCTTTTAGGTTGAAATTATTGGGGCCCACTGATTTGAAAAAAAGGTGCTTAATTTAAAAAGGTGCTGCTTCAAAGCCTATCTTTAAAAAGAAAATAGATCTTTAACTTCCTATCCCATTCAACACATCAGAACAAATGGATCCTCCTGCTTTGCTCATGAACTTTAATATCTGTTGACTATTTCTTCATCACAATTCACAGTCTATTTAGACCTCAGTTACCCAAAGATGTTTTATTCTTAATTAATAATTATATTAATAATATTAATTAATAATATATTAATATGATAATAAAATATTAAGAATAAAAGATATCAGATTCACCCAAAGAACCTTGTCTACCTATATATGTACATAGTTTATATATAAATACACACTTTGTGTGTGTGTGTGTACACATATGAACTATGTACATATCCTTCACAAAATAAATAATAAAGGGGAAAAGAAAAAAAAAGAGGCAGGAAGAGGGGATGAACAGAACAGAAGGAGGAAAGAGAAATATGTAAGGGTTATTTTAAGTACCAAAAATATTCTAAAAATTCCTCCTCCCAAACTACAATAAACTTTTCAAAGCAGTTAAGTCTGATAAACATGGCTCTCTCCATAGATGCCAGCTGTGCCATCTCTTTCTCTTGGGAGGCATGACCCCTCCAACTGAAACAGCTCTTGGAGAGCTTTGTATCAGTCCTGAACTGTATATCACAACTTGATAACTGATTAAGAGAGATGTGTTTGAAAATGTTTTAGTTGGCAAAATGGTCAATGTTATCTGATGTTTACTTACCTGAACTGCATCATCAGATATTTAGAGTAGGTTCAATGATGTCAATAGATGATAGACTCAAGCTTTTTTCACATAGATAGGGCCATGCAAATACATGAATAAGGACACTTCCAACTATAACAAGTCGTATGAAACCATTTCTAACTGTCTTGATTTAATGGAAGCCTTTGTTTAAATGGGAAAAATGTAACCGAGAAATACAAAGTTCCAGTTTCCTAAAAATACAGAAGTGTGGTGATTATCATATTCAAACTACATAATAAAATGTTGAGATAAGTGAGTAAAAAATTAATTCAACAAAATCTAAAAAAGTGATAAATAACCCAAGAAACTAGGTTAATATTTGCACAGTATTTTTTCATGCTTAAGTTCTTGCCTTAGTTCTTTAGAAATTCCAAAAAATGCCTTGTCCTTTTGTAATACCTTTTGTCCATTTTAGTTTGGAGTGGTATTGGAGTAGCATTACTAGATCTGCAGGCAAAAAAGAGATTAGGGCTAGCTACAGACATTCAAAAAGCCCAAGAAGGAACTGGTCTAAGGTTTACACTTTACTCTAAACATCCCAGGTTCAGCTAGGAGCAAACAGAACATATTTTTGCTCTTGTGGGGAGAAAGGCATGTAGAGGCCAAGGCCAGCAAGTTGGTGGTACTCACATGGCTCCCAGCAGCCAGGCCATCCCTGCTTGGCCAGCACAGTCCCCCACCTCAGCCCCACACCTCTGTAGCAACTGGCTGGGGTCTCTGCCACCACCTCCCCACCCCAATGCCCAGCCACACTGCTTCCTGCCTCACCATGCCATGTCCCCAGTCAGGGCCAGGCTGGACACACACACACATCCTGCCTAGGAACACTGTATAAAGATAGGAAAATACAGATCGACAGATGCTCCCTCCCCAGCCCACTCCTCCCTGCCCCCGCCCCCGCCCCCGCCCCGCTCCCTGCCTGCATGTGGCTGACAGCTCAGAGTAGCTGAATATGTGACAGGTGGGAAAGGGAGAGCAGAGGGCTGCAAAGGCACCTGGGATGTCAGCAGATTGTAACCTTCTTGAGTCAGGAGGGAATCAGGTGCAGAAGTTTGACAGACCAAACCAGCACACCATCATCTCTCATCGAGAAATAACTTTTTATCCTCTACCATACCATTGACCACATTACCAGAATTAGCCAGAACTACCCTCTGACAAAAAGAATGGGAGAAACTAGGTGACAAAGCTGTTGAACGGAGCCAGAGAGGAGTTACCCAGTGAGGAGTTAGCATCTGACTCCAATTATAAATGGCATATATGGTAGAGCCTGAACAGATTGAGAGCGGGTCTCAGCAAATGCAACTTTCTCATGAAATCATGGGACCTCTAAACAACCAGCCAGTGTGTTTGTCAGGAGAAGCAAACCATGACTCATCTCCTGAGATGCCCTGTAGCATCACAATGCTGCCCACAAGATTTGGCAACACCAACACCAGAAGTAGTGTTTGTAAAGAATATTGGGAACAGACCATATAGAAAGGGTTGATAGGACACATCATGATGACAACTGACCGATTGAACAAATATCTTTGCTTGGTGTGCAGCTATTTCTCAATGAGAGATGACTGTGTGCTGACTGATGTCATCTGACTCTTGTATCTAGCAGTCAATGTTACCTGCTACTTTCCTTCTGCATAGGGGTGCTTCCCCAGGCAGGGAAGAGGGGTGGGTTTTAGGCAGCCTGCTTTAAGTCTGCATATATCATTTAGGATAGTGTCAATATGAGACTGTGACTTGAGTGTCCTCAGGTGTTACAGGTATATTCAGCCCCAGAAAAACAAAGTGCTAAGGGAGTAATGTGTAGGCTGGATGTGCTCCCCACTTGGAATTTGTGAGCTTATGCAGAATGTTGTTTCATGTGTTGGCCTTGGCTTTGGTATTTAATATGTGCTCTTTGTATCTAAGTATGCAATCCAGTGTTACCCTTAAGTAAGCCAAGTATTTCTGATGTTCGAACCTCTGGTCACCCCAAGTGACATTTACGTGTCATTTCACATCACTGTTTCTCAAATGAGAAGCACAGATTTGAGTTTTGCTAGGGTTGGGTTTGAGATAATTGTTGAGGTAATAATCTGGCTTCTCATTCAGTGCCCTCTCCAGGATCTTCTCTGTGTCCCCAAAATTCTTCTGCTGTGCAATAATGCAGAGATCATCAGCATAGATGAAACACTGATATTCAGTAGGAAGTCCCTGATCATGAATGTAGGTGTTGAACAAAAGTGGGTTGAGCACACTGTTTTGTGGTAAGCTGTTCTTTTGGTAGCGCCATCTACTTCTCTGGTTGTTTAGTTATACATAGATGTTCCAAACACCAATCAGTCAGTTTATCATTATCAAAAAAAGTTTTGATGAAGAGGAAATTCATACATATGCCAAGTCTAGACATGTATTTAAGATAATTAATTTTCAAGTTCTCTTGACAAGCTTTATTCTTCAGCAGATGAAGGAATTTGTGATTTCACTTGAACTACAAAAATATCTGACTGCCAAAGTACTTCAAAAGTATTGGGACTAACATGTCATTCCTTATGCAGGGAATAAATGCATAGGAAAAACAAGAAAAAATTCTAAGCTAAATTGAAGTTTAAATCCTATATCAGAGGTAAACAATTATTTTTGGGAATACAACATGCACTGCCCCAGGCTCAGGACTTGGTCCCACATGGAGTAGTCACTGCCCAGGCTGGATCCAATTAATTGGTAGGTGCCTGTCTGCAAAGTAGATCTAATCAGCTGGTGGGCCAGATCTGGCCCGCAGGCCAAACTTTGCCTACTTCTGTTCTATATTATAGCAGCAGGAGACACATTCAAAACTATTCTTCTATCACTTTGCATTGATCAGAGTTGGGAGAATAAATCACCATTGTAGATTTCATGGAGAAAAAAAGAGGCTGTTTCCAACCGCAGATATCCTAGTTTCCAGTATGATGAAAAGCCAGGATAATTGTTGAGCCCCATGCTGCAGTTTCTGGCTGCCATTGTCAAAAGGTTCGGGTGGGGGATGGGTGGAGAAAAGGACCCCTCCCACCATGAGCCCTGCCTCCCCCCCAACAGCATTCTGGCTAGGATCTGGGGCAGAGCCACACCAGGTCTGTGTGGCAAGGGGGCTCCTTCTGCCTCCAGCCCGAGTTCCTAGCACAATGAAAAGCCAGGCCAGGCAGCCCTGTGCTGCAGCTCCTAGGTGCAGCTGTCAAGGCTGGTGGAAAGGAGTCCCACGCCCAGTCCCTCTGAGACCCCAACCAGCAAGCTGTGGGGGAGTCTCATGGCAGGGGGGGTCCCTTCCCCTCCATCTCCCCACCAGCCACTGCTGATAGTTGCCAGCTGGCAGAGAGGTGGGGCTGGGAAGAGAAGCTGCTCCAGCAGCCTCCTGGGAGGCATGTGGGCGTGCCCCCGACCTGCTGATCTTGGCCAGTGTTGGCAGGCACTGAGCCCCCTCCACCAACTGGAAAATGTCTGTTTGGTTAATTCCCTCTGTAATAGCACTTTAAGTAAAGTACAATTATTAGAGTACGTCCACCAGGGGCTTTTTGAAAGCCTGTACTTAGCCTCAGTAACCAATGGCTTGTCTATATGGATATAAATACATGTAATCTTTGGAGCAGAATCAGTGCCCCTGGATGAATCCTGACACCGTTGTTTCATTTCAGTGCCATCTAAAAATGTTGCTGGGACCCCTGCCCTCCTGGGGCTTTGGGAGCCCTGTTCTGTGGGACAACAGCCTTGGGTGTTACACCCCAACTAGGGGCACACCTCTGCAACCAGAAAAAACAAAGCATGTGTATCATGCTATAACTCCCAAGTCAAGGTATGTGTTGGGGAGTGGCAGCATAATACATGTGCCCAGGGAATCCCTTGCAGAGGGACTGCAAGGGCATACAGGATTGGGCCCCTGAAGCCCTGACAGCACTTGCTCAGGGCTGACTGCTCTCACCATAGGAAACGGACATCAGCCACAAAATGGCAACACAAACTATTCTTAGATATGATCACAAATTTGGGTGCTTGTGGATGCCAAAGGGCCATAACATATATTCTCTTGGCTTTTTTGGCACCATAAAACTCTTTATGGTGCCACAAAAGCACATCTGTTGTCAGGCACATGTGTAAAAGGCCTGGTCTCTAGCTAGAGTGAAATTGATTGTTCCACTGCAGCTATGCCGCTCTAAACCTCCCACGTGGACACTCTTGTATTATGGCTTTTCTCTTAGCCAGTTTAGTACTCTTTGGAACACTTAGCCAATTTTTTCTGCATAAACACACGTAAGTACTCGCTATTGTTTCTAGTGAATGTTATTCATCAGAAAGTCTACAAGAAGGGCTTTTTAAAGTGAAAAGTAGTCTTCTTGGTCAATTGCAGCAAGACAAAGTTACCCTATTTTTAAAAGAACAACTTTAAACAATCATCAACCTATAAAGACCAATTAAGGAAACAGACTGAATCGGAACATGAGCTTTCAGTTTTTTACCTTTGTTAGTACAAATTACTAGTACTAGTTTACAGTGCCTACAAAAGACTGAGAAATAAATTGTCATCTTCTTGAAACATCCAATATTGTTAGGGGTTCTTTTGTCTATGATTGGTCACTCAAGATAGGAGACGACCTAGTAAGAAAGCTCTCTTTCATTCTTTCCCAAGTGCTATACAATGTCATGTACCAATTGGAAAAGAAGTTTGATCTTCCTATCTTCCCTATTAATATGTATTGCCACATTACAGAGTCAGGATTTTTTTTTTTTTAAGAGAAGAAGGAAAAAAATCACTAACAATTGCTGTTGCACAATTTTTTGGTTCAAGTAAAGAGGCTTCCAAATCAGAACTCCCTACCTTTAAAAGTGGACTGATACTGAATCAAGAGAAAAAGCATATACAGTAACAAAGGACTCTGATAAATTAGGTGATATCCCTGCTTTTCAACTGGTCTGTTGTGATAACCCTTGCCATTATGCACTGTTTCAGCTCTTGCATGATTTTATCTGCTAATCTCTTCTCAAGCTTCAGGAGTTAAAAGACCAATGCTTTAAGCTACCGAAAAAATAGCACAAGATACAGTTTTGATATTTGCTTCAAACAGTTTTGAGATGGGAACCATTAGGTAAAGTCAGACCTGAAGTGAAGGAGAGAAAACGCAAGCTGATATTAAGAAAGATGTAATTTTAAGGTACGGCTAAGCAACCTCTACTGTAGATCACTTCACTCTAGATTTCCAAGCCTTCCTACAATATATAATATTCATTTCTAACCTGTTCTTTAATTTGATAGCCTGCATTTTAAGTTATTCATCCACCAGACCAAAACTGCTTGGGCCTGGATGTTTTCAGCATACTAAGTTTCCTGAGCCAATCTGTCTCCTCTTTCATATCAGCTCCAGCATAGAAACCATTTATTAAATGGTCTCCAGCATCCTGTTAAACACTGAAACAGGAAGAGAGATGATAATTTAGAGTAAGCCAAGGAGAGGAGGCCAGTTTGATGTAAAAGCTAAGCAAATTAAGTCTGGTGTGCAAGAGGAAAGGATTAATAATATTACAGTTTGTTGACTCAAGAATAATGATATCAGGTCACCAAGCTGGGTAAATCCTTTGTCCTAATAGCAGAGGGGAAAAAGGTTGTTTCTTGGGTTTGTATCTGCATTTGGGACTGTCAGATAGAGAATACCAAATGGACCTTGATATTGGAAGCTGCAAACAACAATGCAGCTGTAAGCAACAAAATAGACTTGTAAAGGCAGACGAATTCCATTTTATTTAGCCTATATTCTGTAACAGCTTCAGGGGCTGCTTTGGGCCACATATCAAATGCTAACAGCCTGCTTGTTCCTTATATGGGCCAAACCATAAAGAAACGGTAACAGCCTCAAGAGTTTCCTCTCAGAATTGCCAGTAGGGTTCATCCTGTGAGGAGCACTCAGGTTCTGAACTCAGAGAAGGAAGTAAGGCAGAGGAGATACCATGATGATGGTTTCTGCTCAGGTGGTTTTATCAACCTGGCAGGGGAGATTCTCTTCTTCTCAGCTTTGAATGACCCAGAGTAACTGAGGGTGAAGGCAGGTCTATTCAGTGTGAGCAGGTTGACCCCTGCGAGATTCTCTAATGCCTCCAAAGTCAGGAACTTGGCTATACAATGTATGGTGATGGGGGATTGTTCTTGGGCTTTCCCTCTGGCTTGCTTCTTCCACCTTTCGGCTAGGGGTAAGCAAAACTAGGGGACATCTGAACTCCAAGGCCTCCAGGCTTGGGACTTGCACATAGGATGTCTACCATGGATTTGGGAGTATCTGAAACTCCAGGTTAAAGAGTCTGGGAGACAGGATACTTGTCAGTGGTAGTGACACACAGACTTGAATGATTGAGGTCTGCTCTGTCTATAGAATTCAGAACTGATCTGGCTGATTTGGCCAAAGACATTTAAAAAAAATAAAGAAGTCAGACGTGGGGTAATGGTTGAAGTACCCAGAAAAGGACAACAGAAGGTTCAGCTTCTGCTACTAAACAGGGCCTAAAGGGTAGGAAGTAACTTCAGTATGAACAACCTGAAGTTTTTTAACTAGGCAGTTGCATAATGAACTCACCATATGCCAATCCTGTTTTGTGCAACTTGATATAATATAACACACCCTGATTTTTACCCCCTAGATGCAGACAGGCAGAAAGGTTAGTTAAAAATAACAAGGCATATTCTTTACAAAAGGATGAATAATAGCTATTTCCTACAATTATACCCAGTCTGCCACCATTAAATCAAGCACATCAAAGTACAAGCAACAGTGGGATCAGAAACCAAACAGCTATGCTCAGTGCAGTCGGATTATTTTTCTTCCTTTGAGAAACATTAAAAGCTCAGCAAATCCATCTTTATTTTGTGGTCTTTTCATCCCATTAAAATGTTGCCATCCCTTTTATGGTATTGGCAGTGAATCACAGAGGTTCCTTCCTGCTAATGCATAAAGAAACAAGGTATATTGATGAAAACGAACATTTTCTTTTCTGTTATCTAGGGGCACATTATTGAACCAATTAAATTTTACCATTGACTTCACTGGCAGCAGGATCAAAGATTTGGGTTTGACTGACTACTGCCTTGCATCTGATGTGGTCCTGTAAAGAAGCATAATAGGCAATCTGGTTTCCTGGGCCTCAGCAGTGCATGGGGCAGCAATAGCCAAAAACTGTTATTTTTACATGCCCCTTTCCTTCCCTACTCTGTTTGCCCTTGGGGCTGCTGCCCTGGTCACCCTGCCCTAGTTACAGTACAGGTCCTTTATACCTGTGTGTGACAAAGGAGCCTACCTGTGGCCAGTCACCATACTGTCTGTCCCTCTGTCAAAGGCATCTACCCTGTCTTTCCTGCCATGACTTGTTGGGATATACAAGATGTAATAAGTGGGAGGGTGCCCATTTAATTCCCCACTGCCATGGGGTATACACATGGTTCTGACCTTCCCTTACCATATCCTATGCCTCACAGATGGCATCAAAAATTGTAGTAGCTTCAGCCATGGGCCAAGCCAAACTCTGCCCCTTGCTGAGTCTCTCATAGTCAACTCATTCACTCCACCCACTCTCACAGGGTGTCATTCACTCTGCCCCCATTCAGAGGACTTCATTCAACCCACCCTGCTCCATAAGCTGCCTTTTTTGGGCCATCAGGCTTGCCTACTTACATTCTGGGTGATCCCATGCAGCCTTTCAGGTGCCACCATGCACCCTACTCTACATGGCAACGGCCCTTCTGCCTAACACTAGGCTGACTTTAGCTACTAGCTCATCTCTGAGCAATTGGCTCTTACTAACGCTCTTTTGGGGCTGGTCCATGGGCAGTCCTTCAGATCTGCCTCAGCTGACCCTACTCTGCACGCCTTGGAGCAGTCCTTCAGGCTTGCCTCAGCAAACCCTGTCCTACACCCGTTACACACAATCCTTCAGGCCCACCTCGGCAAACCCTACTTTGTGTGGGACTCTACTTATTCCTGCCCCACTTCCTACGGGGATTCTCTCCCCCTCACTGGGGCCAATACTATGCCACCTTCCTGGGGCTTGGGGTCTTACACCCCCCAGAGGCTCAGGTGCTTCTCCTTAGGTGTGCCTGGCTCCACTGTCTGTTCATAACCACCAGGTAGTGGGGCTGGGGTTATAAGGTGCCCCTACCCACCTTTCACTGGGGAAGCAACTGGCCTGGCATTTCTGAGGAGCTATCCTACCACAGGCAGCCCCACAAGGCCATCTTTCCCTAGCAGGGTGCAGTTTCAAGTCAAACCCAGGACCAGGAGCCTCCTACCATCCCCATAGCTCCTGCCCTTGCCTTCAAGATGTTCCTGAGGACCCACTCAGCTGGGTGGTGCCTTTCCAGCTGCCAGGAGCAGATGGCTGAATCAGCCCTGAAGGCCTTAGCTAACATGGAGTCCACTCAGCCCTCTTCTCCAATCACCTGGCACTCCTGTGGTCATGTAACCCCCCTCATCAGGGCTGGCCTACACCTGCTGGATGTCCTGCTGCCTTCTTTGGCCTTTAAAGTGACAGGCAGCAAGGTGCTCTGTCACACTGTGAAAACAATTTCTGCCTTAAAAGTAGTTGTACAACACTATGGGCATGTCTGAACCATTTCATGCCACATGAAGGGGAGCCACCATAAGCATAGCTCACTCCTGGCTGTAAATCCAGGAAATGGGTCATGGAGCCATCTTAAAACAACACTGAGTATGCATCCCCTCACTACTCTTAGGCCATCTGCCTTAAGTGTGCTTATTAGCATGTGTTCAGCTCTGTCCTAAGGCAGCCACATCACCTTATTTCCAATATTTGGCATGTGCAGAACAGCATTGAGTGGCTGGTTTGTCTTGTCAGGTACAAGATGGTAACAGTTTACTTGAACCTTAGAAACCTGCTTCTCCTGTCCCACTGGTGACAGTGAGGTGTTAGGAAGCCACAAAGGCTGTTTCCCTAAAAGAATCAGTGGAACAAAGAAGCCATAGTACCCTTGCTTTCCGATTTGTAAACAATATTTTACACAGATGCAAATGAGAGTACGTGGTGTAAAACAGTGGGAAATTAAGTCCAAAGTCTTTTTATGAGTCTGTAGTGGGTAATGCATGACTTCATGAATTAATATTATTTGGTAGAAGAGCTGAGGATTTTTTTTCCATTGATAATGTCCATTTGTTGCCTAAAGACCAATAATGGTTGGGGCCAGAGAGGAGACTAGGACATTAGGTAGTCCAACAACAAGTTGGACTACTTCATGCACAAGTAGAGGGCAACAAAAATGGTTAGGAAGCTATGGCATTTGACTAATGAGAGAACTGGGCTTATTTAGTCTGCAAAAGACTAAGGGGAGGATTTAATAGTAGCCTTCGACTCCCTGAAGAATGGTTACAAAGAGGATGGAACTAAACTGCTGTTAGTGGTGGCAGATAACAGAACAAGGAGCAATGGTCTCAAGTTGCAGGAAAGGAAGTTTTCCCTAATATCCAAACTAAGCTTTCTCATGGGGTGGGAGGTAGACAAAACAGGGGCCCCAAATTGAAACAGTGGGTTTTTAAAAACACTGCTTCAATTTAGGGCCCTTTAAACCCCCGTGTCATGCATACACCCAAACATACCTGCCTCTCTGGTGGCATGGAAGGGAAGACAATCTGCTAGTAGGTAGAGTAGTTTCTGGCCTCCAGGAGGGGGCTGGTGCTTCCCTCTGCAGTAGCGGTGGCCCCCCATAGTGCTACCTGCCTGCAGGCACCTGGCTTGGACGGTCTCAGGGGGCATGACAGCCATGGAGGGAAGCACCGGACCCCAATGCAGCTCAGGCAGGCAGGCAGGCTCCAGGGGAAAAAAAAAATTGATCAGGCTCATCACTTTTCTTGGGAGGAGCCTGCCTTCCCAGGCTGCTGTCAGGCTGCGTGCATGGGCTTCCTGAAGAGCCCCTGAGCTGCACAGAGCCCAGTGCTTCACTCTGCGGTTGTAGGGCAGCAAAATAAAACTTCTCAGAGGAGTTTTAGTTTGCTGTGCCCTAAGTCATTTAAGAGGTGTACTTGGTAGCTGCGTTGGTCTGAGACAAAAAGACATACAAAAAACTAGAACTCTTGGTTCCAAAATGATGCCTTTTATTAGACCAACTAGAAATGGCAAGAAAATTGTCCTTTTCTGCAAGTTTTCATGATCAAAGTCCCTTCATCAGGCTCTGGAAAAAGCGTTGATGGTACAAGATGGTAAAAAGTCCCCATAGGTAGGAAATAAACTTCATTTTTGCACAGAGGGAGCTAAAGATGGAAGTCTGTCCCTCTGAGTCCATGAGAGTGTCTTTGTGAGCTGTGTTGAATAGCTCTTTGATGTGTTGATCAGGTAGAATTCCTCCCCTGGAGGTGTCAGATGGCAGGCAGGGAGGCAAAAAAGAGCCTGACAAAGGGACTTTGATCCCAAAAGCTTGCAGAAAAGGACAATTTTCTTGCCATTTTCCAGTTGGTCTAATAAAAGGTATAATTTTGGAACCAAGAGTTCTAGTTTTTTGTATGTCTTTT
>JAGPOW010000290.1:16519407-16549580 GCA_030014935.1 Caiman crocodilus
TCTCCTGCCGGTCCCTCACAGATATGAGCCTTGAGAATTTTCTCAAATATCTTTCCCGGGACTGAGGTGAGACTGACAGGCCTGTAGTTCTCTGGGTCCGCAGAAAGATTAAGATCTTTTTGCCAGTTTCCGACTTGTATGAGAGTAAATAAATACAGTTCCTACTAAAAAACAGGATTTTGAGACATTTTCTTTGAACGTATACATCTCAGAAAATAGATGCATGTCCTGAGCTGAAATTTTCCAGGTTTCTTGCTCACACTGAGAACTAATTTCTGACCAATATCAGATGTATACAGGATTGAATGTATAGATACATCCAAGATTGAAAACTGGAATTTGTACATATGTGGTATGAAATGTAGTCATGTTACTATTTATAGGACTATGGAATAGAGTGAAAAAATGTCAGTAGCAGTTACATAGGTATAGTTCTGTGTTGCAGTTTTACTACAGACCTCTATAGTGGTGAACACTTTTTACTTAATTAGTTGTGGAGGTGCGACAGGCAAATCAATATGAAAATTAACGTAATACAATTGTTTTTCTTCTGTTATTTAAAAAAATGATTATTACATCATTCCATTCCATTAATTAATTCCATGGTCATTAATTCATCCCAGCACCCCACTGACACTAATATATCATTGGTGTTAAAGAAACTACATGTTCCACAAAATTGGGATGCACCTCAATAACTACACTTCCTCCGTGGGTCCTACAAAGGGAGACAAAGTGACTTGCTCAAGGTCACGCAGGATATCAATAAAGAGCATGGAACTAACCATGGGTCACCCTTCCTCCCCCTTCAACAATGGTAAGTTACATTTATAAATATATCTCACAGTAATGTTGCACTATTTTAAGCCTTCCAGAATTGGAAAATACCATATTTACTCAAATACAAGATGAGTATTTCCCACCCCACCCCCCTGTCAGCATGGGGTTAAAGCCCCTCATTTTATATATGTGTAAAAGGAAACTTCATTGAATACATTGTTTATTAAACTGCTGCCAAAAGCAGCATATGCTCAGTAACAGAAGCCAATTTATGAAACTAACTAAATGCAGCCAACACTGAGCATGACTATGAAACACATACCTACCACAAGGATAGGTTAGTACAGCACATCTGAATAGAACAGATGACCATGCCTGTTACTGTCCCTTGCAGTGCTGACTCATTTTCAAGTCATGGTGAGCCACTAAATTGAATACATTTTGATTTCTTCACTTTCACAACTGAGATGCTCCTTTCTTTCCCATTTCCAATGATTTCTGTTTCTTCACCAGCCTTAAATGTCTGGCAAACATCACTAAACAAGGCCCCAAACAGTTCTTCCAAAATCCCTCTCTTGTCTGCTCTCTCAGCCTGTCACATATGATTAGTATGGCCCTGCCCTCTATGGCCACATCCAGATGTGTGTGGATGTTTGGTTCCCTGAGGACAACTAGTAGCAGCACACCTTGCATTGCCATTACATGTCCCCGGGGAATGCCCGTGTCATGTGTACTCTGGCACATGGCAAGTTGTCCCACACCAAGGTCGGGTACAGGAGGCCAGAGCTGGCCCCAGCAGTCTTGCCTGGGGTCCTGTGGGCTTCCCAGGGCTGCAGCTGCATTGCTTCTGCCACGCAGAGCCCAGCCAACAGTGAAATGCAACTCCAGCCATCCAGGCTCCAGCTTTGGGTGGCACACACTGATGCTGTGTGCGCCACTCTGCCTTTTTTTCAGCAGGTTTTTTTGACCCCTGGATATCACACTGCTCCCTTGCAGAGCAAAAAACAATGGAACATGTGTATGTGGCACCACAGATGTGCCACATACCACACAGCTGTGCTCATCTGGATGTGGCCTATGGGCACATCCCCGTGAGTGGGAGTATGTGTTTCCTGGGGGATAAACATCAGCAGCACATATTTGTGCATCTGCTATTTGTCCCTGGGCATGCTTCTGCACCTGCATTATAGTGTGTGGCAAATTGCCCTGGGTGGGGTAGAAGAGGCGGGAACCAGCACCTGGGCTGGCCTCAACAGCTTTATCTGAGGTTCTGGGAGCCTCCTAAGGCAGCAGCATTGCTGACCCAGGTGCTCACAGCCTAACTGACAACCAAAGCATGCCTCTGGCTGGCTAGGCTCCCTTTCTGGTGATGTGCACTGCTGCTGCATGCACCATGCAACTTTTTTTTTTTTTTACAGTGTCATTTTTTTACACCAGGATCATACCCAATGAGGTAGAGCTGGACCAGGTTGCCTGCATCCGTGTATAAATTTTTGGAGGTTTCCAGAACTTGTAGTCCTAGTCATGAGTAGGGGGCTAATTATCTGAGGCTCCTTTGGGGAGCTCTCCTGAGGAGTACAAGAGTTCATTTGGTTTGCTAGAGCCTGGCAGACTACATAGTCCATTATTTTTAATCAGGCTCCTGGGGTTGAGGCTGGTCTAAGAATTTGATCTATTACTACTTGGTAGACACTTATTACTGTGTGAAGGTGGGAAAGAATAATATCATGTTAGTGGATTAGAGGTTAGTATAAATCTAAATAAATGTTTTTTCCTTTATATCACACCAACAACTCCCAATGATGTTAATGAGTCTGAACAAAGTAAACCACTAAAGTCACTAGCTTATGGTGACAACCTCAAGTATAACTCTGACTTACATGAGTTAAAATTAAAATTTAACATTTAATTTTAAATGTCAATGTCACGGCAGGGTCCTGCAGGAGGGCCGTGATCTCCTTGAGGCCCCCTCTCCGTGTCAAGTTGGCCCAAGGGCACCCTCTATTTCTCACCCACCATGTCTTTGATGGTTTGAATTGGTTGGGAGGCTGCCTTATGTCTCCTTGGACATGTCTCTAGGTTGACTCGGACCCCGTGGTTTCCTGGACTCCTTGTGAGTCTTGTCTTACAAATGGGTGCTTTGGGGCACCCTAGCCTTATGGGCTATGCGTGGCTCCAACCACCCCTGATACCATGCCCCAAGCCTCGCATTTGGAATTGACGTTGGTAAGTCTCTTTGTTTCTACATACGCTGCCGCCCCCTCCTGGGGCTCTCCTCGACCTCTCGGGGTCTTCTGTGCACCATCACCCTCTCTCAGGGCCTTCTCTGCACTGTCGCCCCCTGTCTGGGGCCTTCTCAATAGTGCCCCCTCCTGGGGCTCGCCATGCCCGCACTGGGCTTCTTGATAACACCCCCTTTCTGGGGCTCTCTGCACCCACACTTAGGCCTCTCAATAAGGCACTCCCCTCTCCGGGGCTCACCGTGCCCAACTTGGGTTTTCCAATAATGTCACCCCCTTTCTCGGGCTCGCCACACCCACACTAGGGCTTCTCAAATGTGCTCCTTTCTAGGGCTTGCTACACCCACACTGGGGCTTCTCCAAAGTCTCCCTCTCTGGGGCTGGGGTCTAAGCACCCCATAAGCTGCACTCTCACTGTGCTGCAAGTCCCTGATGAGGCCTCCTCCAACCCCTTATAGCCTCACCCAGACCACCGGTGTAATATCAAAACCAAACAAAAACTCAAGCCTCTTGGCTATAACTCAAACATAAGCCCCCTGGCTAAACCACACTGTACCAACACTCTAGAGCTGACATTCATAACTCTGCTTAAGCAGCACCTGCAGCTGTCACTGCTTCTTGCATTCCTGCCTCTCTGACTGCTAGTAGGTAGCTATCAGCCTCACTTCAGCCCTGGGCTTCATAAGAGCCAGGCCCTGCCTCCTACAGGCAGCTGACCACTGGCAGGTGTGGATCATTTGCTCTCTCCAGTTACCTTGGCAACTCACAGGTGGACTCCTATTCCCTGCTAGGGCTCTTTTCCCTGGCAGTTTCCCCTCTCTAGGAGCAGGGCACCTTAGTGCTCTGCGACAGTCAATAATGGTATTATTTAACAATGGGGTGTCATATACAATTGCTACAAAATTAAAGATCAGTGTGTCAGCTCATGAGCTTTTAATTAACTTTCATTTTTTTCTAAATTAAGCATCATATTCTGCCTTATGCAATTTTTCTTGAACTTAACATCTATAGGTCAGATAGCTAGAGAATTTACAGAAGCAATTTGTTCTTCCAATATCCAGCTGACTCCACTGCAGCAGCATTATGTTATTTAACACTGGTTTTACTCAAATAGAAGATGTCTCTGATTATAAGACAACCCCACAATAAACAGATTCTATACATAGAAACTACATAAATTTGTTATAATTTTCCAGGTATAGAATCTGATTATTAGAGATTTTCCTTGAATTTTGTTCCCCTCCCACTGCTATGGGAGGGAATGTAAATCTAAGGGATCATGTAGCCCTGTGTCTTCTGCTTCCCCCCAACTTTTTCCCTTAGCAGTCCCTTTCCACTCTTCTTACTTTCAGACTCTGCTCTCCCTGAGCACTTGGTAGCAGGGAGAAAACTTGAAAATAATAACCTTGAAATTAAACAGGGCTGTAGCAATTTGCATAGACCATCCATATACTTAGTTCATCCAGAATTCATGCATGTTACCTTTTATTGAAACTACTGCAAGTTTAGCACAGGTACTTCATACACAAATTTTTGGGCAGCACTTTGGGATCTACTTATATATAGTACAAACTATGTATGATATTAGTCCAAAGCCAAATGCTCATGATTTACCATAAAGTTCACTGGGCTGGTCCCCACCAGAGTCAACAGCATTTCAAGACACAGTGACACCACAACTCAACACTGCTCAGATACCTGCCAGAAAGGATCTACGTACTAATTAGTCCCCATTCATGACTGGAGCTAGGTGTTCTTGTCAAGAGTCCTGGGATGCTAGAAAAATGAATATGCAGATGAAATGCAGCATAACCTAGTCCAGCTTCTCCTCATAGAAGGAAGGGGTACATTGATTATATGTACCAGACTGTGGGGTGGGGGCTGCAAAAGGATTCTGGGTGAACTGTATGCAATGTCATGATTCACCATGACTTGAAAAAGAGTTGGTGGTGATGGGGATTGCACTTAATAATCACTACCATGTCTTATTCAGATAGACTGTACTAACCTACTACAGCAGTAGTTTCCCATCAGCACGTTTGCTTAATGTGGGCTGTGGGCTACATGCTTTATAGTTGTGTTCAGTGTCAGCTGCATTTAATCAACTTCATAGATGGTTTCCATTGCTGAGCACATGCTGTTTTTTGGCAGAGATTTAATGATAGACCATGTATTTAGTAGAATTTTCCTGTATGCAATCATAAGATGAGGGGCTTCCCCCCCGCCCGCCATACAAATGGGGGTGGGAGGGCTCATCTTGTATTTAAGCAAATACAGTATTCATTTTGAGCATGTTTGAATAGCTGCAAACATTTCATATTTGTTCCTCAGCAAGTTCCTCACTCACAAAGACCGTGAGTTCAAGTCCTATGCCTTGCTTTGAATGCCATAAGCATTTCGTAATTCCACATTTAAGAAGAGCTTTATTGTCTGTCTTTTGCAATATAATCTTATCCTATTCACAGGATAGCTGTAAACATCTTTTCAAGTATGCTTAAATATCTTCAAAAAAGTAATGTTTCTAATGCCAAAAGAAGCAATGTATGAATGAAATCTAAAAAATAAATGACAGTCATACTTAAAAGATCAGGTTATTATGATTATTTCCTTGGTACAATTTCTACAGGATTTTGGCAGAGATGAATACTTCACACTATCTGAAATTTTTAGATGATACAGGTGTGTGAGCTACTCATCTGGTCCATGGGGCCAAAAGGTTGAGCACTTCTGAGCTAAAGGGTGATGCTTTCTACATTGTTTATTAGTATATTTATTACCACCACATATCACATCCCTAGTCAGAGAGTAGAGGAGTACAAGGAAACAAATAAGCATTAGTGGTCAGAGAGTGGTAGAGCACACCAGAATAGCTTAACAATTATCAAGCTTTTTGTAAGCAGAACTTGAAGGAAATTTAATGGAGGATAATTAGTTCTGTGGATGCTTCTGTTGTGCTTGGGACAAAGCACAAATGGCTTGTTTGAAACTTTAGCAACAGGTAATGGAGACAAGCATCCTAAGTTAGCATTTTGATAGTGAATTTGAGAAGAAAGGTAGGATAGAGACTCTGAAAGGACCATGAGGGATCCTGAAAATAAAGGCACCCAGCTTGTTTTTCATGCAATTAGAGAAGAGGAGTCAGTGGAAGGATGCAAAAAAGAGGTCACTAAGTCAAAACAATGGACTAGGGTAGCATTTCCCAACCACTTGCATGCACCCCTAGAAAAGTGCAAGGGTTACTAGAGGGGGGCATATGCAGCAATCAACAGTGCCTCTCCTGTCACTCCCTACCTAATTTCAGTGATTCTAATGCCCATCTACTTCAGCTACCACCACTAATTCCCACCAGCGGGAAAAACAGCAGCAATTGTGGTGGGGGCTGAGGTAGGAGGCATGAGAGTTCATGTATAGGAAAGGCTGTCTCATACAATATTATGCAATAAAAGAACCTGTAAGATTTTAGATGCAACTTGGCCCAAGTCCTGAGTAGGATAGTGCTACTATCCATACTGATTAAGAAAGTAAGGGGGAGAGTTTGGAGGGAAGATTAAGAGGTCTGTTTTAGTCACGTGCTGACAGCTAGACCTCTGTGAGAAGACACAAGCAAGGAAAGCCAAGTTTTTAAGTCAGAGTGGAGACATCCAGCATCTGGACCAGAGAGGTAGTCTTGCCAAATGTTGACAGATAAGTGAATTTCTATTTAAAGATAAAATTATCCAGAATAAAGATTTAGAGGGTGAAGTGAGAGACACTGTGGACAGAGCTCTGTGGAATTGCAACCAAAAGATGGAGAGGGGTAAGGAAGATCCTCCAAGGACACCCAGAGGGAGTAATTAAACAGAGAAGCAGAAGCCAACATCACAGAAACCAACAGAACACAGTTTAAGAAGAAGAATCTGGCCAAAGTCATCAAAGGTTTGACAGGTAAAGGAACATGCAAACTCATTTTTACTAATGTTGACATTACACATGACTTCATAATGACCAAAGAGCAGCTACTGTGAAAGGTAAAATAACTAAGCTTAGCTACCAGCACATCCACCCTTAACTGTTTATCAGCTCATCTTGATGAATGGTTCAAATAAAAATAATACTATTCTTATAAGTATTAATAATATGAATTATTTGTACTAAGGTAGCACTATAGGTGTAATTTAAAACATTGTGTTCAATGATGTACAAATGCAGAATAAGAAACAGTGCCTAAAGATTCATCACTGTAAACATGAAACAGAGAAAGGAAAGATGCTTGATTTGACTTTATATATTTTTTCACTCCTGTTCTACTAGTCTGTGCTTTGGGTCAGGAAAACTTTTTGTTACGTGGAAAACACAAAAAGAAGGATTTATTTAAAACATTTAGAAATAAGATATGAATACATTTAGTGAAGAGAAACTAATATTTGCATTTTCTGCAGAAATATTTCAATAATGACTGAAGCAAATTGGATAGTTGTGGTTAACTCAAGAATGCAATTAAATATAAGAGACTGCTGAGAAGTGCTCTGTCCAAGTTCAAAATGAGAATGTGGTATTTATGACTTTTCAACTGAGATGATCTCATCATGGGACAAATCCATCCCTTGAGTAGGCTTCACTGAGTTGAAAAAGTTACAAGAGGGATGAACTGACTCACTGCAAGTCAAGCTCATTTTACTTTGCAATAGTTTGTCCACAAAGTCTGTGTTTAAGTTTTTTACAGAAATGCCTTTAAGGGTAAAAATGGGAAATAGTTTTTACCAGGAACTGCCTGTGGTACCATATGTTTAGATAGGGACCCAAGGAAAGAATAAAAATTAGGAATGGGGATACAAAAGAGAACCCAAATATAGAAAAGAAGATAAGTGTAAATGCATATCAAAGTGAACTGAATAGACAAGCCATGGGACATACTGCAAAGCTCAAGCAAAATTTAATTGAGGCCTATGAAATCAGAGATGGGTTTCCTTTTGCATAAGGAAAATCAGCACAGTAATAAAGAGTATTTCTTGTTCATTTCTGTAATTAACATGAGATAAACTAGGTGACTACTAGGGGGGAGAACTATCTGGTTTACTATAACAGCATTCACATAACATTACTCCCCAGTTTGTACCTATGGGAATTGAAACAGCTCCCTAAAACATCAAGTTAAGTCTGTTATTTTGAAGGGTTGAACACCAACTGTACTGCTAAGCAAGTTTCTGTTTACTTTTTATGGGTTTTCACTACACCCGAGTACACTGATGGGCGCTGATGAAAGCAAAATAATTTGTGATGTTCCACTGATGTTTGCTTTTTTGGCCTTTATCATTAATAGGTAGTTATTTATTAGCTTAATGAATGCAGACCCAGACAGATCAATGCTGAACTGTCAGTGTTTTATGAAAAAGTAGAAAAATGTATTAGCTTGACTAGTTTATTTTAGGATTTCTGATCTCTGATTATACAAGTCCATCTACACATCACTGGGTCAGTGATGTGAGAAAGCAAGTTATTTTTTCACATAACACACTAGAGAGCTGTTACTGTATACACTATATTGTGGGTAAATCAAACTAAACCAGAGAAATCAGTGTATTCATTGAGGACTCACTGCACAAATTCGTATAAGCCCCTGGAAACTTTCTCTTGACTGCTGAAGGGAGAAGTGAAAGCAAGCCAAGTTCTTCCCAGTGAATGAAAAATACAGAAAGAAAAGAAAATGGAGAAAGAAAAGCCATAGTAGGACACTGTGTCCACTCCTTAAAAAAGCAGAATTCTTTCTTAAAGCACTTCCAAATTATTTCTCCTGTATATTATTAAATAACAAGCTGCAAAGCTCCTCTATGTTTCCTTGGAGAACATTACACAGTGTAATACCCCTGCTGATATTATCCTGCATTCTTTGACCAATTTAAACAATTCTTCTCACTCTACTACTTGTGTGTGTATCTCTTACTCTCATTTAGTTGTAATTTAGCTAACCCAAATACAAACCCTTAAAATCATTTTTTCTCTTTCTCTAATCCATTCTATCTTCCATTATCTTTCATGTACCAAAGTGGCTAGATTTTACATGTTCAATTACTGCACCACTACAAGAGATTGAAGAAATGTCACTTAGCTGCTGAGATGGTAAGGACCCTGAATAACCAGTAATTTGATTTGATCCCTGCTGTTGATATGCTAACCGGAGCCACTCAAGATACAAAGCTAACCTTTCTTGATTAGAGATCCCTGCAGATCTTCACTTGGGATGCTTTCAGGCCCTTTCAAGGGTGTCACAGGGTACCATGAAATGTTAACACCGTTAGCTTTGCAAACATGATCCACAAGATAAATTCAGAGATTTCAAATAGGAATCCATAGTTGTGGTCTTGCTGAGTTCTTTGCAATAGCAAAAATGTTCTATTACTTTTCTGCAGTCAAAAAAACAGTAAAAAATAAGTGCTGGCATTTTTCAAAAGTTGCCTCAAAGATAAAAAGGTTGAGAACCATTGGCCTACCCTGTGGTCTGGTAATTAAAGCAACTTGGTGTGAATAAGTACATCAGAATGTTGCCCTTTGCTTGTATCCTGTTCAATGCTATAAGCAGTTCCTGTGTTACAGCTCCATACTGCTCTGCAGTTCTCACTTATTATGAATCTGAACTCCAAGCATAATTCTTACCGATAAAGAGTCTGTTTCATATTGACATCTGTGTGCAATCCCTTCCTATTCTAATCAAGCATGCTGCCCTATTACACTGTTATGATCAGATCCTTTCAAACAAATGCTGGGCTTGGTGCTTTTCCTTTTCAAAACTTAAAGATTGACAAAAGTGTCTAAACCCTCTTGCACAGAGAGAAAGCAGGAGGGACAGAAATAATGCTGTACAAAATGCTGTTGTTAGAGATTATTCCAGAGGGCCCACTCCCAGGACACCCATGAATATATAGGGAGTAAATATAAGCAAAGGAGCTAAACATAAAATTGTGATATTGCGTTGATGTTTTAATAATCTAAAATGCACACATAAAAAGTGAGGTTCTGTAATAAGCTTAAAAGAAATGCAGCCCTACCCAGAAGGAAGGTATGTTGAGTAACTGTTAAAGTATTGTTGTGGTCTTCTGATCCTGATTTTCTATAGGATGGAGAAGCTCATGGTGTAGTTAAGTATTGGGACCTCCAGGTCACACTGTACAAAAGTCTTTGCCTGACTACTTGCAAAGGTGTCACTATCCAAGACCAAACCACCATGCTGATACTTCATTTTCAACAGTACTAAATATTAAGAGAAAAATGCAAAAATCCTAAAATCATGGATCTAATGATAATATGAGGTTTAAATGCTATAATGAATTAAAGCTCACAAAAATAAATATCCCAATTCTTTACCAATTTTTGTTACATGTCATAGTAGCCATAGTTTTACTCCATGTAGAAAACTTTCCTTTATTTGTCTGTGGGTGCAATTATACATGTATATTGATGCAACACAATAAACTCCAGTACTTATCACACTGGAGTTTTCTGCTCCAGGGCACTGTGTTTTCATGTACACCCAGGACCAGAGTACATTGAGCCAGGTCAGAGCAGTCCCAGCTGGCAGGGACCCAGGAGGTCAGCCTTCCAACTGGGGCTGCTCCTGCTAGGCTCAATGTGCTGCAGACGGCCTGGCTAGAGCACAAAGGTGCTCCCGTATGGGGCTAGCTAGCAGGCAGCCCCTGCAGAGAAGCACTCATGCCCCAGGCAGCTGGCAAAGCATCTACACATGCATTGCTGTGCACAAAAAAAAACTTGGCAGCAGGACAGTACGTGTATTTACAAATACTAACCTGCTGTGGAGTTTATTAGTTTCCTGCCACCTAACAGATCTGCATGTGTAGATGCCGAGACGTTTACTGCTGAGCTCATTAGGCAATTCCACAGTAAAAATCTCATGTTGATGCGTCCAGTTTGTGTTCATTTTGGTGGTTTGATTTCTGCTTTGGTGGGCTTTTCTTTTACTTATTTTGTGATTTCCTTCTTTCCTTTTTTGCATCTGACATGACAGTAATGAAACATAAAATCTAAAGGGATAATAGGCATAAAGAAGAGATATTTAACCACTTTCAGATGGTAACACACCATAAAGTACAAACCCTATTATGTTACTGATTTCACTATATAATACAGATGTTTCTTCTATAAATAATTGATTTGTAAAACAAACCATGGAAGTTACTTCAGTTACTTTTTCATTTCAGAATAATAACATAGTAAGACAGATTCCCCTCAAGACATGTTTTCTACGTTGAATATATCAGCCCCTCCCTTTCACCCCGAGACTTGCATACAAAAGGTGTATTATGTAGCAAAATCCTGCAGTATTTTGTGAACTCCATATTTCTCAGGTTGTTCCCATGCTTAATTACCCCTTTTGGCCAGAAGCACTTTTGTGGCTATGTTCATTAAGGTGCATAGGGAAGCCATAACTTTGTTGGAAGCTGAGACAGACCCAATCAGATCATGGATTCTCCCTGGGATGAACTCTAGTCCCACTTCGGTGTAGAAGGCAGTACTATATCACACTAAAGTTGCACCACGTAAGAACAGTTAAATCAGGACCAGAGTCTTTTTCTTTCATACACATAAGCATGCTTGGGTTCTTGATGGTATGAGGATGAATGTGAGAAAAAAGGTTTAATCACATATATTGCACAGTACAGCTGGTAATGTACCAAGAAATCATGGAAAATTTTAGAGGGAAGGTATGAGAAGCAGAGTGTGAAAGTCTCTAATGTACATAATTTATCTTAACTTAAAGATACCACCACCTCGCTAGATCTGCACATCTGAGGGATGGATTATTCAAAGCTGTGCAGAAATTTCACACACATCATTCACAGGTCAATGAAGGATGAATTCAACCATTCCTTATACTTTACAGAAGCTGATGCTTTCTCTACAGTGCGCCTTTTACCTTATTGAGCAGCGACTCACATCAGAGAGTGTGAGCAATGAGGGTATGAAAAAAATGCATGTTGTTTCTTCAATGAATTAAAAATGTGGGATTATCACTCCAATTCACACATTGTTGTATTTAACACAAAAAGTGTTTCATCCATGCACCTCCCAGGACAAAACTGCACTTCTCACTTTTCAATTTATTTTCCTTTTTAAAAAATAAATAAATAAATAGCTCCCAGTTTTAAAATGAGAAGATATAAAAGGGGCAATTAAACTAATAGCTTAGGGGAAAGTAAAAATGACTGCTTTAACAAGGACCCTTTTCAAAGTAAAGAAAATATATTGAAATTGTCTAGATTTGGATTATAACATTATATGTGTTATCTCAATCGCATTTTCCTCTGTCAAATCACTTTAAAAATACCGCAGTATTTTTACTATTACCGTAGTCTTTATACCTCTCTTTTTTTTTGTTTAAGTGCTTTCCCTGCAGACCACCTGGCATGTAAAAAAACAAGTTATATTCTCTCTGCCTCTTTATGTTTTCATATTGCGTTCACCACCATAGCATCATCACACAAAAATCTAGTAATCAAATTTCAGTGTCTAATTTTGTAGCTGCTCCCTAAGCAATATAAAACCCAGCTTATACCTTCCCAGCTGTGCTAAGAGCAAAAAAAGCAGTTTTTGTTGTATGTACATAAATATGATTCAAGTATGCACAGGGAGTGTGTGCAGTTGCTAAGAAGGTAACTTTTTTTTTCCAAGTGCTATTTTGGTACATCATCATCCTTTAAAGATAAAGGTAACTGATTTCTTAAATGATAAGAAATGTCCCTTTAAACAAAGAGCTGGAGCAAATGAATTTCACTAACTGGGGCACATTCGAATGTCAGATTAATCAACACACTGTATACTTCACAATTTCATCCTCATTACAGTTAAATAAAAAGTTTTTCCTAGGTCTTCCTTTTCTGGTTCATGCCAAAAAATTATAATGCTTAACAATTAACAGTAAACACTTCTTAAGTCATTGTTTACAGCCCACACCAGTGAAATGCAATTCCATGGGGTTTATCAGAAAAAACAGCTTATGAGTCTTGGTTCCACAGGAAATCCCACAGAGACAAGGCTTTGGAACTACAAATGTGACTATATATTATGCGTTGAGCCATCAAATGCAATTTAGCACTTACAGGGCAATATCAAAAGGACAGGACTTTCCTTCCAGTTCAGTAAAGAAAGGAAAAATAGAGGAGAGGGGAGAACTCTGGACAATTATGAGCAAGATTTCTACTCATGTCCAAAATTTTGATTTTCGTGAGAGGAAGGAAAACTTGGATATAAGTGATACATTTTGTACAATAAATTTAATTACACTTACTTAGACTGGCATACACTATGAAAAAATGTAAACAGTTTTACAATGCAGTGACGTGAAAAGTTATTGATGCTGTTAAATAGAATCTGAGAGAGATTACCCAGGAATAGTATTACTAAGCCAAAGCTGGTCTAGTCCTACCATCTCTAGCAATGATCTCATCAGTTCTCCCAAGGTAAACAGCAATAGATCTGGTCATTTTTTCAAACTGGAGGGAATACCCAGGTATATCAAGGACTGAAGAGGAGTTGATTATTCAACAGAAGGCATTCATCACTGAGCCAATACTAAACCAATGCTGTGTTGATCAAAGTCATTTGTTTACTGAAGGTATCACCTTTCTGATGAGCTGGTGACCTGAGAAAAAGTGCCACAGCACTTTCCACAACAAAACATTTATTTACTTCTGTTTTCTACCCAACTATTCTACCTGTCTGTTACAAGCAATTTTAAACAATTTACAAACTATAAATAGCTATTCAAGTATATTTTATAGAAAGGAAAACCAAAGCACAAAGATATTATCAATGCACATCCACTGCAGAAGCCTAAATGCAGACTCCTCCTAAATTCCATTTTCAAAAGTGATTTAGGATTCTAAACCATTTATATTCCTTTAAAAAATGTCATTCTGTAGTAAAAGGCAGAGAAGATCTTAACCAGGATAATGATAGAGACTGAACATGTAGGAAAATTGTCTAATAACACCTTTCTATTCAAGTAGGAGGAACCTCTTAAGAGATAGATGACTTGCCTTTGGATCATTTAAAACAAATCTGGACTAAGTACAGTACTATTAACAGAAGAGAATAACTCTGGGCATATCTGCAATGTAACTGAGATGGGGATGATTGCAGCCTGGGTAGCTAGCTTGGGCAAACACAGCAGTGATTCATGGACATGAATCTGATTGTGTTCCCAGGATCACCTGAGGATTCAATACTATATGCTGTCAACCACTCCACCACATCTCCACTGCTGTTGTTGTCCGAGATAGCTAGATTAAAGCAGTGATGGTAAACCAGCCCATGATATAATTACACCTTGGATTGTGGTATAAAAGCACTCACCATGGAATGAATTAGTGACTTAACCGATCCTTAGCCTTACCGTTATTACTGCGCATAACCAATGAAATAAATAATTACAACTATTTCTGACTTCAGGGATCTACAAGTATTCAAAGTCACAACTCTGATTTGCTTCATATTATTCAAGCCTTTTTCTGAATAAATTTGTCACTTGGATTTCCTCAGGAAAATAGCCATGCCAGCAATCATTCTGGGCATTACTCATTACAATAAAGTTTGATTAAATATTAAAACCTGTAGCAATTTCAATTATAATAAAAACCAATGTTTCTTCGGCAGCTTTAAAAAAGTCACGTCTAGTCTAAGTAATTTTCAAGAGGGACAATGGAAGGACTAGTCCTCATCCTCTAATATTTCATTGAGACATTCCTCCCTAGAACGGTGTGTGCTCGGCAAACATTTTCAGTTGCATTACAACTGTTCACATAGCAACACACTCATTCTCAGAAGAATTCTTTGGTTTCTTTTTAATCTATGGAGTCTTCCCAGATCTTAAAATATGTAGATTCTTTTATTTCCTTTCACTAACAGTTACGGAAAAATAATGTTGCTTAGTCAAGAAACGTTCTATCCTGTTTGCCTTTCTCCATTTATTCTCCCAGCATATGAGAGAGCTTTAGAAAATTACCTTTTGGTTTTATGGTCCTATTCTTCAAGACCTCTTTTTATTTTTGCACAATGTAGATATGCTCTCCCACTGGAAATTTCCACATAGAATACAAATGGCCAATTCTTTATTTTATTACAGTTTATGTTCTGTATAACGTAAAGCCTGTTGAGTGCATTTAGCATTCCCTTTCCAATTGCTCCCTCTCTGCCACCTTCTAATTGTTTTCTTTTTTATTTCTGCTTCTTGAATAGCTCACCCAGACTCCACTGACATCAGAGAATGGATGCCCATTAACCCCACTAGGATTTGAATCGGCCTCGCTGTCCCTGTGCAAATAAAACTGAATTTTTAAGAAGGCAATTTTAAACACACAGTGAAAAATAAGTATCATTATGCCCCTTTATAAATCCATGGTGTATCCACACCTGTAATACTTTGCCTAGTTTTGGTCCTCACACCTCAAAAAGGATATAGAAGAACCAAAGAAGGGCAATAAGGATGATTAGCAGTATGAAAGAGAGACTAAAGGGGGTAGAGCTATTCAGTTTATAAAAGAGATGCTGGGTGGGAGGTGGGGCATGATAAGGGTTTACAAGAACTAGGGGTCATAAAATTAAACTGGTAAGTAGTAAGTTTAAAACTAACAAAATTAAGTTCTTTTTCACACAGGATGTCATTGAAGAATGTCACCAGATGTTATAGAAGCTGACAGTTTAGCCAGATCCAAAAATGAATTGGACAAATTGTTGGAGGAATATGCATCAGTAGTTACTGATATAGTAGTCAGAGGTACAGACTCTGAATCAGATCTCCCTAGACTTTAAATGCTGAAGACTGCAAGTAGGAGATGAACAGGAGGAAAGTTCTGGTCATACGCTGTTCGCATCTACTTTTCAGCATCCATTTTCTGCTAGTGTGTGATACAGGATACAGAGCAAGATGGACCTATGGTGTAACCTGGCAAATGGCAGTTCATACATTCTTACACACTAGCGAATCCTATCTCAACAAGCCAGCCATTTTCTGTCACTCGTGATAGTATCATTGCCACCTAAGTGCAGACTGTGCCTCCTCCTTTGTTCGTTCCTCAGTGGGCACGTCTACATGTGCCATTAGGGAACAGTAACACGCTGGAGCTTATTGCTCCCGGGAAGCTCCTGGGTGCATACATTCAGCATGCAGCACTTTGAGCCAAGACGCAGCAGTCCTGGCTGGCAGGAGGCCCTGGGGATCAGCCTGCCAGCCAAAGGCTGTTCCAACTGGGCTCAATGTGCTGCACAGGGGCTGGTTGGGGCATGAGCATGCTTTAGTGTGGGGCTGGCTGGCAGGCAGCCCCAGCACCGAAACAGCCTCATGCCCCAGGTAGCCAGTATTTATAAGTCCCACCCTGCTGTGGAGTTTATTAGTTTTGTTCACCCTAATAGAGCCACACATTTAGATGCTGAGACATTTACTGCACAGTTAATTAGGCAACTGTGCAATAAACATCTCATGTAGACGTGCCCACTCAGTACCAAACTTTGGCTGTGGAATATGGTTTGTATTTGCTTGTGGTGACATGTATTTCCATAAGACATGTGGGTTTTGGTCCTAAGAAATTTCTAGAATTATTCCAGTACAGAACTAGTAGAAATCACTGTGTCACTAATGCCTAGAGCCTCAGATAGGCTATAGCTTCATTATCTAATACACAGTGCAGAAACAGAACCTATTTCTCAAAGATACATATCCCCTTCACCCCTTTAGGAATCATACAATATAAAGGTACTGTTCCTTTTTTTGTTTTTTATTTTATCCCTCACCTAGACTTAGAGGCACTCTACCTGGCCATATCAAGTCTTCCATCATCCCCCCATTACCTTCTTTTCTTTCTTTTTTGGCTTGCAATCCCTCTACATTTTTAAGCTAATATTTAATAGTTCATACAAAGAACCCTTATGTCATATATTTCAGATGATCTATACAGGTACACCCAGGTGTTAAATTTGAGGTTTCAAAAGAAGATCTAAGAATTTTATTTTTAATTCTCTCTAAGTAAAACCTTGTGCAAAATGAATGTGAGTCTTACATTCCTAAGCATGAGATGCTGGGTAAAGTGAACTGTCTTGTGTGCGTGCATATTCTTCATAGCAGTATTTTGCTTGGGAGTCAAGAATGACTACTAAAGGAATTACGTATATTCATTTTCCAAAATAAATAATAATTACCCATTATGGAAAAAGCACACCCTGCCAGCAATAGTCACTAAGTGTTGGGGTCTCTGGAAAAATACAATAGGTATCAAACCTAGAAAGAGAATTCCAGGCTGAATTCAGATTGTTACTGAGATATAAATTGTTACGGTAACCAGAGATGTTTTTTCCTGCATGCCTGGGGAATCCTACTTCTGTTGAGCACTGCTGCTGTTGCTATGGAGAAAAGGAACAGTACCCTGACAGTCTAGGCATAATGTACAGAAAAATCAACAATTAACAGAGCTGGCCACATATGAGAGAAATAGTTACTCCTACAACCAAAGGAAATGTGAACTTCTCAAACTGCTCTACTCTATTTAGCATCTGGAAATTTCTATGGTGCGCAAGTAATCTCTATACATGCAATTTTGGACAATACAATTATTCCAAAGTTTAATGTGCAAAATCTTGTATTTTTTATTAGGAAAAAACACAATTCCTTTTTAATTACCATTAACTTTAATGCTGCATACACTGGCCTTGAACCTGCAAGCTGAACTCCACAGGCTAATTTCAGGAAGGGAGTATATATGAGTTTTATTGGGACAATCTTCCTGTAATAAGTTAGGGATGAGGTAATATATAACATAATGAGCACAATAACTATAATGTATGACCTTTTTTCCTACATCTCAACCTACTTCTCTACTGAAGCACATGCCCAATATATTCAGGACTAAAAAAGAAAAGAAGTACGGAACTATCATAAGAGTGCCATGCAATCCTTCCACCATTTCTGCAGATGACTTCTGAATCTCTGCAGCTTTCCTTTTTTATAGAATTGTTGAGGGTGCTTCATACTACCTATTGTTGACAGCCAGACCTTAGCATAATTTGTAAGGTGGCAATATTGTCATGCAATTTCTTGAGCTGATGAGGCAGTCTGTGCAAACTGCCTGTTCTGGCCTGTCCATCCTGAGTAGTCAGGAATGAGCACCTCTGGACTCTTTGTTCCTTGACCACTCTACTCTGTAGTTACCCTGGAGTCATCCAGTCTCTGTATGAACCATAGCATTTGCTGGGCACATCTACAAATGCAATTAATATTCAGCAGTAAACTCTGGCACATATCACACCAGAGTTTATTGCTCCTAAGCACACCATTTGAACATGCACACACGTCTGCGGCACATTGAGCCAGGACAGAGCAGCAGGGAACCTAAGTGTCAGCCTGCCAGCCTGGGGGCTGCTCCTACTAGGCTCAACATGCTGCAGAGGGGCTGGCTGGGGCACAAGGGTGCTGCAGTGCAAAACTAGCTGGCAGGCAGCCCCTGCACTGAAGCCCCTGTGCCCCAACCAGCCAGGTCAGCATCTACGTGTGCTGCTGTGTGCTAAAAACCTCCACTGCTGGGTACCACTTGTATTTACAATAGGGCTGTATGTGTAGATGCTGAGATTTTTACTGCAGAGCTAATTAGGCAGCTCCACAGTAAACAGCAGCTTGTGTAGACACACCCACTGAGTAGAAAATATCACAGACGGGAACAAGAATGGAAGTACTACCCCACAGCAGAGTGTATTAATTAAAGTTTACTGCCACCTAATAGGGCTGTACGTATAGATGCTGAGGTGTTTACTGCAGAACTAATTAGGCAGCTCTGTAGTAAACATCTTGTGTAGATGTATCCACTGAGTAGGAAAATCAAAAGACAGGAACAAGAATGCAAAGCTATTAAATATGTCACAACCCTAAAGGGTTTTGTCACAAGTTACCTGTATAATGCCAGAAATCTGTGGAATATTGTGATGTCATAAAGTTGGGTGAGTTTTAGAGACGTCACAGGTGAAGGCTTTATGTTTTTTCAGAACCTTGTGACTGCAACATGATATAAGAAGGCTTGGTGAGCAGAGTCGTGGAGACAGTAGCCGGGTGGAAGGATGTAAAGAAGGCTTGTAGCTCAGAGGTGGAGAAACCACCAGGCGGCTGCCCTTATTTCCCAGGAGTGGGAGAGAGAGGGAAAGATTGTGCTCAAAAATAGGGGTCTCCCAACTCGCGAAGGCAGCCGGCTGATTTCTCCAAGAGATTGCAGAGCCTGTTGCCATTTTCATGGGCTGATTGCAGCAAGGCCCCCCCATGCCTCTTGCTAGCCAAGGAGCCCTGGTGGCCCCACCCTTCACTGATTAGTTGTGAGGCCTGGTTGTCATGCAGCCCCGCTCCTCACCACTGATTGGTGAAAAGGGGTAGGATGTTATGACGAACAATTCTCACAGCCAATCAGCGACTATGAATAGGAACAGCAGACATCTTGGGCTCCCCCCTCTGGGGAGCCAGCATGTTATTTTAAGTAAGTTTTGCTTTTCCTCTGCAGATTTTGCAGGCATTGCCCAATTCATGGGCAATGCCAGATTTCACAATTTCCATAAAATCTGTGAAATTGTAATTTCTGTAGGTCCCTACTCATAGAGCCAAGTCAACAGCAGAACAATCAGATCACCATCAGTCTGTTGACAGTACTTTTAATCTCCACATACACTATACTGACAAGACACATTTGGTATGTACCAGTCTAATTGAAAGATAACCTACAAAGGAACAGAGAAAGAAAAAGAAAAGCAAAAACCTTTGGGTTTCTGGCTTTCCCTTTCTTTGTGTTATGTAAAAGGGGCCTAAAACATTATAAAGTAATGTTGGACATTTTATGTAAAAGAAATCCACCTTCAAAAAGCCTCTGACAATAACCACAGCATTGGCAGAATAATATTGCATGTACCAAGATAGGGAAACCTGATTTATTAAAAAGAGAAATATTGCTTTTATTTATATTGATTTAAACTTGCTTTCTGTGGTTGGCTGGTTTTGCTTATTTGCTTGTTTTTATTAAAACTCATTTAACCAAAAGACTTCAGAGAAAATGTCTCTTTCTAAAGGATTAAGCCTCCTCAATGGAGGATGGAAAAAAATGTTTCCAATAAAGTTCTGAGCAATCCAGGAAGCTGGCCAACAAAATAAAGAGAGAGAAAAGACTTGATATTCCTAAACAAACAAACCTTTAAGCCTCTCTTTTCACATTAAAAAGACATTGAAAGAAAAAAGGGAAAAAAGGGACCCTTGCTGATGAAGAAAATCTCGTGTATAAAAAGACTGCCTTTGTAAGGATTTAAAAATAAAAGTGTCTATTAAAAGCTTAGAAGCAAAGTTGTAAAGTATTTAGCTCTAGAAGTAGATATTCAAACTTCATCCAAACGGGTACCCAGGAAGTAAATGGGAGTTTTGCCATTCATTTTAATGGGATCAGGATTACACCCAAGACTTTAGTTTCCATTCATGCCCATCCAGTGTTTAATCACAGCCTATGCTCAGTCTTAGCCAAATAATATAACTTTTAAACACCTATTTTTCTAACCCCATGGTTCTCAACCTTTTTAGAATCAAGGTACCCCTTGCTAAACTAGAAGCAACCCTTTGTAAATGCCAGCTCATTTTCTCTTATTTTTTGACTACAGAAAAAGAACAGAGCAATTCTTCTGTTGCAAAGAACTCAGAAAGACCCACAACAGCTCAAAACTATGGATTCCTGTTTGAAATTTCTGGGCGTATCTTGTGAATCATGTTTGCACACCTAACAGTACTACCATTGCGTGGCATTCTGTGGCATCCTTAAAAGGATCCCAAGGCCCCACAGGGTGCCATGGGCATCCTGGTGCACAATCACTGGTCTAATTCAAACTCTCCCATTGGGATTTTGGATCAGCTTCTAGCTACAGAAAAAAATATTAAAGGGAGAAAAAAATCCTAACAAGCTTGTTTGTTTGTTTTTTCACATACATACAGAGGGACACCTCTACACAAAACATTTACTGCACAGTAGACTAATTAGCTGCACCATAAACACCTTGGCAGCTACACATGCATCCCTACAAAGCTGGAGTAAACCAATTTACTCTGCAACAGGATAGTACTTGTAACTCCTGTCATTTTTTAGTTTGCGGTAGTGCATGTATAGACACTGCCCAAGCTGGCTGGGGCACAAGGCTGCTTCAGTCTGGGGGCTGCCTGCCGGCTAGAACTTGAGTGCCTGCCTAACCAAAGCAGGCCAGGGCTGACTGGCACTCCCAGAGCCAGAAACAACCCCCAGCCTCCTTCCTGCACCTGCTGTCTACCTGGCTGCCCAGTGTCTTCAGCTGGCCTAGGGGCTCTATCCACATCTCACTCTTACCCCACATTGTCTGAACTCACCCCAGTGAGTTCAGAAATCCCATGGAAAATTCAGCTGGATAATTTGGATTTGCATTGGAAGTACCACTGGCAGACTATCTAGAAATGGAGTTATAAGCCCAAAAAAACTGGGAATCTCTGATTTAGGGTCTGTACAGCAGTTCTTATCCATTCTCTGCATCAGGCAAAGCAGGAACTCAACAGACATTTCCCAAAAAGTAATCAATAAAGTATCAGAATCTGCTGATTTTTGACACAGTACAGGCAGAAGTAATGAAATAATAATAAAAAAGTATGACATTAGGACAGGGAAAGCATTTCCCAACAGCTCTACCTTGCATGTTCTACAGTGCAAAGCCTTACTCACTTGCTTACTTTTCCTGCTTAGCCTTACTCATCTGAGCAATTCTGGTTTATAAGAAGATGAAGGATCAACCAGAAAATGTAATAAAAATAAAAGTTGGCAATGGAAATAAAAATATTCCATCAGCCTGCCAAAAAAATGTAAGTCTTCTGCTTTGACACTAAAGCAGAAGCAAAAGCTAGTCACCTTGTAAATTAAGGCTGTACTGATCAATATGGTAATCAATGAGCAGCTCTTTAAAAGCTCATTTGAAAGCTAAAGAGAACAAAGGTTTCAAAAAGGCTAGCAATTTTCATGTCAGTCCCCATCATTCATCTAAGGTTTTGCAGTAAAACTAGCTGCAGGGTAGAGGTAACTGTAATTTTTTTAGTCCTTGGTTTAGCCATTATATTTTGAAGGTGGAAAAGACCTTCTATTCATCTTAAGCATGAGTTTGATTTGAGGTTTCTCAGTTGATTTGAAAATTCCAAAAATGATGCTAGAAGATTCTATTTTAACAATATTACAGTAGCATTCAACTGCTCTCCTGGAAGATATATTGATCATTGTATAGCAACTAATGGGGGAGAAGGGGGGAACAACAAGAACATTAGGAAATGGAAAAACAATTCTTCATATGCATTTCTTGATACCTCTGTGCATTTCTTGATATGCTCTATGTTAAAAAGTGTGATAAACACCTTTTATAATAGCTAAAAAGAGCAAGGTACATTCTGAAAGAGATTACGATTTTATTTGTGACGTGATGTGAAAGTGCATAACAATAGGGCAGGAAAAAGAAGAGGTAGTGGAGGACAGGGGTTACAAGATAAAAATCACTCCTTTATGGCACATCAAAGTGGATCCTCCAACCCAGATGAGAATGCCTATGAGCTTCTCAGTTAATAAATTAGAAGTCATTGATACCAACATTTCCTGTAAGAAACTAAGAACAATCTAAGTGACATCCTCCTTAGGCAACTCAGTGTTTCAGTGGATGTATATTACATAAGCCTTGGTTTCATCACTGCTCTCACTGGGCTGTTTGAGCACTAACCAGAATGACAGAGACTGCAGGGATCACCTGATCATCTGAACAGCTGATGTTATTTGTCTCGTTCCTTTGTGTACTTAAAATGTACAGGTGCGATTTTGCTCTGCTCAGAGCTGTGAAAAGAATGTTTAATGACAGGGCTACTGCTGATGTAACATCACAGTATCTTCCTCTCCAACATTTTTCATTTGTGATTCCTTTCAGAAAACTCACTGGCAGCTGCTCTGTCTCCAGATTCCAATAAAGAGTATCCTTAAAGAATGGGAGAGTGCTGCTTTGAACCACAATGTTAAAAATAGATAATATATGAGCTTACAATTTTTTTTGTTCTAAATTATAGCTATGGCTTCCTCCTAGATATTATAAATTTTGACATGAGGCCCATGTTTTACTTCCATCCCACATCTTACATTGCAGCATTCAAGGCTGACCAAAAAAGAAATCATGGCCTATCTAAAAGCTTCTACAGAATCTGCAGTAATGATTATAACTTCTCCTGTTCAATCTCTTGTCCTTTTCCACTGCCTCATGGTTACCACAATTTGGAAAGATTTCTTTATGAGTCAGAGTTACAGGAGAGAGACATATGGAAGAGAGAGATGGAAGGAGAAGGCAAAAAGAATACTATATGTTTTTTTCGAACTAAACCATCCCAGGAAGACATACATGCAGAATACTTCATGAAGCTCCTAGTTTAAAAATTGAATTAGAGGTTCAGAAAGGTCACAACCTCAAGGCTAGGGACAGACATTACACATAAACCAGTTTAAGTGATCAGAAACTGGTTGAAACCTGTAACAGAACAGATGCTCTGTGCACATAAAACAGTTTGAAAATGGCTGAAACCGGTTTGAGATAAATCTAATACTACATTCAACCAGGTCTAACTGATTTGGCTCAAACTGGTTTATGCAATGTCTATCCCAGACCCCTTGCTGGTTTAAGATCAGCCAAATCCCCTCAGGATCCCAGCATGCTCTCTGGGCTGGGCAGAGCTCTCTGTTCCACAGCAGGGATGGCCCCTCCCCTCTGCTCCCTGGCTGGAACTCAGCTGAGACTGCAGGCACAGCAGGGTCTGCAGGCACAGCAGGGTCTCCCTCACTGCTAAAGCAGGAATTTACCCTCTCCTTCCCCCTCAGCCCCATAGACCCTAGGCATATGGTATGCTAACTAATGCCAAGACGTGTGTGTGTGTGTTTCTCCAATTTCACTGGGACAGGCAGACAGAATAGTGACCGCTTATAGCTTTTTGGAGCTAATCAATAGGTCAGCTGGTAAGCTGTTTAAGAAGAGTTTGAACTAATGGAAAGAAGCTATTGTTTTGCTGATGAGGTAATAAACAGTTATCATCCCCTTGCTGGCTTGCTCACCTGTCAATTTACTGCAGACAGTATAAAGAAGCAGGGAGGGAGACTGAAAAGCTCCGTATCATCAACAGATGCATTCACTGCACCTCACTCCCCCCTTCCCTCAGAGTGCTATCAGGGGGCTGGGGGCTGACAACACTCCTGCCCCTTCAGCAGTCAGTGAGGAAAAGCCTGGGATGGTGCAGGCAGACCTCCCTAATCAAAGTGTCCTGCCAGGGCCTGGCCATGCCCCCACTCAGCTCAGCACTATGCAAGGGACGGGAGGGCTGTTCTAGTGCCCCCCAACTTCTATCCTGAGCCATTGCAGGCATATGCCTGAATTTCCTCACTCCAGAGGGAATGTCTAGTTACAATCTGGTTCAGCCTAACCAGGTTAGACTAGCCTATAAAGATTGAATCAATTCAGGCTCAGGCTTTTTAAATGTCTGTCCCTAGCCCAAATGTTTACAATAAGTAGGTAACTAGAAGGTCATGTATTTACACACTTACCCCTCCCTCCCATTTTAGTGGTCTGGAGGGTGCTCTCAGGGGACAGAGAGAAGCATACTTCAAACAGCTCAGATCTGGATGTTCATCTACCTCTTCATAAAATAAAATTTTCCCTCCTCATCCTCCCCCTCATCTCACCACTTTTAGATACTCACACATGTCTTGATATTTCAAAAGAGCTATACTGGTCTATTACCTTCTCTCACCTCCACATCTGGGTCTTGTATCTTGTTCAGGGAAACACAAGGAAGTCCCATATCTAACTAGTTAGAAGCTTAAAGATTCTGTTTGTAGAAATAAGGTAAGGTTCAAGGAAGAAATTCTCCTTCCTTCTCCCTGCAAAAAACAAATAAATAAAGCCCCTCATTTCAGATTTTAATTATCTGCTGCCATAACCAGAAGAAAATATACTGGTTTCAGTATAATATATATACTGAAATATATATATATATATATATATTCAAATATATCATGTGACAGGTGGAATAATATTCAAGGTCTTGTATATTGCATAGTACTATAAATCTAATTTAGGCTCAGGGCCTAAAGGTTTGGGAAACATCTTTCAATTAATTTAAAGTAAATTCAGGTATAAAGTGTAAAAGGGCTGTGAGATGCTGTGCTTGATGTGAGAAGATAATGACAGAATAGATAAAACAGAAAGGAAGGTAATATTGCTTTATGTAGATTCAAAAGGCCTGGTTCTCAGTTATGCTAAGGATGTACATTTCTAGATGCATGGAAAAGGTATGAAAAGGATAAAAAATGATGCTTTAAAAGACCTTCTGTGTAGGGAGTCTCACTAGGCTGCATAAAACTGATTGAAGGATGCTGAATCACCCTGATACTAAGTGTGGGGAAGACACACGATTATGCTATTCTAAGGTGCTTATGTGACCAGTAATTCTGTGTGGCCTCACAACAACAGATTGAGACCTGAGGTACAAAAAAACCCCAAATAACTTACTCAGGGTTACAAAGAAACCTCATAGTGCAGCTAGGAGTTGAGCCTGGGTTCTTTAGCTTTAAAATAAAGATCGGTATTATGCTCAATTGCCCATTTCCATGAGCTGCTCTATGTGTCGACTTTATTGATGTACTCAATATGTACTGTATAAAGGTATAATTTATCCAGCATAAAGCCTGCAAAGTAGAAGTCCCACTTAAACACATTATAGGTGGCCCACAGATCTTGTGCTTACCCTTTGTACAGGGGAGAATTTCTGATCTAGTAAGTAAGAATTTGCTTTACATGAGTCCATTTGTGGGGTTAGGTCCATAATATGGAGTGACATTATGTGACAGAATAATCCACTGAATAGGTATGCATGATTTATTTTTAAAATATAGACAACTGTAATACAACATGTGAAATAAGCTTAAAGTAATAGAATGGAATCAGTACAATGGAATTTATGCCTCATAAATATTAATTCTTATTAGTCTAACAGATTAGAAAAGGAGATACAAATATGATAAATTATTTTACTTCATCCCATATTAACAATAAACTTAAAAATTTCCCTCTTAAGTTCCAATCAGGCTCTGAGATTGTGCAAATTTCTACTTATTTCTGCCCTATTTATTGCTTAACAGATTAATACTATAGGAAACTACCAACCACTATTTGATCTTATTATTTAACCAGCTCAATTCTAGCATTTTTCCTAGCACCCTAATTTGTGAATAGTACTATTGATTTCAGTTGGACTATTGGAGGAATAAGAGTTAACTGAATTAGGCATATGGTGGCAAAACTGAAAACTGGCTAAAAATTAACAGTCCATGGTTCATTTATAAAAATTAACAGTCTATATATTAATATGTCTGGGTTCAATGTCTAGAGATTAGAAACAAACAACCTGGGAGATATAATTACAAGGAACCCTGCAGTGAATGATCAAAAATCTATAGCATATTTATTTTCAAATAAATTCAAACAACAATCTAAGGTGCTGATTTCTCTTTTTCCAAATTGAAAATGTAAATTAAGTCCACCTATAATTAATAAAGCCTCTCGTTGTTATACACTGGGAATCAACAATTATATTTACTGTGCTAGGATTATTATCAGTAGAACTGACGTGAATACAAAAGGGGATCAAAGGGGATCACCATTAAAGCCCTTGATGAGGAAGTAGAGCAGTGATGACTATGCAAGGTATCAGCAGACTTAACTGTAAAGCCTTGCATTTCAAGTGTATTTTCTAATCAAAAAATGTGTTTGAAATTAAAGCCAAAGCTTCAGGAAAAAGGCAAACAAGGATTTATGAAGCAGATCCCAGGCCTTTTCGATTATGTAAGTATTGCCCGCCAAACCAAACAGATTACAATTAGTCACTGTGAAACACACCTGGATCTGCAGATTTTTTAAATCTGTATTAGTGAAAAGTAATATTGTCAATTATTCTTAATAATCAGTTTGGGTTGGGAAAAATGTTTCTATTCATATTACATATGGCTTCCATGTTTTCGGCATCAAGAAGTAAACTGAAATTGGTTTTAAACAAAACCAAACCCAAACTCTGTGTTAATTTATTTTTCCTGCAACCCTACTGACATCAGTGAGTATAAATCCACACAAAAATTAAGAATTATGACATAAATTAACAGGAAAAATTCAAAAGCAGCTGATGAAAATCAATAAGATTGGGAAATATATTTTGTGTAAATCAGCTCTTCAGAGAATAACATCTTCCACATTAAAGTTTGCTGACATCATTAAAGGTAAAAAAATTAAAAGGATTAATCTTTAGTCAACTTAAAAAAAATAAATAAATACATGTTTTTGAATACTAAATGTGATCCCTAAAAGCATTTAGTTTAGTTTAATAAAAGTAAGTAGTGGGTTTCTGCTACAGTTTACTAATATCTGATAATGTTGCCACCATTCAGCATTTATTTGGGACATTTGATGTGTATTTCTCAAGCTATTTTCCATGAACACTGACAAAGATTCTTTTGAAAGGAGCTATGTAGCTCTACAAGAACTGGACTTAAAGAAACGTGCAAAAGTGCACGTTTCTGCAGTGAATATTTTAAAACATGCATTGACTGAATGTTAAACAAACTTCCGAAATTCTCTGTGGTGCTGCCTAGAACCAACCCTTTTATTCTCTGCCCTTATATGTGCCGTGACACTTTAGGTCCTTGTAAAGCCCCAGTCCATTTTTAAAGACTCTTAGCTCTTATAAGTAATATTTTAAAAACACCAATTGCATCACATTAGCCTTTTTCTTTTTGTAAAAGAAATGCACCTTTAACTATTACTAATGCCAGATGGTCTCAGCATAGAAAGCAGCAGGAGACACCCTATTAATGCTACTCAAACAAGCAACTTGTGCTAGCAGCAGACCAATGAAATCAGTTTCAGACTGCTAATCCTCTCTGTCACTATGGCAACAGCTATTTCAGACAATTCTTCAATTTTCAAGGCAAATGAGCCTGTGTGCTCTGAAACTTCTCCTCCCAGTGGCTTGATGCAAACAGGTAGTTTTTTTTTTCTATTGGCTACCACTAAAGCAATACCTTTATTTTACACACCATATTACACGAAGCACTGGAACAGAGTTTTTGGTCTTCCTATTGTTTAATTATAGGCTCTTCTGGGGTACTAATCACTATAGCAGGTAAGTACACCATAAATACGTAGGGTTTGGCTGTGATTCACACTAGATGCCCATCCAGCAGCCTGTAGGAGAATTAAGACATCCCTTACTCTCGTGCTACCTGACCAAGTAACATGCTGTATACCTCGTAGTCTCCCTCAAACAACAGGTAGTCAGGGAGACACTAAGTGGCAGCTCCTCCCTACCATATGTCTGCCAGTGCTGCTATCATACATTTGTTGCTGGGATAGGGCAAAAGTAAATATGCAATAAATGGAAGCAAGAAGGGAACTCTACTGTATATCAGAGATGGCAAAGCTATGCAGCAATATCATTTGATATGCTTAATTCACAGCAAAGCCACAGCCTAATCCACTAATGTTATTCCTCATCGTGCAGAGGCACAGAGAGAGATGGTGTTCTTGCCAAAGGACCCATAAAGACATCTGTGGCAGAGTCAAAATACAAAACCAAATGTCTTTAATGACAACCACAGCCTTCCTGTCCAATTTCTTTTTGCTAATTCTGTAGCAAAGAACAATAAACCCAACTCAACAATTTATTTTATCGAAAGCACTATCCAAACAATACTGTATGTAGAATCTACCAACAACGGAAAAATGAAGGTGTTATTCTGACGAGGCATTAACTGTGTATTCCTTATGTAGGAAAATGGAAACATCTAATATAAAATTGGAAAAAACGGTATAAATCAATGTTGCACTCCAAATCTTCCTTTTTTAATGGTACAGTGTAGGCACGTTCTCAAAGGGATACCTACAAGTCAAGCACACAGGTCCATTTACTTGTCATGAGGATTCTTGTGCCCATGGCTTCATATTCTGAAGTGCAGTGCCACTAACCTAACTAAAGCATACAATCCTCAGTAGATCTGGAAAGAAAAAGTTAAGACGATTAACTAGTGTTTGTCTGCCTCAAAAGGCCTGATCCTGTATTTCTCGCATAGATAAAATTCCTTTTGAAGTAAAGGATGTTTGCCTTTATAGAGTAGCGGATAGAGGATCTCAGCTTACCTGAATTTTACTTATATTCCTAGAGCTACTTCCTATGCTAACCAAAAACTAGAGCTGACCAAAACCAGTTAATTTCCTGTCAGTTTGCCTGTAAGTCATTTACAATACTTGTTTCAAATGATAAACGTGCTTGGAACATGCAGTTCAGACTTTTGTCTGAGAAATCCAGTAGAGATCATTGTGTACATTTCCTCTCCATTGTGAGGGTGTCATTTTAATTAAATTCATTCTATTTAGAAGCTTCATGAAAGAAACTCTCAGCAATTCACGGTTGGTACCTATCCATCTCTAATGGGATGTAGGGTATGGGAAAGTAAATTAAATTCTTCACACTGAAAATATTTTGTATTTTAATGATTTTTCTTAACATTAATTTTATGTTTCTGAGTAAACCTCTTGAATTATATTTGATTCATGTTATCTTATCTCTACTTTTATGGAAGCTGATCGTTGGTGAGTTATAGAATCGCTGCTGTTAGATACTGAACAACCTATTTGGTCACACAATTCATATTCCTCCCAGGACATGCCTGCCAAAGAAAACCAAACAATCTTGAAAATAACTCACCAGACTAAATAAAGTTATTTTCTACCTGGCTTTAAAACAGTTCTGCACCTCTATCATAGGATGGTTTCTTATTCACCATCATACAATTACACATTAGTGTAACTCCCATGGAAAATGATAATTCTTTCAAGCCGATACTGGATGTTTTCATTTTGGGGTAAACAAACTCTTATGCTTGATTCAATATGAATGACTTCCAAAAAGTAGTTATTGCTTGGACTGGTATAAAAGTCCATCTGGCTTGGAAAAAGATTGAACAACACTTGTTCAATAATTTAAAAAGAAATCTTATGATCTTAGAACCACATTTCCATAGGGCTTATGAT
>JAGPOW010000290.1:16565445-16600477 GCA_030014935.1 Caiman crocodilus
TGTGTGTGTGTGTGTGTGTGTGTGTAGCATGTGTGTGTGTTTCCAGGGCAGGGGGTGTGTATACATATATAGATACAGATATATATCCACATCCACAAAGAGACCCACACACACACATATACTACACACACATACACACACTACATATATTGTCAATTGAAAAATGTAGACTTGTAGAATTCATATGTCATGGAAGGAAAATAAAGTAAACTCATGTGGGTGGCTGGGTGGGTACATACACACACACACACATATATACACACGTATACATACATACATACACATATATACACAAAACCCTTACACATACATATGTATACACCCACATACACATGCACACTATATATATGTGTGTGTGTATATATATATATATATATATATATCGAAAACACACACAGCCCCGGCCCCGGCCCCGGCCCCGCCTGGCGCGGAGCATTACCGGGCTCGTGCTCGCCGGGGTTGTCGGAAATCTCGATGACCAGCAGCGCGCGGTTCTCGAAGCTGTGGCCCACGGTGTAGATGCGGCTGATGGAGGGACACTGCAGCCACACGGCCACCAGCGCCTCGCGCAGCTCCGGGAAGCGGTGGTACTCGAAGGAGATGCCGTCCTCTGCGCTCAGCCGCCGCCGCCTGCTCGCCCCGGCGGCGCCCTCCGGCTCCTCCGCCGCGCAGCCCCACAGCCCGCAGGCGCCCAGCGCCCCGCACAGCGCCAGCAGCGCGGCCGCCCGGCCCGCCGCCATCCCGCACCTGCTGCCGCCGCCGGCTCGCCGCCCTCCGCTCGCACCTTCGCCGGCTCGGACTAAGCCCGAGCCATGCAGCGAGGAGGCGAAGCCGGAGAGTCTGCAGGGCGGGCTGCACTACTCCGCAGCACCAAGGGGAGAAGCAGGACGTACCACTGCGGACGGGAAGGAGGCACCGCACCAAGCGTGCGCGCAGCTTACGGCAGCTCTCCCGCCCCGCGCTGCCAGGGGCTGCGGAGACACGGGGCCGGGCGGGGCCAGGGCGCGGAGGCAGCAGTGCTGGGGCTTCGTCCTCCTCTACCCTGCTGTGAGGTTGTAACCATAATAATGGGCATGCACACTGAGGCCTGTATTATAACACATACATACACACGCGCATGCACATACATACATAATTTATCTATCTGTAGATATAGCTATAGATATCTATATAGACACCTACATATCTCTAGATAGATCTTTAGAGATATCTATGTTTATATCTAGATCTTTATATATACACTAGAGAATTGCCCATCAAGAATGATGGTGGGGACAGAGAGAGGACACAAGGTCAGCCCCGTGCCACTGCTGCCTCCAGCAGCAAAGTGGGGGAGGGGCAGTCATGCCAGCAGCACTGGCCTTGCACATCCCCTTCATCCCCTCTGTCCCCACCATCATTCTCCTCCACAACCCAGCTCCGCATCAGGTGCTGGGCCACCCCTACCTCCATCCCTGCCATCATTCCAGATGAGCAATTCTCCCCACAGGCAGCATTGGCTGGAGCCCCGCCCCACCCCACCCCACCCGGCCCAGAGCCCCACACCCCAAGAGCATTATGGATAGATAGACAAACACACAGACAAGTGGACTAAGCCCTTTATATATCTATAGAATATAGATATATATACATACACGCACACATGCATACACCCTTACATACATGCATAGACACATACACATATATGCATACACACCCACACATACACATGCATGCACACACACATATATAAAAAGAAAGAAAGACTGACTTTTAAGAAACATTTATTCTGGGGAAGGGTGACAAATGGGGGCAGTAGAATAAGATTAGCAGATATGGCCTCTGAAATAAAACAGACTGATGGAAAGCAAGACCCCTGAAGAGACAGGTAGATCTTCGCTCTAGCCCAGTGGCTTTCAACCTTTTTTTCATTTGTGGACCCAGAAAACATTTTGAATGGATGTGAGGAACCCTTTGAATCCTAAGTATGGCTATTCACATACTTTTGACTGATCATAGTTCTCTTTTGCAGACCCCTAAGACAGCCTGCAGCTCTGTTTTGGGGGCATCCCAGAGCCATTATATTGCACCAAACCTAAGAATCTTCAATTTGGTTATAAACCTTTGCTTGAGTTTATCTCTCCCCAGAGAAATTCACCCTGGGACATATGCATCTGTCATTGAGTTCAGTTTTTATCCTCTGTGACACACCAAAATGGAACCAAAATAATCTTGGCTCTACTCTTGCAAATACTTTCCTCAAGCACTTTACAAATCACTGTATCGGAACTACTTGCGTGAGTAAAGATAAGTGTCTGTGGCCTTGAAACCATAGAATATTTCTGGGTTTCCATGTTCTTGAACAGTATCCCAGGCAGTCTTTTTGCTGATGATGAGGTCCTGTACTAACCATGCAAACTAAGCTTTTCTGGTCACTCAAAGCAGCTGTGTTCCTGAAGTTTGAAAGTTATATAACTTCGAAAAAATACTGAACCATATTTTCTCTTTTGTGACACCTATGGAACACCATATGTGCTCATTTGCTTTTCTCTCCTAGCACTGCTGCCTTCCCCACACTTTCCTCCCTCCCAGCCCTACCCCGCCTTTGTCTTTCATATTCTATTTTCTCTCTCTTTCTTATACTCTGTTTTCTGCACATCTTTTCACAGCATCTGATGAAGTGAACTTGGGTTGGCAGAAGTTTGCACTCTATATCCACCTACCCTGCCTTCTGATTCCATTTTAAGTCAGCTTTGTAAGAGGGCTGTAGACGAATATAGAAGGTGCTCCAGTTGACCCAAAATAGATTTTGGACACCAACTTTCAAGCTTTTCAATATAACAGCACAGTAATAAATAATTAAAATAGCTAATGATCTCAAGACATATTATTTACTGGATGATGGAATGTGACTTCTTTGAATTCAAGCTGCATTTGTTCACAAAAGGGTTAGGAAGCTACTTATCTGAGTAATTGCTCCCTGCTGTAAGTAGTGGGGCAAAATTGAGTCCACAGGAATTATAGGGCCTCTTGATTCATGCAATTTATCCCTCTTAGAGAATTATCTTTCTTCTTCCCCCAATTTTATTTTAAATGTCCTAAGAGAAAAAAGGCAGACAAGGTTATTTGGATCAATCTGATATCTTTTATTTGACTAACTTAAATATTGGAATAAAAATATTTAAGCAACCTTTTTGGGTTGAAAAACCTTTTGTCAGGCTGTGGAAGTTTCTGCAGTTGGTGTGTGATCTTCCTGGATGGAACGAAAAGTAAAGAAACTAAGAGAAAAAAGTTTCTACCACCTCAGACCTATAAAAGTCCCTCCTCCCCTATCAGGCTTACTGAATTTTGTCAGAAAACATTCTTAATTGCATCTCCCTCTCCTCTAGTTATTCCCCAAGCTAAGCTGAACAGGTAGTCCCTGTCCTTCACAATAAGTTGAACTTCACAATATCAAGAAAGGACACTTTAAATGCATTAAGAACTAACTGAGAAATGAAAAGTAGCCTTTAGTTGGGAAAAACCATTGAATAGGGGTGTTTGCAGGTAGGTTCTGAAGAGATTGATGGCATTAGACTTGATGCTGCTTAACATTTCTTCAATGACATGAAAGTAAATATAAAATTATAGCTGATAAAATGTACAGAAAAAGCAGAGATCAGCAGAGTAGTAAATAATGATGAGCACAACAGCACACGTACAGATTACAGATTGCTCTGGGTTACTATAGGTATTAGCCTTAGACCCATTTCAATGCTCTGATTTAATATAACCAAACACATAATTACTTATTTAGAAACAAGGAATTTGGAAGCTAGAAATCATAATAGACAGCTCAGCAGGAGTTCCCATTGCAATGCTGGGGCAAACATGACCATGGTTATTTAAGCAGAAGTTTATGCATAGACAAGGAATTGATATTGCCTCTATAGGTTGGTGAGTCAGATAGCAAAATGCTAAATAAGGGTCTAGTATCCAGAAAAATGGGAAAGAATTTTAAAAAGAGCCCCCAAAATGCCATACAATAAGGCCCCTGACAGATATCCAGGTAAAGGCACGATGGGGTCTGATGTGAGATCCACACAGTGATGCCACATGTGTATGGCAGGAAGCTTAAATCTAGGAATTAGCATCAGATCCCATCGCATTTTATTGCCACTGCAGGGGGAGCCCAGGATTATGAATTCCTACAGCTGGGAGCCCTATCAGCTGATCTGGGCTCCCAGCCAAAGGGGCATACCTAGACACAACTTCAATTAATGGCATGATAGGAATCAGCCACAAAGTGCTTGCACATTTTTGTAGAATAACTGTGGCTTATTCCTTGTTTTATGATGCCATTATTTGCTTTAACATATGGCTAGGTGTGGCAGGGGCCTCACAGACAAAAAGAGCCCAGTCTAGTTGGCTCATCGTAATGAATTGGTTCACCTTAATTACCATTTACAAATTGCCTCACAGGGGAGAAATTCTGTGTACAGAGGTCAAAGGGGAAACAATGGCTGGGAACTGCAACCAATCATATTCACAGCAGAAAAAGGAACAATTTTTTAAGACGAAGATGATTAACTATTAGAACAAACTACAAAGGAAATGGTGGATTAAGATATCAAGATATCTCTTGATATCTTCTAGAAAGGCAAATACTTATGCTTCAATAAAACTCAAGTTTGTGGGTCAATACAGGAGTAACTGAGTAAAATTTAAGGAAATTAGCCTAGATAATGTAACAGTTCCCTCTGGCCTTCAACTCTATAAATCTTTAGATACTTAAATAAGATGAACTGGTTTTCAGAGATGTTAAGAACTCACAGCTTACACTTACTTATGAGAGAAATGCAGGTATTCATCATCTCTGGAAGGCCTAGACTCAAAGCTTACTGAAGTCAGTATGAATCTTTCCATGAGCTCTGGATTGACCTAAAAATTAGATCACTTGTTTAGGTAACTAAAGAATGACTTGGATAGCTAAAACTGGGCACCTCAAATCCATAATTTGAAATTAAGTCTGAAGTAATGGATCCAATAAGCACATGAGTACATAAAAGTTAGGTGCCTCAACTATTGTTAGGTGCCTAGACTTCCTATGCAGTGCTTGGGGCAGTGAAATGCCACAGGATGCAATACAGTACAGACAGTAAACTGAACAGGGAGCAGCCTAAAGTCAATATTCTTTGTGTACAGCTGCCTAGAGCTAGCCAACAGAGAAATGCTAAAGATAAGGACAATTCCTAAATCCCACCCTCAGATGGCTCACTCAGGCTCTAGGAAGGGCCTGCTCTATGAACATCTACCAGCTCAAGCTCTCAGGGGATTTACACCTCATTTCTGGATCTTATTTGGGTTTAAGTATCAGGCACCAGGCTGATCAGTCCTGTTAAAAGTGGGGCATTCTAGGCATGCACAAAATCAGAGAAACTTTCATGTAAAAGTCTAAGGCTTCTATAATGATAAGGAGCCTGCTGCTATGATGTTAGCAGCTGAGTGGAGTTTTCAGGATCAAAATTTTAGACATCAGTGCCTACTTTCCATCCAAGTCCCACCTGTAGGCACCCCAGTGATAGTGTTCTTTTTTTCAGATTGTGTCCTATGCACCTTCCAGGCAGTCTGTGGCAAAGCTGAGTGAACTCCAGGATCCTCCTGACAGTAATTCTTGTGCCATAGCCCACTCCTTTTTTGTTTCCACTTTCACTATTAGACATGGAGATCATTGCTGACAGATCTTTAGAAAAGAAAATTGTCAGAGCTAAACACAGAATAGGATTCTGATATCTTGTTAATGGGTTTGTGTATTAGGATTTTAAGGCACTTAAAACAGTTTATAATTAGTTGACAGACTACTAAAACAGTGTTGAAACAGTAGAATTGGCACAATGGAGACAAAAGGTGGGTTTCAGATAAGAGTTAAACAGAAACCTTTTTTTCTAACATCTAGTCCTCATTAGCAGTCCCTTGATTTGACCATGATCTCTACCATGATTTGTTGATGGGTCTTGAGCTGACTAAGAAGTCCAGTCCTTGAGCCACAGATCCATCCACAGAAGTTGCAGGTGTTTTTGCAGGGGAGAGTAAACTGTAGGCTGGAATTTCTCTCCTTTACCTTCCTCTGCTCTCTCTCCTCTACTCTAAGAGCAAGACCCTTTACCATGAAGTGGGTGGTCACTTGGTTGAGGTTGTAGCGTCATTGGAGTTGGTTAAGAGCCAGCTCCTCCCAGCTCTTGATGTCATTGTCCATTTTCTTAGGATATGCCTTCAATCTGTCCTTATTGAGCTTCCTCTCGCCACCATGAAATCTCAGGCAGCTAAGGAAGTAGAGCAGTTGTCCTGGGAGTCAAGTTGGGCATCTGCACATAATGTCCAGTTCAGCAAAGTTAGTGCTTGAGGATCACTGACATAATGCTAGTAACATTGGCTTCAGCAAAGATGCTGGTATTCATGCTGTGATCTTCCCATATGATGTAGAAGATTCTCCAGAGGCATCTTTGCTCAGGCTCTTGAGATGATGGCAGTAGGTCACCCACATTTCACATCCAGAGAGGCAAGTGGGGATGATGACTGAATGTAGACTTGGATCTCGATGTATTTCTGAAGGTCGTGATCCATAAAAACATGACAAAGCCATTTCCAGAAGGAAGCTTTTGTGCACTGGATCCTGTTACTGGATTTTCTCATCAATACTCACACTCTAAGAAAAGTGGCTACTGAGGCAAGGGAAGCACTCCAAGACCTTCAGGGTCTTTCCCTCAATGGTAATTTGAGGAGGGGGATCATACTGATGGCCTGGGGAAGACCAATAGAGAAGTTTAGTCTTTTTGATGTTGAGAAAAAGGCCCAATATTCAGTAGGCTCCTAGTGTGGGAATTCCAAATAACATATATAAGATTATGTGTCTGGCCGCTATTAGTCAGAGTTTTGTCCCCATTCTGCTGAATTTCAAGCTTTGTGGGTTTAAATTTGGTCCTTAACCACTCAGTAGTATCTTGTGGTTTAATATATTATAATTGTGATCATGTAGATGATCACATACCTATCTTGATTGCATATTAAAACTATTCAGCACCAAGTTTCTCATAGCATTTTACTAAATCTGAATTACCAGCATTCAGTACTTAAAAAGTGTATGTTGATATAAAGCACTCAGCCTAAATCATAAAATCTAGGCATTTAATAGAAGATTTGTCTTAATTTATTGGAATGTACAAACTTATTTACAGAAGAGTACATTTCAACTTTTCTTTACACATCTAAAATTGTCTCCTCTGAAAGTATTTGGATAACAACATAATCAGCTACACTTCATTGTTTTCCTCTCTTAAGCACATATTATCTTGAGGTATACAGTATGGGAAATATTTTTTGGCAAGTCAAAATATAGTGCAATACAGTCTGCCTTAAACGGTATTCCAAGAGGACACCCTAAAAGATTGTATGGTTAGTTCTCACAGCTGGGCCTCATTAAAGCAGCAGACTTTTGAAGGAAGGCTTTGGCCACAGGAAAAGTTGCTACTCCCCGGAAGGACCACATACTGCCTCGATGTAAACTAGGCTAATATTGTCTGCAGGACCCTGTGCTGACAGGCAAGAGACATTAACGTAGACTCCACAGCATTTTGTAGAGAACCAAGGATTTTTTTTTGTGGTGTGGATGAAATTAAAATTCTTACATCCTAGAATAAGGATGTTCCTTGATGTATCAGCTCTCAGGACCGCTTTATTTAAAGAATAACACAGCACATGACAGTCCAGTGCCATCTGATAATGGCAACCAGAGAACTGGAACAGCTACACACACAGCTGGCCAAATCTTTCAAATATTTAATTATCAAGGAAAGTGCTTAATATCAGTCTATTAAAAATTATTATTTTACTGATTATACAGATACTAGCATCATTCCATATATAATTTCAATAGATCTATTTGCTACCAAGCAGTATGTTCAGTTTAAAATACTGACAACCATGCACAAACACAGCCCCACATGAATAAGAGGCACTGGTGAAATCCAGGTCCCACTGGAATCAGTGGCTAAACTACTGCTAATTTAATGAGGGCAAAATGTTACTTGCTGTGGTTAAATAATGTTGAATCTACAGCTAAGAAAATGGTAGAGACAGTTATGGTATATGAATTAATCTTGAGGAGGGAAGTCCCATCCTGGAGTTACCAGTTATCTACCACTTACATTTTTGGTTTAAAATGTGTTCACGTAGGTAGTAAATAAATAGCAGCTTTTTAAATGGTCTCGGGTCTTGTAAAAGTCAGAGTAGCCAAAGAAACATTATGTTAAAAAAAAAAGCATAATCAAATTCTGCTTCTTTCTGGCTTTGTATAAGAATTGCTGCAGTGGAGGATTAAGTTCTTGGTTTACATGAGGGTAAAAGAAGAATGCAGATTCACAATGATGAATAAATAATGATGAATACAACCATCAAAATAAACTATAAATAAAACAATGATGTACATTAAAATACTAGGCTGTGGCCAGCCATTACATTAAAAACATTGCAAATGCTTTTGAAGACTTTCAAAAGGAAAAGTGTACAGGCATGTACACCTGACAAAATGTTCTAAAAATGGCTGAAATCTGACCAAAATGATTCTGGAGGAAGCAAGTACTATAACCTACCATTTTATTTCATGACATGCCATGCTATGCGTGCATTAGGGCTGTGCAAAATTTCAACGGACATTTCGTTTCGAAGCATTTCAGGCTCAAAACACCAAAACAGAAATGAAACACAAGGCTTTGAAACACCTTCAAAATAAAACAAGAGCACTCAAAATGTTTAAAAAACTAAGGACAGATGGGGGAAAAGGAGGAAAGGACTGCCCTGATATTTACCATGTAGCTGGCCAGTGACTTTTCCTTCCCTGAGGTCCCTTCCAATCCCAGTGCTCCGGGGAAGGGACAGAGAAGGAGCATAAAAGCATTGTTTGAAATGAGCTTTATCAGCTGTGCCTTTGTCAGCTTACTGAGTTGTGTCCTCCAGGAGCATCAGGAAGACTCTCACTTCCTACTTGCTAGTACGTTCCTAGCAAGTGGGATCCAATCTTTTCTGAAATACCCTAATACCCTTTCCTAATCCATTCCATTCAATTTATTCCTCCCCGCAAATCCCCTTCTTGTTATTATCTGTAATTCTTTCTCCACATAAAAGAAATCTGTGTTTTCCCTGACAGTCAATGCAGGCTGTGCAGGAAAGCACAACATATATTATAAAACATATTTTTATATATTACATAAATACATACATTACAGAAACACACACAGATTTTCCAGCACACCAAACATGAAGTGTGCTGAAAAGGCAGGTGGCCGCTTTTCTGGCTGAGGCAGAAGAGGGGGCAGAGGGAGAGTTCTAAGCCCCCCACCTCTCCAAAACTTAGATGCAGCCTCTTTTTAACTATTGGCAGCTGTGCCACTTCTGCTGCTAGTGGAACCAAAGAGATGGGAGCAGTGTCTGCATCCCCTCCAATAACACCTGCCATAATAGCAACCCTGAGCACCACTACCATGACAACAACAAGCAGCACCAGCATGACAGTCTCCTCCACCCCAATTTCGCTTCCCAGCCTGAGTGCCAGAGGAAGAGCTAGAGGAAGATCTGGAGCTGGAGCTGAGTGCCATAGCAAAGGAAATTTTTGGGAAGGAGGGGGAATCATCTCAGTTTGTGTTCCATGCCTCTCAAGTTTCCCCTAGAGCCAGGTCTCCTTCCCCAGAAGGCACTTTGGAGGAGATTGAGGTAGAGGTTGTGGAGGCAAGTGGCTCAGCTGAGTCCACTCCTCCTGTTGCTGTGCATCTGCCTGCTAAGGAGAGGGAAAAGTCAGATCTGCACATGCACCCACACCTCAGAAGCGAGGGAGTCATGTGATCTGGGATCATATTATGCTGGCAGATGATCCCACATATGCTACCTGCCTCCACTGCTGAGCCAAAACCAGCAGGGGCAAGGGAGCAAAACACATAAGCATCATGGAGATGCTGATGCATCTCTGCAGGCACCACCCCTTTGCTCTTGCTCCTCCTCAGTCTGGTAACATTGGTAGCGTGCCCAAAAAGAAGTCCCCCTCTCGCTCAAAAGCCCCCATCCCCCAAAGCAGAGGCAGGCCACACTGAAACAGTGGGAGAAAGATGGGCACACAGGGGGGCAAGTTCACAAGGTGAACGAGGTCACCCAGAGCACTGGGGAGATGCTTGCTGTGGATGGCCAGCCCTTCTCCTTTGTTGAGTGACCAGGGTTCAGGCGGCTCATGGCACTCGTGGCCCCATCCTACCAAGTGCCTGCATGCACCACCTTCAGCAGGACGGTGGTGTTATCCCTGTATGAGGTATGCAATGAGTAGTTGAGGGAGAAGCTGTGCAAGGCAGGTTCCCAGGTGGCCTTACACTTCACCTTGGACATCTGGAGCAGCCAGGATGGAGATCATGCATACCTCTCTGTCACACAGCACTGGTGCAGCCAGTCAGGCAGTCAGTGGGCTCTACTGCAAGCCAAGGTGATGGATGAATATCACACAGCAACAGAGATCATGGCGGCCATGAATGGTATGATGCAGGGGTGGCTTATTGGGCAGGGTGAGCTCACCTGCGGGTTTATGATTACCAACAATGGGGCCAATATGGTCAAGGCCATCCACGATGCCAACTTTGTTGGCACCTGCTGTGTGGCACGCAAGCTGCACCTCATAGTGAGGGATGCCTTGGAGGGGGATAGGGCTGATGGTGAGGGTGCTGTCACAACCAGCCACCTGATTTCAAAACACAGGAAAGTGACAGGCTACTTTCACTGCAGCATCAAAGCAGGCAAGATGCTGTGGGAGAAACAGGCAGAGCTGAGGGTCCCACAGCACAAAATCATGCATGGTGTGGAGAATTGGTAGAACTCCATATACCTGATGTTAACAGTTTGGTCAAACAACAGAAGGTCTTCCATGAAATGGCCTTGCATGGAGAGATTGGAATCAGTGGTCCACTTAAAGCTGAGTGGGATAGCATCTCCCAGATCTTAGTGGTCCTGAAGCCCTTCCTTGAGGCCACCTAAAGCCTCAGCAGTGGTGATGCCCTCCTGAGCCAGGTGATCCCTGTAGTGAAGGAACTTGAAAACAAAATGCACAAGTTCCAGAGGGTCGATGTTTCTGGATGGGGCAAGCCGCTGTCACCAGAGGTGTAGACACTGGTGAAGTGGCTGAAGAAGAGCATCAAGAAACAGCTAGATCTGTTGCAGTACAGTACAGTCCATGTGCTGGTGGCTATGTGCAACCCAAGGGTGAAGGAGAGCGTATGCAGCAGCAAAACCCTGGATCACTGGATGGAGGTTCTGGTGAAGAGTCCAGGAGGCAGAAGGGCACAGGTGGGAGGATGTGGCAGAGGGGGATCCACTTTCCTGTGCCAGCATACCATCCATCAGCCAGTCTGTCCTTCACTATAGGCACTGCCAATGTGGGCCAGGAGCATGTCTTCCATAGGGGGTTCTAAAGGCACCAGACCCCACAGTCAGGTAGATATCACTCAGACCTTGGTGGCTGCCTATCTTACTGAGGTCATTGAACCACTGCTGTGCAACACTTTAGTTTACTGGGCAAGCCGCAGACCGATGTGGCAGGATCTGGCCACGGTTGCCTGGAAACACCTGTCCTGTCCACCAACCACTGTTCCAAGCAAGCAGGTGTTCAGCATTGCTGGGGATGTTGTGACACCCCACCGCACTTCTTTGGATCCTGGTTTGGTGGAGCAGCTGGTGTTCCTCAAGGTGAACTTCCTGCTGCTGGGGATCCCGAAGCTCCAGATGCAGACAGAGTGCCACCCTCCTCACTTCATTCACATCTATTTCTTTTTGGTTTCTGGTTTCTGAACCACTTAATGCCCCACTCTCAGAACTGGAGGCAACACTCACTGCATCACCAGCCAGCAGGGGAAAAACGTCCCTTCTGAGCTCCCATGCCAGGACAAACTTGGAGGTAAGAGATGGGGCTATGAGGAAAGAAGGTCCCAAGTCCTGGACATGACCTAAAACTGCACCCTGCCAGGGTTGGGAGGCCTGGTGGGACTGCTGTCAGCATGGCAGCCCCCCAGGAGATGCCCGGACTCAGGACCTCCCTGGTGAAAGGTAAGTAGGAGGCACCTTATAACCTCCAGCCACCACACACATGCATAGTTCTGGCTAGGAAAAGCCCAAACCCCTAAGATCTTTGAGAGGCCTGAGGCTTACTGGTTGGTGGAGTTGTGAGGCTCCAAGTGAGCTCAACTTTGCTGCCTGGGATGCCATCTGTGAGGCATGGGCCACAGTGTAGGGAAGGTACGGAGCTGCAGAATCACACACCAGGCAGACAAGGTTCTTTGGGTCAATCCCAGATATCTTAATCCCAGGATATCTTTTAGTAGACCAACCAAATAGTTGGAGAAATATATCTTAGCAAACTTTCAGGTTGAAAAACCCTTCAACAAGCTGAGGAAGCACCTGAAGTTGGTGTGTGTGCTCTTCCTGGATAGAAGGAGTAGTAAAGAAGCCAGAGGCTGGCATGCAATACAGGAGAGAAACCTAGTCGGTGAAAATGGAAATGGAGGCATCAGGGGTGAGGGACAGGATGGGTGGGAAGGAGGATGTAGCAGGTAAAAGTGGAGAGGTACCTGGGTGTAGCCGCTGGGCCTCAAACATTCTACCTTGGGCTTTCTTGCTCCAAGGGTTTGCAGATATCTGGCTTGCCATCACAGGTAGCCTTTGGGGAGGTCTTTCCCCCAAGCTGTGGTCCGCCCCTTTCTCACCTGCCACGACCTTGATCTTCCAGAGGGTGGGGCTTCCTGTAGCGCGATTACCCTCTTCAGCTACCTGCAGTGTAGGTCTTCTGCAAGGCTCCTCCTCCCCTTCACCTCACCCTTTCCCTGCCCAGTGGATCTTGGGTCTTTCCGTTGGTGCTCCCTCAGGCATGCCACTAATGAACTCACCCTTCACCCAACCCTCTATTACCACGCCTCAGCCCCTTCGAACCCAGGGTAATGCAACTAAAACAAAATTCTCATGAACTTAACTACGGCTCACTGCCTAACATGATGCCGGGGCCCCACCCCTCTGCTTCTCTACTGGGTCACTGCCCATGACTCAGTATACTAGCCCTCTCTCCCCGGGCCAGCTACCCACCACTCCTTGCCCTGCATCAACCAGAGCAACCCTCTCTCCGGGTTCTCCCTGGTGTGGACACCACTCTCTGGGTCTATACCGTCTTGCTGTCCCCTTTCCCGGTCCTCCCTGTACCTCAGCCTTCCTTCCAGATCTTCCCCCGACCGCAGTCCTCTCTCTGGGTCTTCCTCGGGCTGCTGCTCCCTCCGTGCTGCCGTGATTCTCTCCCTGCTCTTCCCCGGCTCACCCGCTGCTGCCGCGCAGTCCTCCGGCGTCTGTTCATCCCCGGGCTCTCTTACTCTTTCTTGGTGCATGCTGGCATTCAGATCCGGCATTCCGCGCCTCCAGCAGCCTCCGCCAGCCTGGCCTCCTCCTGGCAGCCAGCTGCGCGCCCTGCTCCTCACCATGGTTGGTTCTTTTATCCTCGCCAGCCAGTGCTCAGTGCTGATGTCACCTGCCGTCCGCAGGTGATTAAAGGCGTTGTCCTGGCTGCATGCAGGCTTCTCTGGTGTTCCCTGTCCCGCCTCGTCTTCTGCAGTGAGTAATATTTTTTTCCTTTTTTTTTTCCTCTGCTCTCTCCCCCATTTCTATCTTTGTGGCTCTTTTCGTGAGCTTGGGAGTTTCCTTGGTCTTTCTCCCTCTGTGACACTGGGGAGTCAGATGTCTGGCAGGTTGTAGTGTGTCATAATTCCAATGTCTATATTGCCATGTCCTTAGACCAACACAGCTACAACCTACACCACTAGCACGTGGTCAGCTGACCGGAAGGAGGCAGAGCCCTGGGCACATCTAAGCCCCAGAGCTGGGCCTGGCAGGGAGAATTCTCTAGCAGCTGCTGATGAAGAAGCTCCTGCAGGAAAGGAAAAAAGGGTTCTGTGATAATTTGTCTGCCTGAGATGTTAGTGCTACTGTGCTGCTTACCTGTTGTTATTTAAAGTGGTGGACCAGGCTGAGGCCACAGGGAAGGAGAAGATCTCATTGGGGCACACTACTATGTTGTGTAGATGGCCCCAGCACCAATGAGGGCACAGTGACAGGGGCATAGAGAGCCCAGCAACAATAGAAGGTAGAGTGAAACCAAGAACTCATTACAGGGACTATATCAATATATTATCTGCAAGGCACAGGGCATGGTAAGGGATGGTTGAAGCCACGCATATAGCCCATAAAGCTTAGGGTGTCCACTTGAGGCACCTACTTAGAACAGGTCCCAGCAAGGGGCCCAAGAACCTGCAGGGTTTATTGGAGTCCATTAGGACTGTGACTGAGCTGAAGCTCAAGGGCAGCCTCCCTCTTATCTTTTCCAACAAGACGTGGTGGGCAGGTGAGAAGAGAAGGTGCCCACCGGGCAGAGCTGGCATGGTCACAGGACCCTAGCAGTATCATGGTCATCTCTAGGAACCCTACTCTTTCACAAAGTGCAGTTTCCCAGAAACCCCAGCACCTATCTCCTTGAAAGCCAGCAGGCTTCATGGCCTCCACAGGAGTTACCATCCCTGCTGGTTTCATCTGAAATCAGGCAAGAAATGACAAAGTTATAGGCATTTTCATGATTTCCCATTATAGCCTATGGGCAAAATACCAAAAAGTGTCAAAACAGTCTCAAAACAGTTGCAGTGAAATGAAAGAGAACAGTACTTCGAAACAGCATTAAGAAACAAAAAGAGATTTGAAAAATGAAAAAAAATCTTTTCATATGACATACATTTACTGATAAAAGCATATTTATATATTGCTATAAAAGTAGCTCACAGAATAATATGTAAGTGTAGATCACTGCCAGGAACAAACACAAGACAGGCTGTAATTAAAAAAATTGTCAAATAGAAAGGAAGGAAAAAGTCTTCAGAAAACAAAATATAAAGCCCCATATCACACAAATTGCTATCAAAACACTACAAAAAGAATCCTGGTGCAAGGGTCTGAAAAATTCAAGCCAAATTTTTTTACTTTAGTTTTTAGCACCTTTTTTCATAAATATCAGGTAGGTTTTCCACATCCAGCATTTTGTGCAAGGTTCCAGCATACACATCATTTGCAAAATAGAAAACGGGAAACTTTCACGAATATGCCATCTGTGGGAAAACTGATAGTTATTTATAAATTAAGATAAAGCCAAATTAGAAGTCTGGAATAGTCTAGAGCTCTATTCACACCTGAAGATCACATACATGGCAATGAATTAAAATCATCAGGCACTGATATTTCTTTTGGTATTCATCAATTCTTATTTTGTTAATATGTTTTTTCCATAGTAATCATTATTACCATATCATAAAGCTCTAGTTTGAGGTGATCGTCATAATTTAGCTACAGCCTCATCTTTCCTGAGTAATCTGGCCTTTCCAACTGATGCTGATAAAAAAATATCATGCCCCACCACTACTTATTCAGTATGTGCTGCATGTATCAAGAAACATTTTAATGAAACGCCTTAGTTTCTTTTCTGTTACAGGCAAAACATAAGAGGCTCATTGTTGCATCAGGCTCACTGTTTAGTTCAAGTTATCCTGCAAAAAGAGCTTAGCACCTTCTAATCAGAGACAAATATGTTTCATCCTGGGGAAACAGAATGAAAGTAATTTGATAAACTCCAAAGATGGTCAAGATCATTCAGAGAGAAATACATCCCATTAATATACTGAGTTAAGATTTGATCAAACCATTTACAAAGTCCAAATATAGAGTTATAGATCTTTGTTGCACTTTCCTGTTACTAAGTGCAAGGCGGGACGAGCTGGCTATGTTAACCATGCGTATCAGTTGCAAAGAATGGTACTTACTCTGCCGTTGATTTTAGCAGGGTGAAATTTTATTATGAGGAACCATGAATGCAGATTATGATGAACGGCTGCAGGAACATGGAGTTACAGAAACCACATTACGGCGCACTACCGCAAACACACAAAGGCCTTTTTTATGAGACGAGGAAGTGACTGGATTGTCACTCGAAGGGTCTCTCGGCCTTCCTGTTCTGTGGTGGGTTACATATACCTGGGTTCGCGTAAGTGTGTTATGTCATACTGTGGCAAATTTTAGCCTATGGCGGTGCATATTGAGTTACCCAGCGACAAGCTCCTAGCCCATGGTTATTAGCCAAGCACTGGACATCTCTGTCCAATTATATTGTGCTGAAAATTCCCCTTGCTCAGCTCTGCGGTATTCCTTGTCTGGCACAATAGAGGAACCACGGCCTACTTCTTCCTGTGTTGCTTAAGCACTGCGGCCCCCTCTTTCTAATCTGGGAGCCGCAGTCTGCTTCCTTATTTTTGTGGTCTAAGTTCGTTAGTAGCTGGAGCTCTGCTTTAAGCTGTCTGTTAGTTATACAATACCTCTCAAGCTGTTTTTTAGGACTGTGTCTGGGTACTGTGTCATGAGCATATCACACTTGTACCTGACAATCTTCAGCTTGCTTTTGTTACCTTGTTCTGGAATAAACAAATCTATGGATTACCAAGTAGTTATGATCTCATGATGCCCATTTATTTCTATGCTAAAGGAGCAATTCAGAAAGTAACATACTAAAATGCATTGAAAAACAAAGCGTCAAAGGCAAGCTCATTTTTGTGATGTTCAATGAGAGGAAAGCAGGATATCTGAAAATGATGGGGCATTCCAATCTGAGTGTGAGAAATAATTAACCTTGCAACAGAATGTGGAAGCATGAAAGCAATAAATGTCAATTTCAGATTTTATTTTTCTTGAAGTGATTTGCTTACAAAAGCAGCAAGGAACTGATTTTTTTGGATCCATAGGTGAACTAATTTGTGAAAATTGCATTTCTTTTTATGTCATACTAAATATTGGTTTAGTCTGTGAGTTAACTGAATATCATGAATATTTAAGCACAATCACCTTTGATGAAAAGAGACCACTGTTTATATCAAGAGAAATGAAGCCATGTCAGTCCTAAAGGATAGTTTTAATACAAACCATTTCAGAAGTCAGCAAAAACATGCACTTCAGACACAGTAAAGGTATGATGTATTTACCTAAATTAAAGTTAGCTTTGAATTTAAGATACCCACCCTCTCCTCCCAATAATTAGATTTTATACATGGAAAATTTGTTATAATTTTCTATTCATAGAAGCAAATTATTGGAGGGCCTTTTTTCCCCAAACCACAGGGAGGGGAGGCAGTTTGATCCCTGAACCTTGCTTCCCTGCCCCTGCACCTCTGCTGTCTGTCCCCAATTACTCCTGCCTATATGCCTGATGCTTGCCTCCCCAACCCCATCCCCAACCCTTGCTGCTACCCAATTTCCTATTTGTACTGCTGCCCCATCCCCAGCTCAATCCTCCCATCCTTCCACCTGCTGATGCAGCATCCTCTGACTTACACTTCCGGTTGGCAGAAACATGGGTCAGGGCAGCAGTGCATGCTGCTTCCCCACTTCCTGACCTGTGCTGATCAGCAGCAGTGCAGGTCAGATGTAGAATCAGCACAAGTAGGGGATTTAGCAGTAGCATGGACCAGGGGATAGGGAAGCAGCACACACTGCTGCCCATCCAACAATATGGGTCAAGGGATGGGGCAGTAGCACATGTGCACATGCTGTTGCCCCATCCCTTGACAGTGCTGCCACTGAATCCGACCCATGCTGCCACCCTATCCCTTGCCTGATTCCCAAACTGCACAACCACCTTATCCCCTGCCACATCTCTAACTCAATCCCTGACCTGTACCTCTGCCCAGCTCCTTCCCAGTCCCCAACCTGCAATGCTGCACATCCCACCCCACCCCTGCCAACCCAATCCCAGATGCAAGTTTCCTGGGGAGAACTTGTCTTAGATTGGAGCAAATACAGTAGTTGGTAGGAGGGAGTGTTGGGTGTAGTCCATAACATGAGATCACTCCTGAGCATGCTCACACTGATTAGAGGTGGGCAGGTTCTTGAATAGCTGGACTTTCCACCTTGATGATGTCAGTGACCCATTTACATCTGGGGAGCCTGTGCAGTAGCTTGTGTGGTGCAGTAGAGCCATGTGCTACACCTAAGTGCCAAGGGCACAATCGTAGGTTGTCGTGTGCACGTACAATTGGTGAGAATGATTGACACACAGTGTGATTTTGGCGAGTATTTAAGAAATCCTGAGGCATGATTCGGTGCACAAATGCAATGTGGAGGCTTGACAGTACCTGAGGTTTGAATGGTGTGTGAGCTTACTTAGTTGGTGATACCTGCGTGTCTGAAGCATATGAGCAGTGACCGTAGCAGTGACAGACAGAGAGAGAGGGGTGACTTATAAGATTGGATTATAATTGGATAGTTACCTGTAAGTGTTATTGGATCAGGACCTCGATCATCCATTGGATCGGTAATTATCACCCTTTCCTCTTTCGGTCTCAGTGAGTACCCTCTGAGGGAAAAGACTGAGGGCCTGACTGTCACTCCAGCTCAGTGAGCTTGTGAAGGCCCTGATGCTGCCCTTCACTGGTCCTGGGCAGTTCTGTTTACGGCATATTGCAGTTAACCAGTGTATGTAGTTAATGCTTGATGTTATGTATATTTCCTATTGTTAATCTTGTTTTTGTTGTGAGCACAAGTTTATAATATACTTTTAAACTTTATTGGAGCATCGGTGTATTTATAGGGTACCAGTGCAGGCTGTAGCTCTATGCATATCCCTGACCTCAAAATCCACCCCTAACAGATAACACACAAAAGGCCCTGGCTGTCTGAGGAGGCCTAACAACCCTCTGCCCCTTAGCTTTCCCATAGTTAGTCAGTGTCCAGCACCCATGGCAATGTCTACTTTTCAGGAAGAAGAATCTTCAAGTCACACTACCTCATCCATGTAGCTCAGGTTGAGAGAACTGGGTTTTCAGAAGTAGGCAGGCTCTTAAAGAGAGGCCTTCTAAACATTTTTCTTAACTCGGCACCTTGTGCACAGTCATACAACTGACAATATTTGCTTCCTGTTTATAAAATAAATAAGAGTTGGCAGCATATGTTTTGAGATAGGGCCATATAAATACATAACATCATTATGCCGCTGGCTTTTTCCTAACTTAGAAATCTTCACCCTTAGAAGGTTTTAAAAGCAGCTTACACAAACCCTTGTCTGGAAAGGTTTAGGCCAAGGTAATCTACTGACATCTGTCCTAGTCTTATTTATTTTCTGATTCTAGCAGCATCTCTGAAATATTTAGAAATAAATATTTTGCCTGCCCAGCTTGTTATGGAATAAAAATAAGCAGCTGCAAGAACTCTTAGAAATATAGTGTCCTACATCTTCACTACAGGTATTTGTGCATCAAGCATTTCAGCTCACGCGCCGTGATTTTTTGCCTTAGCAATATCAGTAAGGCCTTTGCATCCTTCCTTCCCTCTTAGGGTAGTAACATGCATGTGAACAGCATGTTTTTTGTTGTTTTTTTAAAGACAACAACAAGCAAAAACAAACAAAACTTCAAGTTCTCCTCCTTTGAGCAACACTCCACATTCTCACTGGTCAACTCCAAAACACATACCCATAATCATAGTTTATTGGCAAACAACAACTAACGGACCACCTTATCAAATTTAGTATCTCCTTAGGCAGCTTCTGCAGTTACTTAGTGTTTAAACCTATACTGCACTGTTAGTGGCCACTTTAAAGGTATCAGCTATGGAAAAATTATGCAGGGAGAAAATAAAAGTTGTCTGGGCTCTGGCAGAATGAACTTTGACTACTGAAGGCAATCCCATGTTGATAGTTTCATAAAATAAAAAAGCAGGAAGTACAAATCTGGATGAATCACCCTTCCTGCCCTGGGCAAGTTATTCAATCTATGGCAGAGACTAGAGGCCCTTGATGACATCAGCAAAGGATAGTATACCTAGGCCACACACACACACAAATAATCTTGGAGAAATGTCTCCCAAGTGTGTTCTCCTGGTAGAGAAACTTACCTAGAGCTGCATATAGACATTCAAATGCTGAGGCAGGTGCACACTTCTCAGCAGGCTTTGCAGGTTGGTCTGGCAACAGAGTTGCCTGAGCTGGTCTGGCAACAGAGGCTGCAGGGCCTAGGGCAACACTGACTGGCTACCCCAGACTGTCCATAGTCTGCACGTGTTTCCTTGCAGCACAATGTGGGGTTGTGAAGGGGCATGTTCTGCTCCTTGATGGAGCAGCAGAGGTCAGCAAGTGACACCGTTTGCAGCAGTGGAAGCCCTGGAGTGGGAGGGAGGGTGTAAGACTATGCTGCCTTCTGAGAGAAGTCAGAGCACTTCAGATATCTGCTTTCCCAGAAATTCCCCAGGAAATGATTTAACCCAGAAACAACCACACATTTTTCTCCTGCAGCGGCCATTTTTACTGTGGGAGAAAAAGCCTGAACATCCGTACACTCATGCTTTTTCCTGGGGGAGCAGCAACTCTCCCAGGAGGAACTGAATGTCTGTACAAAGCCATAATTTAAGCACACCATCTTGCATGTCCTCAGTACAGAGCACAGACGAACAGAGTGGTCATCTGCTATGGCTATGGCTACTACCAAGACCATAACCTCTCTTGAGTTAGGGTACTTACGGTATAGTCACAGGGAGGCAGCACACATAGACATTCATTATTTAGATGAGTTTTTGGAAGGTCTGCATAGTGTAGAAATGCTTAAAAAATCTGTATAATTTAGGATTGAAACAAAGTGTTATGCTTTTGATATCACAACACAAAATACAACTCTTAGGAGCTTTTGCACCTAGAGGAACTTAATGCCCTCTACACTGTAGGTGCATGAGTTTCCCCCTCACACATTATAGGCGTCTAGACACTTAGCAAAGATTAATAGAAGCCAGCAAGCTAGGTGGCTTCCTAGCTAGGAAGGGGTTTGTCTTTCTCAGGATTCTCAACTGTGAATTTTCTTCTATAGTTACCGACCTAAATTAGGTTGGTAGTTTCAGGCAAAAAGTGGCAGGTGTATCACTTACTTGGATGTGAGAGATACTCAATTCCCTTTATTTCATATTTGGTGCAGGAACTTAAAACCTATGTCTCAAGTCTTAAGATTGTTCTAACCCGTAAATATAGCATGTTATTCAAGGTTCTTAAATATTAACTCGTTTTACACAAGATAAAAACTACTGTAACAGCTGAAAGATGCATTTAACAATCCCTATGGTGCCACAGTTGGAGCTCTTGTATGGAAGTGACAAGTCATAGATTTGTGTCTCACCTTGTCAGCAAAGAGAAAAGGTGGTATTTATAGTCTGGTCTTACATGCCAGGTAAGTGTTTTGATCACTAACCTATTGAGCCTAGGAATGTAAATGCTATCCTATCTTCTTCATAATTCTAACTGTACAAACTACAACCTCCTAAATTCTTTCAGAGCTTGCAGGCTAGAGTAGATCCAGAAATGCCTACTTTGAGAATCCTGCCAGATTTTGGGGGGCTGAGCAATTCAGCAGGTCTCAGAATTTGGGTAGTTCTACACATATAGAGCAGAAGTTCAGGAGACTTCTGGATTAGGTAGCAACTGAGCAGGAGCTCTAGGGAACTACATTTTTAACTTGGGAACCTAACTACTACTTTAAGTACCAAAATCCCTTTGGTGAATATAGCTTTTACCTCTCACTGGGGTTAAGTCTTAATTTGTAATGGGAGTATAGCAAGATGCTAATGATTATGGTTATACCATATATACATTTACCAATTGCTCCTATGTATCCCTATGCAGTCTTAAGGCCATAAACTCTCCCATATTCCCTAGTTTTTCTACAAGATGGGAAAACATCTGTGCTTTATAATATCTTCTAATGCCAGCATCCCAGTAATGTTTACAGCACAGCCACGAAAGTACTGCAAATTTCAGGAATAATCCTTTTTTGCTTAATATTAAGCAAACTGGGGTAATTTTTCCTCATATATACTTTGTCCTTTGTTTCACATTATAATTACAAAAGATACAGAATACACACATCAAACCAAAATCACATTTATTATGTCAGCCACAGTGCAAATATAGCAACAATTCATTTAGCAGTTACAAATACAGAGGGAAATGTAATATAAATGCTAAATACACTGACAGAGCAACCTCAAAGAGCAGCAAGAAAGACTCTTGAAGTTAAAAAAAAAAATCTGTATCCTTTTCTACTTGTCAGTCAGACCAGGAATGTTCCTACAAAAAGTCCAGGTATAGCTAACTGTTCTGGAATTAACAGTTGAATTATTTTCAGTTTATAAAATGGCCTGACCAAGCTTTTTAAAAATCAAGAGTTGTTCTAGTTTCTAAACAAGTGTATCCATTTGCTTAAGATAGAAATACAGTGCTAGTACCAACCAGTTTTGTTTGCTTTATTTGATATTGCAATTAAAAAAAATAAAAGGTCCAATTTCAGCACATTAGATAGAGTTCTACATGAATCCAAATAGAGCAACATTATAGACATTCATGTAGTAAAAACCTTCAAAAAATGACAAGTTTTCAAGTAGTTTGCCTTTTTTACTTCATCTTTAAATATGTAATTAAAATATATATGCAATACTCGCATATAAAATAGAAATGCATTCCAATTAGGAAGATACCATAAGATAGTTAAAGGCTTTCCTTACCACTTAATAGCCAAGGTGCAAGATACACATTTAAATTTTGCTTTTCTTTTTGAAAAGCAAAATATTGCGTTATTCTGTGATCAAGTGTTAAATTACCAGTTTTAGCCCAAAAGAGAGGGCAGCAGTTTGTATTTGTGGTAGTCTGAGTGAGTTAGTCAACCTTCTTGTCTGAATGCTGCTTCCCTTTTCCCTTGAAGGCAATATACTGAGAGTCTGTACCAAAGATTCTGTCCCACCATGTGAAAGTTGAACCATAATTACCAATAAAATTCATGTGATGAAAATCATGAAAACGAGCTCCAGCATAAAAGGGTATTAGATGCAGAGGGTTCAGCGGTAGATCATAGCCACTAGATAAAGAAAAAAAAATCACGTTAATATATACTTTTGACATTTTGTTTCAAATACAATTTACAACACCAGTTTTCTACTATTACTACTACATTTTTAAAAGACCACTAAAATTAAGATACTATTAACTTCAATTAAAAATATTGAGTTACTTGAACACTGGGCAATACAACTTCATTAGAACAAGAGGACCTCAAAAGAGATTATGAATAAAAATGTGTGTAGGAGCATTTGAAGGGGGAGATCTAGTGGCCTGTTACAAACTAGTCAGAGGGGACCAGCAAGCATTGGGGGAGTCTCTGCTCTCCTGAGCACTACCAGGAGCGACTAGAAATAACGGTCACAATGTGGCAGAGGGTAGATTCAGACTAGACATCAGGAGGCGCTACTTCAGTCAGGATGGCTAGGATCTGGAACCAACTTCCAAGCAAAGTGGTTCTGGCTCCTACCCTGAGGGTCTTTAAGAGAAGGTTAGACGGACCTTGCTGGGGTCGTCTGACCCCGGTACTTTTTCCTGCCATGGCAAGGGGTCAGACTTAATGATCTGGTCATATTCCTTCCGACCCTACCAACTGTGAAACTATGAAGTTCTGTATCTTAGATACCAATATTTATTATTAAAAGTGTTGCTTTTCCAGAAAGTCAGCCTGACAATCTGAAACCAAAATACAAATCACCAATACGAATGAGTGGAATCATACACAGCATCTGATCCAGTACACATCTGATCTAGTACATAGCATTAGGCTGTAAGGTAACCAAGGGTTTTAAAGTATTCTATAACAGAAGTAGTTACAACAAAAAGAAAAAATAATAGGAAAATTCTTCTTAAGATGGACTTTCCTTCCTTCATGGAATTGATATTCAAATGTACTGTGCACCACCTAGTGGAGATGTGATACCTAGATTTTTGCCCCGATACAAACAGCTTTCAGCGGACTGTCAAGCTGTTCACATGAAGCATTCTTTTTGTAGAGTATAGTTCTGGCTATATTTAAAGTAAGTTGCATATAATAAAGGCTCACAATGATGCTATTAGAATACAACAAAATTAATATCCGAGGGCACCTATACACATGACAGAGCTCTGCTCCACAGACTTAATTAATACAGTCTGCTGGAGAATGCTAATTAGCATGCTCCAGCAGCCTCCACATCATATGCATTCAGCATCCCTGCGTTTCAAAATGGTGGTAGGGGTGCTATAACTAAAGCTTGCCAAACAAGAGCTGCTCTAATTAAAGCCCCCTTCCTCCCCTACCGTGGAGCACATGTATGGATGCACAGAGTTATTTCAGCACTTGAAGAATGGGTACTATTTTAGAATGGACAGATCTAAATGTATGTTTTTTTTCCTCCTAGTATCATTTAAGTGTTTCTAAGTCCAATGTCACTATGCTTAGTATCAGATTACACTATTCACTCAGCAACACCACATCAAGATTTGCAGCTCTCCCCTATAAACATGCATCAAAAAAGGCCCTACACCCTTATTTCTGTTGGACAGCCTGGGTGAAGTGGCTGAATTGCATAGTAATATTTTGGAGGCCCGATCTGAAAGAACTCTGACCCTTTTGCTATAGAAGCAAATTAAGATACCCATGATGAAAACACTCTACAAGTAGTATTCCTTTGAGCAAGCTCCCTAGGGAGCAATGTTGGCCACCTTGAAGTTATTGTCACTTGAAACAAACAAAAAAATTAAACATTCATGTTTTGTTAAAAAAGAAAAAAAAAAATCAGTCTCCCATATGCTAGCAGGTATTAGGTAATATATTCAGAAAGTGTGGATGTCCAAGCAACATGCCAAAAATTCAAGTCTTTCCTGAAAAATGGAGACTGAGCTGAGGTACAATTCTGCCAAATCTAGTTTTTAGCCTAAACTTTGAGGAGTTCTTGGTTCTGTCAAAACAGTGTCTTTTACTATTAACTCTACAAAAGAAGAATAGTCATTTTGGGTAAAAAAAAAAAAAGGCAATCTAAAATACTGGAAAGAAAAAAAGCCTACAATTCTTCTCAAGCTGGCCTGAACTATGTTAGCTTGTTTTTGTAGACTGGGAGAAGCCTTCCTACACTAGCACACATATGGCTGAAAAAGCAAATAATAATTTATAAAAGCATAGGAATAGACATCACTATGCAGTAGCATGTTCTTCACCTGTGTACATCAATCGTTTCCACCAAGCGACATATTACCCATGCCCACAGTAAAACTACATGGTTACAGAAAATTAAAATTCCAATGAAAAAGCCAGCTCCAAGGATCAATGTTTCCAGGGGATGTGCATACTCTGCTTGCATCCCAAATGGAGACTAGGGAAAGAAAAAAAGAAAACTCAGTTATGCACTCAGTTGAAAGTGCCATTTTCTATTATAGTCCAAAATAAGAGGCATCCACAGTGTTATTTATACCCATACAGAATTATGGATAGGTTTTCTGGCAAGACAGTGACCCAATTCTAGGAGTTATGTTGCTTGAGTTAGATAGCTATGGGATTGAATTCCCCCACCAGTAAAACGGTGGGGCTGAAGAGTAATCTCATACAGAAAATAGTTATTCTGAATACACCAGTTATATTGTAATAATAATATATCATCAAGTGTCAGGTGTGGGAGATGAACTGAAAATGGCCAGTCAGTCCCTTCATTTTTAAGAGAGACCAAATGAGACAACTGAAATATCTGGGAGACTGTTTGTTTGCCTACGGCCCAAGACAACAAACTGGACTAACCTCCCCACCAACCCCATGTTGAAAGAACAAAACATTTTGAAGTAAAATGCATTATATTTTTGTTGTACCAATACTGTTATATTAAACATATTAGAAAACATTCAAGTAGTACATACTACAAACTCATGATGCACTTTATGGATGTACTTGTATATTCTCTTGTGATGCAAGAGTCTATGCAGGAAATAGTGCCAGGCATCCTCAATCACTGCACATCCAAGACACTGAGCAAGCAGAACGTACCTTTGAAAGTAAAACCACAAATTAGCTACAGTTCAATGAAGCTACATTTGAAAAACAGCCCATTTTTTCAGCAGACCAAACCCTACAGCCTTTAAGCCATTTTGCATACACCAGTAAGCACTTGCATTAAGAGAAAGGTTCCAGAAATGTGGGATACCCATTTTTCTTTAGTAACTAGCTAACAGCACATATAATCAGGGTCATTTATAATCAGTCCATCAATAAAAGAAACGGAAATGAGCTAATATACAGCTTCAAGTTTTAGTTTTACTCTTAAAATATTATCTCTCTTGCTCCCTCTCTCTCTCTCTCACACACACACACACACACACACACAGAGTATATTTAATTTTTCATTAACTGTAACATGTAAGTGCTTTTTAAAAAGAGAAAGAAGCATCAGAGAGGTATTAGAAAGAGAATTACCTAACACTGTGCAAGTCAGGCCACATCCACTATGTAAAAATATGTGTTATGTTTCTCCTGAAGTGAAGTAATGAAAGGGTACTTTCAAAACATCTGGGGTTTTCCTTAAAACTATGTTGAGTCAAAGACCAAGGAGCAGGCAGGTGACATTCTCTAAGAAACACAATGCTGCTGCAACAGGTTGTTAATGTTTTCCTTTGTGTTACTTGTAGAAAGGAGCCAAAACCACTGAACTTAAAAGTCATTATCTCAAGGACACAAAGAAGTTAATATTTATTCCTAGACACTGGGCCTCTCTTTTTGGCCTTAATCAATTCAATGCCTCTGCTCCCTCCAAGGATTCAGACCATACTGTAGGCTTTTGGAATGCTATCAAACACAGGGACCTTGCTTCCACTGTAGTCAATGGCTAAAATTTAAGAAAAGCATGATTAGATACATTATGTCCCTGCAAAACAGTTAAAGAGATGCCTCGGCACAGCTGTGTTGAGCACACTGCGAGCACGGATGCAGGAATTTTCCCTTGTAGCGCGGGAAAAGTTTTGGTGCACGGTCAGAGCCCGTCAAAACCTTGCAGCTGCACCACCGAGTGCATGCTTACAATTGGCTCATGGTAAATTATGCATATGTGTTGGTCAGCAATTGGCTCACTGACTGAAAAAAGGGCTTGGGCGATGCCCGCCCAAACCAGAGGAGTGCTCAGATATGCATGAGGAGAGATCCCCGCATGCGTTTCCAAGCCATGAAGGAGGCCTGATCAACCGACAACGACTCTCACACAGGGTACAGGGCATCGGATGATTCCAGCGGGGTGTGAGCTTCTGTGTGCCTGTGTTCCTGTTTAAGTTTGTAACTTCAAGGAACGTGCCTACAGCCTACGGACTGCAAGTAAAGTTTTTTTTGGCTTCCAACAACTTGCGTGTCTAGCACCTGAATTCTGCTCCACCAGCAGCCCCATTCTGCCAGCGTTTCTTGGCCCCCACACATTAGTGGTTCATAATCCAGGGTAAAGTGACAGAATGCACCAAAAAGTTCCTTACGAGATCAGAGCATTTTAAGGTATCATCAGCTATTCTTTTAGAACTGTTAAAATAGCAGTGCACAAAAACAAAACTAGCTACCTACCATCTTGGCATCTTTTCCCAAGTATAAGGAACATGAAAATATTCTGTGTAATAGTAAGTGCCACATATGAGAGGCAGCTGAATGAAGAAGTGGTTGAAGAGAAGCGTTTTCAAACACTTCCACTGGTTTTCCCAGGTTTCTGGTTTATCCTAGGGAAAAAAAAACAATAATCAGTATGCAATGCCATTTTAAAAGTTAGCCTTGAGCAAGTTCCCTGGCCTACTGTCAGAGGTGTAGTGTTGGAGTTTCTATGCACCACTGGTTTCTACCCAAGGACAGACCTCTGCAGGATAAAGCTTTCCAACTGTTTGACAGATGCTATACTAAAAGTTGATAGATATTTCTTTTAGTAGTAAAGATCTGTACTTCTGGAGAAAGTTCTAGTCATGACAAAGTTTCAAGTGGACTGTTTCTGTAGAGTACTAACAAATGTGTCTTGAGTGGCCACAATCTGTTACATAACATACTGCATCTCATATGCCCTCACTACTTACCAATAAGAAAATAAGAATGTATGTTAGGATGAAGAAGGATCTTTTTCTATTTTCACTGCTTGAATACATATAAGTCACCTACTTGCATGAATACATGTTCACCTGTTTCTTTAAAACATGATTAGGGGCAGGGTGGGGAGACATGTCCTGTTCAGGGTTTTGTGACATAAATGCATACCTCTAAAAAGGATGTGCAATTTTCCTTTTTTTTTTTTTTTTTTTTTTAAAGAAAAGGTTTGGGTCTTGTCTACCCTGGGAATTTATGGGACACTAGTGAGCTAATAGGATGACATGGTAGCACTAAGCCTGCTCCAGATGAAAAGCAACTTGCCAGGCTGTTTTCATAAACAAATATTTTTTTAAAAGCCCTCAGGTATAACATTCTATGAATTTAAGGGCTGAAAAAGCTCCTGAACTCTGTAAGAAATCCCTGGCTTTGCTGGAGTATATAAAATGGAGGAGAAAAAAGGCAAGCTCTTCAGGAAGAACAATATTATATTTCTAAACCATTCTTTTGTTGGAAAATAAAAATAATGCACTAACTGTGATTTAAATTGGATAATCTACCCAATGCACTGCTGTACCAGATTTCAATTTCTCTCTTCCCTTTCCACCCTAGCCACCTCTCAGATATGGAGTTAATGTATACAATTTTCATGGGAGGAGGGGCGTGGGAAAGAAAGAAAGTCATAAATCTTTGTCTTACCTGTTGAATTTTATACTTTTGCATATAAGGTATAAACTGAAAGACAAATCCAGGTAGACAGAGCAGAACGTATGAAATTTCATGAACTAAAAGTGATCCCCAGGTTGCAATCTGGAACTTGGTATAATTATCCAACATATAGTTCCAAGCATCTTTAAACGGTTGCTGCAACGGATTGTCAGGTAAGAAAGAATCTATGTATTCCACAGCCAGGTAAGCAGAGTTTAAGATAGTAGTACCCTCATTCACTGCCATTGCTCAAACATCACACAGCTTCTCTGCTGTATTCTATAATTAGCCTGCAAAATTTTGAAAAAGGTAGTAATTATTTGAATAGCATCAAGTTATCATTTAATCTATTCAACAGACACATTCAATAAATTTAAGCACTTAAAGGAAATTATAGAAATGTATATGCTATTGGAAATACAAAACCTAGGAAGAAAATAGAGACAGAAGATTCACCCTGGCTACTTAACTTGAAGTCAGCTAAAGGGAATAGAAGGTAAAAGGACAAACACCAGCCCATGATTTTCTTATAACTGATATTGCTATAAATTATTTCAGGGAATCCTTAATGAAAACTTCTATCAGGCAAATTCTAAAAACTTCAGGAAAATTCAAGACCTAAAAATAGTCCTGAAGCCTAATTTAGGCACCTACATAAAAAGACTTCAAACAACCCCAGGTTTTGTCAGTGAAGACCTTTCCATATCTAGATTGCTATTCTCCATATGCCCATAAATGACAGGTTGTTCCCAGCAACCCTATACCTATGTCCTTCAAGGTACCCAATTCAGTAAGTCTACAGGAACTAAAATAGGCATAAAAGGGACATTATGAGGTAATTTAGACCACCCCCCATTCAAGGCAAGTCCAGCAAATCTCTTGAAAATTTTCAAGGATGGAGATTCCATAACTTCTCTAGGGAGTCTTTTCTAATGCTTCACCACCTTTGTAGTCAGAAAGCTCTTTCCAACGTCCAACCTAAATTTACATCTTGAGGTTACTGTTCTTAGTTCTGCTCCCTACACTCACAGAGAAAAAAAAAAACAAAACACCTCTTCCCAGCCTTTCTATAATCACTTTGTAGGTATTTGAAAACTTATCAAATCCCCTCTCAGTCTTGTAGTGGGGACTAAATTCTAGACTAAATAACCCTAATGCTTTCTGCCTTTCCTTATACACAGTACTTCCCAGGCCGCTAATCATTTTTGTTGCACATATTTCTTGAATCATTGGGCCCAAAATGGGACACAGTACTCCTGGTGAGGTCTCAAAGGAGCCAAAGAAAGGAAGAATGATTTCTCTTGATTTGCAAGTGACATTTCTGTTAATATAAGCCAGTACACAACTAGCTTTATTTTTTTGCGAAGATCATATGTTGGCTCATATTCAATTTAAGATCTACTTTAACCTGGTCCTTGTCTGCAGTACTGCAGCCTGGTCGGTCATTTCCTGGTCTGTACTTGCGCATGCAATTATTTCGTCCCAAGTGCAGGACTTCAATGAATCCAAGCTGGCCCAACATTGTCAGCTTGTGGGTTCAGTAAAATATGCAGCACTCAGGGCCTCTTGAGTTATATAGTTAAATTATTTGTTTTTAAAGAGAATAGCATCCTCAAAATAATCTAGGGAAATGTTAAAATATTCAAAGGCCAAGAAGGGCTCTCATCCTGGTCTCTGAATGCCTTAACTACCAGCTTAGAGCCAAGGCTAAAAACAGAGGTACTCTCCTTCCCTCCTATTGAAGCTCTGCTATGGTATAGTAAGGAATGCAAAGAGTCAGAAGGCCAGAGAGACGATATAATTTCCAGATGATGATGTCACTCAAGTGAAGAGGCATGTCCCAGGTTCTGAAGAGGTGTGTTCCTGCTCCAATTATATAAATATATTAGAGGAATATGTATTTTATGTCTATATTTTACACTACATGATCTTTGAATAAATATGCATAAATTGTACTGGAGATGGAAAGTGAGGACTGCTCCTCTCTGAAAGACTGCCCTGACCACTAGCTATAGTCATGCTCCTTCTTGCTTATTATTCACAGGAAATGCTGTGTTCCTGCCCCAGCCTTGCTCTAGATTACTGGTTAGGACACTCTCCTGAGAAGTGGAAGAGGCATATATAAACCCTTCTTTCAGCTGAGAAAGATACTAATACCAGGTCTCCCACTTCTTAAGTTAATGCTCTAGCCACTAAGCCAGTGGTTTTCAAACTTTTGAAAGATTTGGAAGCCTTTTGTATCGTTTCTGCCATGGAACCCCTACCCCTGGCACCTCCATGGCTTCAAGTCAGCTCTTTCTGTGAGGGTGACCCCAGGCCTGCAGGTGATCTAGGTCTCTCAATCTATTTGCAGAACCCGATAACCTATTCCAGAACACCAGGGTTCCACAGAACACAGCTTGAAAACCACTGCACTAAGCTATTATGTAAAAAAATAAGCTGTACCCATTTCTTCTCCAGTAACATCTGAAAAAGGCAAAGACAACTTTGATGCTTAAACTAGGAAAGGGCTTGGGTTAGTTTAGAGTTGCAATTCCATGAGAAAGGGTTTCAGACATGTTCCTTTCCTCTCTATTACATAAGGGTTGGACTATTAGGTCCTCTGTACTGAAAGTGCTGGGCCAAATCAGGACCATTGTTCCCCCAACCCTCCCCAGCACCCCAGATCCCCACTCACTGTCCACTCCCCCTCTCTCCACCCCCCTCTTGCTTGGTTGTGGCTGCCCCTACTCTTGGTCCTGAAGAAGCAGGTAGGGAAGTGTTAGCCTGCCTACCTATCCACCTCTGCTCTCTGGGACAGGGTCAAGATCAGCAGCCGTCTTGGACACTGTTCCATACAAGCAGTTTCACTGGGCATTGTCCACTGGCTCCTTGGACTCATTTGAGGACCACTGGACACTGTCAAGTATACTCTGCTTGGTGTCCCCTCTCAGTGCATTCATTTTGAACTTTTGACCATCACTACTGTCCCATTCTGTCTTCTAGTTATCTCAATCAATCAATGACAGGCCTTTACTAGCCTTCTTCATGAAGGAATGCTTTTATAGCTCTGTTGGTGGGCTTTGGCCCACATTCCAGAATGGCACATTTCTGGGCAGTTTTACTGGGCAGTGTCCACTGGTTCCTTGGCATCATTGGAAGGCAAGTAGGTACTGTCCAGCCTACTCTGCTTGGTGTCCCTGCTTGGGGCACTCATTTTAAACTTCTGACCATTACTCCCATTCCTGTTTTGCCCTTCTTTTATCCCAAGGAAGTAGTTGTTACTTTCTCAGTGGTTTGCCGTTCTAACAGAGGTTCTTCTTGATGGGCAACAGCCCCTGATCCCTTGAAAACAACAAAAAGGCCTGTATCAGCCACTTAAGTCAATGCCAGCTATACAAAAAAAAAAATCAATGAACTGGGTATCCCTGTTCAACACCCTCTCTGGCATCCACCATTTACTGGTGTGTTGGAGATGCCAGAGGAAACTTTTCTGTTTTGTTCACTAGCCATGAACAGATCCATCATCCAGGGATGGATGTAGTTGCGGGTGGTCTGCTTTGAGCTGAGAGTTGGATTAGATGACCTAAAAATTGAAGGGAAGCTGGGAGACAGTGACCATGAGCTAATCATCTTCACCATCTACCGTAAAACTACCAAGTCAGTCAGCAATGCCAAAGTCTTTGATTTGGGAAAGTTTACTTTGACAAGCTCAGAAGGCTTGTTGGCAGGGGCCTAAGGGACCACGATCCAAAGGGGAGGGTAGTTCAGGATGAGTGGTTGCTCCTCAAGGGAGCGACCTTGGAAGCACAAACAACATCTATCCTGTCTTGGACGAAAGGCAGCAAAAGGGCACAGTAGTCCCCTTGGCTCTGCAGGGAACTAGTGGACCTCTTGCATCTAAAAAGAAAGACCTAGAAAGGATGGAAAGACTGGATCCACCTCAAAGGAGGAGTATTCTGCATTGGTCCAGACCTGTAGGGAGCAGACCAGGAAAGCCAAGGCTGTGACTGAACTCCAGCTGGCTACATGTATCAAAGACAATAAAAGGTCCTTTTTTAGATATGTGGGGAGCCAGAGGAAAACCAAAGGTAACACTGGACCCCTGATAAACTATATGAGACAACTGACAATCAACACCCAGGAAAAAGCCAACCTGCTTAATGGGTATTTTGCATCAGTTTTTCACTGGCCCCGAGGGATGGCCCTGCTCAATATAGTACGGGACCACAAGGGCAAAGAACGGTTACCTTTCATCAATATAGACCATGTGAAGGAACACCTTGAGAGGATGGAGACCTTCGAGTCAGCTGGCCCAGACAGTTTACACCCCAGGGTACTTAAGGAGCTGGCAGACATCACAGCTCAGCCGCTGGCATGGATCTACAAGAACTTGTAGTGCTCAGGTGAAGTGCCCAAACATTGGAAGAAGGCTAATGTGGTACCTATCTTCAAGAAAGGGAGGAAAGTAGATCCAGAGAACTACAGGCCTATCAGCCTGACCTCTACCCCAGAGAAGATTTTGAAAAAAATTATCAGAGACCATTCTTGACAAACTGGCTGATGGCAACATCCTGAGGGATAGCTAGCACAGGTTTGTTGCAGGTAGGTCTTGCCCAAACAATCTCATCTCCTATGACCAGGTGACATATCACCTGGACAAGGGGGAATGTCATATATCTTGATTTAAAAAAAGCCTTCGATCTGGTGTCCCATGTTCACCTCATAGAAAAATTGGCCAACTGCAGCCTCAGCTACATCACACTCTGATGGCTGGAGAACTGGCTCCAAGGTTGGACCCAGAGAGTGGTAGTTGATGGAAGTATATTATTGTGGTGTGCCATGACCAATGGGGTCCACCAAAGCTCTGTCCTTGGGCCTGTACTCTTTAGCATCTTTATCTATTGGACATTCGTATCAGAAGCAAACTGGCCAAGTTCGCCAATTACACCAACTTTTGGGGTAGAGCATCCACACCCAAGGACAGGACGGTGATCCAAGCTGACCTAGACAGGCTCAGAAAATGGGCGGACGTAAACCTGATGGCATTCAACACTGAAAAATACAAGATACTCCACCTTGGAAAAAAACCCTGCAGTATGCTTATAGGCTTAGCAGTGCTATTCTTGTTAGCACCATGGCCTAAAGGCACTTTGGGGTCATGACTGACCACAAGATGAATATGAGCCACCAATGCGATGTTGCAGCTGGTAAAGCTGGCAAAAATGTTGGCTTGCAACCATAGATGCTTCTCAAGCAATTCCCAGGATGTCATCTTTCCACTGTACTCTGCCTTGGTGAGGCCACAGCTGGAGTAGTGCATCCAATCCTGGGCTTCACAATTTTAAAAGGATGTGGAAAAGCTTGAAAGAGTCCAGAGGAGAGCTATGCACATGATCAGAGGGCAGGAGAACAGGCCTTATGACGAGAGGCTGAGAGCTATGGGACTCTTCAGCCTGGAAAAGCACAGGCTCACGGGGGACCTGGTGGCAGCCTATAAGTATATAAGGGGTGTACATCAGCATCTGTGGGAACACTGTTCACCAGAGCACCCCAAGAGATGACAAGGTCAAACAGTCACAAACTCCTCCAAGACCATTTCAGGCTGGACAAAAGGAAGAACTTCTTTACTGTCCAAGTCCCCAAGGCCTGGAACAGGCTGCTGCCAGAGGTGGTGCAAGCACCTACTCTGGACTCCTTTAAGAGACATTTGGATGTTTATCTTGATGGGATCCTTTGACCCCAGCTAACTTCCTGTCCCTGGGGCAGGGGGCTGGACTCAATGATCTTCTGAGGTCCCTTCCAGCCCTAAAGTCTATGAAAAAACCTCAAGGGCCCTTCCAACCCTCATTTTCTGATTTATCGAGTCCCTTTTTCACACTTGGCCATGGATTTCCTCCTGCCACAGAAAATTGCAGTTAACTATGCCTTGTGTAAACAAGGCTGTCCTAGAGAAGTGGGGCTGGAGGGGACCTCCAGAGACCACCCAGTCTGACCCAAGGCAGAATCATCCCTATCCAAACCATCCCATCCATTTTCAATCCAAGCTCTACGTAAGGATATCTTCAAACCCGACACAATGCAGACCTAACACCCAAACCTACCACAGGTAAAGCATGGGACCAAAGGCAGCCAAAGTCCTGCTTGCATGAAACCATGTCAACATATCATTTGTATGGTAAGGCATACAAGGAAGGCACCCCCCCAGCCACAGTCCCTACAGTCTGACTGACCACAGGGTAAAAACCCCAAATGCAGCCATCGGTCTGACATCAAGTACAGCTGCAAGACCCCTGAGCCAGGAACCTCTCCAGCTTTGCTTCTTGCAG
>JAGPOW010000290.1:16621933-16636747 GCA_030014935.1 Caiman crocodilus
CTGTCATAAATCCAGCTTTCAACACCTGTCTGGACTGTTCCAGCCCACGATGTACCCTTTGCTTCCAGGAACTGAGCGGCCATCTTTTTCTGTTGAGCAAAGGAACATCTGGGGTCAGGTGAGATTATTGTACTCAGTGTTTTACTCTCTCTGAATACAGAAGCTGTTAAGATGATATTTCTTGTATTAATAAAGTTAGACCAGAATTGTCCAACATGCGGCCCGCTAAGCCATTTTCTGAGGCGTGCAGAGCTGCAATGGGAAACAAAAGTAAACACTGTTTACTTTTGTTCCCACCCCTTGTCCCTCCCCCAACCCCACAGCAGCTTCCTAATGGTTGCTGAAGGGCTGGGGAAGGGACAAGGTTCTCACACGCACAGCGTCAATTTGACGTTGCCTACACGGTGTACGTGGGAAGAGGAATAGCCGTGTGCCGCTCGGGACAGGATGAGCCCAGCCGGAGCAGCTGGGGATCAGTTGCACTTTCCCCCTACCTGCGCTGGTCAGTCTTGAGCGGCATACGGCTCTGCTGCTGATTCTGCCAGCTGGTGCTGACCCAGGCAGGTCTTTCCCATCCGGAGCAGCACACAGCTGAAACCAGCTTCCGACGTGCTAGTGGGGACAGGAGCAGGCCGGCTGGGTGAGCACCAGCCAGCAGAAGCAGCAGCAGAGCCATGTGCCACTCAGGACACACTGGCACAGGTAGGGGGAAAGTGCAGCTGAGCCCCTGCATCCCATCCCAAGCAGCACACGGCTCCACTGCTGCTTCTGCTGGCCGGTGCAGACTCGGCCAGGCTCCTCCAATCCACAGGAACACACGAGAAGCTAGTTTCAGCTGCATACTGCTGGGGACGGGAGGAGCCTGGCCAGGTCTGCACTAGTCAGCAGAAACCACAGCAGAGCCACGTGCTGCTTGGGACAGACAGGTTCAGGCAGGGGAAAAATGCAGCTCAGCCCCAGCTGCTCCAGCTAGGCTTGTCCCATCCCGAGTGGCACATGGCTCCGCCACCACTTCTACTGACCAGTGCAGACCTGGGCAGGCTCCTGCCGTCCCAGCAGCACGTGGGAATCCAGCTTCAGCTGCATGCTGCTCCAGATGGGACAGACCACAGATCCTCCAGGGGTTCCAATTCTTGAGCACTGCTTAGTAACAAGGAAACCTTAGTTACCTCAAGTCACATATATTAAGAGACAAAAAAAAAAAAAAAAAAGAATTCCATTAAATTCTAGTTACTCAAAAAGCTAGGGTAGAATCAACTGCCTCTTTAGTTAGCTGGTTGCCAAGGAAATCTCATTAACTGTTTGATACATATCCTGTTGGCAGAAGGCAAATGAAATTGCAGTTGAATCAAAAAGCAAAAGAACACTGAAAAGGATTGTTTAAATAGCCTGTCAACAGTGATGCATCTAAAACCAATTCTTACGTTGAAGGCAGTAGGTATTACTATATTTACATACAATATAATACTTACAAAATCACATGGTTAAAATTTCCATATACTTTCTTCTAACAGAGCCACAAAACAGCTAGGGACATTTTCATTTTACTTTGAAATAACAATCCAACATTGTCAAACCTATATGTTCCAAAATCACGAGACTTCTCCCACAAAATTATGAGTTTTAAATATTAAAAAGAAAATGATCAGAATAGTTTGTCTTCTACACTTTGAGCCTTTGCAGGGTAAGGTTCCCTGCAACCATGTTAGAAAACCAGTGCTCTCATAGGCCACTGACAGATGTTAACAAGAATGTGTGATGAGATCTGATGCACGATCCTAACGATCACACTTTCTTCCATGCCATTCCTGTGTGGCAGAGCTGTGACTGCGGGATCAGGCATTAGATGCCATCCTGCCATATTGCTGCTGTAGGGGATTTTCCCCTGCACTGAAAAAATCTTTGCTCCTGTGGCTGGGAGCCCCATTGGCTAACACTGCTCCCAGCCACAGGAGCGTATGGTGCATTCCTGCAGCTGTGCGCTCTGATCACTGGTGGGTCTCTCAGTCACAGGTGTGCAAGATGTCCCCCTTTCCCTCCATCTCCACAGTTGGGAGCTCCAATCATGGATGGGGCTGCTAGCTGTGGGGGAACAACATCCAGAAGCTCCAATCACTGAGTCCTGTGCACTCCAGAGGCAACTAAAAGGCATAATAAGAAAGAGCAACAAAGTTATTAAGTATATTTCATCACTTATTCCTGATGTTATCACACCATTACCTGAACGAACACATGGCCAGGTCACTACTTAAGACGTGATTGATGTGTGTCACTACTTAACACCACGTAACTGCAGCATGAATCATAAACACCAAATTCAATTAAACTTGCAATACAATGGCAAGCATTAGAAAATTTAAGAGTCCTAGTATCACTTAGCAGTAAAGCCCTATAGTTTTTGTACTCCTTCTGTACAAAACCTTGTACTGACTTTTTTTCTCTTTCTTTTTTAAACCTATTATACTGAAAAATTAGCCTGTGTCTCTCACAGTTTCAAAACCTTACATTGATCAAAGAAAGATGGCAAGTACAGTGTTGTTTGGAAATTGTCATGATAGAAACAATTGCTGCTTTACTGAAAATGAAATGTTCCACAGAACTTTAAGGAAAAAAGGTTAACCATTTTACCTAGTTACCAGGCTCTAACCTTCCAAAGCTCCAGCATTCCAGCCTTCAAAACTGGCAAAAATTGATTTCAATATTATTTTTCTCTCTTTCCTCTCTCTCTCTGAAGAACTGACTATCAACAGTGGTGGATGCTGCAAAGGGTCTTAACCATAACCATTTTTGTCCACCACCTTTCTTCAAGAAAGAGGTGAAAAAGACCTCTCTTCTATGCCTTCCTGGACTGCCTCCAACTGTGACCACTCTTTGCTGCCCCCAGCACCCATTACGGCATGTTTTACTTGGACTCCTCCAAGACTGCAACTGTCTTCTCTATCCCATATTTGTCTGTGCATAATGGTTAAGAGATGCCTTGGCACAGCTGGGTTGAGCACATTGCGAACACGGGTGCAGGGAGTTTCCCCTGTAGCGTGGGAAAAGTTTTGGCACAAGGTCAGAGCCCGCCAAAACCTTGCAGCTGCACCAGTGAGTGCATGCTTGCGATTGGCTCACGGTAATTCAGGCATACATGTCAGTTGGCAGTTGGCCTGCTGACCGAATAAGAGGCTTGGGCTATGCCCGCCCAAACCGGAGGAGAGCTGGGACACGCATGAGGAAACATCCGCGTGCATTTCTAAGCCAAGAAGGAGGCCTGATCAACCAACAACAACTCCTCACCGGATTCATCCGATGCCCCATACCCTGCATGAGTGTGAGCTTTTGTGTGCCTGAGCTCCTGCTTGAGTTTTGTAACTTCAAGGAATGTGCCTACAGCCTAAGGACTGTAAGTAAAGGGTTTTTTTGCTTCAGACAACCTGCGAGTCTAGTGCTCTGATTCCACACTCCACCAGCGGCCCCACTCCGCCACGTTTCTCGGTCTCCACAATACTGAGCAGCTGAAAGAAGCAAGATATCCTTGGCCAATTTCCTGCTGGACTAGATGAAGATGGTGACCCTGAGAAGCTACAAAAAACAGGCTGCAGAGGCCAGCTCCAATGATGCCCTCCAATACCTCTGCTTCATGGTCTGGGCATGTGTCACACTTGAGCATGAACACTATCTTGCCACAGAAAGAGGAGCAATTTGCATTGTACTGGGCCACTGAGGGGGCATTTGCAGGCTGTCAATGATAACTAATCCTCAATATGTAAAACCATAAAGGTTGCTGGGAAAGTAGTTCCATTCTCTGGTGATACAAGGGTTTTCATGACTAACAAATGGTTCATGTTTGGCCCTGAGGGCAGGCCACACCTTTTTGCACTTCTACCTTTTATTTTTAATATTTGTATAACAAAAGAATTTCAAAGTCAAAAAACCTTCTCTTCGTCCCTCTCTCTCTCAGAGAACACTGAAGGTTCTTGTTTTGTTCCAACTGTAACATGAGAATTACTGTAAAGTAAGATAGATACTAAGAGCCTCTGTCAAACTGTGTTACCAGCCTCTGTCTACCTGCAGCAGCAGACATGACAGTCTCCAATGCATTGTTCCAGTGAGCTGGGATGATCCAAAGTGAAAAGATTTCAGGGAGGAACCCAAGAAGTTTCTAAGGTAATGGACAAGTGTTAATTTGCAGTGCCACCAAAACATGGAGAGAAGGGGAACGTGGAGGCATTCCCCATCCCTCTGGGTGGAGAGTTACAAAGCTTTCAATTAGAGACAACTGTGCTGCAGCCTTCTCTTCCATAATTCCCACCTCCAACATGGCCCAATTATTGACAGCATGTCTTCTCTACCAGGGAAGGGGGCAGCTTGTTAATGAGCTACTAGTTGCTGAAAAGAAGCAGCTGCTAAGGACAGCCCCTCCCCCTCACCAAACCCTGCAGGATTGGCAGGGCCAAAAAAATTGGTCTCCTTGCCCCTACTACCACTGCCAGAGCCCCAGCTCTTGCCAGGGGTTTTGCAGTGAACAGGGTGAATTCCCTACTCCTAACATATACCCACAACAGCAGGTCTGCCTGCTCTGCTGCTCCAATGATTTGCAAGACAGGCACATGAAGTGGGGAGGACTACTTTGAACAGGACTGGGGACCTTGACATTGGCACTGCTATGTGAACAGCACCAGTACAGTTCAAGCCCCTCTACAGCTGCCTAACTGCAAGGTTCCCTGTCAGCTTGCCACTCGGCAAGCCATCAAATAGCTAATGCCTTTCCTCACTCCCTCCCCCCACCTTGGTAAGGGGGGGCAGGAAGCAGAAGAGTGTGGGATACTGGGGGACCCTAGGGACTCTGAGATACGTACAGTCATTACCGGTGACGTTAGAAGATATGGTAGTGAATAATGTGTGTTTTTATGTACAAGGTGCATAAAATTAGCAATTGTGAATTAGCATTTGTGAATTAATCACACATCAGTAAACTAAGAAAAGTCCAGGGCTTCATGACTCTAATATGAACTTCTGCTTACAGTTGAACTAACTTTTCTAAATGAAACAGGAGTACATAGAACCAGTGATTTAGTGAAGTGCTCTTGAACTGAAAATGACTGGCAAAACCTCTGTGGGAAGAAAAGCCTGAAAGGTAGTACAGCTGATCTGCTGCATTTTTATGAAAATTAACTTTGTGCTCCCCAACATTTCTATTTATTCCGGAGATGACAATAGGCAGAATCTAAATATATACTCTAAAATATCTGCTGCTATCTCATATAAATCTGTAGATGGATCTCAGAAATTAAAGTTGTTCTCACTCATTTTTGAGCAAACTTTTTTTTTTTTTAATCCCTTTGGTACCTCTTCAAAAAACTTCTCCAAAAAGACCTACCTATCCAAATCACAGGCAATAATGCCAGAAAATTCCCCCTATCAGTGCTCATTAGCTACACAAGACAGCTATATGGACTGACTGAGGAATCATTTAAAGCAGTAGTGGCCAACATTTTTGGCAAGTCTGCCACAAGTTCACCTCTCTTCCCGCACCCCAAGTGCAACTCTGATCTGCTCTGCAGCAGACTACAATAGTTCTGCAGCATGAGCTCCCCAGGGGCTGCCCCTTGGTGCACCCTGTTCTACGGGACTTTGCTGCACCTCTGCCATTTCTACTTTAATGAAGCAACTGTGCTGGGTCCTGCCTCAGGCCACACTGAAAATGGCAGTCTGGCAGCACTGAACAGGGTGGAACAGGCAAGACATGCCCAGCTGTCCCAGCTCTACAGACCTTCCAGATAGGGCACCATGAAATTGCAAGCCACAGCATTCTCTTTTGACCCAGCACCTTTTCACTTACAGCCAAGAGTCTAAAAAAGGTTGAGAACTACTGATGCAGATATATCATAAGTTTATAGATAGCCTGAAATAAGTACACGGATGTCTGAGTTGCCCCCTTCATTTTAGTAGGTGCAAAGAGTTCTTACTGCCTCTGAATTCATGATTTAACACTGAAAATGCATTGTACTTTTCAGAGCACACTGGAGTATGTGCATTACAACTATCTACAAGCATTTCCAGTAACACTCACATGCACAGGTAGGGAAACCGAATGAAGACGAGCAAAACTTTAATATACAGTCAGGTTGAAAAGGTGAAGATACAGGGTTGGCTTAATTTTCCTGAGTGTCCTGCAACTTTTGGGAGACCACAAACAAGGTGATAATGGGGGGCAGAAACCATTCAATTGCTCCAGGACAAAATTACTCCTTACAAAGAGCATGACCTAGATCAGTATTTCTCAACCCGTGGGTTGGAAAAATATACGCAAAGGTCACAAACACACTTAAAAATGGATCAACAAACTTTAAAAATGGATTCTCCTTTAAAGAAGAAAAACGTGGGAAACTGTAGCTTTTCCCTTGTAGGCTGGCAGAGTTCCAGCCTGAAAGGGGCTGCTTGGAGCTCCCATGCCCCACACCACCCTCAGCCCCACACACTGGAGACCTGAGCAGAGGCTCAGAAATGAGGCCCACTGGGTCGGCACTGGCCATTGCTGTTTGCAGATGGGTCCTGGTACAAAAAAGCTTCAGAACCACTGACCTAGATCACATTTACCACATACCTCAAATCAAAATCACTGGTATTAAGCTTTGGTGAAAGCTGTGCCCTGGCTGTCTCAGCTGAATGAAAAAGTGAGCCTGAACATACATTAGCACAAAGGTAACTCTTTGTTTAACTTCTCAAGTCTCCTGGAAAGAAACGGATCATTCTGCCAACATGCCACTGTGAAATCTTCCCTGAATAGGTCCTGGACACACTATTAAGAACCCAGGTAGAAACCCATCCCACCACCATTTCACCTTCAATTTTTTCTTCATTTTGGAAACCGGTTCTTTTGAAAGCCACAGATTTGAATTTTCTATTCTTAGTCAAAGCAGATGAAGAGTACATTAGTCTTCAAATTGCTAAAATTGTGTTTGTCAAAAGCTATGTGGAAGGCCTCCACAATATAGTGATTAAGCAGTAAGTACCCTTGATCAAAAGGACCAAACTCTTATGTTCTGTCAAAGTGCAGCTACTCCTTGCTTAGCGTCCTAGTTACGTTCTTGAAAAAATGCAACTTTAAGTGAAACGATGTTAAGCAAATCCAATTACGTCACAATAGCTACCTACTAGCTGGCAGCAGGCAAACAACATTACAAACATTGCACAATTTCAAACGAGTATGTTCTGTAATAGATCAGCAATGTAACAATGAAACAACATTAACCAGGACAAAATTAACTGAGGAATACCTGTGTTGCAGGTAAATCAAGTTTGATTTATTTCACAGTTTTTTGTTAAAATAACTGCATTCTGGAACATATACTATGAAAGTCGCAGCAACAAGAAGAACTGCATCATAGCAACAGAAGTTACTACTCAAAACAGAATTTCAAAAAAATACTCTGTTAAATGTGTCCTTTAAGGGTCACATTTTCAAGTAATACACACTAACAATCCAAGAGATAAATTTTGAAGTCCATTCCATGCTTACAAACAAGTGATAGGTTTCAGATTCCAGCATTATCCAGGTATCAATCCACAAATTAAGTACAATCCAGTCCACTATACACTTTTCAAATTAGTTTAGAAATCCACTTAACCCTTATGCTGGACTGGCCACTCAGTCTAATCTCCTCAATCTCTGCTGAAAGTTACTTTAAAGTTTCAAAGTATTTCCACGTTCAAGATACTCTCCCAATTCTATGCAATTGGCTTCGATAAACACCATTTATTAAAATTCACAGCATGTGAATTCAAAAGAAACGTGATACTTAAAATACACCTAACCATAGTTCTACATTGCTGGTATTGCTTCTTTTCACACGAGAGGTCAAAAACAGGTAGGAATGATATTTTGGGAAAAAAGGGTAAATTAAAATTATGTAAGCCCAAAAGCAAAAGGCTAAATTAACCTCATAGAAACCTTATAGTAGGGTACTTGAAGTCTTTATTCAGTGCAGATTAAGTAAAGCTTCTTCAACAAAGTGTGCACTATGGAATCCCAAATTTTTCTGGGATACATGTCAAAAAGTCTGAGTGGAGCCACACTCCATTCCTTTGAAAGGTCATGTTGAACAGAGCCCTATTATGGATTTCCCTCCTAGGTCTGTGCACATTGATTAGAGATGGGAAGGCTCTGGAACAGCTGAACTTTCCACCCTGATGATGTCAATGACCCACTTACTATCTGGGAGCATGTACAGTAGCCTCTTTGGTTCATTGCAGTGCCGTGTGCTACACCCGAGTGCTGGGTGCACCATATTATGGGTGTCGTGTGCACATGTATATGATTGATTGAAGGATGACTAACAAGTGGAGTGACTTTGTTGGTAGAAAATGAATCCCATGAGGATTTTGGGTGCATGATTGGGAATGATTGGTGCATACAAGTTGAAGACTAAGATAATTGTGATGATGGTATACTGTGCATGATTGAGTTGGCTGGTTTACTGATTGATGATTGATTTTTGAGAGGGCTTGGTTGAGTTTGGATTGCTTGTGACAGAGTGTGTGAAGGGTGACTTACTGGATAATATGGACTACTTGATTAGAGACTTACCTGTACTCATCTGGGACCTCAGTCATCAGTTGGAGTTGGCAAATATCAACCTTCCCCTCACTCTCGGTCTGAGTACACTGTGTGGAAAAGACTGAGGGCTTGGTTGTCACAGTGGTTCAGTGAGACTTGAGAAGGCCCTGACTCTGCCTGCTACTGCCCTCTTTGGCAGTCTTGCTTATAGTGTTATATTCAAACCAGTGTATAACAGGTGTACTAATTCCCACTTGTTAATGTTCTTATTTTTGTTGTATTTGTGATTTTACAATATATTTATAAACCTTACCTGAGTCTCCATAATAGTTCCATTAGAGGGTGAATGAGGGCAGGTTATAGTCCTATGTACATTCCCAGCCCCAAAACCCACCTCCAGAGATAATTAAGAAAGGCCCTGGTCACCTGAGGAGGCCTAACAACCATTCACCCCATTAGGTTCACTATAAATGATCGGTGTCCCAGGCACATACTCCAGCGTCCGCCTTTCAGTCACACCTAACTGTTTCTATAAAAAAAAAAACCAACCAAAAAAAACTTTACAAGATAAAAAGGAAAATATACCTGTTAGGGTGACACTATTTAGATTTTGGGGAGCACTGGATTGTGCAGCTGAATAAAGACTTTTTCCTGTGTCTCAGCAAAAGTGGCTGATCACAAGGCAGGAGGATATATTAAAGAAAAAAAAGATAACTTTGCAAATGCTTAAGTAAGCAGTTTTCTAACAATGGGATAGTGTGCAAGATGCATGATTCCCTGTGTAAGGAGAACAAGACGCAGCCCACCAGCTATTGTCAGGAGATAAAGTAGAAGCAAGACCTTGGAGATGAAGGAGTCAGCAAGAAACCAGAAAAAAATCAGCAAGTAACTGAGAGAAGCAGATGTCAAAGTCTTATGTGTGAACTCTTAGCAGAGGCACATAAATGAAGGAAATACATAGGCAATTCCATGCTAATGAAGTAAACAGTAAACAAAGGTAGAGCTTGAGATGGGAGGAGAAATGGGTGGAACAGAAGGAGGAACAGAGGTGGAACAAATATTAATATGTATGAACCAAGGTGTGTAGAACGTAAAAAGAACTAATGTTCAGGGCAGGTCCCCAGTTTGTTAGTTTTTTTGGCACCTTTGCCCAAAGCAATCTCCATTCTAAATAAAGCTTTTGTGAGCAGTGCGTGCTCCCTGCTTGCTCTGGCTAACAAGTAACAGGATTCATGAGCAATTGGATCGTCATCTTCCTAGTCGTTGGGCACTGCATGGAGTCGAGGTCTAGCCACACCTTTAAGTATTTTTTTTAATATCTAAATTCATACTTAAGATGATAACTAGGACATCTAGGTAGAAAAGGTTAATAAGGATGAACTTTTCTGGCAAGAAGGAAAAATAAGACCTATTTAACTGAGACAGTGCAGCTCGTACATGTAAGAATAAATGTCTGGTAATCAGATGTCAGTTCCAGAAAGACCCTCAAGCCTGTGGAAGAACACTGTAACCTCCCTGGACAAGCCTTGCTGACCTCAGAGTTCCTGTTCTCAGTAAAACAAACTTGAATGCAAAATTGCGGAAGAGGAAATCATCCAGACTAAAGTGTGTTAAATATGGTCTAAAATGTGATTACAGATTCATATTCCATTACCTGGATTAGCGTTTTTGGAGCCCTTTGTCCGTTTGGGTTTGATATTTGTTTGCCTTTCCTTGCAGTGCTCACCCTCTCTCCTCTTCCTTCCTTGTCTTTTGTGTTCAAACCACTCTATTTGATATACTGCTCTGTCCATACCCTTTCCCAGCATCTAATGAAGTTAGCTTGGGTTCACAAAAGCTTTTGCATCTCTGATGTAGTCTTCCCTGATGCAAATCTACACTGACTTCTGCCAGTTTAACGGAGATGCACTGTAAAAGTGCCTACATTCCAACCTAACAATGAATCAAAACAAAACAATACCTATTAACATTCTCCCTTGAGGAAGTCTTATGGCAGAGGTGAGTACTTTGTCTCCAAGCAATTAAATTTTGCCATTTGATTCTGAATATCTGAGGGTTGAAACAGATATTTGCCCTGTCTCACCATAAAAATATTTATGGAGAGACAAAAGGCCAAGCAAACAGACAAACAAGGAGACATCCATACTTCTCGATGTACCACAAAGGCCCAAAATTTGTGACCGCAACACAGGTGGTATCAATTTGTGTCACTCCGTTGTAGCAGATGTCTATTAGGTTTATGACAGGAGAACATGGTCAGCCTAGGGGTGCCTCCAGCTACCCTGGGCAAATATTCTGGTATCAGGCCTCTGAAGCCCCGAAAACACCTGCCTGGGTTGCCCAGGCACCATCAATACTCTGATGTGGTCCCAGGGCTGAGGGATGGTCAGGATATGGAGAGAAGGAAGACAGTTTAAAAATAAAGCCAAGATGAAAAGAAAACGGGAGTCAGAAAATATGAAGGGAAAAATATAAATGGGGGCAAAATTATGCTGAACTTTAAAAGGTGAGGACAAGAAGCTTGAAGTACAAGAAGGAACAATGAAATAGTACTTGCATCTGAGCAGGAGAAGAAAGGTAATATTATAAGTAGCAAGTTTAGCACTGCAAAGGAGGTGGGGTAGGTAACATAAGAGGTGTGGAGATGGTCATTACAGGGAAAAAAAGGTGATAACACACAGAAGAACAAACTGAACAAACAAAACATTGTAGGACCTTGTATCCAAGAGGAGTTAAAAGATGTTATGTTTTTTGACAAGAAGAACACTGAAACCTGAATGACAAGGAGAACATAGAAGTTGTCAAATATAGAGGAAAGAAGTACAGAAGGTGAAAGATACAGTATTTAGGTGGAAACTAACTCTAATACGTTGATCCAATGTGCAAAGAGATACTGAAGAGACACTAAGCAATTCATGAATGCACAGACAGCTAAAATTCCAGATAAAGAGGTACACTAGCAAGTCACTTGCAACACATGACAACTGCACCATATAGTTTTGGAAACATTTCAAATCTATTTTAGTATTCACTAGTATTTGGATACAATTAAAGCATAGCTAGCACTATACTCAAATCACATTACCATTCTGACTAATAAGCTGGAATCCAGACAAGGACATGTCAACACTTCTTTTATTTAGCTATTGGTTATTTCTGTCTTCAGGCCCAAATGTGGTATCAAAGTCTCATTACACTGAAGTAGTAAGCAAGGGAAGATGCCTTACCCCAACTAGATAAGTGTTTGTTTTATTAGAATTATTTGGTTTTATAAAATTTATTGCAAGGTTAAATTATATCTTTAGGACATCTTTTTGCATGTTCTATAATGCAATTCTAACAATTACTATATTCCACAGCATCAGGAAAACATGCCAGGTAAAAAAGTGCCTCTCTCAGAACAACTCCCTGTGGCAGGGAGAAACCATACCAATGGGTGGGTACTAGCCTCCACCCATCTCTGCCCCAAGCTGGGTCATACTTACCTTCAACCTGAAAAGGGTTCTGGCCACTGATCTAGTCCAACTCCCAGTACTGAAACAGAATCAAGTATACTTAGACTTTCCCCTAATAGAAATGTTTCTAAGCTGTTCTTAAAATATTCATGAAGGGGATCCCACAACATCCCTAGCTACTGCTTCATTCAAGAAATAACAGGGAAGAGGGTGATCAGTTTAAGTGATCAGTTTAAGCAATTTTCTATATGTTAAGTCTCCCAATATATCTCCTCAGTCTTCTCTTCCCTAAGCAAACTCATTCCTTCAACTTTCTCTCACTGGCACTGGTTGTTTTCTAAACCTGTTGGATTCCTTCCATTTTGTTTACATCTTCCTTAAAATGTAGTGCCCTAAACAAGATATAGTACTCTGGCTGAGGTCTCCACCAGAGGCCATTAGAACAGAATAGTTACTTTATATATCTTGCATACAACCATTCCTGTTACCTATTCTGTAATCCAACATGGGATTTGCATTTAGTGAAACAGCATGAGAACCTCATTTTAGAATTAAAGTTCTATCAAACTTTGACAACTTTCCACAATTTAAAAAAGTCCATCTTGAATTAACTCATGATAAAATTAGAATCAGTAAAAGGCAGAAAGCTGAATGATAACTTCTAAACAGCTCAGAGAAACACTGTGATCAGGCCAATGTTCTTCACCGATAGAGGGGAATGGGTAGACACAGCATGTATGCAGTAGTGAATATTATAATCTGCTAAAAAATGGGCTCTCCAGGTACTCTACAGCAGAAGTTCAAACTTTAAGCAGGCCAGACGGGGTTTTGGAAAAAGCAGCACAGCACAACATCCATTCAGTGCATTCTAGGTCTCACTTCCTCTTGTTACTTTTATGTCACTTGAGAGTTACCAGCAAGACACGGATATGAGGAACATCCCGCATGTTCTTTCACAATACATTTAAGAGTTTCACTTGTGGCAGCAAATTAAAAAAGAGCCGTAACAAGCACACCTGCAATATAGCCATGTGCTCACTAATTGTTTCAAAGATGATTGAAGATTTAAATACTTTTCTGTTGACACTATATTTTCATGTTATGCCACGCTGAAACAGATTTCCATCCATTACTCATTATAACTATGAACAACAACTAGTTATTAGTTTCTTAACTCCTAGCTATCAAGATTATAGAACATGAAGATGCACTTCTCCATTGAGCAGTTAAGGGCCAAAATGGAAACAAACATTTTGAACAGATAATGAACATTTTGGCCAGAAGACTCTCTGATATTAAATTCCATTACATTTTATCATGGCTAAAATTAGCCTTCAGTAGCAAGAAGAGAATGTATCTTGGTGCAAACATATACCAGAGAAGATGCACTACTTGCCTGCATACATGTTGGCCTTGTTCAACAGATCTGTGCATGCGTGCATGTCTGCGAATGCACGAATCCCCAAGCAGTTGATCGGATGAAGCTGGGATTCCAAAAATTCACAGCAAGTCCTTTTCACATCCTGCAACTGTAACAGACCAGCTGCTGGGAGAAGAACCTATGAGAAACAAAAACTGGTTAATACTCTATCTGAATTTGTACTTGAATTTAGATCAGTCCAAAATATCCTAATAAATTTAACACTAAGTAAGAGACTGGAAAAGTATCGCAACTATAGGAGTTGGGGCTAGGAGGGAAAAAAAAAAAAAAGTATTAATTCATTTTCATCCACAATGACCTTGTAGTCATACTACCCCCTGAACAGTCCTGGGACTGCTGAAGTGGTAGGGTCCCAAGAATTCCCTCATCTTAACCCTAATGCCTCTATCTCCATCTTCTCTCTCTGCTGATCACAACAGGTGGAATTGGCAGGCAAGACAACAGGGGGAAAGGGTGAAGGTTTAGGATGAGGAAATTCCCACCAGCACTGCAAAGCCCTCACAAGAGCTGGGGCTCTAACAGCAGCACTTCCAGGGCTGACAGAAGTGAGAAGATGGAGGTCTCCCTTTGCCAGCTGCTGCTTTTCAGTCACTGCCAACTAATCATCGACAGCCAGCTCCTCTTCCCCAGGTGATTTTGTAGCTTATCAGCCAGGGAACTAGAGTGCCTATAGCCTCCCACCTCTTGCCACATTTTCCTAGAGCTGCAAATTTCACTATGCTTCAAGGTAATTGCTTCAGCTATCACATTTGAAATCCTAAGGCTACCACTTCAGGTGGGAAATAAACAGTATGACTGCAGTGTGGCCCAATTTAAAGATTATCAGCTCTTAAAGATTATTAAAGAGTAGATCCTCATCTTAGGGTACTTAGGGAATTAGCTGGAGTCATAGCAGATCCATTGGCACAACTGTTTGAGCACTCGTGGGGCTCAGAACAGGTCCCAAAGGATTGGAAAAGAGCCAATGTGGTCCCTATTTTCAAGAAGGGGAGGAAGGAGGAACCAGCTAACTATAGGCCAGTTATCTTCACCTCTATCCTTTGCAAGACCTTTGAGAAAAGTGTTAAGAATCACATTTGTGGAGGACCAGTGGGTAAAATAATGCTAAGGGGCAAGCAGCATGGGTTCACAGCAGGAAGATCCTACCTGACTAGCCTGGTTTCATTTTATGACCGGGTTACAAAATGCTTGGATGAAGAAATAGAGGAAGATGTTTTTTACTTAGATTTTAAAAAGGCCTTTGACAGTGTCACACCCAATTCTTATAAATAAAGTAAACAGTTGCAATGTATATTATTACATAGTCTGGTGGGTAGAAAATTGGCTTATGGGATGCACCCAGAGAGTGGTGGTAGACGGCTCCATTTCTACCT
>JAGPOW010000290.1:16645334-16658985 GCA_030014935.1 Caiman crocodilus
GGGGGGGGGAGAAAAGAACGCTCCTTTACGCATATACTGGTTGGTACATGGGCACTTCTGCCTGCAACTGAATCTGGGAGTGTACTATTTTTAGGATGACTACATGATTGAAGACAATGTGTAAGCAGATCATCTAAATTGAGGATGCAGTTTGAATGGATATAAGCTGATTTTATTCATTACTTTCTGGTTAGACAACTACATAATGGGAAAGCAACATGATCTTACATAGCGGTTGACAACTGTTTTGCCCCTGTGGTAAAAAACATACAACCCAGCCCTCTACCAGGAGATACAAATCTACATGCACGCGCAGACAGCTGAAGTTGCATGTGCTTATCATCACCGCAAAAATCTGGCACCCTGAAACACTAAGTAGTAAGCACAGGCATAGGAAAGCAGTACGGCATGTTGCAGAGGAGGGTACCATGTGAGGGATGGGTGGCTCAAGTGCAGCTGCACGCGACCCAGTCCCTTGTGCCTCCCCAAGGCGGGTTGCACCTTTTTGAGCCAAATTCAACCTCTTCAGTGGCCGGATTTGGCCTACATACCATAAATTGCTGAGCCCTGGTCTAGTAGACTGAGTTCCAAACTACTAGTCAGGAGGTAGAGTCATCTTATTCTTCACTCTACTTCTGACCTCCTGCATGGGACAAGTCATTCAACTTATCCGTGTGTCTATTTCCTCTGACACCTTGCCCATGGTCCATTAACACTCTAAAATCTATGAGGCAACCTGCTTATCACCATTCACTACTAGAAAACCTAAAACCCTAGTTTTGGTTGGGGCTTATATGCATTGCTACAATACAAAGAACAATATAGTAGTCACAAACATATTCTACAAGCAATCCCATAACTGTAATATCAGTTTAGCATATTTTCAGAAAAACACAAGCAACCAAAAAAATACCCCAAAAGAAAACACACACAGCCCAAATCCTGCTTCATTCTAATAATTCTGGTTAACTGGCTAGCATCTTTCTTCTGGAAAAAAAGCACCACCTCATGCTACTTTTTTTTTTTTTTTAAACTTCCTTCCACCTTGTGGCAGTCCTGTGCCCCACTCCCCATGCCACTGGCATCGGGCTGGGCAGTCTGCAGGCAGCTGGGCCAGTATCACACAGCTTTCCTTCAAAATTGTATCACGTCAAACTGTTGCCTTTTTGCTAGGGTGAAAACTGGCCATTTATTTATCTACCAGCCACTTTTTGATCTCTGACAATACTTTACTCAATGCTCAACTTCTGATTGTGTATGAGGGACCATGTCAAAATACTTTTTTTAAAGCTGAAAAAAGCTATATCAACCAGTTATCTCAACAGCTTTTTAAAATATTCTTTAAAGGGTTCTAGTAGATGTGAGAGATGTTTTCTGGTCAAAAGTTATTCTAGTTTTCCCTACCACAGCATGGTACTTTATAGTTCTGTTTGTAATCTTCTTTTCTACCAGCCAACTAGTGAAGTCCATCTCCTCAGGCTTTAAAATTCGTAGGATAACTTGTAACACCTTTTAAAAAATATTAAGTTCAAAATTGACTGTTCAAAAGTTCAAAAATATCCTAATGTCTTTTATAAGAGCCAACATTAGTAAAAAGATATTTTGGCAACATTCGACCATTTCATTCTTAATAATTTCTTCAGACATCCATATACTATATGGGCATCAAGAGGTAGTTAAAAGTGTTAACCTGATGTCAGGCAGAAGGCATGGCAGAGTGGAACCTTACAGATTAATTCAGAGTGGCATAAGCTTTCATAAGCAAGAGCATACTTGGTTGCTATGGACTTGCAGGGGTTCAAAACAGAGAACAGTAATTTAAATTCAAAGATTAAAGAAAGTAGGAACAGAGAAAGGACACTGAGAGAAAAAAAGTGAGTAGAAGAGGTCAAAAGTGATGAACAAAGTAGTAAACCCACGGGGACATAGGGGATATATAAACTAGTCCAGGTAACAGGATAAAAATGCGTAGTCTCCATTTAGACCCTACTTAATACAATCCAGTCTGTGGATGATTTCTGGTTCTGCAACTTCACATTCAAGTCAGTTTTAAAAGTTTTATTGTTTAAGAACAGTTACCTTAATGCCATGATGGAATGTCCAGGAAAGTTAAAAAGTAGGTTTCTGTGCATTTCCAGAACTGATGTCAGATCAAGGCCCATTCATTCTTTCACACAGGGATCACCCTGTGTGTTCAATGCCCTTCCACTGTCTATATAAGCAGGTTATGACATGACATAAGTAGAGAAGCAGGTAAATGAACCCAGGATGCAATTAATAATCCGTGTTGTTTGGACCAGTAATGACAGTGTGACCCTGGTAAACTGACAGTCCTTATTTCAATCAATCTGTTCCAAATCCTGTTGCTTCTGCCAATACCTCATCTTGGATGCATGTTCTACAAGAGGATGTCCCTTTCATTATACATAGGAGTTAACTGGAAATTTCCCCCCTCCCTTAATTAGTATTTGGCATCTAGCTCAAATGCTGCTTTGGGAGCCTAAATGCACGCTTTCCAAAACACTCCTTAAAACAGTATGTGAAATTTGAACAGCTGTTAAATATTTAGAGCTCTAACTATGAGTAAAGTGTGTTTTTTCTGTCACTTATGTATGCCAGTTTAAGTTAAAATTCCCACTACATTCCTGTGTGCCTTCCCCATCTCCTCCCACTGTAATAAGAGTCACCTGCTTCTCAAATACAGGTTTCCAGCATAATTGTACTCTCACACCCTCCTCATTCTACTGCAAGCTATAGACAAGCTGCCCTAAACCTCAAGATCTACTCTGCCCATCCCAAAAGCCTGATAACTTGTTCTTGAGAACTCCAAAAATATACAGCACAGCAACAATCAACACTTAACACATTTCAATCCTCCTCGCATACAGACAATACCCTTCAGCATGATCACATCACCAACAGAGCCCTTTGTTCCCCATATACAAAACCTACTCCTGGAGAAGTCCTGTTGACAAAGAATCAGAAGATGAAGGAAGCTCTGTGGTTTCATTTAAAGCCACTTCAGTTCCCTTCAGAAAGTTTGGTCACTTCCCACAGTGAAACAATTCCAGAGTTTTTGTGCTGCTCCTACATGGCTTTTTATAATTCATCTTAACCCCCAGGCTCTGTTTCCCATAAACTCAGCAGAACTTGCAAGAAAAAAAAATATAGCACTCTGCTTTCCAAGCTAATGCCTTAACTTAACTGTTTTAACTTCTATTGGGCTTTTCCTTAAACCAGTCTCTCCCACTTGATTAATGATCCCTCACCAAATAAGTCCAAATTGATGAGAGCACTTATAATTTCTCCTCGGCCCTAAACAGCTCCTACCACCTTTGCCCTGACAACACTCCTTAGATCAGCAGGCTCTCCATTCAGTAGCACCACAGCAGAACCCTTTTGAGCAGGGAAAGTTGTAGAAAGATTCACTTGCTAGAAGATGGAAGAGTGATGCAAGTACAGAACAGTCTGTGAGACAGTAGTGTGAGGCCTTGGGATGAAGGAAGTTATGAGTGTCCAATATTAATCCTGCAGGAAAAGATGGCTACTATCCTTGGACTCCATTTCTGCTAGGAATACCTGATCTTCACCTCTTTCCAGCTATCAAAATCTTATTTTGCATAAAAGACCTGTTCTTTTACTTTACTACCCGCAAGAGTGTTTTCCTCTCAGTCTCTGACCCAATTTAGAAATTCTCCAACCTATAGCCCAAATTTGTAAAAATTGCATGACGAAACCTATGTAGCTAGCTGCATGGAAAATAGGGCTCAATGCACAACCTAGCACTAGTTGCACATTGAAAAAGGAACCTTCATTATAGCAGATTCCAGAGTACCTGCACCACAAGTAAAGCAGACAACTATACTCATTGTATGAGTCACCCACAACACAGAATGAACTTCCGCAACACACAAGAGCATGTTAATATTATTTACATCAGCTGCATATACCATTCCACCTTATCATCTGGCACTTGGACAAGCAAAGGACAAAGTTGTACGTAAGCAAGCTGTAAAGAGCTGGAGTTCATTCTCAGAATTTATATTTACTACACTGAAACAAAACAAAAGACATCCAAGCTCCTTTTATTAGGAAGTCTATCCAAGTCCTGCACACACAGTGGCAGGATGAGCTGTGTGTAGCCTGGCAGCGCCCACAATGCATAAAGCCATTCCATCCAGCCCACTGAGTTATCTGAAGCTGGGGGGAAGCTGGTGCTGGAAGGGCATGGCCTGATGCAGAATTCAGACCCCTTGGGCCACTATGGACACAGCATACAGAAGCAAGGTGGCAAGTAAGGGCTATGCTGATACAAGCCTTCACTCGACCTATAGACACCAGATGTGCCCCAGCTGTTGCCACCAGACCTGCTGCAGCTGCCACTGGCCCCACAAATACATCCTGAGTGGAGTCCCATGGCCCAGATAGATTTTGACACCCCTGTCGTAGACAGTTTAGGATATCAAAGGGTAGAGAACGGAAATCAAAATATGTAGAACTCTATATGTTTTTTTAATATATATAATTGGCTACAGTTGACAGCTCCTTCAGTATGGTAGAAAAAAATCACTAAGAACAGTGTTCAGGACGAGAATTACATTTTACTGCAAATATCCAATAATATAGTTATACCCCAAGACTTACAACTGCACTGTATGCCCATAGGAAGCTGATCCTCCCACTGCTGAAAGGCAGCCATGTATAACAGATAAAGAACATGCGTGGTATTCTCTCTTCCTGCAGGATTTGCTCACTGGAAAATCAGATCATTTACTATTGCTTGACATTTCTTACAATGCACATAAACTCCAGTAATGTGCCAGTCTCCTCCTCTGGCTGTGCTATGCACAAGTTGTGCCCCCACACAATTGAAACCCAGCCGTTGTCACAAATACCAAGAAAAAGATTACAAGAGGTAACCAGATGGTCCCTGGAGGCACACGTACAATATCAAAACACGTTACTCTACTGGTACTCTGTTCTAAGATGCACAGAAACCTTTAAACAAACAAACAAACAAACAAACAAAGCAAAGCTTCATTTAGTTCAGATCCAACATTAATTTTTTGCCAAACAAGGATTTACAAGCCCTATTATTAGAAACATTTTAATGAAACAAAGACAGGGAAAGACAATTCAGCTTTAAATACATCTCTGCAGTGTCAGAAACCCCAATATCATGGCATTGTGCTAGGGGACAGGGAGAAGTTAAAATAAACAGTCTTCACTATTCACAGTGAGATGCAAAAACAGCATAACCAAGTGAGGGGTTTTTTGTTGGGTTTTTTTTAATTCAGTTATAAACTAAACCCATCACAAGGGAGAGATTAAGGAATTTTAAAATGGTATTTTTATCTAAATGATGGCCCTAAAGATAAACTGAGCCAGCACAGAAGAATAACAGCATACAAACACCACTAGAGTTTGTTATTTAGTAACTTCAGGTGATATTATGTGAAACATTATTTAGAAGGTTTAAATGGAAAAAGCCAGATTGTCCTACGACATCTTAGTGACATTTTCCTTCAGAATATATTCAATAGGAGACAGAGGACTGCCACAGAAGGATCATGTTTAACCTTTCAGCTCAGCAGGCTCCAGCCAAATCTTCCAACCCATTTCTGAAGGACATCTATACTAGTTGACAAGTTTTGTCCAGCTTGATGTACAAGCTAAATTCCAAGCTAATTAATTCTCATTTCAAAATTTAGCTTTGATAAGCCATGTGGCTTTCAGGTTGTTAAGAGACATCTAAATGAAAATGTGGTGGCTAATGCTCTATTTGTATTGACCACGAAGCAGCAGAGAATGCTTCTTGTAGCGCTACTCCATAAGCATGCCTTAGTCTTCATCACTAAGGAGGAACAATTTCATACAAGGACAGAAAGAGACAGTTCAACCTGCCTGGCTCTCTCAGATCTGCCAGACATGATCTTGTACAACCTCTTAAGTTACTTCACTTGTAAAATGCATTTTTTTAAAAACATGTCTACCACTGAAGGTAGACAGCTTTTGTGGCTTGGGTCATGATGGTTGGGAGCTGCACAGAAATACTAAACTAGTCATTAGGGGGTAGGAAAAATACTCCCCAACATACTCAACTAACTCTCAGTTCTTCCGATTCTTGATATAGGGGTACGTAGGGAAGGGAAAGGCCTTTGGCTTGAGATTTTACCTGCTATGTGAAAGGACCAAGATGAGCGTGTGATGCTTAACCCATTTTTAACAAGTCTTCCCTACATGGGCAACTTCCAAACAACCAGCAGATTCGGTTCACAGTAGTGCATTGTGAGATATGCTAGGAAACAAACACAAAGGTCATTCTCATAGGTATTAGGAAATCAGTCCATTCTGGTAACTGCAATATTGGAACATATGTAACTATAAAATGTAAAGAAATTTAGGGCAGTTCATATCCCTACCAGGTGATCATTTCCCCAACTGAAATAACCCATGAGCTGAATCTTAAAAGTAAATAATTTGCATGTTAGAATCCTTATCAATCTCAGCAAATGACTATGTAACAGCTTGAAATATTCTGTGCAGTTCAATGAACATTTGGCAAAACAGTTTGTTAAAAATGCTACATGCTGTACCAGACATTGAGCTGGGAGTTTTTGGCAAGTCAGATTTAAGGCACAGGAAACAAAGATCCAAAAATTTCAGTACAAAGAATTCTTACATTTTTATTGATGGTATGAAGAACTTTACCACAGTGACTGCATTTTTATAAAACCATACCTAAACTGTTCAGAGAAGCCATGTACATTTAACACTGCCCAAAAGTAACTGTCGTTTGCCTCCCTTTTTAAGCAGTAGATAATTAATACAAAGCTCTTTCAAACCATACAGTATTTTGAGAGTATATGACCTGCAAATTTTAGCACCTGCATTAATCACTTTACTCAAAAACAGGTATCTTTAAAATTCTTCATAGTTTAATAAGAAACTCACCACAAAAAGCAAAACATGAGCAGTAGAAATTAGCGCATTTGCAGTACAGTAAGTCTCAGAACTCCAATCCGTGGCTCCACACCCCACAAGAATGGCTTTCTGCTATGCACCAATTGTAAAAAAGCATTGTTGAAAGATATGCACATAAATTCTAGAGGATGTAAGTCACCTTCTCACAAGGAAAATAAATGTTTATAACCTTTAAAGGTATTTCAGATGAGCCACATTAATGCTGTTTCAAAGAATGAGAAATAACATGGTTAATGGTTTGGCTTATGCAGAAACTGGACACTTATTTTAAAGTCTTATGCTGTGCCAGAAGCAAATAAAAATATTAAAATGTTACTTTCCTCCATCTGTCTGACTTTTGTTTTTTTGGGGGAGTACAGGCAGTTCTTGGACTTACAACACAATTGGTTCCTGAAAATTATGTCTTAAAGTTGAAACATTGTAACTCGGAACCGATTTTCCCATAGGAAAAAATGTTATAATGGGGATTGGTTCCTGCACCAAGGCCCAACACCCTATTTTCACCAAAAAAACCAAGACTTTTGTACTCAGTAAATTATAGATGAGGAATATAGCTACATTAATGTATTTATATTGTAAACAGCAATCATATTGATTTGGAAGAACTACTCTGAGATGACTTTGCTGGACTTTTTGAAGGGTTCTTGGCTGGAGTCTTCTCAGAAGTCCTGGCTGCAGATTTTTCTGGAGTCTCGTCTGCTATCTTAAATAAAGTATCCAAGGAAGTTTGGACAGATGTTCTCCAGGGAGATGGGTGAGGCAGTGAACTTGCTCGCTGAGGCAGCGTGGTGTCAGATCAAGCATTGTAAAGTCAAAACTGACGTCAGAAAGTTGAAACAGAGTGTCAATTTATAAACATTGTAAGTACAAAATGTTGCAACTCAAAATGTTTTAAGTCCAGGACTGCCTGTAGTTTACAGTCTGGTAAATCCAAATTGCACCTGTTACCAAGCTGAGAAGGTCTTCCCACCCTAAGAAAACTATTATTTTGTGGAAAAGCCAGGAAAAAAAAGTCTAGAGGGGAAAGGCCCTGCCATCTTTGTTGGTGTATCAATATCTCCCACCTCCCCATGGAATATAAATTGCCTATTGCTCTAGTAGCAATGTGGTCTTTGATCAAGAAGTCATCACAAGATTCTCACAATCTTGTAAACAGAACTTCCCTTCTTTGGGCAAGATTAGAGGCAACTGTAGCTAAATCACAAGATCAACTTGATCTACATAAATCTGAGTGTAGGCCTAGGTATAGCATTGGTCCATGATTCTCCCTTTGGCAACAGATAAAAGCAGGTGTTCATGCTGGTATTAGATCAGCTGCTTTTGATACTGTTGATCAAAAGGTGTTGGTGAATCGCCTATATATAGCCTGGGTGGGAGGTGATAAGGGCCACTCTTAAGTAACTTTCCTCTTTTCTCTTAGAGATTTCAAAAGGCAATAGAGCCTCTTTCTGAGCAGCCTTCACATATGGTATATTCCTCCAGCATCCCCTCTCTCTGTTCACCATGAATGGGGGGGGTACTATGAAGGCTTGTAAAGGAGCAGCAGGTTCAGAATTTCCCAAATGCAGACTGAAACCCAAACTGGGCATCTCTTGCATCTAATTTGGATAAGAATTCAAGCCTTAGTCAAACTTTCAGTCAAGAATGAGAGCAAGGCAAGATGAATCTCAATCCAAAGAAGAGTGGTGGTGATGTGGTTGGAGAAAGCAGCGGAGGTCATCAGCTCCTGTGACCAGAATACATTTGCTATTACTGTAACTATATTTGCAACTTTGGGTTGCTACTATAATCAGCTCCTATTAGTACCCCTGTCACCTTTGTAATCTGCATCTGGCTAGAAGATTGCAGTCTTTTGTTTTGGAAGTGAATCTTGCTTTTGCCATGAAGCTATGATGTGCCTGATCCAGAACTACACTGGATGATGCAAATGATGCTGTCTCACTAAGCAAAGCATCTCAGCCCAATGCAACACAAACACTCTGAGATCCACACAGGCTCCCAAATGCTCCTCTGGGGAAGATGAGATGAAGGCCACAACCTACAAACATCTAAATCAGTGATTCTCAACCATTATGGGCTCATAGCACCCCTCCATTACATTTTTGTGAATTAAGTGCCACCCAATTTCAAAAACAAATTCATAAATTACAGAGCTTACATCCTTGCAAATGGGCACAGCAATGAAGATGGAGGAACCATTCAAGCAGAGAAGCCTGAGCTTGCTTTATTCTGCTCCATCTGCTCATTTCCTCAAAACCCACTAATCTCCTCATACCACCCTTTAAGAGATCTTATGGCACCTCAGGGTGCTGGGAGCACCTAAATAGTCTGGGACCATTTTACCTGAGGTCGCAACAAACTGCCACAAATATGGTCAGCAGGAGGATCTCCATCTTATAAAATGGAGATAGCAATTAATAAGGCATTTCTGTTCAAGCTACAAGACTCAAATCTTTTTTCTGCTGCTTGGTCATAAGCCATGCAAATCTAGTGATATTTCTGGGCACGCTACAAAAGATGCCTCTTTCACAGTATCTCTGAAGAAGGAGAAACACAGGCTTCACAGGTAGAAAAGCAGCATGTGGCTGGCTGGCTAGCCAAGATCCCACAGAACTAGCTCCACTGCTGCTGAATTTTAACTGTCTATAGCTGCAACATGCAACACTCTGGTTCTGCAGGATAGATGAATGGTGCAAGGTCAGTTCATGGGGCAGATCTCGTGCAGAGTTAGCACAGAGTCAATCCAAAAGGGGAGTGGCAATTAACACTGCCACCACTCACCTACCACCAATTTTCCAGACCCCTGGAAACCCTGCAGGCCAGAAAACTCCATGGCTCGGCTCTGACTCATGGGTCTCTGCTATATATATTGTATGATTGGTGTTATAAACCAGTTAGACCTCCATGACATTCACTTTGGTTTGACAAACATTACATCCGTTCTCCCACCCACTATATAATAACACATGCTTGCTTCTGAGACAGCAATGCACATTTTGTGTCTTCTGCTTAAAAAAAGAAAATTTCTCAACTTGATATTGAATAATCTAACTCTCCAAAAGAAAGGGTGTGCCTCAGTCAATAAAGAACCACTGAGGCAGTGGATGTTTCTTACTCCAAACAAAGAGTGGCATATTGATAAATTTGGGAAATTCTTCCAAAAACCTAAATACATATGCTCTGAGATTACCTTAATTTTAGAACACGTGAAGTAGAAAGCAACAGTTTGCAAAACAGAATACCACTGGTTCATAAGACGCTAGATAAAATAGCATGTTAATTGTCACAGGACCCAAATTATGAGCTTCTCCCTGTCGTGCAACTACTTGCCCCAAAGAACAGGCCAGGGCTGCCTTAGGATAACTCCTAATTCTCACAAGCCACAGCTCTACTGCCCTTATACTAGGGATCTAAACAAGCTCCAAATGGCCTCCCCCTTGGGTTGTGAAAGAAATTTTGAGGTCCCACTCTCCAAAGAACAGGTTAGCCTAGAATACTGCTTGCCTAGAAATTACTCTTGCCATAGGCAATCAGTAAAGAGACAAAACAACAAAAAAATGAATTACGTAGAAAAAAAGAATTATAGGAGCAAAATTTGTGTTTTGAAGACAAAAAAGACAAAGCAAGTAAACTTTCTAAACCCCCTCATATGGTTACCCTTGCCCCTTAAGAGACCGGCCTATATCAGCATAAATCACCAGGGCCAATTCTGTCAGCCCTGACTTGCACCCTTCTCTAGACTGGGAAAAACTTAAAAGCCCCCAATTCTATCTTAACTAAGATAGAAGCCTCCAAGCCAGCTCCTCGCATCAGCCTTAATCTCATTACTCATGTCACCAAAACCTTCCAGAAATTCCTGGTCTTCCTGAGTTACCTGGAATTCCTCTGGCTAATAGGTCATTTCTCTCAGATGTCTATTCTCTAGAAGTGCTGAATTCCCCATCAAGGCAGACACTACTGTGGGTGCCCAACCCCATAGTGTCTTCTTTAGCCTGCGTCAAAGTGACAGTTCTTCTTGCCCTAGTGTCACAACAGCAAGAAGAGAGTTAGCAGTTCTGCCTACTCCCTTGGACTAAAACATACCCAAAATCATAAATATACACACGCACAGCATAATAATACAGTGGTAGCAGAAACATAAATGGATACAGCATAACATGAGTCTTTCAACAAGATCACACACATACATCCGCAAAATAAATGCAAAGAAAACATTCACGGCACCTCACAAATCCCCAAAATAATGGGGTTTGAGACAATTTCAAGGCATTGACCTTTTTAAAGTAAGCTCCAGAAATATATGGTATACTCCTACTGAAGAACCTGGACAAAGCATGAACCTAGGCCCCCAGCCAACAGTACATAGACAATGCAATTAACACATTTATCGCATAGTAAATGGAGACATACCACACGTGCAAGGTATTTGCCAAATCAGCGACAAAAAATAGTACTTGCATAATTTAGAACATATTTGTGGCTGGTTTGCATCGCACTTAATTTTGAACACACAACATGTATGCCAAGTAACCACGCATGTGGTCCAGCTTCACATGAATAATTTGAACATACTGGCCTGTGGGAAAACATCATATTTAAGGAGCAGCAGTTGGGCTGCACCAGGCCTTTTAAAAGTTCTGGAGCACCCTTAAGCCCAAGACTGGAGGGCCTCTCCCATATATTATGCTCGCAGTATACCAATGTATGCAGCTGAATCCCAGGTTTAAGGTCCCAGAATGGAAGAACCTGATATCAGAGGGACAAGACCCTCTAGCTAGGACCCTCCAGCTTTGTCCCAGCAGGAGTATTGGCTCCCAGCATGTCCCTAGAGCAGGAGTGGGTAAAACACAGCACATGGGCCAGATCTAGGCTGGCAAGGAATGATCTGGCCCATGGCAAGTCCCTAGGCCTCACCTGGCCCAGGTACAGGGGGAAGCCCAAGCTACAGCATGTGCAGCTGGTTCCACCACACAAAGCAGAGCAGAGGCAGCCAGACTCAGTTTCCTGTCAGCCCCTGCAGCAGTGGCTCACTGTGCCGAGCCCCACTGACCCATCCTGCTCCTGGACGCAACTCCCTGACCACCTGTGGCCCCATCCCATTCACCCAGCGAGGCATGCCCTGACTGTGGGGTCCCAGGCTCTTCACAGAAACTATCTATCTGCTCTGTCTGGCATTCCTGGCAGTGGGTGCAAGACCAATGGGCCTCATCTCCCTCTCCCATCCCTCTCCACCTCTACCTGAGCCAGGCCAAGTCACCACACTCACCTCTTCCCCTTCCCCCTCACCACACTAAGGTAGGTCAGCACCCTCTTCCCAAGCCCATGACAGTTCATCAACACTCCTTAAGTGGCCCTCCAGCCCAAATAATTACCCAACTCTGCGCTAGGGCAAGGTCCATAAAAATATTAAATCATATTTCCAGTATAAAGGAATTGATTTGCATTTTGTACTGTGTTGCCCAATAACAAACTATAATTATCATGCCTTCATTACCTTCCAGATTACTGGTCTCCTCAGAAGACGAGGATTCTACACACATATATCAAAGAGGATATTTTTTTAAACAATTTAAGCCCTGCTTCCCTCCCTCATTTACACTGAATATCCACACTGCAAGTCTACTGGAAATCTGTTGGTATTCCTTTTCAAATCTGCTGAAGCTACAAAACAACTGATCATTTCCCACTCTCACAAGTCTATCAATAACATTATGAGGTTTAAAAACCCAGAAAACATTCTGCAATTTATCCATGTTCTCTTGCATCACAAATTTTATCATGTCCCATTCTGAAAACTGATTATGCAGAAATGGCACCTTTTTTACTCAGCAGATCCATTCTCAATGTGCATTTTAAGTCAGAACTGCTGATGCTAGTGACACATGCTTTACTACTTCTACTTCTGTCAAAGCTTTGGAGCCAATACAGCTAAGCTGTAATCTTTTCATTATACATTAAAAAGTCTTTATTAAAGAAGCATTAACTATTTAAAAGTTAAGGTCTAGAATTAAGGTTGTCCAGGAGATCTGGATTCAGTCTCCTTGTTCAATAGCATTAGATACCTGAAGTTTGTTTTACAGAAGAAGTGCAGGTAGTTACAACCAAGACTGAAGTCTATAATGACTAGAACTGGTGAAAAGTTTTCCCCTTCAAAAAAGTTTTTAAGAGACAGTCTGTAAGGAACTGTTATGTTTTGAAAACCTGAAATGAAGTATTTCTGTAAGTTTTTCTAATAGGCATTTCAAACTGATCAGAATGAATATTTTGATTATTTTTTAATTTAGGAGTTACTTTTAGATTTAAGTTTAACAATGAGAAAAACAACTCTCACCCCAACATGCATCTTGGTAAAAAAACACAAGATTTCATTGCAGAGGCCTTGATAGCAAAGCTCTGGGTGTAAAAGTGTCAGACTGTTTTAGGTTCCTTTTCTCATTCATCTCTGGTATCAACAGTGCAGTAGAGCCCTTTTAAAAAACAGTCAATACACTTGTTGGCTTATATTAGAAGAAATGATTTAAACCCAAAGCAGCACCGGGAAACGTTGGGCCCCTGAGGGATTCATTGAGCAACCTGGTGCTCGCGGCCGATGGGAAGGCGGAGATCTTCAATGGGTTCTTTGCCTCGGTCTTCCTGAGAGGGGACTGGGACATCCCTCCCGTTGGAG
>JAGPOW010000290.1:16659085-16677430 GCA_030014935.1 Caiman crocodilus
TGGCTGGGGTCCTGTGGCCCCAGCACTCGTTCCTGCCATTGGCAGGGGGGTCAGACTAGATGGCCTGCTCTAGGCCCCTTCTGACCCTAGGTACTATGAAACTATGAAACAGCAGCTCTGCAGCCAGCTGTTAGGGGAGTTAAATATCACTGGTATGCAAATATACAAGTTTCAGATTCTGCAGGTTTGGCATCTGCAGTACAAGATTGGTTAAGGATGCCTTACAACAGCTTCTTACAAGTGACAAATTGATTTTTAAAACACTTAATAGATCAATCTAGAGCTGTACTTAGGAACTTCTCCTTGAGCTCTCACCCCAATGCATATGGCTCAGTAAGAGGCCTAGTTGCAGGCCTGACTAAATGCATACCCGAATACATATGCTACACTGTGGGCGAATTACTCACTCAGAGGCTTCTTATAGTAACCGACTCTCCCACACTGCATATATTTAATACATAAACGGTATTTGCAAACGTGGATACGTGAGAAAGTTAAATTTTACTTGAGAATGTTAACTTTTGTGTTCTTGTCTTAAAATGATTAACTGTTACACTGCATTAAGCCTGACATTTAACTTCATTGCTTTAGAAAAGAGGAAAGTTCAGAAAATTAAACGTGTGGGAAAAAGCTGATGATAGAAGTGCTAAAATAGGATTATATATAATATATAATGACCACCATTAGAGATGGGTAAGAGAGTAAATCCATTGTTCCAAGCACTGTGCCAGTTTGTATAATGCATCTTTGCTCACATACTATGCTTTCCTAATATTTAAGTCTCATTTCTGATTCATTCTTGAATTTGTCACCCAATATTTTAAACTTTAAATAAAGATCTACCATTGATATTAAAATATGGACTGAGGGAAACACAAACACCAGAGTATACACCCAGAGCTCTCTTCTTTTTGTCTTGTAACCAAATTGGCCAGAAGCCAAAACACAGAAAGACCAACAAAGTGTACACTTACATGTAGAAAATAAACTTTGACCAACAGTCAACTATTTTTTTTTTTTTTTTTTTTAAAGAAACCATTACAAGTGTATACCCAGGGGTGACCAACATGGTAGACTACTTTTCCCAGCAGCCCCTGCCCGTGCCAGTCCTAGACAGTCTCAGGAGTGGCAGACCCCAGGAGCAGCAGGGCCATGACAGCATACTGGGAGCACAGTCGTTGCTGTAATTAGATTCTGTACATGGAAAATGTATACATGTACAGAATCCAATTACTGGGGGTGGGGATGATCTTAAACTCAAGGCTGCCTTGTATTTAGGTAAATATGGATACTGGTAGTTATGCTTTTCCTGTCTTTAATTTCAGAGCACTGTAAGAAAAAGAGCTGTTCTCTTAGCTCCTTACTCTGCCTAAATGAAAAGCAAAAGAGGCATACTGACAAGATAACACTGAATACTGATCAAAATTCAATTCACATTGTTAGCAGACTTTCCGAAGACCTCCACATAACTCCACTGTACATGCAATCCCATATAAAAAGTCTGCTTTAGGGGACAATACAGCCAGGTTATGTAACAGTTAACAGAAAATCATAGTTTTCCATTTTTTCCTTAAGTCATGTTTAAAGGAAACTTGAACACATTTGCCTGTTCACAGATGAGCTAAAAACCCAGCCAGTTCACATAGCCAAAAGGATTAAAACTTCAAGCAAGCTCTTATACCATTAAATATTCATGCATAGCTTTCACATGTACACTGCATAACCACATTTACTGCAAACTAACTAAATACAATCAACACTTTTAAAATAGAAAAGGTGAAGAGAAGCAGATAGCCAACGTGCTCTCATGCATGCTTGGCATCCCTAAAGCTGGAAAGCACAAATCTCTGCACAAATCTCCTCCTTCAATCGCCCAGTTCCACCTTGAGGCGGGGGTGGGGGTTGCATAACCCCTTTGGGAGATTTTGCATGCCTCTCTCCCACCTCCAAAACAGGGAGCACAGAGGCTGAGGATACAGAAGAGCACGCATTGGCTGTCTGTCCCACTCACCACCCAGTTGGAGCAGGTGGGGGTGAGAAATGGGAGACAGACAAGAGTCCCAGGATGGAGGGACTGTCTGTTGAAACCCCCCGACTGGGCAACAGGACATTGCATTCCACTGTGGCACACTTGAAGCACTCCAGCTGAGTGGGCACAGCTAGGGATTTCAAGTCTGTCTGCGGGCCTGAAGCACTCATTTTCAAGTACTCCAAGTTGGAGTGGAATTTAGAAAGCTTAAAATGTTCATCTGTCCAAGGTCACTAAACCACGGTGCACAAAAGAATGAGAGAGTGCAAGCAGCCTGATGCATAAGCTAGCAATGATGGCACTCCTCTGAGGTTGGAAATCCAAGTTCTGATCCTCTGCACAAGGGAGTGCTTAGGCATTTTGCATTAAATTGTCACAAGATAAAGTGTTGACAGTGTTTTCATGACAGGGTTTTCATGACAGGGTTACTGAATCAGACTCCCTTTTAATTTTTCTGTCCTCAAAGTCATCATGAACCTTGCACTCCATTCACAACAACCACATTGGCTCTGGAATGGGCTTCCAAGGGAGGTGGTGCCCTCCCCTACCTTGGGGGTCTTCAAGCAGATGTTGGATAGATATCTGGCAGGGTATTATGATCCCAGCACTTGTTCCTGCCCAGAAACTTCCGACCCTAGAAACTATGAAACTATAACTTCAATTGGAGGGCTACGGAGTGCTGTGCCCCATCCAGCTTTGCTTCTACTTTGGTAAGGGTGCCTAACTGAAAAAGAGAAAGGTGTAGTTTTGAATCTGCTTAGGCCAAAAAGAGCACCAAATCCAAATGTTACATTTCTTGGGAAAGCATCCCAACCACTGGGCTATTACATAAGGTAGTGCCCATCCTTTGTACTATCTCGTCCAGTTGCATTTTTTGAAAGTGGCAATGTCCGCTGTACCTAGTTCATAGCTCAATACTATCAGTATTTGGTATGTTTTGAGTACGCCAACCAGACCGGGCCCTTGAGGTGATCTGGATTTTAAGAACTCCTAATTAGCCAATCCTGGAAAAAGGTTATAGGACACCCAACATACTCAAATCAACCATGATGGCAGACCTCTAGGTATACATAACAGCATATTAGGACCAGATAAAAAAAAAAAAATAGCATGACCATTTGAACTCATTTCACAAGGAAGGTAGGACTCCACTAACCAGACCATGCATCAAATCCATTTATAATAACAATTTTGTTAACATTCAAACTCTGGGACAGGAATTCCTGTCTTACATGTTTGGACAGTATATAACAATGCATACCACCTAATTACAAATGCCCATTTCTAGCTACAAAAACATAAAGGTGGCAAAGAGGAGGACATCACCATTTATTCAGGTTCAGGTATGTGACAAGTATAAATACCAACATTAAATTCGAGATGTAGATTTTATTTCAATAGTTCTAACCCAAGGTAAAGCTAAACTGTCTTTTTGATTTCCAAATTACTACAAACTTTTAAGATCACTCACCAGGTCACATAACACAAATTACAACCCCAACATCACTAGATACATCTTCAAAACAGCCAGGTAATCTGGAGCTGTGAAAATGAAAGCCACGTCAGACTCAGAAGAATTAAACCTGTGGATTACTGGCCTTTAACATTCCTTAAATTCCTGCCAGTATAGATAAGTTTTACTGCTCATAACTAAAGTAACCAATATAGTCAACCTAAGACTCAAATATATCTTCCTGCACAGTAGATACAGACAGTACATACAAGGCTGCTTGCAAAGTCGCATTGAAACATCTCTACACCAACCCCCTTATAACAGAAATATTCTTTTTAACTTTATTTTGGCTGTCTGTCCTGATGTTCTGTATGAAAAGTTAGCAGGATTAGACAGTCATCAAGGTATGCACAGAAAAGTTTCAAGACTGTGGAATCAAGCTTCTGCTGTGTGGGCATGAAGAGCTGGTACAAACAAGTAAGAGCCTTATTGGAAGAGCCAATAAAATTTTAAGGCTGCACAAGGTCTTCACCACTGCTAGACTGACATGGTATAGTACAGCATTATGAGATTTTAATTGGCCTGACAGCATTCACACAGTAACACCACAAGCAAATAATACATTTTAGATAATAGTTGGTAAGGTAAGAAATAGGCATTCCAGGATGAAAAATGCTGAAGGGATTGGTAACAAGGTATTTCCTTTGATTTTTAAAATGGCATAATACAATTTAATTTCCGATCACTGATTCAAACATCAGCAAGGCACCTCATCTGAGGACTACTCTGCAGCCAGTAAAAAATTAATTTTATCTCAATAAAAACCTGTTCACTTCAAGTTGTAGCGCAAATGTGTGGTCTACTTTTATCTCCCATGTTAAGTGTTAGGACTGCTAGTTATCCAGTGCTGAGAAAGTAGAAAGTAAAAGCAACAGGGTAACAGAAACTGGAGAATTAAATGCAATTTACCAACCGACACCTCTTATTAAATAATGAGCATCACACTCCAAAAAAGCTATTCTGGATCTTGGGTGGGGAGGGGAGCTGATGAAGGACGAAGAGAAAAAAAGAAAGAGAAAGAGAGCATGAGTGAGCAAGCACACAAGTTCAAGAGCATCAGGAAAGGGCTGAATCTAGTGACAGTTAATAAGAAAAAATTATTTATATTTTTGTATGTCTTTTCTCCCCCATCATTGGCAAGACTTTCAATGCAACATTTGTAGTCTCCAAAGTCTCAATCTTTGATTCAATTCATAGGTAAGAAAATCTGTTTGACTGCAGTTGTGTGGGAGGTTTGGGAAAAAACTTTGTGCTAAATGCTGGCTGACAAATGCATGGCTAGATAGCAAGAGTCCATTCCAAAGCTGAAAATCCCAGACTGTGAAGGTAATTGAAAGAGAGAAAAGGGAAATTTGAACTGAGTGGGAGTAGCTAATTTACTCTATAAACTGAAGGAAAGGAAGTGTTTAATACATTACATTCTATTCTAAATTAGAAGCTATGGTTTTGCATATCGGGCACAACTCAATACAACCCTCTCTCTCTCAGTCAAAGATTTTTTAGTTTAGCTTTGCTGGATAAGACTAGAAGTGAACTGGGAAAAGGCAGGTTTCCAATTTACTACATGAAGGGCCTGACCAAAACTAATTCAAATCAATGGAGTCTCTTCATTGATTTCTGTGAGCTCTGGGTGAGTCCCACAGTACAAGCGTTTCACATCTTGTGTTACAAACACAGGATGCTAAGCTACCTGAAAATATAAGTGGAGAAATTCTTACAAATCAAACCTTAAGCAGGTTGGCAATGGAGAGGATATTGCCCCTGTTGTATATATGCTGTTGATAAAGAATTTCCCTCTGTAGTGATGGTACTTTCCACAGCACTTAAAAAGCATGTACACTGCAAGAAAAATGCTGAATGCATGGAGTTTCACTAGAAAATTTACATGATCTTAACATAAAATATATTTCATTGTTCATTTTGCTGATAGAAAGAGGGAAGCAAAGTACCAACAATCTAGCATTTGTCAAGCTATGAAAAATGTCATTCCTTTACACTCTCAGTGTTGATCATGTGAATGCATCTAACAAATGTTTTTCAAAGGTTGATTTTGGACTCGAGGGAAAAAATAAAGGAAAATCTTCACAAAATCTCTAATATTTTTTATCCCTCTCATAAAATAAAAATATAATGGTAATTCCTATTATCTATGCAAGTTTAAGGTAAAAAAAAAAAAGTCACCTCATTTTGCAAGTGAAAAGGGCCAAAAACAGTCATAAGAAGGTATTAGAAAGTCCTTATTCCTACCTGTACATTTTCTTCCGTTACTTGAATTTCAGCAGTATAAATGTAATCAATAAGCACTCTCAGAGTCCAGCCATCAACTTCCTTTATCCGAACTCTCTTTGCTCGACTCTCAGTCATCTCCCCTACAAAATACAATTTTATAATCTGGTTATTTTAGATGAAGATCCCTCACAAATTACAACTGTTCTTTCCTGCAACACAGGTGTTCAAACCTAAAAACAAACCTATTCAGGTCAGTTGAAAAAAATCAGCTCATTTCATTTAATTATACAGTTTCTGTCTCCCTTTAAAAGAGGAGTTATACTTATCATTAACTGAATGTTAAATGATTCAGGAAATCTTGTTCCCTCAGCATGGGCCATTAGTGAAATATGGCTGTTGCTTTTAACAACTGGCAGTCTCTTGACACATACAAAAATATTTCACTAAGGTAAACTCTTAAGACACTCTTACCTTATGCGCTCTTTGTGCCAAGGAGTTTTTCCAAGTACTGACAGTAGAAGCAGTTCTAAAAAAATCCAGCCCCACACAAGAGAATCAAGGAATCAAAGCATGTTTATATATGAAGGAGTCATAAGTAGACAATTTTGCTTTTTATATCCTCCACCAGTGGAAGTTTAAATAGACTTAAAATGGAAAAGGACGGGAAACTCACTAGGTCTCATTTTGTGGAGGCATAGATATGAATCATTAAAACATTTACCATGAAGCATGATCTTCTTAGAAGGTTTCAGGACAAAAAGTAACCATGACAAGAAAACTGTTCTCTCTCAGGATGCAGTAAGTTGTTCATATGACAAATCACTGCACTGCAGACATGATAGCTTCCTGGGCATCAGCAGAATACCAAGTAGAACACCAGAATCCCATTTCAAGATAGTGTCTTAGAGGAGATTGTGGCTGAACCACCAAATACCCCAGATTTCTTTGCAGCTGGCCAATCTGCTCATAACACTAGTGAAAGAGGCAAAACTGCACTGGTTAAAATGGGAGAATTTCTCCTACAAGCAATGGATAAAGATTAGGTGTCCATACTTAAGTTGTCAGCAGGCCTAGATGCTGTTAATTACAAGGTAATGCAAGCTTGCCTAAATGCTAGAGGTGCACCGATACATAGGTCCGATAACTGATGGGCACCGATATAAAGAAAATTTACTATATCAGAAATCAGCCATATCAGGCCAATAATTTGTCCAATAAATGGCCCAAGCACGTGCACAGTCGCAGCGCAACACAGGCAGCAAGGAGCACAGCCCAGCAACATGGAGAGCTGCCTCCAGCTAGTAAGTCTGGTGTGGTGGAAGAAGAGTGGGGAGGGAAGGGGCATGGGAGGCATGAGGCTAGGGGGCAAGTGCTGCCTAGCCAGGGCGGGACAGGCACAGGACAGAACCGCAGCTCAGAGGGCATGGAGAAGGACGGGCTTCCCTATGCCACCACTATGTGCCGCTGGTCTAGCGGTTCATGTGGCACTTGCCAGCTCCTGCTGCTGCTCCCACCGCTTGTCTAAGAGGGCACAGGGGGCATGTGCCCCCAGATCTGTGTGGGGCAGGCCAAGCTGGGGCCACGCCAAGCTCTTCCCGGCAGGGCGAGGCTGCAGCCACAAATTCGCCGTAGCCCTTTCCCAGCACAGCCCTGTCCCACCTTGAAAAGCTTGGCACAGCCCCGGCCCCAGCCTGCCCTGTGCGGATCCAGGGGCATATACTCCCTTGCCCTCCCAGACAAGCAGCAGGAGCTGCTGGACCAGAGGTGTGCAATGGCGTGAGCTGCTCCTTCACTCCATGTGCCACTCGCACAAGCCGTAGCTCCATGCCGCACTTGCCCCAGCCCTTTTCCCACACCTTCCCTCACCACAGGGGCCTTGATCTGCCCCCCACATCCCTTCCATGTTCCCCTGCACTTCCACCACAACAGACTTACCAGCTGGAGGCAGTTCTCCATGCTGGGTATCAGAAATCAGATCAGTATCAGCTAATATACCTCCTTAAAAATCAACTATTATTATCAACCCTCTACTAAATGCTGCAGGAATAGTGGACATTATTTCTATCTAAAAACTTCTAGAAGGTGATGTCCTTACAGCACTCTGTCACATCTGATTTTCTTGTTTGCTGATGGCATTCAGCTCTGCCCCATGACCCAACTGCCAGTAGTCTAATCAAGTATCCCAGGCAAACAGGGACACAGCTGAGAACTAAATGGGACGGACATTAGACTGAGACAGAGGGAAGTAACCAGAAGATATGTCCATGCTCATATTCCCCTATTTGATTGTTCCTGCATTTCTATCATTTTTTTCCCTGTTTGTGGGGATCCTTGGAGTGGCTGAATATTTGTATACATTATAAATCTCCAAAAGTGTCTTTTAGCATTTGCAAGTCTTCAGCAGATTGCAAGTTCAGTTTTTTCTACTGCAATTCCTGCCTTTGCTACTACTAGCATAATCCGAAAGGTTGAAAGCACTTCCAGTCAATCCAAAAGGCAGGTACAGAATGCAGAAACTCATCACTACTACTGTGCATCTCAGGGGAACATACGTCATTCATACTCAGTGGGCACGTCTACATGTTCAACAATGCACTGTAATTGTGGCACATGGAGTTTAAAACTTGTAATAGCAGGTACTACTTAATGTGCCATAATTGGTGCTACTGTGCAGTAGCACCAGCACACCCTCTTTTTGTGATGCTAATGCACAGTAAACTAATTCTACTGCACATTGGCATATTATCACAGTTTTTGCCTGCAATGCTAACATGCAGTAGAATTAGTCTACTATGCATTTAGCGTCTCATGTAGATGCGTCCACTGATCTGCACTTCCTATTTGTTTGCTTCTATATTGAATTCGAAGTGCTTTTTTTGATGTATAATGTACCAGAGGGGCTGGATTTTTGCTCCTGAGAGCCTACATCTGTTTCCTGTACTTTCACAATTGCATGGGTAGAAGTATATGACCTAGCCTCCATCAGCTGAGAGGAGATGACCACCAAATGTTGTCTGTGAAAGTGCTCTATTCTGATGTGGGTATCTTTCCTTTCCCACCTCACCCTGGGTCTAAACCAGACCAAGCAGATCTTCAGAACATGCTACAAAACATCTTGTTATGTGGGTTGCTGTGGAAAACATACTTCTGAGATAAGTAAGTGTGTGGGAGAAGAGGGAAAGTAGAGTTCTGTAGGCAATTTAGCTTTGTTTTCCAAGGTTGTGTCAGGGTTTCTAGAGTCCTAGGTAGAGACACAACAGTTTAACAATTATAAAATCTAAAACTCAGGGCTTTCTGAGCCTTTCTTTTGGCCATTAGTAGTAATGGAAATCTTTTCTATTGTGACACTGTTCTACAGATGGCTCACAATTGCACATTACCTCAAAACACAAATTCTGACCTTGAGGATGATGTGTAGGTTACCAGGAATTCATGTTTTAAGTGTCTTTTGTCAGATTCCCTTTTTTTTTTTTTTTTTTGGTATGAGAATTCATTCCTGAGGACACATCTATTCTGCCTCCAAAGCAAGCCCCAGGGTGCTGTGATAAAACATATAGGAGTATATCGATAGAGATTTTTTTGGCCAGTTCCAATGACCGATTATTAACCAGCCATATTGGTTGATACCTACCTAATACCCAACATGCAGCCCCACAGCTTGGAGAGCAGTGCCTAGCCAGTAAGTCTATAGGAGAGAAAGAGCATGGGGGCGGGGTGCAGATCCAGGCACCCACGGTGAGGGAAGGAATGGGGCTGGAGCAAGGGCAGGCACAGATCAGTCACGGCAGAGCTGTGGGTGGTGCTGCAGATGGGAAAGGGGGCTACAAGGAATTTTGGGGTGGCTGTAGCACATCCCATAGCACCCCCTTCCCAGCACTGCTGCTGCCTGCCCCGAGTGCAGCCCTGGCCCAGCACCCCCTACTGGGAAGAAGCTGACACAGCCCCTAGCCCCGAGCTCACAGCAAGCAGCCCACCACAGCCCTGTACACAAATCCAGGGGGCACTGGCCCTTCATGTCTTCTTTGGGGATGTATGCAGCAGCAGAGAACTGCTCCCCCTCCTCATTCAACACCTGGACGAGCCACTTGTGGCTCTGTCCCATGCCCTGTCCCACCCCAGCTGGGCCATGCTTGCCCCAACACCATCCCCACTCCCTCCCTCACCATAGGGGCCTTTGTTGCCCCCCCCCCCCAATTCCTCCCCACAGATTTACCGGCCAGACACTGCTCTCCACACTGCCGGGCTGCATTCATGGCCACATGCATGACTACAGCAACCAAAAAAAGCCAAATTTTCCTTTCATCAGTGCCAATCGGATATGGACCTCAGTACACCTCTGAAAACATGCACCATTCATTTGGTGCATACACCACTCATTTGGTCCCCCTCAGTGAATGTCCAAGCCAAGAAATCAGGCTGTGTAGTCAGTTAAGCATCATCCTGAGCATGTGCTAAAATGCATACCTTAGACAGCTTGAAACTGGATTTAAGAGCCTGTTCAAAGCTGCATTAAACTAGTTACACCAAACTTCTGGGTGACAGCAAAAATTAAAGCCACAATGAGATGTGAGTAGTGCTTCCAGGTGGCTGCTTGCCAGGGTAGCAACAAAGACACGCCCCAACTCAAGAAGTTAGCAGTAGAAGAAAAAAAACAAAGCACCAAGACATCCTATATAATTAGTCCAACCTTCTTCAATACAAACAAAATAAAAGGAAGAGCACCCCAAAGAATATTTTCAAAGTACTTATGTAACCCTTTTCTTTGTGGCTGGATATCTTCACAATACCTCTGGGAGGGAGGAAGTACCATTATGTCCATTTTAAAGAAATTTAAAAAGAGGCAGACAATACACAACTCTTTAAAGCCACATGGGGAGTTTGTGGCACAGCGGAACAACAGACCTTCCAGAAGTGATTTATAACCACTAAGGAATGAAAAACCTTAACATAGGCAATTCTATTGAGAGGCATAAGGCAATGAACCTACTTTAGCTTACAAGCTCTCTGGTGTCTCTGCTATAGCAATATGGCAGCAAGCTGATCAGTGTGGAGTAAGCAGAGGCAAAAGTCAGTCTGTACAGATAAAATTATAGGAACAGTGAACAGCACAAATACCACTCAGAATTAGCCAAAGAACACTGAAATACACCCTCATGCTATTGGCTGCCAAAGCCAATGAAAGCCTGTGTGTCTATCAATAGCCTACAGTATCTAAGACTGAAGAATACAATATTTAGAACAAATGGTCAAGAGAAACTACCTACTTCAAATTCACACAGAAATGTTTTTTAAATCTACTTTATGCCAAACAATTATAGTTGGAAAGGTTTATATAACCTCCCTTTATAATCTCCTTTTATAAATGAGATGTTATATGTACAGTTTTATACCATGTTCACCACAGTAATTAAGATTAAGGAGACATTAGAAGCTTAAAATCAGGACAAGTGCATTGAAAAAAAATATAAATAAAGCATTAAAATGTTGGAGACTTTGTTTAGCAAAAAAAGATGTTTATAATTTCACATTTCAGTGCAGTCTTGTTATCTTCAAATACAAGAATTAAAAAATATTTGGTACCTGTAAACATAGCATGGAAGTAAGGACTGCAGGCAGCTAGCACAACTCTATGAGCTGCAATTTCCATGTCTTCCGCTACTATTGTCACATCACACAGCAGGCTTTGACTATTTAGGAGATATTAAAGGAAAAACAATTATATATAAGCAAGCCACAGAGAATCATGTAACATCACATCACTCTAATACTCCCTCTACCCTAACCCCAATCCTAACAAAATGCTTTGAAGACAATGTTGATTAAGCAATGTTTTCAAATGTGTTATGAAACCACATGGCTATTACTCAGTATGCTTACAGATGGTGTTTGGGTACATGCAGCTTCCTAAAACAACACTCATGAACAGTGCTTTCTTGCTTAGCTAAAAAAAGACTTTTAGAAGTAGAAAATAACTAAAGATTTTTATCAGCTTAGTAGATAACTAAAAGAGTGAGGCTATATAATGGTGTCACTGGATACCTCTGTGTGAAGGTGGACAAAGTTTCCCTGCCATATAGGTAAGACTATAGATATTCCTAGACAATAAGGAAGCCTGATCCGAGAGGGGTTTTGTGGTTTTCACTGCTTTCCAACGGTTTCATATACACATTATAGATATGCACTAACTTAGATATTTTGAAGATAAACTTTACATTGTGGCAAATTTCTAACTTATCTAGATGGTCTGTATTTTTCTTAACTTAGTGTTAGCACAACATGATGTTTCCTCCCCACTATTTTCACAAAGAGCTTTAACAAAGTTTATTTAAACCACTTAATCCAGTTCTCCATAGTGCAAAAATTAACTATTAGATACAAATTCACTGCAATTTACAATTACTCTTTATAGCTGAGTAACTCAAGCTGCAACCAGGTTATTCCCAGTATTTCTCTGGTAGCAATCATTACTTTTGTATTACACCTACTGTCATCACTCTCCATGCAGGTCTCTTTCAAGAGTAATATTCTGTCTCCAACATAAGAATGCAAGTAGCAACATACTGGGTCAAACCACTGGTCTACCTAGCCCAGCATCCTATCTCTGACATTGGCACAGGTAGATACTTTAGAGAGAAAGCATTAAAATCACGTATATCTAGAACAGTGGTGCTCAGTCTCCAGCCCACAGAGCTCCCGCCAAGTCCAGAAATTTGACAGTTGGAAAGCAGTGGCAGCATTAGCTGCCCATGGCTTACAGAGGTCCCATGCACCAAACAGATGGCACACAGGAATCACTTCATGATCAGATCCACAAGAGATGCTGGGCTGAAAAACAGACTGGCTCTATAGCTAGGTCAGCACACTGACCCCGTGCCAGATCCAGCCCATGGATTCACCCCACCCACGGGAACTAGCTTCACAAAGGCTGAGCAGTACTGATCTAGACTGAGCTACACCCTTTTCATAACCCTCTTGTATCCATTATCATTGGTTTAGAGATGCCAGAGGACAGAGCTCACAGGAGCCACGGGTCAGAAGATGGGACATCCATGGATTTTTTTGGGAAATAAAGGGAAATGGGGGGGGGAGAGGAGGAAGAGGGGGAGGGCTAAAGTACATCAGAGCTGAGGAATTTACAACATGTGAAGAAAGACCGTATTTTGATAAAATAAGAACCAGTGGGAGATTCTCCCTCTAGTAATTCTGTCCCATACCACTAATTTCTTGAGCCTCAGTTTTCAAACAGCGTACAGCTGTTGTCTCAAATAGGATTTGTCATTTAAGTGTTTAAGTTATCCATCTCCAGATCTTGAGATGAACAGATGGGATGGAAATGTGAAATAAATCCAGCAGCTGCACACATCTCACTCAATTAAAACTTGCTAGTTTCAGGACTACAGTTCTGAAACATAAGATACCTAGATGTACTGAGATGAATGATGCAGCTTACTTTTTGTTAAAAGTTATTGTTATAGAATATGAATCAGGGCCCTGATTTACTGTCAGCTCTCTTATAGAAGACACTTTTCATTATTGGAAAGGCTTTTTAAAATTTTAATTAAAGCTAATAACTGTCATAATTTTGTGTCATGTTCATAAGCTGGCAAACCTGGTAATGCATCTTGGTATATAAAAGAAACCAAAATAGATTTTGCCCTAGCAATCGCTTTCCAATTTGTTAGAATGATCTGATACTGTCAAAAATAGAAAAAAGTAATTATTTAGGTTTTCAACAGGCTTGAACATCCTTGTTTATAGGCTACTGAAGTCTTCTACTAAGCGCAGGTTCAGAAGAATTCCTGTTTTTATCTTGATGAAGGCTAAAGATGAAGTAGATTGCTAAATCTTCATGTGAAAGAGTTACTAGCCAGATGTCCCAGTGATTTGTATTTAGGGACCTACCTAAGTTATGGTAGAAGTTTGCAGCACAGCACCACCTTTAATCTTGCTCTTTTTACCACACCTCATCACCAAGTGGCCAAGAGGCGATTAATGCCTCAGCCCCACACCATTCATCTGGGCCAATGAGGCTAAAACTTTGAGCACAGCACTGGTATCGGGCTAATAAGACTTTCACATCAGAGCTGATTAGCTTTCGCACAGTACTGCATTAATGTAGTTATAATTCCAATTTAAAAGTTACTTCATGCACCAAGTTATCTCCAGTACCTTCACATGACATCGTGTTGCACCAGTGTGTAAGCAGGCCCTTAGCTTTATTCAAACACAGCCCCTACTTCAAAACTCTCCCTAGCCAAGAAAAGGTCAGTTGTGGAACCCTAAAACATTATCATTCTTACTGAGATACTAAATCAGGTTACCTAGCTACCAAGAAAAAAGGTATGTGGTAGGCTGAAACAACACAACTATCCAATTCTTCTAGCAGCAGGCTCCTCAGAAACACTTTGGTGAATATCCTCCATCCTTCTCTCATTATTCTGAAATCAACCATAATGTTTTGAACTATTCTGTCTGCACAGTTTCAACTGCATAGACTACACACTTTTCTCCATGTTCACCTGAGACAGGACACACTATCAAAAGTTGATGAGCACTGTCATTTGGGCAATGTTAACAACAGCAAATACACACATGCAAGAAAAAGTGCAGATAAAGAAAGGGGAAAAAGTATTTACAAATGTGTATGACAAAAAACAACAGAGGATAGGCTGAGCTTTAAACTCTCAGGCCTTGCCTACACTAACATTCTCCCACTGTTGCCATTACCTATTTGGCTGAACCATTATTAGTATTGGCTAAGACTCATAATTGCCAAGTGTTGCTGTTTTTCAAGAGCGCTTCACCCAGTCCTGTCAGTACAAAGTTATATCAGTATGGTGTTCATAGAGTCATAAATGTAGGCTCGGAGGGGACCTGAGCAGGTCATCTAGTCTGTCCCCCTGCCCTGGGCAGGAATGAATACAGGGCTCATATGACCCCTACTAAGTTTAAGCTCATATGACCCCATATGTTAAGAACAGCCTCAGTACAGAGCTGCCAGCATTGCTCAGCCTGAGGGTAACAATGTTTGGAAAAAATTTAAAAAAAAAAGTTTTTCCACTGTGTAAGAAGCCTCTGTGAAAGTAATGTAATTGAGTTCACCTGACAGTGAATTAAATTAACTGGAATATGTGGTATAAGAGGTAGTGACCTTTTTTTATGATAAACAAACACAATCCTTCACATTTATGTCCCATAAAACAATAACTTTGGCTATTTTTTCTAAGTGCAGTAATGTAAGGCAGGTCTATTGTACTTTTCCTGTGCCACCAACCTTGGGCACCCACTCTTGCTCTACACTGCCAAATCCAAAATAAGGCAGTTAACCTACCATGAGAGCTGTCTCTGCTACACCTGGGACCCATGGCAAAGATACCTTCAAGGTGGTTTTACTGTCTCATTTCTAGGTTTGGCACACATGAAGCAAGAGCAAGAGAGCAGGGCAAGCTTCCAGGTGGCACTCTTAGTGCCTACACTGACATATCTACATTGTACATACTCCAAATTACCATATGGTAAATGACTGGTTCTCACTTTAAAGTTTTACAACATTTTTCTACTGGGAAACCCTGGGAATATACATTCTATTTATAGAATAAGCACAAGAAAAAACTCCAGTAACATCATGAAGGGGTTAGGAGGATGGGAAGGGAGAAGGGGAACAATTGGGTCACTATACCCAGGCATTGGCAAAAAAAAAAAAATAATATTTCTGGACTGGCCATGACCATGCCACCAGCAGTACAACCACTGACCCTGTCATGGTCACGTATCACTGCCACCCAGGGTACTCAGGTGTCATTCTACACCTCTGGAAACCGCTACTGACAACTGAAAATGGACTATAAACTCCATGCACAAGCACAAAATGAAGCAATACCTTCTTAATTCATTCATAACTTTGAAAGCTTTCTTCATATGCCAGGGATTCACTGTAACAGGGCAGTGTTTTTCAGTATTATCATCTTTCATATCCAAAGGCTTCTGATGGCAAAGTTTTGTACATCTGGGGGGAAAAAAAAAGACACACACAAAGAGTTGAGTTTCTCTTCTTCCTACTGGTATATGAGGTTTCTTGTTTTGGGGCTTTTTTTTGTGCCTATCTGCAAAAAATGCTTTAGACCTTATTGTGTAATCAGAGCAATTTTAAATTCCTTATTACCAACGTCCAGAATTCAGAGAGACACACGTAGCTCCATAAACGAGGATATCAGTGCAAAGCCCAGCCTGCTCCTCATCAATCGGGCGGCTGTTGAGAAAGGAGTCAGTCCTTGAAATCCTAGCTTCAAGTCATGTTAGACACATTCTCCATCCTGTCCCAATTCCAGGTTTAGTTGGTCTCTGATAAATTTGTACTTTCCCGTGCCCTAAACTGCTAACTAGGAAAAAACAGTTCTCTCTTTTCCTGCCATTCCCCACCTCCCCAGCAGATCTTCAGCTGTTAAAACTATTTTTCCCTCAGCAGGTTCAAGGACATCCTCCACTGTGTAAACTTCGCCCATTTTCAGTCTCATGCACCTGCTTAGGAAACTTAAACAGTAGTTAAGCACAGCAATCTCACTGATCTTCACAATGCTTTTCTGAATTAAAACAGTGACTACCGATTCCCAGTTTCTGTGCTGAAAAGCCTTTGAGTAGTCACACTGAAACTAAAGCAACCTGAAAAACTAGCATTGCTTCCTTTTCATTCTGAAGTTGTTCATTGCAGCAATAAAGACAGAACACTTGAATTTTCTAAGAACAAAAATCATCTTCTATTAAAAAAGTTGTGCACACCCCTTTACTTGCTAACAGTAGCCAAGAGCAAATAAAGAAGTGGGGTTTTTTTTAGCTCCAATGTCTATAGACTGCGTTGCTATTTTGAAAAAGCCATAAACTACCACAGCTCTCATACTAATATTTTTTAGTTCTCATGTTGTCATTTCTACTACACAACTTTATTCCCAAACCTCAAAAATTAACAATAGCCAAACAAGAAGTCTCTTTGGAATTCAAAGTACTTGGTTGTTCTGCCCAACACAAATTCTTTAACATTTTACACTCTTTTGTAGATTTTTAGATAGCTACTTAAAATTTGTCACGTGTAAATATTTTGCCTCTTTATGAGTGGGGTCAAATTAAATCTTTTTAACATCCAGAACTCTGACCTGTTTTCCCAACTGCATCTCCTAGGGTTTTTCTTCCCAAATATAGATTCATAGATGTTAGAGTCAAAAGGGACATCAACAGATCAGAGGGACATGCTCAGTTGGGATGGGCTTCACCTGTCCCCTGAAGGTAAGCATGTGTTCTCTTCTAGGTTGGCGGATCTCCTCCAGCAGATGCAGGCTTTAAACTAGGCTCATCGGGGAGAGGGGAAGATGAGGGCGGGGGAAGCCGTGGACCACCAAACCACGTGGCATCCACAAGGACTGCCCAGCCTGAAGGAGAACATCGGAAACCTGCAATCCATGGGGCGGCCAACAATACAGCACAGGTAAGCAAAAAGGGGCCCTTTGGGAATCGGAGCTGGGGGGCAAAAAAAGCACCAGTCACAGGGCTCAAGCGCCTATATACTAATGCCACAAGCATGGGGAGCAAGCAGGATGAACTAGCACTCCTGCTTGCAGAAAACACCTATGACTTAGTAGGGCTATCTGAAGCCTGGTAGGATTTTTCCCACAACTGGGTGGTACACATTGAGGGTTATAGGTTGTACAGAAAGGACAGGGTGGGGAAGAAAGGGGGAGGGGTTGCACTCTATGTCAATGAGCAATATACTTCGACCCTCATCAAGACAGAATTGAAGAAGGAGAAAGTAGAAGGATTGTGAGTTAAGTTACATGGGGGGCAAGGAGAAAGGGATTTGGTGGTAGAGGTTTGCTACAGACCCCCACACCAAGGGGAAGAACTAGATTTGGGGCTCCTGAGGCAGCTCTCAGAGACCATAAAAACTAGGGAGGCAATAGTAATGGGGGACCTAACCTACCCAGACATCTGCTGGGAGATGCAGACAGCAAAGTCCCACCATTCACATCCTGCGTACAGAACCTCCACCTGACACAAGAGGTACATTGTCCCACTAGGGGGAATGTCTTACTGGACCTGGTATTGTCAATGGGGGATGATATGGTAGGGGACCTACAGATTGGTAGTCACCTGGGGGAAAGTGATCACCAAATAATAGATTTCACCATAAGATGTCTAGGGGGTAAGGTAACTAGTAGGGTGAAAGTGCCAGACTTTAGGAAAGCTGATTTCAATGAACATAGGCGATTAGTCAAGGACACACTGCAGAGTAGGAGTTTTGAAGAGATGGGAACCCAGGAAGGGTGGCTGTGCCTTAAGGAACTGATCCTTCAGGCACAGAGGGAGACGATCCCGATGTGAGGAAAAAGGAGGAAAGGGACCAGGAGGCTTCCTTGGCTGACCAGAGAAATCCAGAGCAGCCTACAGGTCAAAAGGGGGGCATATAAAAAGTGGAAACAGGGAGAGGTTACCAAAGAGGAGTATACCTCCTCTGCTTGCACATGTAGGGAGGCAGTTAGATGGGCCAAAGCTACCATGGAGCTGAGGATGGCATCCCAAGTAAAGG